>CM062815.1:601884504-602484504 GCA_031772625.1 Pinus tabuliformis
AAGTAGGAAAGGAGGTAGATCAAATCCTCCAAAGGTTGAAACTGAAACAGAGTTTCATGTGGACCTATGACCCCTTCAGCTTCATTTGTAATAGGAGACAAAAGAATAAACTATCTCCTTACATCCACCATAGGATCCCCGAAATAGAACAATATGCTAATCAATCTGAATGGGTGGAAGGCACTTTAATAGATCGAGATAGTACAGAGGTTGCTGTTGATAATGTATTAATGGACTTAGACAGAAGACTTGATGAAGATTCCTTTGTACAGGTTCCAGGAGAGTCTCAGTCTCAGAGACAAGCACAAGGCCACAGTGGGCAGACAGAAGAAGCAGGTCCATCAGCAAAGGCAAGACCATCAGGGCAACCAGAGTCTTCAGAACAAGCAGGACCATCAAAGCAACAAATATTTCAGAGCAGCCAGAAGAATCTGAACAGCTTGAAATTTCAGAGGAACTTGCTCAACCTGAACAAATTATGAGCAATCCCCCTATTTTACAGACTCCTCTTAATGAGGAAAGGAACTTTAAAAGAGACAAAGAGGAGGCCACTCCTTCCAGTAGGCCTATTGACCAAAACTTTGCTAAGAGGCAGAGGTTAAATCCATATGCGGAGCAAGAATACACTGAGGAAACAGCAGAGATTTCAAGGGCGGAGAGGACAGAAAGTAGGCTCAACACTCCTTCAGGAGGGACACAAGAACCTTCCACCTCTTAAACTCAAATGTTGGAAAGGCAACAAAGTGTGGAAGTAACCTCCTTCAGGGCTCCCACAGGACAGATCCAAGACATCAAAGAAAAACACAAGGAAATGAAGGCAAGGAATGAAAGGCTAAAGGTGCAAAGCTATGCACATATCTGAGGATGGCTCCAACCAACCAAACAAGGCTAATGTCAGCCTTTGATATAAAATAAGGCAAGATGCAGATGAGCTTTCTCAAGCCAACCATACAGCAACCAAAATCAATGGTCGACTACCTTAAGACAGAATTTGAGGTATTGGCAAAGGATATCCATCCTATTGACCAAATCGAGTTGCATAAACAAACTAGTGAAATGGTCTATTCCATGTTGACCAGCAAGGCCATAGCAGCCCACCAACTTCATAATTCACTAAATAACATTTCAGCACAATTTCATTTGGAAAAAGCCTCTTCTCAAGCGAAAGACACTAGAATAAAGTCCTTATAGGACTTGGTCATAGAGTTGGGACATGATCCCAAGGATGTTAAAGCAGCAGAGCAGCTGATAAATGAGAAAAATGATGAAATAGCTGCACTGAAAAAGTAGCTCAAGATTCCTCCTCTTCATCATCCTCAAACAGCTGAAGTCTTAGAAACACAGAAATAGGAAGAACTTATGGACCTAGTCCTTAAGTTGAATGACCAATTGAAGGAAACTGAGAAATAATCGAATAATTTGATACAATCCAAGTAGAGTGAGTTCGCCACCGCTCCTCAGACTGTAATACTTACAGTTTCCACAGCAGTACCCTCCACCTTGGCAGCTGCCTTGGCACCTACACTTCCTCCAGCTACAACATTGCCAGTAATAGGTACTACATCAAGCATAGGTACATCAACCAGCATAGAGACACCAACTGAGAAAACAGCAGAGTTGATCAAAGTCATGGAAGAAATGAGTATCCAGGCCACAAAGCTCAAGAAACTCAAAGAGAAAGTGACAAGTCTAGAAACCAATTGTAAACTTGCACAAATACAACACAACGAGGAAACACAGAGAAACCTAAGGATGGCAGAAAGGATAAAAGCCCTTGAGAAAGACTTAACACTACAAGATCCATTAGGAGATATGAAAGAAATCCTTTGGGCCAACATCATTGATTCCATCAATGATGTTTGGCCTTCTATTCAAATTATTTTTTAGCAAACAGAATTAGTCAAAATGGCTACAGAGGCAATCCACAAGACAGTGGAAGAATTGGGAAACAAACCTGAAGAAGCCAATCAGTTGATCACCTTTTTGAACAGAAAAAATAGATATCAGCTTGATGAATTAGAAATAGAGGACAGAACGGAAACAATCATAGACATCAAAAAGGTTCTTACCAAAAGGAACCTAATGCTTAATCTGGAGAAAAGATGTCAAAGCATCCAAACAGACATTGACAGCTTTATGCTAAAGTATGGCATCTTAAAATAAAAAGGACTTCCCAGTCCTATGGTGATACATGACAAATTGATGACCCAGGAAGATTACATTGAAAGGTTAGAAAAGCTGGCCAAAAGCCAAGCTAGTACTTCAGGGGTGAAATCTTTGCCCACTGGAAAGGTGCTTTATGATGGCCTTGAGAATCTGTTCTACATAGAACATGAAGTCAAGCACTTGTTCACAAGCAAACCGAATTTTTCCATGTACAGTACATAAGCCAATGAAATCTATAGGAAAATGATAAGGATGAAGTTACCTGACAGTGAATGGTGGACCAGTTTGACTGATTTACTATAAGTTACTGTAGTAAATCTATAAGATAATAACTGTCAGGTAAAAGAGGATCAAAAAGGCATATGTAAAGAGTATCAGTAGGTCCAAGATGAAAGTGATTCTAGCACATAATTACAAAGTAACTGCAAGAGCCAAATCCGAGTCATAACAGCGAGCACAGTCATAATAAAAGGGACAGCTAGAAGACAGTTCTCCATCTGTCTCTATCTTCGTGTTGAAGATATTTTTTGTTTCCTAGAATAATTCTCATATAGTTATGAGATATTTTGTATTAATTTTTGTATAAATACTTCACAAATCGAAGTAATTAGGGTGGATTAAAATACATTTCTGAAGACATATTATTTTTGAGCCAAGGAGCTATTGTACTCAAGACTGGACTGGTTTTACTGGAAATGAAATAAAGCTGAGGACATTTCACGGGATTCTTGTGCACAATTGGAACAAATAAGTATCATTTTCTCATGTTTAAATACTGTATTCTTTTTATATTATGAAATATTCATATGTGTTTCTTATACAATCTTAAAAGAAAAAAAGGAATGATATCATCAAAATTAGCTTAAGTGCTCTCTATTTTAACTGTTTGCTTTATTTATGTTTTCTACTAAACTACCTTGGTCTGGGGATTCTTAATTGCCCCCTTACTTCCGTAGTTTACCCCTCCCTTTGGCCCATAGTTGAGGATTCTTCATTGCCCTTTGCTACTGGCCATCCTTCCTTTCTTCATCCCAATCCCGGTTAAGGATTCTTCATTGCCCTTGGCCCTGGTTAGGACTTTCACCCATTTTGAACCTGCAGATTTTCTCTCGTTGTGCTAGCCTGCCCTATGGACTCTTACCTCAGTGATAGATCAAATCCAGTTAAGCCTTTCTTGATTGACTCCATAGCCCAATGGCCTAAATATTTGCTCTGCCCATTTGTCTTCTTAATTCCACCACCCAATCAAAACAAACAATCTAGAACATTAAGAACCAGCCTGAAATCTTATTTAAACAAAGTTAAATTATAAAGAGAGAGCCCTCTCTGGACTTAGGTTGGCTAGAACCTGAGTCTAAAATATTAGGTTTTGTGGTTACCTCGGACTATTCCTTCTTTGATAACTTCTAAGGAAAAAATCTGAGTGATAACACATATAATCAGGTAAATTTCCTTAAGTTTTAACATGAAATTCGTGAGAAAAATAGCTTTAAAACAAAACCTGAACAATAGATATTCAAAGTACAGCAAACCATCAAAGAGACACTTTAAAACAATGTTTTGATGAAGGAGTTCACCCTTCCTGGGCTACATTTCCTTGGTCCAACTTCCATGGCTTGGGCCTTTATATTAGCTTAATGTGGAAAAAAAATTGTTTACAAATCTCTACGGCTCCTGATACCTACACCAATGTGTTGAAAATGTCCAAATTAGTGAAGAACACCTCTTTTTGAGCTCAATTTGGTCGAAAATTGACTTCTCTAGAGCCAAGTCAGTGTTTTCCTACATTTTCTCCTCTAATTTTGGAACATCTCCAGTTAACACCGCTAAACTTGGTGGCAGGCCTGAATTTGGGGGCAATGCCGAATTTACCACCATATTAACTCATAGTTAATTAAGGCTTAACTACACTTAATTAAATTTAAAAACAGGATTAGCGCTAACTGAGACCATAGCCTCCAACGGTTTAATAGGCATGGTCACATGTAACAGTTATGTCACATTAACCGTTGGAAGGAATCATCGAAGCCGACCATTTTGCGTTGTCGTGTTCACATGCTAACAGTCACAGTGATGGTTTGGAGCGAAACTACCAAAGTTAACTGATTATTTGAGGTTGCGTGTTCACATGCGAATTAACGTTGCGGAGTGGTTAGGTTAGCTGCTGAACTTGATAACCTTTTTCGGTTATATATATTGTGTTCACATGGGGGGAGGGCTGGTCTGGGGGCTAGCTGTCCCCTAACCGCCCAAACTCAAACCACTACACATTAAATATATGCCGTGAACTCTATGGGTAAGAAACATTGTGTAGAGAAGACGGTTAAGGCGTGAGGTTTGTATGCGGTAGATCGTGGGTTCGACCCCAACTTCCACCAATAAATTTTGCTCCAATGCGTAGACCACTAACCCAACCCTTGCAAGGTGCCACGTGGCAGCCTCTGGGCTTCCCACGTGGAATTCTTCCATTGGTCTAGAAATCTACCAATAAGAATGTGCCAACAAATCACCTGTACAACCCAACTAGATAATGCCACTTGTCAATCCCTGATTCGCCATTGACCAATGTTGACCATGCCTAGTCACCTGCCATGTTAGAAGTACGGACTATTGACTGTGCAATGACTGAGCATTTTTTTTGTAAATTTCATCTGTTTATCAAATCGATCATAACACAATAACTTTGTCATATGAAATCGGTTTTCAACGAAACGAGTTGCGTTAGGATTGTTTTTCTAAGATGGACATGGTCGTTCAGGGTTCGAGCCATTCTAATAACTTTTATTTTTGAGCTAAATACTAAGCACCTAATCATTTCTCCCCACTGGAAGCCTTTTGGACCCCAAAAGATACTAACAATTGTTCAGTAGGTGAGGGTACATCTCCCTCACCTTCTCAGTCTGCAACCATTTGGCTTGAGACGACTTCTGTCCCTTGAGTCCCACTCTAAGGTATTCAACATTCCCTCTCTTTGAAGTCCTCGTTCTTTTGTCAAGTATCAGATCCTGTTGAAGTTCATCAAGATATTCTGACGAGAAATCATCTATTGATGGTAGCTGAACATGCTCTCCTTGATCATCAATAAAAGGAGGCTCAAACAATCTCAAATTCTAAACATAACAACAAAGTATATTTGCATATAAGGAGGCAAATCAAGCTTAAATTCATTGTTACCAATCTTTTCCATAATTTTAAAAGGACCATCACGGATTGGTTTAAGCTTTTTACCTTCCCCTTGAAGTCTCTCTTTGCTAATATATAACTAAACTTCGTTGCCAACTTGAAATTTTTGATCAACTTGGTGTTTTTCATGCCTTGCCTTGTATGCTGTTTTGACTTTTCTCAAGCTGTTCTTGCATTGTATTATGTATCAACTAAATTTTCTCTATGAACTTCCTTGCCTTATCGATGTCACTATGACCTTCGATGGGGACATCTTTCTCAAAGATGAATTCCAATGGAGATCTTGGCAAGTACCCATAACATGCCTCAAATGGCGATGTGTTTATGGAAGAATGTTTTGCCCTATTATATGCATGTTGTATGTAATGCAACTATTCATCCCACAACTTGGGATGTTTGCTGAAATATCCTCTAAGAAGATGAATTACTATTCTATTGACCACCTCGGTTTTTCCATCTGTTTGTGGATGAAAGGTTGTACTCTTCTTTAACTTTGTGTCCATCATGTCCCACAAAATTGACCAAAAATTTCCAACAAATCGAGAATCTCGATCACTTACAATAGAAGTAGGAAGACCAAAATGAACCCAATTGTTTTGGAAGAAAAGATGAGTTGCTTGTTCAGCTGTAATTTTATTTTTGCATGGTGTTAGTATGCACATTTTGTTGAACCTGTCTACAACTACATACAAGTAATCATGACCTTTCCTTGACAATGGAAGACCTCCTACAAAATCCATTGAGATACTGTCCCATGGACGTGAAGGTAGCAGAAGTGGAGTGTATAAACCAAGTTTCCTATTTCTAGGCTTACTTATAGCACATAAAGCATGTCCTCTTAGGAAACAAGAAAAACTATCCAACATGAGTGGCCAATAACAATACCTTTGAAGATTCGCTATTGTCTTGCCTACACCAAAGTGCCCATCAATCAATGAAGTGTGCGCTTCCCTTATGATATTGTTTCTTTCTCCCTATGGAATACACAACTTGCCCAAGTGATACAAAAAACTGTTATGTACATGATAATCCAACTCTTCAATTTGATTTCCTTGACTCAAGCTTACATATACTTCTTGAAAGTCACTATCATTTGCACATTGTTCTATGTAACTTTCATGCAAAACATAATTATGCTTGAGTATAACAGATGAATTTACAATAGGCCTTGAAAGAATATCAACTACCTTATTGTAGATTCCCTTTTTATACCTAATAACCAAATGAAATTTTTGTAGAAAACCCATCCATCTGAAATGTCGTGACTACTGCAACTTTGACCGTGACTGTAAATACTGCAATGGTTGATGGTCGGTATGGATGATGGTCTCCTTCCCCATCAAATAATGCTTCCATTTCTTAACACTTTGTACCAATGCATAAAGTTCTTTGTCATATGTGGGATAGTTAGTTACAACTCCATTAAATATTTTAGAATGAAATGAAATGGGCTTACCATGCTGCAATAGAACTGCTCCCATGGCATAATTGCTTGCATTCGTTTGAATCTTGAATGGCTATCTAAGATCCGGTAGTGCCAATGTCGGTGCTAAACTTATCTTTTGCTTCAAAGCATCAAATGCTTTCTGCTATACATCTCCCCATTGGAAGATTTTCTTGACACTTGTCAATGAATGTAATGGAGCTGCAATGGAAGAAAAATTAGCAATAAACTTTCTCCAATATTGTGCTACCCCTAAAAAGATTCTTACCTCTGTAACTATATTGGGATTGGTCCAATTCAGAATGACCTCAACCTTAGAGGGGTTGATCTTCAGCTCACCTCCTCCAACAATGTGTCCCAAATACACTAAAGAAGTCTTACCAAATTCACACTTTGACATATTTAAAAACAACTATTATTTTCTCATGACATCAAGTACATTGTTTACATGCATGACATGTTCATCTCTTGACTTGCTGAATATGAGGATATCATCTAAATAGACAATGAAAAAATCATCTAGAAATGGTCTCAATACATCATTCATTACCGTCATGAAAGTAGCTGGAGCATTTGTAAGACCGAAAGGCATAACAATCCACTCAAACAATCCTTGTTTAGTTTTAAATATAGTTTTCTAAATGTCTTCTTCAGCTATCCTAACTTGATGATAACCACTTCGTAAGTCTAACTTAGTGAAATAATTTGCATACCTCAACTGATAAAGCAAATAATCAATTCTTGGGAGTGGATAACAATTATTTACCGTGATTTTATTCAGTGCATGGAAATCCACACACATGCACCAAGTTCCATCCTTCTTTGGCACCAAGACAATGGGCGAACCACGTGGCGAAGTAAATGGGCGTATGATACCTTTGCTCAAAAATTCTTCAATTTGCTTTTTGAATTCTAAGCTCTCCATAATAGACATGCGATACATGCCAATGTTTGGAAGTGGAACATCCTGTTGGAACTAAATCTCATGTTGAATTCCCCTCTTGGGAGGTAACCCCTTTGGTTCCTGAAACATCTCGCCATGCTTGCTTACCACATCAAACAAATCAAATTTCAATTTATCATCACAATCTTCAAAAGATTCATCATCAATATCATTATTTTTCTTGATCGTGAGAAGCACAAAATTTTTACTTTCATTTACTAGTCTCTTCATCTTCCCTTCATTAACCAAAGAAATGTTCAGCTTTTTGCGATGGGCTCTCACTATGTACTCCACCCCATTCTTAAGAAATATATATTTTTTGTCATGGTGACAAAATACTGCTTCTCTATCATACAAATAAGGATTACTGAAAATGATTCCTAAGATGTCAAGTGGAACTACATCTAACTCAACTTCATCAATGAAATTTTCAGTAATGGAGAACTTGAATAAAAACTTCCTTGTAAATGTAAGTTTTCATTGTTAACTATCCAACCCAATGAATATAGCTTATGATGAGGTACAGTTTCAAGGTTTAGTTTTTTAACCAAGTCTTCTAAAATCAAGTTTGATTGTGACCCACTATCAAATAATGCATCAACCTTTGTATGATTTGAAATCACTCTTACATGAAACAACTCTATTCTTGACTCTTCATTTGGAGTGTTGTTTTGACTATGTGATGAACTAGTGCTTGCAACAGTTTATTTTCCTTTTGTAACCATGGCTGAAATCTTGGTCTCATCACCAGAATCTGAACCAAGGTCATGTTGTGTGGTAGCGGTTGTCTTTTGTTTTCCCTTATTGTTTTGTTTCTTAGGCCTTAATTTGGGATGCAATTTCCAGTAGTGGGCTTCATCATGCTCCTCTTTGGAACAATGTTTGCATGTGATTTTCTCCCCTTCTTTCTTCACACTTGCATTTTTCTTTCCCTTCTATTTTCCACCCTTCTCTTTCTCCTTACCCTTGAATGGCTTCCTCTTACTACCCTCTTCCTAAATGTTCTTTCCTCTAGATTCAAGGTGTGTGGCTTGCACACATACCTCATCTAAATTGTTTGGATTAAACATAAGGATAATATGTTTCAGATAGGAATGTAAACCCCCAATATATTTCAGCAGTGTATCTTGGGAATTCAAATTCACTCCTAATAACAAAGCCCTTTCCTAAACTCATGTGTATAATCTTGGACTGTTTGGCCTTTAAGCTGCCTAAAATTTTGCCAACTCATAATGGATTTTTGCATATAGGCTAAAGGATAAAACTGTCTTTTAATTGCATAAACAAATTCAACCCAAGTGATGGATATCTTACCATGGATTCTCATTTCCTCTTGAGTCTTTACTTCCCACCAAACTAGTGCAGCTCCTTCTAGCCTCAATGAAGCCAACTGGATCTTTATGTCGTCTTCTTGAAGGTTCTGAATTCTGCAATATACCTCCAACTATCAAATCCAATTGTCCAAATTTTCTGCATTCACCTCTCCATTGTACATGGGAAGTTCGAATTTTATGTCCAATTTCAGTAATGGAGTCTTTCCTTTTGGGGTTTTTGAATGAGTATGGGCAGTTTCAATGGTGGTAGTGGAAGATGATGATGTGTGAGATGATGGATATGATGGAGAAAATGATGAGGATGGTGGAGATGGAGGTGGCTTTCCACCATTCCCTTTGGAATCCTTCTTCTCATCCTTTTTGTCCTCTGAGCTTCCTTCTCCATGTGGAGGTTTAGAACTCTCTCCAACCATTCTAGTGTTCCTCTCTTCATAGAGGACTTTAACCATCTTAGTCAAAGTATAGAAAGATTTCTTGAATTATTCCTCTTCTGAAGAGGGACCTTCAGACTCTCTTTCTCCATACATAATGGCTATGGATTTAGGCTCAGAAATTGGTATTGCTTGTACCTCTTCAATCTCAATTGAAGGCAAAACTTGAGGAGTTTCAAGTGCAGCTGGAATTGGAACTTTGGGTGGTGGAGATTGTGGCCTTGTGGCTCTCCTTCTTCTGGGAATTACCTCAGGAGTTGCAACCAATAGCTTCCCTTCTCCTTTCTGCAACTTTAACCTTGTAAGCATCACAATTTTGTAACCATTAAAACCCTAATTACACAAACTCAAGAAATCAAGCAATTCAACCTTTTCTCTGATACCAACTTGATCTGTTTTTGTATGATTAGTTTTGCTATGCTAATAACAATTACATATTTATAAACATGTGCTTACTTATTTCTTCTTGTGCTGAGGTTTCCTTAGTTCTTTGTGCATACAATTTGATAAATTTCCTTAAGTTTTAACATGACATTCATGAGCAAAATAGCTTCAAAAAAAATACTGAACAACAGATATTCAAAGTATAGCAAAGCATCAAAGAGACACTTTAACACAGTGTTTTGATGAAGGAGTTCACCCCTCCTAGGCTACATCTCCTTGGTCCAGCTTCCATGGCTTGGGCCTCTGTATTAGCTCAATGTGGAAAAAATGATATTTACAAATACCTATGGCTTCTGATACCTGAACCAATGTGTTTAGAATGTCCAAATTAGCCAAGAACACCTCTTTTTGAGCTCAATTTGGTCTAAAATTGACTTCTCTAAAGCTCAGTTAGTCTTTTCCTACATTTTCTCCTCTAATTCTGCAACATCTCCAGTTAACACCGCTAAACTTGGTGGCAGGCCCGAATTTGGGGGCACCGCTGAATTTACCGCCAGATTAACTCATAGTTAATTAAGGCTTAACTGCGCTTAATTAAATTTAAAAACGGGATTAGCGCTAACTGAGACCGTAGCCTCCGGCAGTTTAATAGGCCTGGTTACATGTAACTGTTATGTGGCATTAACTGTTGGCGGAACTGTCGGAGCCGACCGTTTTGTGGTGTCATGTTCACATGCTAACTGTCGCAGTGATGGTTTGGAGCAGAACCATCGGAGTTAATTGATTGTTTGAGGTTGCGGTGTTCACATGCGAATTAACGTTGCAAAGTGGTTAGGTTAGCCGTCGGTCTTGATAACTATTTGGGGTTATATATATTGTGTTCACATGGGGGGAGGGCTGGCGTGTGGGCTAGCCCTACCCTAACCGCCCAAACTCAAACCACTACACATTAAATATATGTTGCGAACTCTATGGGTAAGAAACATTGTGTAGAGAAGATGGTTAAGGTGTGAGGTTTGTATACGGTAGGTCATGGGTTAGACCCCGACTTCCGCCAACAAATTTTGCTCCAATCCGTAGACCATCAACCCAACCCTTGGGAGGTGCCACATGCGGTCTACGGGCTTGCCATGTGGCATTCTTCCATTGGTCTAGAAATCCACCAATAAGAACGCATCAACAAATCACCTGTACAACCCAACCAGATAATGCCACTTGTCGATTTCTGATTCGCCATTGACCAATGTTGACCATCCCTAGTCACCTGCCACGTCAGCAGTACGGACTTCTGACTGTGCAGTGACTAGGCATTTTTTAACAAATTTCCTCTATTTATCAAAGCGATCAGAACACAATAAATTTCTCATACGAACTTGGTTTTCGACAAAACAAGTTACGTTAGGATCATTTTTCCGAGACAGACGCAGTCATTCAGGTTTCGAGCCATTTTGAGAACCTTGATTTTTGAGCTAAACACTGAGCACCTGATCAAGGGTATTTTGTAAGTAAAAAGGTCTCACATGTATAGCTATGACCCAATTTATTTTAAGTATTTTTCCTCTATTCCTCACCATATTTAGTCATCAACCACTATTATCTCCCTTTTGAGTCATGTCGTTTCACATTTTCCATAATAACTCTCCCATACGTTAATGGAATCTTTCCATGAAAGAAGAGTATTCTTCCTCAATGAAGAATGACACATGGATTTCATTCCAAGCCACCGGAAATTGAGAAATATGTTGTTCAGGTACTAGTATCTTTATCGCAGACTTTTTGCCCAAGCAGTGACTATGAACTTGAACTCTCCTTCGAAACTCAAATGCTTACAGTACCTAGATCGATGTATAATCAGGATGATACACTCCATGGGTGGATTAAGGACAAATAAATGGCTTTCTCGATTCCTTCTTTGATTCATGCTCATTCTATCTAGATTCAGAAAAGAAAAAAATAAAATAAAATAAAATAAATAAATAAAAATAAAAATAAATAAATAAATTACAACGAGAGTAATGGCTCATTGTCCGAACTCCTTTACTCACAATTCGTTTCTACCTTCATTTCTCTTGGACAAAAACTCAACTCACAATTTCAGACAGAAGAATCAACCACGTTAAAATCACACCTTTTCAGTAACCTGGCGAAATCATTTTTACACTGAAAGGATTACAATTATAGGGGAATTATGGTGCCTCCCTGTTGGCCCTTTAACTCTTAGGACACTAACATATATTCGGATAAGGAATAAAAATAATAATAATAATAAATAATAAATAATAAATAAAAATAAATAAATAAATTACAACGAGAGTAATGGTTCGTTGTCCGAACTCCTTTACTCACAATTTGTTTCTACCTTCATTTCTCTTGGACAAAACCTCAACTCACAATTTCAGACAGAAGAATCAACCATGTTAAAATCACACCTTTTCAGTAACCTAGCGAAATCATTTTTACACTGAAAGGATTACACTTATAGGGGCATTATGGTGCCTCCCTGTTGGCCCTTTAACTCTTAGGACACTAACATATATTTGGATAAGGAAACAAATCACAAATTAGATATCATTTTGGGATTCAACTGCGTTAAGTAAGTCATTCACGTTTGACCATTTCCATTATAGGTAGTCATAACTGACTAATTTCTCATGATTTTTGAATAGTCCACTTAGCACTCATTGCATCGGCTGATATCTAATATAATGCACTGTGTAAACCCCCTAATACTTAAAATCACAAATTACAGAAGTCTCCACTCCATTCTATTGAAAATTGAAAAGATTATTTATAAAAAAGTATACTTAGCCTCATTATCTGAGCCCTTCTGACCCTTTTGTATTTGGAACTCTATCCCTCTTAATTCACGAGACCTCTGGGAACATACAAAATATTTTACAAGCATACAATATACCACCAAAATAATGAGATAGGACATTTGTCCTAGACAAATTTACACCTTTACTAGACACATGTCATATTTACAGAAGGCACATTTGTCCATAAGGCCAACTCACTGAAATTAACTAACAACTCAGTTGTCTCAAATTTTTCTAGAATCGGGACACTTGTAATAGCATAAAACTTTATTTTATACAATAAATTTATTGAAGAAACCTTTCCCTTCCTTTTGGAGAAAATTGCAAAACACCTTTGACAAAATGAGTTGTTTGGCTATGATGACCTTGCATCAAAGACTCTTGATGGTCCTATTTGATAAAGTTCTTCCTATATAGCATTCGTGAGTCTCTGTTAATGATTCAATGGTGGTTTTTACTATTTGGTGCTAGTTTTCATATCTAGTTTGTAACTACTTTTTATATGTAGTTTGTAACTTTGTATATCAACCTTTTTCATTGATACTTTTGTCTTGTTAATCTATGTTTCTTTGTTATAGATATGTACATCATATTTCCGGGAATATAATTCTTTCTCTATTCTTCTTTTTGGTATTTTTGATTTATTTTTGTTTGATTGATTAATTTTTTTGGTGTTTTTTTTTTCTTGTTAAAAGCATGTTGTTTTTTGTGTGCTAAAAATAATTATATTTATAAATATATTAGTAAATGTGGTTGATACAAATGATTTGACATAATTTTTACACTTTTAAAATTAATGATATCTATTTCTATGTTTTATAAACTCAACTTTTCACATGATATTATTTATCATCTAATAACACAATAATTTCATGATTATATTAAATAAATATAAAAATATATAGAAATACAAAATAGTTAATATTTGAAATTCTATTAATGAATACAGTAAAGCATATCAGAATATCTCAACATCTATATTCCAAAAAAAAAACATCTATATTCAATTAAAAATTTGTAAAAAATATTTTTTTTAAATACATATTTTTTATAAATGCCCAAAAAGAGACGTGATGCCTTTTCTAAAAACATAAAATCCTTCGAAATGGACATGGATGGATCCATGCCATCATCGGCAATTTTATCCTGAAAAAGATCCTATTGACATCATTACGTCATTGATTGTAATCTCTTTGATCATTCCTCTTATATTTTAAAATTGGCATTTATTCTGCAGAGAAGGGGACGGAACCAGGGTAACTGTAATAGAAAACTTGGAGAATCCGTACAGATACTAATTTCAATAAGCGCTTTGCTCTGACACGACACATGGTATCTTGTCGAGTATGAGTATGTTGTTATGATTGATGCAGACAATCTGTTTCTGCAGAAAATGGGTGAGCTCTTCCAATTGTGGGCAGTTCTATACCGTATCCATTAGCCCCTGCATTTTTCACACGGGGCTCATTGGTTTATAGGTTTTTTATTGAACCGCAATGGAGATCTATGAAAACTACCTTTTAGTATTTTACTGATGGGATCATTTCCTTGCAATCATTGAATCAGATATTCTATGATGAACATCAGCTTGCCCACAACCCAGGAAACAAGAATGATGCAGACCAAAGCTTTCTGCCAGGATAATTTGACGATTCTCTCTTCTTCTATGGCTGTGTTTTTCTCTCTCAAACACATTTTTTGGACAGTTCGAAACCCACAATGTATCGAAAAAACATTTTAAATGCCAAAACCAACCTGACCCAAAAATATTTCTTTGTATCCTTTCATTTCCATTTATGAGTCTGGGCTCTACTCCAATACCGTTTTCCTGAGCATTTGTGAGGTGTTTGGGCAATTTATTCTTTTTTTTTTTATGTCTACTGGTTTTGTTGTGTATTAGAAAAATAAAAGAGAACATATTATAAACACAACAAATTATATACTTTATTTTATTAATCACATAACACAGTTATATATATATATATATATATATATATATATATATATATAAGGATTAGGTCACCGATTTCTAGATGATAAAATTCGAAGAAGGTAGATCTATGATTCATAGACAACTCACACATATAGGGAAATAATAATTTCTAGATTGACTTCTTGGGATTCACAAATACAACTCATACACATGGGAAACAAGCACATCTAGAATAACACCTCGGAATACTCATTGACAACTTGTGATACACATGGAAGCATTACTTCCAACACCCTCCCTTAATGCTTACATGAAAAGCACATATTACAACAACAAAGATAATTTGTCTGACTCGTCTTTATCGACACTCACATCCACTCTGGAATCTTGCTAATACCGATCTTTCACCACCACATCTTCAAGCTGTCACTTGACCTCCATTTAAAATGTAACGGCCTCTGACCATCGTTGATGAACTTTGCAAGATCAACAATATTGACACCTCGGCTCGTCGGGGCTTCCGCGATAAGAGCTGTCAAGTAATGAACCATCCTATGGACCAACCACCATCTGTTGGATATTTCGCTTTCGGCTATCCGTCAGTTGCTAGGATGGAGGTCTGGATACTGAATGTGTTCAAAAGTTGATCAAAAAACTTGACCTTACACAAGAATTGATGTTTCGGACACCGAAGATTCTAGTTTAAGAACCACCAACCATTTTTTATAACTACAAAATCAATAATCATCAAACTATCAGCTCTCATTCAAGCATAGACAAGTCAACCCTCCTTAGCACAAGTCAAAAGTTGTTCATCTGGTTCAATCTTTGTCTTGGAGCTTTTTGTCTTCACAAAGCAACTTTTGTTAGAGTGGTCAATTCCAACAAACTTACACTCACATATTGCACTGACCAGACTCAATATGTTTAAAAATGCAAACTCCAAAATTTGAGATCGGAACAAAATTGCAACATAAACATTTGATGCAAAGATCTCTTCCCCGCAGAAGCAAAAAATTGAGATCTGCCTCCAATTTTAACACTTTTGACATATATCATTGGCCACTTGAAACTCCTCCACCCTAGATCTCAAATCCATATCCGTGCAGCAGCATGTACAGTTTGTGGGCATGATTTTGCATATTTATAATATGATAGTGCACACAACTTTGACAAAACCATCTAGGCATGAATTTAACTCCTTTGAAGGTTTCGGGCAGATAAGCACAAACAAAACTTTACAGATAGAAAGATAATGGAAGGATCTGATGATGCTTGAAGAAGCAGATCTACACACATGATCACAAAAATAATCACACACTAAAAATAAACTCTCACACATCTATACTAATATGTACAAAAATAATAACACTCAGGATCCTTCACATATTCTTGGCCCTCCCTTGAGGGAGTCAAGCTAGTACCACCTCCAATACCATATTAGAAAAATAAAAGAGAGCTAAGACAGATTATACACACAACGAATCACATACTCTATTTTATTGATCACATAAAGCAGTTACATATATAAGAATTAAATCACAAACTTCTAGATGATAAGATCCGAAAAAAAGTAGATCCATGACTCACACAACTCACACATATAGGGAAATAATAACTTTTAGATTGACTCCTTGGGATTCACAATTACAACTCATAGACATGAGAAACAACTACATCTAGAATAACACCTCAGAATACTCATTGACAACTTGTGTTACATATGACATGGTAACATTACTTCTAACATTGTACACAAGATCCACTGGATAAACTCCTTCGAGACAAATTATGATCATAATTCAAAACCCAATGTTTATGTCATTTGGGGAGTTTGGATATTGTGCAAAGAATTATACTTTTCTGTAATCATAATCGTTCTTGCGTGTTATCTCATATCAATGTCGATCTCTTATGGCCACAGGCACTCCCGCAGCATGATACGATGCTCTGTGGCCCACCTTGCAGTGTTGCTTTTTGTATGGAGGCGAGGCAGAACATGGTTACCTATGGAGATTGGGCATAGATCTCTATGTCCTAACAAGATTGACTGGTATTGCCCTCAAATGGATCTCGATGCACTGGCCTATGTGCATGTTGCACAGGTTATGTTTTTCTTGCTTTGGGCTTCTTTTCTAATGGACTTTTGATCAATTTGTCGTGATGTGTGCATATATGGCTTAGGCCTATTTATCATATTACTTTCTGCTTATGCATGTTTACTTTATGCTGATTTGATCATATAGTGGTGTGGTGGTACAAGTTACAACCAGTTTGGTCTTATTTTCATTGGATCATCAAATCATGGTGATAGTTATAGGCCTTCTTTCTGCTCAAATTGTGGTAGGATATACATGTCATGTCTTATTATCATCTAACCAGACTGTGAAGGCCTTTTTCCTATATTAGATGATGGTATTATATACATAAATATTCCTTTTTCTATGTTGCACAGTTATTGGCAGTGCCTATATTGATCTCGCGTGCAGTATTGGATACTCAATCTAGACATTCCCATCCACTTTCCCCTTATCTTATGGTACTCCTAATATTGTTAATTAATCTCATATTGGTATGCTCCTCGGGAGATATTTGCAATTTGTTGCTACATTAGTATATATCACTGTTGTGCTCTAATATTGTGTTTTTAATGGATTTGAATTCAGAATATATTATATTTATTTCAAAGGTGATTCAATGAGGGGAACTGATGCCCATCAAATGCACACTTTGTTTTTTGGAAAGGCCATTAAAGTTGTTCCATCCTAAATCTAGCTCTTCCAGTGGTTTTCCATTAGCCAGTACATATGCAGATCTTTAATTACCTTTTTCTAATGAGGTAATTTGTGGAACTGCTTCTGTAAACTGCCTACGAAACCATTCCCGACATGATCTGTTGCAACCTATTTACTTTTTCCCTGAGTGATTCCAGTAGAAGAACTACTAATATTTTCATTTCTTTTGAAGACTAATTTACTGTATTTAACACCACTAAAAATTTTGTCAGGTGACAAGAATATAACAAGGTGGAGATGGGCATGGCCTCTACAAATTGGATCTCATTAGTTGTTTAATGCCATTATTTCAATCTTGGCCTATGCATTAATTAGTCTTTGGCTATAGTAAAAATGGATAGTGACACTAATTGAATGGTATATTCATCCTTATGTGTCATTGCAAGTTGTGCTTGAGGAGTCACTCTGTATTCCTCATCCATCAGGTGCTAATCCATTTCAACCATGGTTTTGTAAGTGCCTATCTTCTGTCTTCTTTGTTGTGTGTTTTCAGCAGAAGCTTTCTAAAATTGTTTTGTTTCTCTTCGTTATGCTCGTTTTTGTTGTGGTTGGTAAGATACATACAGGTAAGTTGTAGCTAGCCATTAGGCTTTTGGGTACCATATTGTTATGTCTAAGAATTCACTATAATGAGGATTGTCAACCTTACACTGCGAATTACTGCATTCAATCTAGAAAACCAAAGTAGACATCTCAATTGATTGAGAGCAACCGCTGAACGTTATTGGCAGTATTGTTCTTGTGCTCAGTGAAATTTATATGTTTTTTTAATATTTTTTGAAGTTATTGGCAATTGTAATCAAGGTAAAAGTATGGAAAAATGCATCTTAAGGCAAGAACGCATGGACTTTGACATCACTTAGACTTCACTAAATCAACATTCAATAGTTAGCATTTTTAAAATAAATTCCAGAGTTCAACGCAAAGCATATATCTGAGCTCTACGCGTTCTAATACAGATAGCAAAGAATCCTAATTTGGGAGGATCTTGAGTGTGTAATCCAGTGTCTTCTTTTCTCTAGAGAAGCAAGGGGGTCAAAGAATAAGGATTTTGTGACTTCACGAATATTGTTCATCTGCTTATTGTGCAAAAAAATCTTGGAAGACTATTTTGACTTTGTCCTAGCAGAGGCTTGGAGTAATCTAGGGAGATTTGAGTAATCTCCGCTTTGTTGAAGTATTACTTTCAACTTCCGTGCAGTGCCAAAACCGCCAGTTCCTTCCCCACACCGCTTTTTCCGAATGCTGGTATTTCTCGAGGGGGCAGCGATCACAATCAATAGCTGCCACGTGCCCTGGGCAGCTTTTTCAAAACAGCTTTCCCCGGCGGGTAACGTTCGGTGAAAAAGGCTGTGCGAGATTGACCGTCAGCCGTCCGATTAAGTCAACGGTTGATGTACAGGGCTGCACCATATTACATGACGTGAAGTAAAATTTCCAGTGAAGCAATTAATGAAAAATTTATTATGGTCATAGAATATAGGTAAGGTTTTTTATTTTATTATTTTTTTACGGGAGTAGTTCCTTTTACGGGACAAGTAAAAAAAGGGTAAAATGTCATATGTTTTTTTTGTTGAAAAAAGGGGAATACACAGCAGCGCGTATGTAAGTTTTTTTTTGTTGTTGAATATGTAATGTGAGACGCAGTAGAAGCGTGAAAGTAAGAGGAAAACGAAATGAAATACGCAGCAGCGTGAATGAAGAGATTTTTACACACAGCAGTGTAAATTTGCAAGCTGAGACAGAGTAATTTTCAGGAAAGATAGTGAAGTTTTTTTTACTGCCTCTGAAGCAGTTCTGTTGGTGAAATCCCTCTGTGAGAGGAAGATGTTTTTTTTGTAATAGTCAGTCTCATTAATGAATAGAAATCTTTTGTGTATGTGTGAAACTCTGTCTTCAGGAAACAATTTTGTTCCTGTGTTAAAAACAGAGCATTATTCTCTGTTCAATTTTGTTTGGAATTATCAGAAATTCCCAACATGGTATCGGAGCTTGTCTAGGCTCTTTGAAGGTGTCAAAGAAGCTGAAGGAAGGATTTCTTGCTGCAGCAGCTTCTCCAGCAGAGTGAAGACTCAGTCAAGGTATTTCTCAAGTTAGTTTTTTGTGTTACTGTTGAGGACAGTCAACTATTTTAAATACACAGTCAAGTATTTTGAAGCATAGTTAAGAGTGCAAGAATGGCTGGAGCCAGCACTAACATGGGTATCTGTAATACCCAGCTCCCATAATTTAATGGAAAAAACTATGACTATTGGGCAATAACTATGAAAGCTTTGCTTGCTTCCCAAGACTTATGGGAATTTGTTGAGGATGGCTTTGAAGAACCAGCAGATGAAAATGAGTTTAATAATTTAACTCAGGCAGAGAAAGATCTGTTGAAGAGCAATAAGAAGAAGGATTCTAAAGCCCTCTACTTTTTGTATCAAGCAGTGCATGAGAGTGTGTTTCCAAGGATAGCAGCAGCTAAGAGATCCAAAGAAGCATGGGAAACTCTCAAGATAGCCTATCAAGGCATGGAGAAAGTGAAGACAGCAAAACTACAGTTGCTGAGGAGAGATTTTGAGACTCTCTGCATGAAGGAATCAGACAATATTGACTCATTCTTCACACATGTGATTGGTCTGGTCACACAGATAAGGTCTCATGGAGAGATTCTTGAAGAAAGGAGGATTGTGGAGAAACTATTGAGGATCCTACCCTCAAGGTTCGATGTGATTGTCACCACCATAGAAGAGACAAAGGATCTCACAAACTTTTCAGTTGATGAACTACATGCATCACTGATAACACATGAGCAGAGATTGAGTAGAAATGAAAACTCATCTCTAGAACATGCCTTTAAGACCCAGATGTGCTTTGGAAGAGGAAGAGGTCAAGGCAGAGGAAACAAGAGAGGAAGAGGCAGAAGCCAAAACAGAGGTGGAAGAAACAGTCCAGCAAATGCTCAAGGAAGAGGCAGCAATCCAAATCAGAACCAAAGCCAAGGCAGCAGCGAACAAAGTGGACAATATCATGCTCAAGGACAAAGGTATGATAAATCCAATGTCCAATGTCACTATTGTAAAAAATATGGGCATTATGCAAATGAATGTAGGAAGAAACATCATGATATGAGTAATAGAACTAGTGCAAATTTCCCTAGAGAAAATATCAGCCAAAATAATTTGTTTTTAGCCTATAATATGCTGAAGAAAAGAGTGAAGATGTATGGTTTCTAGACTCCGGTTGCAGTAACCATATGACAGGAAACATAGCCATGTTTTCTATGTTAGATCAGAGTGTGAAGTCACAAGTCACACTAGGGACTGATAATAAAGTTTCTGTTATGGGAAAAGGAGAAGTAAATGTCTTAACAAAGAAAGGTGAAAAGAAAACCATAGCAGATGTTTATTATGTTCCTGGAATGAAATGTAACCTCTTAAGTATTGGACAGCTTATTCAAAAGGGGTACAATGTTTTCTTTGTGAATGATGTATGCACCATCATGGATAAAACACCCAGCAAACAATGTATTGCTGAAGTGAAGATGACAAGGAACAGGATGTTCCCTCTCAGAATGAAAGCAGATTTAAAAAATGGAGAAGAAATAGCAGCAGTGACACAAGAGGCTTTCCAAAGCGAACCAAAAGATGAAAATTGGTTGTGGCACTTGAGATTTGGACATCTCAACTTTGGAGGTCTTAACTTGTTGAATAGAAAAGGAATGGTAAGAGGATTACCATTGATAGAGAAACCAGACAGCCTTTGTGAAGGTTGTATCTTGGGGAAACAACACAGAGAAAGTTTTCCATCTGGGAAAAGCATAAGGGCAAAAGCACCCTTAGAGATTGTCCACTCAGATTTATGTGGACCGATGCAAACTCTATCACTTGTAGGCAACCACTATATACTAACATTTATTGATGATTTTACTATAAAAACTTGGGTTTATTTCCTGAAGAACAAAAGTGAAGTGTTTGAAAGATTTTGCAATTTCAAAGCACTTGTAGAAAACCAAAGTGGGCTACATATCAATGTTCTAAGAACTGATAGAGGAGGTGAGTATATCTCCAAAGAATTTCTACGTTTTTGTATAGAAAATGGAATTCATAAGCAGTTTACCACTAGGCACACTCCATAGCAAAATGGAGTTGCCGAAAGGAAGAATAGGACAATCATGGATATGGCGAGAAGTATGTTAAAGGCAAAACATTTGCCAAATGATTATTGGGCTGAAGCTATACACTGTGCAGCGTACATTTTGAATAGATGCCCTACAAAAGAAGTCATGAACAGAGTGCCGGAAGAAGCATGGAGTGGGACAAAGCAAGGAGTCACCCACATGAAAGTTTTTGGATGTGTGGCTTATGCACACATTCCAGATCAACTAAGGAAGAAGTTGGACAGCAAAGGGGAGAAATGTATTTTCATTGGATACAGTGAGGAATCCAAAGCTTACAGGTTGTATAACCCATCCACCAAGAAGCTTATTGTGAGTAGAGATGTTCAGTTCATTGAGGAGGAAGCTTGGGATGGAAGCATAGAGAAAACAGTGAATGTTAAAAACTCTTTGTCACATGATGAAGATGATGAGGAGATGGCTGAAATACATCCCCAAACAGCAGCACCAACACAAGGGCAGCAAAAGACACCCTTGAGGAGAAATGAAAGTGCTTCTCCAAGCACACCACAAGGAGGAAATTCAAGTGCTTCTTCAAGCACTTGTACACCAAATGAAAGAGGTAAGAAGTTCAGAAATTTAAGTGATATTTATGAACAAGAGGCAGCAAATGAAGGTATGAACTCTTTGTTTGCTTTATATTGTCATGTTGATGACCCTGTTCATTTCGAAGAAGCAATTAAGGATAGGAAATGGATAGAAGCTATGGATGAGGAGATCAATGCCATAGAAAGAAACAAGACATGGGATTTAGTTGAACTACCAAAAGGAAAGGAAGTCATTGGAGTTAAATGGGTCTACAAGACCAAGAGTAATGCTGAAGGCAAAATAGAAAGACACAAGGCAAGACTTGTTTTCAAAGGATATAAGCAGCAATATGGGAGAGACTATGAGGAAATTTTTGCACCGGTTGCTAGAATGGAAACAGTGAGAGCAGTGTTATCCATAGCAGCACAAAACAAGTGGAAAGTTTACCAAATGGACGTGAAGTCAACATTCCTAAATGGAGTGTTAGTGGAAGAGGTTTACATTGAACAACCTCTAGGCTATGAAAAGAAAGGTCAAGAGCACAAAGTATGCAGATTGAAGAAAGATCTTTATGGGCTGAAGCAAGCACCAAGAGCGTGGTACAGTAGGATAGATTCCTATCTACTTGGAAATGGATTTGAAAAGTGTAAGGGAGAACCCACCCTCTACATCAAAGAAAATGATGGTAAAATACTAATTGTTGTGTTATATGTTGATGATGTTATTTTCACAAGTAATGATGATTACCTTATTGAAAATTTCAAAACAGTCATGAAAGAAGAATTTGAAATGACTGACATGGGTTTGCTGAGATACTTCTTAGGAATAGAAGTAGAACAAAATGAAAATGGGATTTTTATCTCACAAGCGAAATATGTTAATGAAGTGTTGGAAAGATTTAATATGCAGGAGAGCAAAGCAGCAATCACTCCCACAGTGATGGGATTAAAACTCAGCAAAGAGGACAACAACAAGGAATTTGATCCTAGTTTGTACAAGAGCATAGTTGGCAGCCTCATGTATTTGACTGCAACTAGGCCGGATATAATGTATGCTGTTAGTTTAATTTCCATATTCATGGAGAGGCCAAAAGAAGCACATTGGCAGGCAACAAAAAGGATTTTGAGGTATGTTAAAGGTACTAAAAGGTTTGGCATTTTATATACTACTTCAGAATGTTCAGATTTAATTGGATACACTGATAGTGATTGGGCTAGAAGTGTAGATGATCGAAAAAGCACATCCGGTTATGTTTTTCACATGGGTTCAGGAGCCATTTCATGGGCTTCTAAAAAACAGCCTATTGTAGCATTGTCTACAGTAGAGGCAGAATATGTGGCAGCTACAGCAGCAGCGTGTCAAGCAATTTGGATGAGAAGGATGTTAAGGAGCTTATGCCAAGAACAAGCAAAATGAACTGTGATTTTTTGTGACAATAGCTCAGCTATTGCATTATCCAAGAATGCTATGTTTCATAAGAGAACGAAACACATTGACACAAAGTTTCATTACATCAGAGAATTGGTAAACAATGGAGAAATTGTTTTACAACACTGTAGAACTCAGGAGCAGGTTGCAAACATTCTGACCAAACCATTGGGGCAGAAAAGCTTTGAGTTTTTGAGGAAATGTCTGGGTATGACTGATAATCCAGTAGTTGAAATTAAAGGGGAGTGTTGAAGTATTACTTTCAACTGCCGTGCAGCGCCAAAACCGCCAGTTCCTTCCCCGCACCGCTTTTTCCGAATGCTGGTATTTCTTGAGGGGGCAGCAATCACAATCAATCGCTGCCACGTGCCCTGGGCAGCTTTTTCAAAACAGCTTTCCCCGACGAGTAACATTCGGTGAAAAAGGCTGTGCGAGATTGACTGTCAGCCGTCCGATTAAATCAACGGTTGATGTACAGGGCTGCACCATATTAGGTGACGTGAAGTAAAATTTTCATTGACCGCCAGTTTTGTCAGTGAAACAATTAATGAAAAATTTATTATGGTCGTAGAATATAGGTAAGGTTTTTAATTTTATTATTTTTTTTACGGGAGTAGTTCCTTTTACGGGACAAGTAAAAAAAGGGTAAAATGTCATATGTTTTTTTTGTTGAAAAAAGGGGAATATGCAACAGCGTGTATGTAAGTTTTTTTTTGCTGTTGAATATGTAATGTGAGACGCAGTAGAAGCGTGAAAGTAAGAGGAAAACGAAATGAAATACGCAGCAGCGTGAATGAAGAGATTTTTACACACAGTAGTGTAAATTTGCAAGCTGAGACAGAGTAATTTTCAAGAAAGACAGTGAAGTTTTTTTTACTGCCTCTGAAGCAGTTCTGTTGGTGAAATCCCTCTGTGAGAGGAAGATGTTTTTTTTTGTAACAGTCAGTCTCATTAATGAATAGAAATATTTTGTGTATGTGTGAAACTCTTTCTTCAGGAAACAATTTTTGTTCTTGTGTTAAAAACAAAGCATTATTCTCTGTTCAATTTTGTTTGGAATTATCAGAAATTCCCAACACGCTTTATGTTTACAGAAACAATATTGCCGGAGATATTGAGCACTTTGATACCAACTCGGAGATATGGAGTATTGCCCTTTGTCTTATGGACTTTAACCTTGATAGTAGATACCATTGTTTAAGGATGCTTTTATCGTTCTAAAAGCTGACGACGGTGGAGAAGGCACCTTCTCAAATTCTCAATTAATATATTTAACTAGTTATTCTACTTCTCTGTTATGTTACAAGAAATGAGAAACAGGAAACAAGACGAGAAATGAAGTTTAGAAGCTCCTCATTCAAGAAACCAGGAGAAAGAAAAAACAATAGAAATATAAAAAAAATAAATGTTAACTCTTTAAATGAAATAAAGTTTAACCTGTGATCATACTCAATTTTATATAAAACTATAAATTAGAAATAATTTTTTGTAAATAAAATCTAAAACCTAATTAGAATACACAATCTACCACTTATAAAATATTAAATAAAATTTAAAAATACATCATTTCAAAATAACGTTAACCACTTTTAACATGATCCAAATAATAAACTATATTAAACTATATTAAACCATATGATAATATTATAATATAATAACATTCTCAATGTCCAAATAATAAGCCATTTGAGAATATTTGATTTTTCTCACAATGCTTTGGCACGAGAAGAAGTCTAAAAGAACTTTGCGATTGCCCATGAAGTCACCTGGGACAAAATAGAGGGTGAAACAACACATCCTGGTGAGTGCTTTCGCATGTGGGAAATAGCGATGGTCAGTTGAAGAACGAAATAAAAAACTTAGTTGTATAAATTGCGTTAGACATCCTATGCCTTATTTAGACATCCTATAGGCCGAATTTTAGATTATGTATTTCAAAGAATTCACTATGTTTAGCATTGAACCATCATGACTAGAATAGAAAACGACGTTTACCGTCTTGTTTCTAGCTCCTTTTTTTCCGTCGTTGTCAACGCGTTTCTGACAACAATGCTTTTCTGTGGTCTGTCTAATCCTGCAGATTCATGCAGGTGGAACTTCTGCACATTATTCTCTATTATGCACACATGCCAAAATTAGTGTTTTGCCAAATTTTACTTAGTGTTTTGCCAAATTTTCAAGTGGCTAATGAGGAGCTCTCAGCATACAACTTTGATGATTTCCCTCCGACAAACATTGGGTTACGGGTGAAAAGTGTTGGAAATAATAATCCCAATCACCGTCTTAAACACACTGACAAACACCATGCTTTCCCAGTCAACTACTGCACGGTTGCAATTTTGTTTGCAGGCGAAAGGACTAAAGTCAGAGCAAAAGTACAATGCGGACCATTCCGCAACACATCACAGAAGTTAAGGCATTTAATGAAGTTTAGTAAATAAGTATGGGCAAACATTCACTCCGCGACTATTGCCCACACTCCACAACACTTGCAAGTTTAGAAAACCATTTACTATGTAAATTCGCCCATGTTGTGTATTAATTATTTGCTTTGTCATGTATTAATGTCAAATTTGTATGTTGAGATAAATATGGATGTAAAAGTCATTTTGTATGTTGGGAAAGTTAGGGAGCAAGAGTCTATGAGGTATTGAGGAGAAAATCGTGGAGGAAATTTTGGTGGGGGCGTGAAAACCAGTGTTACTGAGTTTTACAAAAATTTACTCTGCAACCAAGTGATGTGTAAATCACAGTAAGTTTGTTGTGCTTTTCACTTGAAGCTGCAGCCTCCATTTATCACGCCAATGTATTTCCTTATGTTTTGACATATAATATAAAGTGTGGCATGTTGCATTATGGTATTAATCCTTCACAAGTAGATTTACGGCAACCTCCTTTGTTTTACTCTGTTTTGCTGTGCGTAAAATTTATGTTTTAATTAAGTTCCTGTGTGGTTGCGATATCCACTCTGCAACCTATTTCTAAGCTAGTTGACTTTGCTGCAACAGTGTAGCCCTCGATATCCACTCTGCAACCTATTTCTGAGCTAGTTGACTTTGCCGCAATAGTGTAGACTCCTCCCTCTGCCCCGTGAAATTTTTCTAACATGGTATCAAAGCGGGTTAAACTTTGTTAGTGTAAAAACAAGTATTTTTAGTAACAGTTAAAGAAATTGTTTTGAGGGCAAAATTTTTGAAGTTTACTTACCAGCTCATAAAAAGTTTAGTTTTTTTCTTTCACTCAAAAATGGCAACATCAAGCACAAGCTTGACTAATCCTCAGATACCTCAGTTTAATGGGAAAAATTATGATTATTGGGCTATTACAATGACGGCCCTATTTTCTCTCAAGACATTTGAGATTTGGTGGAGAATGGTTTTCAAGAACCAGCAGATGCAACATCATACAATGCCTTATCTCAAGCAGAAAGGGATTTGTTAAGGGACAACAGGAAGAAAGATTCAAAATCCCCATTCCATATTTTCCAAGAAATTCATGAAAGTATTTTCCAAAGGGTTGCAGCAACAACGAAGTCCAAGCAAGCATGTGACACCCTCCAGACAGTCTACCAAGGCATGGAAAAAGTCAAGACAGCAAAACTACAAATTTTAAGAAGAGATTTTGAAACACTTTGTATGAAAGAATCTTAGAATGTAGATTCATTTTTTACACATGTAATTGGGTTGGTTACTCAAATCAGGTCTCATGGTGAGACACTTGAAGAAAGGAGAATAGTTGAGAAAGTTTTGAGAAGTTTGTCAGCAAGGTTTGATGTCATTGTTGTGGCCATAGAAGAGACAAAGGATCTCTCATAGTTCTCAGTGGATGAGCTTCATACATCACTAATTTCTCATGAACATAGACTGAATAGAGCAACAAGCTCCTCATTGGAGCATGCCTTCAAGACACAAGTTTCCTTTGGTCAAGGTCGAGGCAGAGCAAGATCATATACTAGAGGAAGAGGAATAAGCCCACACAAAGGTGGAAGAAGCAGCTCTTCAAGCTCAAGTGGAAGGGGCAGCAATGAAAATCCAAGTCAAGACCCAAGAAAAAATCAAGCACAAAGTCAGAGGTATGATAAATCTCAAGTCCAATGTCATTACTGTAAGAAGTATGGTCATTATGAAAATAAATGTAGAAAGAAGAAATATGACATTAGTAACAAACCAAGTGTAAATTTCACAAAAGAAAATCAGAACCATGATAGCATGTTTTTAGCTTGTAATATAGCATAAGAAAAACAAAGTGATATATGGTATCTAGATTCAGGGTGTAGCAACCACATGTTAGGGAACATAGAAATGTTTTCCAATCTAGATGAAAGTGTGAAATCTGAAGTGACATTAAGGACTGATAGCAAAGTCTCTTTCATGGGCAAAGGAAGAGTTAACATCCTAACAAAGAAGGGTGAGAAGAAGTACATCTCAGATGTTTACGTTGTCCCCAGTCTGAAGCATAACCTCATAAGCATTGGACAACTCATGAAAAAGGGCTACAACATGTTCTTCAAAAATGACGTGTGCACACTTTTGAATAGGCCTCCAAGCAGACAACTGATTGCAAAGGTTCATATGACAAACAATAAAATGTTTCCCCTAAAGATAAGATCAGATTTGAAAGAAGAAGGTGCACAAGAACAACTATCAATGAGCTCACTAGGGGATGGAAGAAAAGATGCAGTTGTCACACAAGTAAACTTTCAAGCAGAAGTTAAAGATGAAGATTGGTTATGACATTTGAGATTTGGTCATCTCAACTTCGAAGGTTTGAATTCGCTGCATAGGAAACGCATGGTGAAGGGATTACCACTTATAGAAGAACTGGACAGCCTATGTGAAGGATGTATCTTGGGCAAGCAAAATAGAGAGAATTTTCCTGCAGGAAAGTCAATAAGGGAAAAAGCACCTTTGGAGATTGTCCACTTAGATTTATGTGGACCAATGCAAACACCATCAATTGGTGGCAGCCATTATCTATTGACCTTCATAGATGACTACACAAGGAAGACATGGGTCTATCTCCTAAACAAGAAAAGTGAAGTGTTTGAGTTCTTTCGCCAATAAAAGGCTCTTGTTGAGAAGCAAAGCAGACACTACATCAAAATCCTCAGAACTGACAGAGGTGGCGAATACATCTCAAATGAATTTCTTCGATTTTGCATGGAGCATGGAATTCACAAGAAATTTACAACAAGATATACACTGTAGCAAAATGGTGTGGCGGAAAGGAAGAATAGGACCAATATGGAAATGGCGAGGAGTATGTTGAAGCCAAAGCATTTTCCAAATGATTATTGGTTTGAAACTGTCGCTTGTGCAACATATATCTTGAATAGATGTCCAACCAAAAGAGTCCAGACTATAGTTTCGGAAGAGGCATGGAGTGGAAGAAAGCATAGTGTCACTCACATGAGAGTTTTTGGTTGTGTGGCATATGCACATGTCTCGGATGAGTTGAGGAAGAATTTGGACAACAAGGGGGATAAATGTATATTTGTTGGATACAGTGATGAATCCAAAGCATACAAGATCTACAATCCATCAACCAAGAAGATCATAATCAACAGAAATGTGCAGTTCATAGAAGAAGAAGCATGGGATGGAAGTTTAGAGAAGATAGTGAATGTCAAAGCATGTATACCACATGAGGACAAAGAGGAATTGATAGCAACAAGTAATTCCTCAACAATGACTCCCTCTACTCCTATTCAAGCGCAACAAAGCAGGCAACAAGGAACACCATCAACAAATAATAGGACAACGTCACACAGTCAAGCAAGTGCTTCTCCAAGCATGCTGCAAAGCGCAACACCAAGTGACATGTCAAGCCCATCTTCAACAAGCACAAGAAGACCAAAATTCAGAAATTTAAATGAAATTTATGAGCAAGATGAGGTTGATAGTAGTGCTGGTCTGAATTCCTTATTTGCATTATTTTTTCATGTAGATAACCCAATCCATTTTGAATATGCAGTCAAAGAAGAAAAATGGGTTGCGGCAATGGAGGAAGAAATAAAAGCAATAGAAAAGAATGACACATGGGATTTAGTGGACTTTCCGCAAGGAAAACAAGTCATTGGAGTGAAGTGGGTCTATAATACCAAGAGCAATGTCGACAACAAGATTGAAAGGTATAAAGCGAGGCTAGTTGTTAAAGGATACAAGCAACAACATGGAAGAGATTATGCGGAGATGTTTGCGCCAGTCGCGAGGATGGAGACAGTGCATACAGTT
Organism: Pinus tabuliformis; assembly: GCA_031772625.1. Taxonomy (NCBI): domain Eukaryota; kingdom Viridiplantae; phylum Streptophyta; class Pinopsida; order Pinales; family Pinaceae; genus Pinus; species Pinus tabuliformis. Next base: position 601,914,285 of record CM062815.1, read on the forward strand.
GTGGCGATTATTGTGCAACATAAATGGAAAGTGTATCAAATGGATGTAAAATCAACGTTCTTGAATGGAGTGCTGAAAGAGGAAGTGTATGTTGCGCAACCACTTGGTTATGAGGTAGAAGGCAAAGAAGACAAAGTGTATCGGTTGAGGAAAGCTCTTTATGGGTTGAAGCAAGCACCGCGTGCATGGTACAGTAGGATAGATGCCTACTTGTTGGACAATGGTTTCGACAAATGTGACGGTGAGCCTACTCTCTACATCAAAGAGAGCGATGGTAAGATTCTTATTGTCGTCTTATATGTAGATGATTTAATTTTTACAGGCAGTGATGATTTCCTCATCGTTGATTTCAAACAATTCATGAAGAATGAATTTGAAATGACTGACTTAGGGTTGTTAAGATATTTTTTGGGCATAGAAGTGAAGCAAACAAAAAATGGCATTTTTATTTCTCAAGCAAAGTATGTGGCAGACATTTTGGAGAGGTTTAATATGTAGAATAGCAAGCCCGCACCAACTCCAACTGTCATGGGGTTGAAGTTGAGCAAAGAAGATTGCAGCAGCAATGTCAATCCGACATTATACAAAAGTATGATAGACAACTTGATGTATTTGACCGCCACTAGGCCAGATATAATGTATGCAGTGAGTTTGGTGTCGAGGTTCATGGAGACACCCAAGGAGATGCATTGTCAAGCAGCGAAAAGGATTCTAAGGTATGTCAATGGAACAAAACAGTATGGTGTTTTGTACACCTTAACAAGTGATTTCAGGTTGATTGGTTACACTGACAGTGATTGGGCAGGAAGTGTCGATGAGAGAAAGAGCACGTCAAGATATGTTTTTCATTTGGGTTCTGGAGCTGTTTCATGGGCCTCTAAGAAGAAGCCAATAGTGTCATTGTCAACAGCAGAAGTTGAATATGTCGTCGCAACAACAACAATGTGTCAGGCAGTTTGGATGAGAAGGATGTTGAGGGATCTTCGTCACAACCAAGAGGGAATGACAACTATTTTCTACGACAACACCTCAACAATTGCATTGTCAAAGAATTTTGTCTTTCACAAGAGGACCAAGCATATTGATGCTAAATATCATTTTATCAGAGTTGATTAACAATGATGGAATTGTGTTGCAACACGGTAGGTCACAGGAACAATTTACTGATATTTTCACAAAGCCATTGGCACGTGAAAATTTTGTTTATCTGAAAGATTGTTTGGGAATTGTCAATGACGACAGTTGTGATTAAGGGGGAGTGTTGGAAATAATAATCCCAACCACCATCTTAAATACACTGACAAACACCATACTTGCCTAGTCAACTACTGCACGGTTGAAATTTTGTTTATAAGTGAAAGGACTGAAGTCAGAGTACAGTGCAGACCATTCCGCAACACATCACAAAAGTTAAGGCATTTAATGAAGTTTAGTAAATAAGTATGGACAACCATTCACTCCGCGACTGTTGCCCACACTCCACAACACCTGCAAGTTTAGAAAACCATTTACTATGTAAATTCGCCCATGTTGCGTATTAATTATTTGCTCTATCATGTATTAATGTCAAATTTGTATGTTGAGATAAATATGGATGTAAAAGTCATTTTGTATGTTGGGCAAGTATTAATGTCAAATTTGTATGTTGAGATAAATATGGATGTAAAAGTCATTTTGTATGTTGGGCAAGTTAGAGAGCGAGAGTCTGTGAGGTAGTGAGGAGAAAATCGTGGAGGAAATATTGGTGGGCACGTGAAAACCAATTTTACTAAGTTTTACAAAAGTTTACTCCGCAACCTAGTGATGCTTAAATCACTTGGAGCTGGAGCCTCCATTTATCATGCTAATATATTTCCTTATGTTTTGACATATAATATAAAGTGTGGCATGTTGCGTTATGGTATTAATCTTTCACAAGTAGATTCTGTTTTAATTAAGTCCCTGTATAGTTGCCATATCCACTCCACAACCTATTTCTGAGCTAGTTGACATTGCCGCAAGAGTGTAGACTCCTCTCCTCTGCCCCAGGAAATTTTTCTAACAAAAAGTATGCTTGAAAATTGTAGAATTTTTCACACTATGTCGCTTATTGTTGCTCTAATTGGCATATGTATGGTTGTTGGAGATGGGGTCCTGACTCCCGCCCTTTCTAATATGTTGTGATCATCTCATATGTTTTCATGAGATGTGACTAATCATAGATATTATGTTCCCTTTGCATAAAATATATTGATTCTAATCTAGATTCTTGCAGGCAGTTGCTAAAACCAAAAACCTTATGCTACTGTGCAGTCTTTTCAGCAGAACCTGGAACTTTCAATGTCACACCATAAATGTAAGAGCTCTTTTTACACTAAAACTCTCTTGATATGCCACCATTAAAATCAATGTTGCCCCGCTACACCTCGTATATGCTAAATCCAATATTTTATTTTAGGAATAGTCTACCAAGGCAGAGGAATTGGATAGCCAAAAGTGGTTGGAATCCAAGTAAAAAAATTTCAAAAAATCTTGTAGATGCAGTGTTTGAATCATATTTTTGATGGTAGAAATGGATTCAGCACCATAAAAAATGTCTAGAACACCTAAAATTTTGAAATTTAACCACTAATTTGGATTTAGGAAAATCCTTGCCACATTTTCTCAAAATATCCCCAAAATTTCCATGCCTATCTAGAGGCAAAAAAACAGTCTCGTTAAGCTACGGGGTTATCTTATGATGTTGCTGGAAATAGTCAAAAGTACTACTCATTGGGTTTAAGTTTTTCTTGATTGATTGGGTCATAAATGATACTATCGGAGGTAACTTCTTTCTTTTTAAACCACTAGCTAATTACGACGCATGCAAATTGTAGACCCTTGATGAACAGAATACAGTCAATCAAGTTTGTGGTATACGAAATCCAATCAATGGGGGCGTGGTGAACTAACCGTCGAACAAAGAAAGTGATTATTAAAAAGTTTTGATCCCCGAGATACAAACCATGGAATTTTGTGATATTAAAGTTACTATGAACAATGGACAGATGGAGTGCCTGAATTTCCAGGAATAAAGTTCACCCTACCTGACCTAAGAATGTTGATCTTGTCTCCCAAAATTTTCTCTACATTTTTCGTGCGAGTCAAATATAGAACCATTTTGCTTAGATTTTTCATGCATTTATATACTCACTTTCTCCCTGGCAGTTTTGGTAGAAATGCTTGGATTGAAGCTGTACATAGGAACGTAGTTATAATTATTCCTTAATTCTTCCCTATATGCTTTATATTTTCAATTTCTTTCATAGACAATGAAATAACATGAAGTCACTTTATGACTCTGTTGGTTCATTACAGTCCTTCAAAAAATGTTGTCACTGTTACCATTTAACTTTGAATTATCTCCAGGGATAAGTTGTTACTAGTGCTATTTGGCATGCAGTTATTACACCATAGAAAACGATTTTGTCGGTATATCCTTTTTTATTGGCTGCTTTCAGAAGCCAATGCCATCTAGCTATTAAATTGTATTTTTGAATTATATATACCTGACATCATACAGTTGAAAGGAGTAAAGAAAAAAAAGTGTTAACATTGGTCAGCGAAGAACAGCGGTGGTGTTGCATTTAGCAAAATTAAGATGTTCATATTCTAGTTTAAAAAGTTCAATATGATAAATGTCGTTCCAAATCAGTGTTATGTGATGTTCTGGTTAAAAAAAAATCAATATGATAAATGTGCTCCAGACCAGTGTTATGTGAGGTTGGAAATAGTTTAATGCTCATATTCGGTTACTGCAGTTGACTCATATTGTATTATTAATGTATTTGGTTAAGCATTAATGTAATCATTTATTACATTGATATGATTTGGTTATAGTTGAGTCAAATATGTGTTGGGTTTGGAGTTATATTTTATTGATTTGTTTTTAGTGTGGTTTTTCAAATGCGGGTTTTTTAGTCTAATTTTTTTAAAATCTGGTAAAATTTATTGGAATTACAAGTTTGATGGGTAACCTTTGCACAATCCAAGTGCGATATGTTCTACAGCCCAGTATGTAAGAAATGTGTAAAATGTCACTTTTCCAATAAAATAATAATAAAAATTAATGTTGACCCAAAATAAAAATGAAAAATAACCATATAAATAGAAAAACTACAATACAATTTAGCAGGCCAAAATTCTGCTCTAAAATCCTTTAATATTTATTTTAATTAAATATTTATAAAATAAACTTTTAAAAAGAAAACCAAATCCTATAGATACATTAAAATTTTTAATGACATAAATACTTCAGGGTCAAAGTTGTATTATTTGAAAATATTAATTTTGTTATATTGTCATCTAAAACACATCTAATATTAATATTAAAAGATTAATATTAATACCATTCAAGATTTGTCTTAACTCACCATGTATCTAAGATCAAATTTCTTGAGATACAAATCTTTTTTATTATGACAAGAAATTTGATTTCTCTGAATACTTTATAGATCCAGAATTAAAATAAATCTAAGCTGATTTCTTAATCTTACAGCCTATTCCATCACAAAAATTGAGGTTGCCAAACTGGCAACAGGGGAAAAATGAATTGCTTGCAACCTGACATTTCTTCACTATGTCCATTGCATCTTCTACAAAATTTCAGTAATTGACCTACGGCTTGTCGAGGGCAGCGAGTAGGGTGGAGAACCTGTGTTAGGGAGTATGTAGGTTACGCCTGACTCCCTAGTCGGTTGCTAATCAATATGTATGTTCCTGGTTAAAACAGCGACGTGGAGAAATGGAATAGTGGGTCGCTAATCAATATGTATGTTCCTGGTTAAAACAGTGACTTGGAGAAATGGAATAGTCGGTCGCTAATCAATATGTATGTTCCTGGTTAAAACAGTGACTTCGAGATGGAATATTGTTGTGCGGCACATACTCTTTTTAGGTCGAATGAGTACTCATATATAGGTATAAGCTTTAAAACTGCCCACGCCTAGGAGTGATGGTGGCATCTTCTCAGACACCTCACATATCCAATAGCAACCCAACTCTTTAAGCGGTGTCCCTCATTTTCGGTCTATAGTTGGACATGCTATATTGATCGCTTCTTAAATATAGTGGGAGACATTGAACCCGTCAGTATATAATCACAGACAAAATGAGAATGGAAGATCTACCTTTTAAGAACCGGATGCACCATATTGATAGGAGGGAAAACCCATTATATTGCTGACCGATCAATCCTCCCTCTGTTTCAGAGTGGGGATGACAGTAAGGCGGAGAGGATCACGATACAAAACAGTTTTCACTTTTTAACATCAACAAGGCTAAAAAGCAATAAATATAAGAGATCTCGCATAATTGTTTATAAAAAATAAACATCGGATTGCTTCAATGTTTATTTTTCATTTACGGTTTGAGCAAACATTTAGAATTGCCTGCAAATAAGCTGAGAACATTGCATCCATGTAGCTTATTAGCTGCTATGCAGCTTTCCCTTGTTTTGATATATACACTGCAAACCTTAACTTTGGCAGATCTCACCCATCCGTGTATCACAAATCTTCCGACTTTTGTACGAGGTTTATGTATTGGTAAGCCTTTTGTGAAAAATAATTAATGCAATATAAAATATGTTGAAAATAATTTGGAAAACATAAGTATGATGCGGAAAGAAAGCTTATTTTATATTTGCATTCATATGAGATATAAGCCAGAGAAAACGTATCCTATCGTGCTAGTTAAGCGATAAAATATGCAGATGGCTTAACAGTGCCCTCTATCCTACAACAATGTAAATATTGTATGGTTTGGTCATGGATAATCCCAAGCTCCTAACTCTCCCTGATTGGTCTAACAGGGTCTACGCGGTCTAAATTTTAAGTAGTGTGGATGGGACCTATCACCCCTGCAAAAGCTTCCCGGCGATCAAAGCTATCAATTTGACCCCGCTCGAAGGATGGGGCGTTTTCGGAAGTCGAACTGAGGATTCCTTCTAAATGGCCTCTGCTCGACGTACTCCTCCCCAGACTATTGCCTGTATATCTTAAGAGGACTCTGGGATAACGATGCATGTTACTCGCGTTAAAAGAAGGCCTGCAGACGTCGGGAAGACGAGCTTTGCCTTCCAGTATTTGGCAAACATGGCGCATGCCCAACCTGCTCTCCGGATCTGGGTGAGAACACAACAACCCCAACTTCAACACCTTCTCGATCTCACACACATCGTATCCGTCCTTATCTAGCTTTGGATCCGATGTCTCCAGCAGCCTCCCTTGTGTGTAAAGTCCCCACACCCACTCCACCAAAATCATTTGCTCGGCATCCTTCAACGGATCAACAGGCCTCCTCCCACAAGCCACCTCCAACAGCAAAATCCCGAAGCTGAACACGTCGGAGCTCGGCGTAGCCTTCCCCGTGTGTATCAGCTCCGGCGCTATGTACCCCAATGTTCCTACAACATGAGTCGTCTGTGGATTCCCACTGTGATCGTACAATCGAGCCAACCCAAAGTCACCCAGCCGCCCATTGAGCTCCGAATCCAGCAGCACGTTGCTGGACTTGATGTCTCTGTGAATGACCCTCTTCTCCCATTGTTCGTGCAGATACAGCATCCCAGCGGCCACGCCCTTCAGAATCGCGTATCGCCGATGCCACGACAGGACTGTTGTCGGATTCCCGTAGAGGAATTTATCCAGGCTCCCGTTGGGCATGTAGTCGTAAACGATGAATAGCTGCGTATGCCTTCGGCACCAACCCTGGAGATGAACCAGGTTCCTGTGCTGTAGGCGACCCATGCTCGATATCTCTGAGATGAAACCCTTCATTCCTTCCGTAAGCTCCTTCGTTATGCATTTCACGGCGACCTCTTTCCCGCTACTGGGAAGGACTCCCTTGTAAACTTTGCCGAAACCCCCTTGCCCCAAAACGGTTTCGTCCCGGAACTTGCCCGTGGCGATGCTCAATTCCTTGTAAGTGAGTCTATGGGGCCAGTACTCCATCTCCCATTCTTCGATCGTTTTTCCATACTTCTCTTTTATGAAAAACACGGCTGCAACAGCCAGCGCGAAGAGCAGAGTAGCCACGGTGATGCCGGCTATGAATCCCCGGCCCAAGGGTTTGGAATACATGTTCGCAAAAGAAGGGAGACGAGATAGATTGAGGGGCGGCGCCATGCCTTGGGTAGTGAAGCTCCACGCGAGAATGTAATGGTTTTCCATGAAGTTCCCCGTGGTCGCTGAAAAGCCAACGAACATCTTCTCCTGTAAAACGTTGCCCAGATCGATTTTCAGAGATATCAGCGGCTTCTGTGGTCTCGGCGAGCCGGCCAACGTGATGGTAACATTGAGGCGGTTTTGAGGATGATTGTAATCGATCCAGGCCTGTATGTTCCGTCCACTCTTGAGGCTCAATCCATGGAAGCTGTCCTCCCCCTTCCAATATCCCGCAGGCTCGGTCTGCACCGAGATGAGGCTGTTGATGTTTACACCCACGTGGTTGTCATCGGGGTCACGGAACTCCACACTGTTGATCGTATCGAACTCCACTGCGAATAAGTGATTGTATGGCTGCCCGTTGCTGGTGAGGTTAAGCAAGCCCAGATACTGGGCCGACAGAGCGCCGACGGGAACTCTGTGGGGCATCATGATGAAGGCGAATCCTTGTCCGGCTTCGGCAGAGGGAGGATGTACCATGGAGAAAACGAAGGTAGTGCTAAAGGAGGAAAGCGTCCCGTTGCTTTTCATGTGCACAGGGATCGAATAGAGCGCGCGGCCGAGCATGAAGTGAGACTGGTTTGTGAGGGAGAGCACAGATTTGGGGCCGATGATTGACGCCTCCTCTTCCAAGATCAAGTGGGTTCGATTAAATCCATCGAAGATGAAAGTGGTGTCCTGATGATCGTCATCGGCCTGTGTAGCAATAAGCAGTATCAAAAGGGAGGTGAAAACTATCAGGAGGCGGCTGCGCCTTGGTATTCGCATCTTCAGTCGTCTCTTTGGGTTTCTGTGGAGCTAAATTATTTCTTGGAACAATACATAGATGGTGGATATAAGCTAAAGCCCCACATATACATTAGAAAGGCGAACTCAAATCTTTGAAACGGACTTCTGTCTTGGGTGCAGCCATCATTCAAAGATTTGTTAGCTCTGAGCACGATTCAGACATCCGGGTAAGAACAGCGAACATTGGAGGATTACATTTCTTATTGTAAAATCGATAACAGTGAACTAATTTCTATGTTCACAATGGTAAACACGGAAATGAATTAGAAAAATTAAAGATCTGCCTTTCTAATAAATGAAGGCGGAATAACACGGAAATTACACAGCCGAATTCAAAACGAAACACCTTCCAGGATTGACGCGTTAGTACGGTTTTGTTGACTTTGACAAATTTTCGGAGGGTTAAACGCGGTACTCTGAATCTTCTCTTTTTTGTTTTCGCTGCTATTATTTATTTATTTTCAAGTCAATAAGGTATTTATTTATTTGTAATTCAATTTTAAGTGAGATTTGGACAGGTATATTGAGCAGAGGAACTTGAAATTTAACAACTTTAGATTTTTTATTTTATTTTTTATTTTTTTTGTATGGGGGATTTTCGCAGTGCATTATATTAGATATCATTTTTGGGATTCAACTGCGTTAAGTAAGTCATTCAAAGTATGACCATTTCCATGAGAGGTAGTCGTAAAGTGACCACATAGCATGTAACCAGGACTTCCCAGGAGGTCACCCATCCCAGAACTCCTCTGGTTCAAGCGCGCTTAACTGTGAGTTTTTCCCCACAATCAAGCCCACTTAGCTTGCTACCCCATTTGCAAAACCTTAGCAAGTATTGTGCCTCATGAACCATTCAGGTAGAGATCCCTTGACTCTTTTTGAATTTAAGTATGGGGGATTTTCGCAGTGCTTTATATTAGATATCATTTTTGGGATTCAACTGCGTTAAGTAAGTCATTCAAAGTATGACCATTTCCATGAGAGGTAGTCGTAAAGTGACTAATTTCTCATGATTTTTGAATAGTTCACTTAGCACTCATTGCATCGGAGGGGTGAAGAAGTGGGATTGAAACTAGTGAAATGTGGAGAAGCGCGCTTAACTGTGAGTTTTTCCCCACAATCAAGCCCACTTAGCTTGCTACCCCATTTGCAAAACCTTAGCAAGTATTGTGCCTCATGAACCATTCAGGTAGAGATCCCTTGACTCTTTTTGAATTTAAGTATGGGGGATTTTCGCAGTGCTTTATATTAGATATCATTTTTGGGATTCAACTGCGTTAAGTAAGTCATTCAAAGTATGACCATTTCCATGAGAGGTAGTCGTAAAGTGACTAATTTCTCATGATTTTTGAATAGTTCACTTAGCACTCATTGCATCGGAGGGGTGAAGAAGTGGGATTGAAACTAGTGAAATGTGGAGAACGAATCACATAGCATCAATCATCACTTCCGGGGCTTGCACCCGGTAACCAGGACTTCCCAGGAGGTCACCCATCCCAGAACTCCTCTGGCTCAAGCGCGCTTAACTGTGGAGTTTTTCCCCACAATCAAGCCCACTTAGCTTGCTACCCCATTTGCAAAACCTTAGCAAGTATTGTGCCTCATGAACCATTCAGGTAGAGATCCCTTGACTCTTTTTGAATTTAAGTAGGGGGGATTTTCGCAGTGCATTATATTAGATATCATTTTTGGGATTCAACTGCGTTAAGTAAGTCATTCAAAGTATGACCATTTCCATGAGAGGTAGTCGTAAAGTGACTAATTTCTCATGATTTTTGAATAGTTCACTTAGCACTCATTGCATCGGGTGATGCTCACAGGGGTGAAGAAGTGGGATTGAAACTAGTGAAATGTGGAGAACGAATCACATATCATCAAATCAAAAAACAGTGTAATTAAGTGTAGATAATGCCTTTGGGTTTTTTGTCAAACCCATGTTTATTTGGATTTGACAAAAAAAATTGCAAAAAATCTATAAAGATTGGACATTAAAACTTATTATTTTTAAAAAATAATTTAAATTATTTATTTCAAATCTAATTGGCTATTAAATTAAACATCTTATTGCGCATTATATTAATTTGCTAATTTTACAATAATAATTTACATGTTTTCAATTCATAAAATATTATTTTATTACCACATAAATATTTTATTCAAAAATATATACCATCATAAAATATTATTTTATTACACATTTCCCATATGTAAATATATTTTGATATTATTACATTTCACTATGGTTCCGAGTTTACATTGCAGAGTTATTATTTAAAAACTCGTATTACATTTCATTATGTGCCGGAGGTCACCTTGCGGAAGATTGTTACTTAAAAACTTTGAAATTCATAAGAGAGTGTACTATTAATAATAATTATTATTTAAAAACTTTGAAATTCATAAGAGTGTATTATTAAAATTATTAATAATTTTGAAAGTTATTATTTAAAAACATTGAAATTGACAAGAGCATGTATTATTAATAAATTTTATTTAATTTTATAGTAAAATTTTAATAATTATTTAAATCGATTTGAATAATCATGTTTAAATTTTGTTAAAAAAGACAAAATTAAATAAATATTTAATGTAAAATTAAATAGATATTTAATGCAAAATTAAAATTTTATTAATATTCATGTAAAAGTGAGTTAGAAAGTACGAATTTTTTTTCCTTAACACATATCATAGTTTAGAGGTAAGTTAGAAAGTATAAACATAGAGATATTATTTGTTGAGATCAATATTTTTTGGTTTATTTATAAATATATATATATTTTTTAATGTAATTCTTTTTGTTAAGTTTGGCAAGTTTTCTCTTTTTTCTATTTATTTATAGGCAAATTTACACCACATAAATTGGCTAAGTGGCCTCAACTTCTCCATTGGGAAACCAAGTCTGTTGGTCACCTATCTGCATTTTATGCTATCCAAAAACAGTGAAGTTTCAGTCTTTCTATCCAAGCTATGTCTTTCTATCCTTACTTTTGTTGCCTTGCTTAACTTCCTCTTCTCATTCCTCTAATATTTTTCGAATGCCTTCATCAATACCCTTGTGATATGCCTCAGCAGCGTCGCGAATAAGATGGTCTACCGATTTTCTCCCCCTACAAGGCTCAGAAGTGCTTGGATCTTTTCCATTTCTGGGCACCTGTCCCTGTCTTCCATGTCCATGACCTTTCATGGGTCGAACCATGGAGAAGGTGCCCAAAACCTATTCACAGCAGTAGTTTGTTAACCAACAACTTTTTAACATAGTATGGCATTGCTCCCAGCCCTGCGTTGAGTTACCAATGCAATCTACCTCACCATGCTCTGCCCCTTGCCCCTTACTATTAGTACTCAGGCTGTCATGGTTGTAGATCCATTCCCCAGAAGGGGTCGACCTCCGTCCACCAACAATGAGCCCACATCTCCACACCCATCTCCTCACAGCCACGGTGAGGTTGTCTTCCCCTTGCCCAGGCCAAGCTAGTGGGCTCTACCACTTCCCAATGGGAGGCCAAAACATGAATTGCAGACCCATTCCCCTCTGTCCAAGATACCAGTGTACATCCTTTGATAGTTTCGTGCTCGGTTTCCCACTCGAGAGGCCTAACTGTTCCCTCTCCATGAAAAGTTCTAGCTATACCCCAAAAATTGAAATGGCTTCCCCTACATCCCTCAGCATCCAGCACATAGCCTCTCCCGACATAACCTCCCCTGACATCCCCTCTCAACCCTCGACCCTCAGGACCCATGGACCCAAAGCAAAACAATGCAAAGTCAAAAAAAAAGAGGTAGACGCGAGATCCTGCTGAAGCAAGACATAAACGCAGGACCAAATCAGTGCAACCCAGTGCCACCCCCAATTCCTCCCACAATTCTGGACATCCCAATTAACATTTCTAATTTCCCCCCTCTCCCACCAGCAGAAGCCTAACTAGGTCGTCATTGCAATGGAGGAGAAGAGCCAGAAAACATACCCGTGGGAATTTGCAGATCATTTGTACACTTGAGGCAGAGGATGGCGTTGCCCTCTCTTTCCCGTGCACCAGCTCCTTCATCCGCGATCGAACACACTAGCATTACCCAGTTGTTCCCCTTTAACTCCTATAAAACTTGTGCCTCCACCTGTTTTGCCACCTTTCCCACCACCCTTACATGCATTCATGCCAAGGGCCACCGCACCCATCGCCTCGAGCGTGTGGGGGGCGGTGGTACAAAATTCAAGGGTATGCTTTATTAATCCCCACCTATTGTCCCAACGTCTGGCTCGCATCCTTATCAGGGTCTTATGCTTCTGTGAGGCCATGTTCCTGACTTTGCTTATGGTCTTGTTCCAGGATTTCCTCTAGGGTTCTATATCTATCCTCCCAGGGTTAGACAGACCACATTTTTTCCATCGAACCATTTTGATGATTGCATTCCCAATTGGTAAGAAAATTTCCCCTCGTATTCCCTTCTCTCCTGACATGGCAGAGCATAATGTAATCCAACTTTTATATTATTTCACTGATCTCTTGGACAAGACGAGTTGTCCTCCAACTTTGGTTGAGCTTGTCCCATTTGGTGCCATTGTTCAGCTTTGTTAGAGTGTTTGTGACCAGAATTGAGTCATCTTCCACCACTAGGTTTTGATACCCCATTCTGACAGCTATTTGAAGACCTTGTCTTGCTGCAATGAATTATGCCTCATTGTTTCTAGCTATCCCACAAGGGTCAACATAAATTAGCTGGGTGTTAGCTTGGGCATCCCAGAAGAGGCCACCTAGGCCTGCCAATCCTGGATTACCTTTTGAAGCCCCATCAAAATTAAGTTTTATGAATCCCTCTCCCATGGTGGTAAAGTGTGTCAGGGATATTGATCCTACCCGACTTTTTTTCCAAGCAGTGGGAGCTATCATTTCTAGTGATAAGTTAAGCTTTTGTAGAATCGAGCTTCCTGAGGGGGTACTTGCCAATCCTCTTGGTGCCATTATTCTGCTAAGATCATCTTCCTAATGTTCTGGAATATTCCTTCCCATACCTACTATTAAGATGAGGATTTATTCTTAAAGACTCTGTGATTCCGCTCTTTCCATATGGCCCATAAATTTAATCCTAAGGCCATCCCCCACGCTCGGTTTAGCACCGGGCTAGAAAAGATATGGCTTCTCCAGAGGAGAATTGTTTCTTTAATGTTGTGGTGGTCTCGATCCATTCTTTCAAACACTCCTTGCATTTGCCTCCATTTTTGTTCTGCAAACGAGCATGTGTTGAGCATATGCTCAAGGTCCTCACTATGCTGGTGGCAGAGCCAGCAGAAGGAAGGTCCCTGGAAGCCTCTTTTTTGCAGTTGATCCCAAGTTAGGATCCGTCATTTGCAAACTAGCCATAGGAAGTGAGTTACCTTTGGCCACCATCCTTCCATATTTTTTTCCATATTATGCCCTGCCCATCCTGAGCTTGTCCTACATGAATGTCATATGCTTCTTTTATGGTGAAGGTTCCTTTTGTAGTGTGCCCCCATCTCAAGATATCAGGATCATTATGAACCGTCAATTGTCTCGATTTCAGTTCTTTGTCTAACTCTGTCCATTGGTCGGTCTCAATGCCCTGGCACCAATCTTCCTTCTTTTTCCATCTTCTCCATCCTCCCATTCCTTGTTCCTATTTCCATAATTTCTCAACCAAATGTATATTCCTATCTCTGGTATATATTGTAGAATTTTTGAATAATAAACACATATTCAACAGAGATTATCCCGATTATACACTATTGCGGAATACATGCATAATACATAACCTCCTCTACGTTGATCATCAATTTAGCAACATCAAAAACAATGAAACATCAATCACATGCACACATTAACACAATATGTAACCCAGGGAAAGCTTACAGCTGAAAACCCCACACTATCTGTATATTAATGATTGAGAACATGTAACAATACATAGTACAATACTCCTCACAAGTATCCAGCACTGTCTCCACCTGTTACACACAAAACTAGCTCAGATATGATCAATCACTGCTCAAATCTCCTCCATTACTTTGCTTGCCTCCACTGCATAACCCTGCAAGAGAATGAATGATGAATGGCTGATCCAAACTCCTATTTACCTTGTGAAAATCACTCACACTGGAAATCACGTGAGCACAGGCTATTCTACTGGGCATATGTTGTGCAATCCTCATGGGCATACTCAATACATTGCTTGTGCAAGATCTCATGCACAACTATAGTCACAACTGATAGCAATCTCAACCTCTAACACCTGTCTCCACTGAACTGTACATGCACTGAGTTAACTGATGTATTCTTCAGTTGCTTTATGAGTTAATAATTAGTGAATTAATTAATAACTAATTCACACAACTCATCACTTAGTCTATTGGTGAGTTAGATTAAATACAACTAGTTCAACTAAGTCAAACTGAACACAGCTCCATTAACTCCACATCCAACTCCACAGAACTCAACCACATGAGTTCTAACTGATGTCCTGCATGCAATAGCTCAACTGACCCACAAAGAAAGTGTATTTCCTTCTGACAGCTGCATGTGCCACATCTGTAGCTCAAATTGAAGTGCTCCAAGAGGATAAGATAAAGTTTATAGTCTAAATATTATTATGAGACAATAATATTTGACTTTTCTATTTTTGACTAGCAGTCTAAAAATAGACTCTGATCACTCTTGCTGTGATCCAAAAATAGAAGTCCATCTATTTTTCCCAACATGACCAATCATCCATAAACAACAAACTGCAACTCATAGACCATGATCCATATGTCTAAAAATAGACATAGTCTAAAAATAGACTTTGCGCCAAAACTTGCCTGCAGGACCACCTAGTGAAGGCGACTCCTTTCCACTAAGATCCATCATCTTGTTGCATTCTCAACAAGTATTTCTTGTTGCACACTTTTCAACACTCCCTCGCAACAAGAAAGGCTTCCTCTCAAACTCGATCCTGTAACTCTGGAATGTTCTGCATGCAACACATCTACCCGGTCCACTTTTCTCCAACAACACTTGGAACAAAAACACTCCCAACTGACCACTCTGTTGGGCTAGGAACATACTCTGATGCTGAAGCTCTACCTGCTGCTGACAAGTGCTCCCTCTCTGACATCTGCGCTACTGCAACATCTCCATGCATCTCGCACCATTGCACACTTCTCTGTGCCACCTAGCACTGTGCAAAACACTTGTGCCTCTCGCATTGTTGCAGCCTGCTAGCTATGCGCTATCCTGGAATTCCCTACACTGTCGCTCTCTCTGCCGCTCCATGCACATCTTTCTCTACCCAATCAATTAGTTCCTGCTACTCCACATCGGGGCTCCCGTAGCAAGGTCTCATCCAAGAGGTTGGGTACCTCAAGGATCCTGCCCCTCGTCCTTGGGACGATTAATCCACATCACCCCACCTCCTACCTGGAGGTATGGCTGCATGTGATCCCTCAGCCCACCTGGCTCGAAATTTCCCCCTACTGGAGGTCTCTACATGAGTAGATGTCTCTACTCGATCTCCTCTCAACTTCCCTTGTTGTGGCTGCTCCACAACCTCCTGAAGCTGCTACACCAATCGTGGCTCCTCCACAATCATCTAAGACTTCTTTTGGCTCTGCATGTTGAGAGGTAATATACGCTCCCTCTCAACCACCAAGTCTCCATCAGTTGCCTTGCTGCCCAAGGCTTTTCATGCATCTTGAACCTCAAGAGCATACAAGTTCTTGACCCGTGAACCAATCTGCTTCACCTGTCTAGTGATGATGTGTCTAAGGAAAACCTTTCCCTTACTGAAGACTACATCATATCCTCTGTCTTCCAGCATCGCGATCGACACCAAGTTTCTCTTCAGTCCTGGTACATACTTGACATCGGTCAAGGTAAGGCAAGCTCCATGCTTCCTCTGAAAAATAACCGTGCCTACACCTGAGACACTATACTTCTCATCATTACCCATCCCTATGAGTATCTGGAGATCTTTCTCCTCCAAAGTACTGAACAAACTTTTGTCACCGGTCATGTGGAAAGAAGCTCCACTGTCAAGAAACCAATCACTTTCCACCATGGATGAAACCATGCATGCGAAGAGTGTGAAATCCAACTCAAACTGTGAAGCAAGTGCCTCACCTTCAAATCCTTCCCCGGATCTGTTACAGGGAAAAGTGTCTATGCAGAACTGCTAATCCCACTAAGGTGTGGTAGCTACCTTAGAAACAAACAAAGTAAAGCTACTTTCATTTTTCCTTTATGAAAGATAAATGAGAGAAGAATAAAGGAGACCAACCTCTGTCTTGCGCTTGGCTCCTAGTTCGATTCCTCTCTCTTCTGATAGTCCTTTGCTACTTGCTTCCTTGTACACCCAGCTTCACAGAGTACTTGTAGAATCAAAGTAGCATAACACTATACAAGAACATGGATCTATTATCATAAACAATCTAGGATTAGATGTAAAGTGACCATACTAATGCATAAAACGTAAACGACACAAGAGTATGGAGGAAAACTTGAATAGCTTTTATTGATAATCAAGAAAGAGCCAAGAGAGTTACAACCAGTTGTTCTAACCCAGCATCATCATCTCAGCAAGTAAGCCCTTCTTCACCTCATACAAAGCTTAGATCACCCAACACTATGATGTTGCCTCAAGAAACCAACAACAATTCCTTACAAGATGCAAAATTCCAGCCTCCTGGATCTCTGGGATGAGGGATCCATATATAGATATCTGTAAGGGAGATGAGTCAGCTTGTGATTTGATTAGTGTCTGCCCTCTGATAGTTCTTGCTTCCACTTGGAGATTGATGATCTCTTACTCATCCTTGGTCGAATTCAGAGAGGCAAGTGTCACAGGAGAAGTTTCTGGAAGATTCCATGCCTCTCCACCTCGCGGATTGACACTGCCATTTGTCATTTCTCGCCCATCGCACCCCATAGAAGGGCTTTTTGAAATGCAACGCACCCACAGAGTGTACTTAGGTGAGATGCAACGCACTTTGCCTATGGAGCAGGTGAAATGATCCTGTTTTGACCAATTCTGAGCAGTTTTTCATGGAGAACTTCTGGGAGAAGTTGTAATCAATTAACCTTGTTCCTTTAGGGGTTAGAACAACACTTTTAGGGACTTAGGAGCCCTTGGTTTATGGACATTTTATGCTTGGGGTTGCAGTGCCCAAAAATGTCTATAACAGTTGCCCCCTAAAGCATGAGGTCGTTAATCTTTTTGATGTCAGGTGAAATGCTTTATCATGAGGATCCGAAGTTCTTTCAAGCTGGGAGGAGACCTGTAATAAGATACAATACAATACATTATCTTCATAATATTTTCATGATCTAGCTGAGGCGGGCATTCCCATGCTCAGCTTTATAAATTCATTTTCATGTACATAGGATAGACAATCGTCTGAGTGTAGACTGATGATTCTGGTAGAGCCATCATCCCTTTGATTGGATGATTATCTGTACAGCAACGATGTACATTTGATGTCTTTATTTCCTTGAATATATATCGCAGCCCGGATGGATGAAACTAGATCCGGGGTCTTTAATCTCGTTCGATCTTCACTCGAAGTACAAGTCGATCCATGTGAGAGATGTTCTGGTGTCGAACATGGAAAGACATCGCCTGATTACCAGCCAATGATGTAAGCTGTTAACAGGCGCGAGAGGAATCACCGATAATGATAATGACCCTCAAGGTACTGCAGTACAATTCACGTGGTGTGAATAAAGGACTTGGCGTCGAACACCACCCAAAATCTTTCGGTCGAAGGCCATTGATGTAAACCTGTCGTCGGAAGTGAGAAACTTGCCATTGAGGCATGCAAGCTTCAAAGTACTGGAAGGGGTATTCCTAGATCGACTTCTTGGATAATGAGTTGATGTCGACAAGAAGCGATCTGTCATAGGAGGGCCTTAATGAATCCCACATCAATGACACGGAACGGAGCAAATGATTTTAATGGAGGTGAAAACGATCTGGTGATATAAGGTTCAGGGTGGTGGTCATGAAAGAATGGAGCGTAAATGTATTGCAGCGGGTGAGACACAGGTGAATTCTCTGAGTGACTTCTCTTGAACATATCAGCGACACTGACATGATGGATTGGTAGCATTAACCCCAAATATGGATGGTGTGATGGGACCATGGTGATGTGACCGGTGAATGAAACAACCCAACCCGACTTCGATGCGGAGTGAAAGTGTCATGTTCAAGAGCGAATTGCTACCAACAAAGTTTCTTCAAGTTTTCTTCCCAATTTTTCCCCAGTCATTGCTGACCAGTACCTCTTTATTTTTGTCAAGCTTGAGGAGGATAACATATGCTTGTTCTATAATTTGCCCTTCGGGCAAACCCATCGCTATGTTTTAGCGAGCCTAATGATAGTGAAACTCGTTCTTGTCTGCTATGGACAAGTTTGTCGCTATTAGGTTTTAACGAGTTTAACGACAAAGATAACTCGGTCCTTTTCAATTTTAGAGAGTCTGAAAAGGGACGTAAAGGAAACTCCAAAAATCCCTTTTTCGTCATCTAATCCCTTAAGTCCGAAAAAGTATAAAACAATACAGAAGGGATGAATTTTCGATACTTTTAACGAGCCGAACAAAACAAGCGCTCGATCTTTTTGTGTAATAATCCCTCAGGTCCAAAAAGATTAAAATCTAAAGGAGGGATAGCACTTCCGGTCCCTTTAGCAAGCTGGAGAGGCCAATGGCTCAGCAAACTTTTCATATTTTACGAGTCAGTTGAAAAGAGCTTAAAGGAGACTCGTCTTTTGAGGAACGAGTGATAAAATTGGGTAGTAGCTGATTCCAGGTAAGGTTTGGAATTTTCCAATCACGGCAGTGTTACAAGGATGGCTAGTGGGATCACTCTTCGCAGCTGTTCCTCAAAAGGGGTAAACAATCAAATGGAGGTGAATGATCGGCCAATACAGAGTGGAGGTGATGATGAGAACATGACCAAGGCTTTAAAGGCTGAAGTACTACATTCACGATGGTTATTTACCGGGAAATAGTTCATTTTTTAATGAGCTTAAATGCGGGGAGAAACATTTGCTCATGACTTATGTTTATTTTTTAACGAGCTTGAACTATGTGCTAAAACTGCTCGATTAATCCAGTCGTATAATAAGAATGTCTCATATATGAAAACGACAATTTTTAGAGTTTTGCCCCACATCCTTTCTTTATGCAAGTTAGGAAATGACCAATCCTACGAGTTTAAAGGGTTAGAGGACCTACAAATTTAAAAAAATAAATAGTCACTCTTCGCTTGCACGCCAAAAGGTTTGCATGCCCCCAGGTATAAAATAAAGCTTCAAGGTCACCTTTTGTTCTACCGACAAAACATTTTTTTTATCAGGAAAGGTCTACCTCTTTCAGGTTACCAAAGATTGTTCTATTCACAGCGCAAACAAAACACTTCTTCGGCGATGTCTACCGAAATAGACAAAGGTGAGACAGTCCACTCACATAACTTTGACGGGGGAATCTTATTCCAGTCTAACCCCCTTTTCCAATCACGGACGGGAGTACAGATTAGTCATATATCTCTCGCAGAAACCTATCCTATACCAGAAGTTTTCCTGCCGAAGCAGACCAGGGTGCATGCCCCCTGGGTTTCAGTCATGTCCCCCGAATCACTCGCGCTCATCAGGTGGACGGATTGGAGATTGATGAGACATTCCTTGTGTGAAAAGACCATTCAGGGATGGTATATGACTATTTGCTATGCGTGATCTGGGAAATGAAAGCTGGTCTACAAGCTTGACCACTCTTCCTTCGTGCGGAAAACACATTACTCTAAAGAGTGATGAGACAATGGCTCCCATGCAATAAATATAGTCTCATCCAGGGAGTAGATTATAATCCAGGGGTCCTTGGACTACCATTACGTTCATATGAACGGTTTTCCCTCTCAATGTTATGGGCACATTGGGAAGGATCTCTAACGGTCGACTGGTTGCTTTGTCAAAGCCTGTTAGATTTCTCATCTCAGGCAAAAGCAATGGCGAACCAAGCGCTTTCCAAGCAGTCGAGGAAAGGATACTCACAGAAGCCCCTTCATCTATGATGGTACCGGCCATAACCATTCTATATATTTGAGCAATGATTCGGAATGGTACACTAGCTGGTAAACGGGGTCTGCCTAGTTGATTCCAGTCAAAGGAAACAACTAGGTTGCTTGGAGGTGGGACCGAATAGACGGCCAGGTACGACTCTGATGAACTTCCTTCCTGCGGTAAAGGAATGGGTAAATTGCCCCCATGTTCATCGAAGTCTGTGCTTACGAAAAGAATTTGGATGGTGTCATCCTTGTTCTCTTCGGTGACTGTATCATCTGAAGATGGAACCTCTGAAGGCAAGACCGGGTCAACTGCCGCCTCGACCTTTTGACTTTCGTCTGGTATGGGTTCAGATGGTTTGTCTTCAATGATAGACGCTTCGGCCGACCACCTGGGCGGGTCAGCCGGATTTTCAACTAGCGACGGACTCGGCAAGAGTTTTTTATATCTAGGAGGAAGTCGTAACGGTGAAACCAGATGATCGTCCAAAACTCTTTTAGCCTCATCTAAGAAGGGACAACGGTGGACGGCATGATGGCCTTCGCACAGTTTACAAGGAAATCTATATTTTCCTTTTTGTCCTCGGGCTTCACTTTCACTAGTCGACGGTGTATTTTCAACATGATCATCAGAGGTTGACGACACCGGGTTGTGCAAACGAGGAGACCAGTCCCTTAAGATCCAAGGGATGCAGGGACAATCTCGATGATAGTGGTCTCCTTTGCAAATGACACATGGCGATTTAGGCTTGGTCGGTGCAGTGTGTGGATTTTTGCTAGACGACGCTTGGTTGCCCCCTTTCGCTTTTGGCTCCTTCTTCTTCTTCTCTTTCTTCTTCTTTTCCTTCTTCTTCTCAGGTACTTGATTTTTGGCTTTACCAGCCCCATCAAGCGAAGAGGAAGGAGGAGAGGAAGAATTGGAGGAAGTAGAAGGTTGGTGGGTAACTCTGGAATCGTCTAGTTGCTGACTCGATTGTTCAGGAATTGCGGTGTTCTGAACGACAGAGGTTGAGAAGAGCCATACGGGCAAGCCGATTGTCAATCCTGGAAGCGAAAATGTGGCCATATGGGGTGCACCAACATCTCTCCAAGAGGAGAAGGGACTAGGATTTCCTCCAAGAGGAATTCCTTGGTTGGTGGACTCCATTCTCTCAACCTAAGACCAACGTAGGAAAGGTGATGATTATTCCGTTTAAAATAAATTTTAGACGCTTTGACACAACTTGTTTTTTCAATTTTAAAGAGTCGAGAAAAAACAAAAGATGACTCTAGTCGCCTTCGATTTTTAATGAGCCTGAAGTGACAAGTGCTCAGATGGACCTTTTCCGTTAAGGAGTCTGAAAAGGAACGAAAAGGACTTCTCTGGAAATCTAGGTAGAGGGATTACCAAACCAATCGCAAAACTGCAGAATACTTTTTACGGTACGGCAGTCAATCTTCCCGAATGCTGTGTTCAGTGCATTGCGATCGATAGGGCGGCAGACACGGCTTCCTATGGATAAAGGATTAAGCCTATTGTGGTCTCCCAAAATATACTCGACGGTACGTGGGAGCACAAGTCCGTACTGGCACTTATCGTCTCAAAGTGGAGGAATCACCCAACCATCAGTGAGAACAACAGTTACCAGGCTTTACGATGCCGGAATACGTCTCTAGCCTAGACTTCTAGATGTTGTGCGTTAGGTTCCAAAGCGTTGTTAGATTCATTAAATTTATTTTATAGTTGATCTTGCTTAAGAAATTTGCCTTTCAGGTTCACCGCGTGATGTATATGTACAATTCCTAAAATGCAATCTAAGATGATAAATAGTCTTTTATCTTCTTTGTGCAATGAAAATCCTAGCTACTAAGGAAAGAAAGACAGAATTCTTTCAACAAAGAGCAAAGAGCACACACTATATGCACTGTCCTAAATCAAACCAATCAAACAGTCTAAATGCAAATGCACATGCATGTATTTGTTTTCGGCCTTCTTAATATGTGAATGATAAAAAGAAAGCTAATGCGCAAATCTGAATTACTTTTCAAAGCGAAAATTACTAACAAGTTTCTTTTCAAAATCAAAATGGAGAAAATGACAACACTTTGCGATTTGGAAATGAAAACTTGCTTTCGACACTAGAAAAACTACAAATTCAGATCAAATACAATAGTAACAGAGTAATCGACTATCAAGAGCAATCAGACTCTCTTCTATGACTGAAAACGACACTTGCGACACTTTCAAATCAAGAAACGAAAGTACAATTACGTTACTTTTTTGCAAATGAGAACTGAAAATGACTCAACAAATACACAAAAACATTTACAGTTCTTTGCACAATGGAGGCGGAATATCAACAAGGAAAGGGGTTTCAAACAGAGGTATACTGATTATAGGCAGCAAAATTCATGAATAGAACTGAAAAGAATGAACACAGAAACCAAAATTGAGGAACAATGCCTAGTCTGATCAGCGCACCTGTAACACAGTGAACTTGAAATGCAGCGCACCTACTACACTTGGGAAGTGCGCTGAATTTCAGATTCACAGAACAGAGACTGTGCTGGGCCAGAGACGAGACTTTGCTTGGGTTCCAGGTCACAGTTTGCAGTTCAGTTCAGGGATTTTGGCCGAGCAAGTGGTAATCAGTAAATCAACAACAGGGGTAGATCTAAGGAGGTTACTAGAGCCACCACAAGGGCAATTAGAGAGTTTGTAAATCAGTTGTTTAATTCATAAACAAAACCCGGAGATTGACTGAAGCGGCATTTATCTACTTTGCATTTGCATAGCAAATGCAGTTCGAAAGCTACTTGGCTCGACTTCAGGCTTCGTCTGTAAGTTTATAAAGTAAACAACAAGGTAGATAAACAAACAACCTAGTCGCTCCCCAGCGGAGTCGCCATTTTGTTACAGGGAAAAGTGTCTATGCAGAACTGCTAATCCCACTAAGGTGTGGTAGCTACCTTAGAAACAAACAAAGTAAAGCTACTTTCATTTTTCCTTTATGAAAGATAGATGAGAGAAGAATAAAGGAGACCAACCTTTGTCTTGCGCTTGGCTCCTAGTTCGATTCCTCTCTCTTCTGATAGTCCTTTGCTACTTGCTTCCTTGTACACCCAGCTTCACAGAGTACCTGTAGAATCAAAGTAGCATAACACTATACAAGAACATGGATCTATTATCATAAACAATCTAGGATCAAATGTAAATTGACCATACAAATGCATAAAACATAAACGACACAAGAGTATGGAGGAAAACTTGAATAGCTTTTATTGATAATCAAGAAAGAGCCAAGAGAGTTACAACCAGTTGTTCTGACCCAGCATCATCCTCTCAACAAGTAAGCCCTTCTTCACCTCATATAAAGCTTAGATCACCCAACACTATGATGTTGCCTCAAGAAACCAACAACAATTCCTTACAAGATGCAAAATTTCAGCCTCCTGGATCTCTGGGATGAGGGATCCATATATAGATATCTGTAAGGGAGATGAGTCAGCTTGTGATTTGATTAGTGTCTTCCCTCTGATAGTTCTTGCTTCCACTTGGAGATTGATGATCTCTTACTCATCCTTGGTCGAATACAGAGAGGCAAGTGTCATAGGAGAAGTTTTTGGAAGATTCCATGCCTCTCCACCTCGCGGATTGACACTGCCATTTGTCATTTCTCGCCCATCACACCCCATAGAAGGGCTTTTTGAAATGCAACACACCCACAGAGTGTACTTAGGTGAGATGCAACGCACTTTGCCTATGGAGCAGGTGAAATGATCTTGTTTTGACCAGTTCTGAGCAGTTTTTCATGGAGAACTTCTGGGAGAAGCTGTAATCAGTTGACCTTGTTCCTTTAGGGGTTAGAACAACACTTTTAGGGACTTAGGAGCCCTTGGTTTATGGAAATTTTATGCTTGGGGTTGCAGTGCCCAAAAATGTCTATAACAGGATCCCTTCTTGGACTTCTTCTTTGGGCAATTAGTAGCATAATGGCCCAACTCATGACAACGAAAGCATCTCACCTTCGACTTGTCAACCTTCTTCCCATCATTGGAAGAACTAGATTCGGAAAGAGAACCCTTCTCCTTCCCCTTCTTCACCTTACTCGCTAAGGCACAGTTCTCCTCATCATGCATGGATGAAGAACTGTCTCTGGTGCTTCGTCTGATCTCCTCCTGCACAAGATCTGACCAAAGTCTCTCCCATCCTGGCAATTTCTCCTGACCATTGACAGAGTCCTGATAGGAATGCCAACTCTTCGGAAGACCAAGGAGAGCCAAACTCACCAAGTCCTCATCATCGACAGTCACCCCCACACTTCCCAGCTCATCCCTGCACTGAGTGAACTTCATGAGATACTTGGGCATACTGTCTCCATTCTCACACCTAATGTTTCTGAGTTTATCCTTGAGCGCCAACTTCCTCTGGTCGCTCTTGCTTTGGAATAATTTTGTCAACGTTTTCCACATCAAATATGGAGAAGCCTTTCCATGGAGGCTGGACACAATGTGATCCCTCATGTCCTCCAACAGAATCCTTCGACACTTTGCTGTCTTCTTTTGCCAATCCCCGACTTGAGTAGCATGAGTAGGTTTTGGGACATCCGCATCTATGAACTCCTTCAACCCATTATCATCTAACACCGCCTCCATCCTATCCTTCCATGCAATATAGTTCGAGCTGCCCTCAAGGGCATACTCCAATCGCAATCCGTTGAAAGACATTGCCACGTTGATACCAAGAAAACACTGCTGCAAATTTGAATTCCACCAGCTCCAAACTCAACTGCCTCCGATCTAGAATTCGTGAGAACAAAGTATTTCTCGTACAGATATTGACTGTATGGGCTTTTACCGGATATCTCACCTTCCAAAGGAAGGATGAATCCAGAGGCTACCTGGCCCGATTACAGACTATGAGTTAATAATTAGTGAATTAATTAATAACTAATTCACACAACTCATCACCTAGTCTATTGGCCAGTTAGACTAAATACAACTAGTTCAACTAAGTCAAACTGAACACAACTCCATTAACTCCACATCCAACTCCACAGAACTCAACCACATGAGTTCTAACTGATGTCCTGCATGCAATAGCTCAACTGACCCACAAAGAAAGTGTATTTCCTTCTGACAGCTGCATGTGCCACATCTGTAGCTCAAATTGAAGTGCTCCAAGAGGATAAGATAAAGTTTATAGTCTAAATATTATTATGAGACAATAATATTTGACTTTTCTATTTTTGACTAGCAGTCTAAAAATAGACTCTGATCACTCCTGCTGTGATCCAAAAATAGAAGTCCATCTATTTTTCCCAACATGACCAATCATCCATAAACAACAAACTGCAACTCATAGACCATGATCCATATGTCTAAAAATAGACATAGTCTAAAAATAGACTTTGTGCCAAAACTTGCCTGCGGGACCACTTAGTGAAGGCGACTCCTTTCCACTAAGCTCCATCATCTTGTTGCATTCGCAACAAGAATTTCTTGTTGCACACTTTTCAACATATATATATATACACATCCCTAAGGTCTTTCCTTTCTATCAGTCATTCCCTTTGTTTCTTGGACTCCTGCCAAAATCTTGTTTTTTTTCCATTGCAGATTTCCTAAAAGGCATGTTGGTTTACGAGGTTCCTATTTTGGGTAGCCAGATTCCACAACGTCGATCCCTTAGGGGGGTCTCTGTATCACAGAATATCCTCGCTTCTCTCAGGCATATTATATTTTCTTGTCCATATTTTCTTCCATAGATCCCTTCCCCCTCCTATCCATCTCCACCATAGCTTTGTGCCCATTACTTGATTTAGGGTGTAAGGGTCTCTAAGGCCTAATCCTCCTTCCATTTTCTTTTTCACCAGGCCTACCAGGATACAAAAGCCCATTTTCTGACCTGCTGAGCCCCCCCAAACAAGATTGTTTTGAAAATGTCTACCATTTTGGAGCACACCCCTTTCGGGGCTATCATACCTAAGAGTTGATATATGGGTATCGATTGTAGCACTGCTTTAAGAAGGATTGTCCTGCCTGCTAGGTTGAGGAATCTGAAAGCCCAGCTGCTTAACTTTCCCTATAGCTTTTGGAGTATATGGTTCCAGCAGGATGAATTTAGGGAGTTGTCAGAGAGGGGCATTCCTAGGTATTTAGATGAGAGGATCCCGGTACTAAACCCCAAGATCCTAGCAAGGTAGGTTCTAACATTCCCCTGAGTATTAAAAAAGAAAATGCAAGATTTGTCATTATTTATCTTTGTCCCAGAGGCCTCCATGAAGGTGTTGAGTATCTCTTTTATTCTTCGGGCTTCTCTTAGAGATACCTAGCAGAAGAGCATGGTATCGTCCACAAATTGTTGGTGAGTGACGACTAGGTCATTTCCCTAGATCCTCAGGCCCTTAAACCTAGATTCATGGACCTCATTTTTAATGAAATAGCCCAACCCTTCCGCATCAACAATGAAAAGAAAACGGGATAGTGGATCTCCCTACCTTAAGCCTAGGGTTTGGTTAAAAATGGGGGTAGGAGTCCCATTTAGTAGAATAGAGATAACAGGGGAGGAGATCATGGCATAAATCCAGTTTATCCATCTTTAGTCGAACCCATAGGCTTTGAGGATACCATTCAGGTAGGCCCAACCTAATTGGCCATAAGTCTTGGATAGGTCCAGCTTAATCATCATGCCATAAATCTTTCTCACCTTTAGAGAGTGCACTATTTCTTGAGAAGTGATGAACTCATCTAGGATTTGTCTTTCTTCTACAGATCTAGTTTGCTCCGGAGAAATGAGGTTCGACAGTAGGGGCTTAAGACATTTCAAAATGAGCATAGAAATGTTTTTGTAGATGAAATTACACAAAGCAATAGGATGAAATCCTTGCGGATCTTAATATTTCGAAGTTTTGGGAATAAGAGCAATAAAAGTAGAGTTCAAGCTAGGGCACACCTTTTGATTTCGGCGTGATTCCTCTACTACCTCTAAGATGTCTCGTCCCATGAATTTCCAGGTGGCTTGGTAGAATTCCAATGTGAACCCATTTGGTCCTCGGGCATTATTTTTTTGCATTCCATTGACAATATCTTCCACCTCTTCCAATGTGGCTGCTCTCATCAGGGCAAGGTTCTGATCTCAAGTTACCATATGGGGGATATTCTGCGTGATTCTTTGTATGGCTTCCATTTTGTTCTCTTGTGGTTCTGTGAGGAGGTCTTTGAAATGGTTTACTAGGAGCTCCTCCATTTCTTCATGTTTCACTTTACGATTCCCCTCCTCTTCTTTCAGAGAGTAGAGTCTATTGTGTTGGCTGTGTTGAACCACGTCGTTATGGAAAAATATTGTGTTGCATTCGTCTTCCCACAACCAATTTACCCTTCATTTTTGTTTCCAAAGGATCTCTTCCTGTTTTTTTCTTTCCTCCAACTGGTTTATTAGCAGTCCTTCTTCTTTTATGAGATCTTCCATTCTCCCTTCTTGTATGATTTGTTGTTGTAGATCCATCATACGCTTATTGATCTAGTGTTGATCCTTCAAGATATGATCGAATTCTTCTTTGTTCCATTTCCTGGTTTTCTTTTTTAGTTCCTTGAGTTCAAGTTGGAAATTATGCATGAAGTTCTGCCCTTGTTGTTCTATTGTTTTCCACCATTCCTCTATTCCTTTTAGGAATCCCGGATCTCTTAGCCAGAAGGCTTTGAACCTGAAAGGCTAGTTTTTAGGTCGTGCTTTAAGATCAACCTCCAATCTTATTGGCCATTAGTCTGAGCCCATATGTGGGAGGATTGAGGCTTCCATGAAATATCTTTGCTTATGGCTTGTTCAGAGATCAAATATCTGTCCAAGCATGAAGCAATTTGATGAATTCCTCCCCATCTGTTATTCCAGGTATGTACTCCATTAATTTTTGGGAGATCCACTAAGTGCAAGTCTGAGATGAGATCTTCAAAGGCTTCCATGTTAGTATCCATTCTTCTCATTCCTCCCTTCTTCTCCGCTAGAGAGATAATCATATTGAAATATCCTCCAACTACCCACAGGTCTTCTAGGTATAGGTTTCTCATTTTTGCAAGATTTTGAAGAAATACTCCTCTTTCCCCTGAGATATGGGGTCCATAGATCCCTGTGAGCAACACCCATTCTTTGGATCCAATATTTCGAAACTTGCCTAACAGTGTTCTTGGAAGGCTGACCCGGTCTTCAAACCAAACCTCTTTAGGGTTCCATATAATCGCTAGCCCTCATGCACTACCATTTGCATCTAGAGCCATGTCTTGGTACTGGGGTTTAAAGTTCTCCAGAATCTCTTTCAACTTTCATTCACTGGTTTTAGTTTCCTGTATTATCATTATGTTTGGCTTATCTTTCTTCAGTCTCTCTTTGAGGTACCTCTGTTTGCCTCTGCTATTGAGAATTCTTATATTCCATGATGTAACGATCATTTCAACAGTTTTTGGGGATGTTGAAATACCTCTAACAGTGGAACTACCCTGCCAGAATTGAGTAGTAGCTCCCCAAACATCTGTATGGATTCGTTCAGTGTTCTTCTTCCCCGCTTCCTCCCTCCTTTTCCTTGAGTTCCTATTTCTTGCCCTTGGCTGACTTGGGAACATAGATGGTCCGGTTGGATTATGATAGCTGAGCCCTGTTTAACTTTGTATTGTTGGAAGGTTTCCTTATAGAGTTGCTTCTAATCCTCTGGGATGAAGTGGTCATCTAGGTATCTCCATTCTTGCAATAAATGCTTCATCACTTGCTCTTTAACACTAAGGTCCTCTTCTAGGTTATCAATCTCCATTGGGTTCTATTCTAGCATTTGCATAGGGATTTCCTTTTCTAAGGTTTATGTTGTCTCCTTTCTCTTCATATTGTTTCCTTCTGGGTCCTTTTTTTGCAGGCTTTCCGTCTCCATGGTATTGTCAAGGGTTATCTCACCCATTTCTTCCTCCTGAAGGGCTACAAACCGGTTGAGGGTTTGTTGCTCTTTTTCATTTTGACTTGCTCTCTGATTACTTGTCTGTCTCTGGTTCCTTTTCCTCCTGTGCACCTCCTGGAATCCTTCCCCATCTTCTCTTACCCTCATTTCCCCTGCTTTTTTCTCCACAGTGGGGTTTTTATTCAGATTTAACAGACAAGCTCGATACAGGTGGCCATATTCATGACATCAACGACATCTAAAAGGGATGTGCTCATAGTCTAAGGGTTGCTTCCAGATCTCATCATGGTATTCCAGTTCTATGTAGTCTGGAAACAGTTAAGTGATATTCATGTATACACAGATTCTGGCATAAGAGGTATACTTGCCTTTTTGTGTGGACTCTACAACTTTGACGAAGGTTCCAATAGAATTACCAATCCCTTCTAAGATTTTTGAATCCCAGTAATTCATTGGTAAGCCAAATAGTTGAACCCAAACTGGGGCTGCTAGTAATTTTTCCTTATTTGGGTCATAACATTCCTCCCAATGTCGAATGAAGAGTCCTGCATTGTTGAAGAAATAGGGCCCATCCTCAAACACCTTCTCTTTGTCTTCTAGGTTAGCAAAAATCACTTTAAAAAACCCTTTCGCCCCTAGCTTGATATCAATGTGACCTTTCGGTTGCCATCGTTGCTGTATCCATTTGATCAGTTCCTTCTCTGTTGATCAAGCCCTGATAAATTTGCATATAAGGGCATGGTCCTTCATGTATTTTTGGTATTCTTCCAGCTTATTGTTTGGTATAACAAATCTTGGTTTCTTAGTCACCCTCGGTAAACATTTACCACCCAGTCCCGCTTGCCATTTAGCTCCCAAGACTGAAGGTCATTTTCCAAGGCCTCCATTGCTACCTACTACATTGTACTGACTAGATTCTCCTGCTGCGATATTCCTGTAGGAGGGGATCTCTCCCCCCTGCCATTCCACTCATGGCTCCTGTCAGCAGGTCCATTGTAAAATGTTGCGGTTATCCCTTCTCAGTCTGGTGTGCCTATAGGGTTGTCAGGTTGAATCCGTTGAAACCCTACCTGTTCGCTCCGTCCTCATGGTCTTGCTCCTTCTAGTCTTCACTTTAAGGTTTAATTCTTTTTGATGTAATTTTTATTAACAATATTAAATATAATTTTTATAAAAATTATTAATTTTAAAAAATTTAAGTTTATTTAATAATTAATTTTATTATATATATTAGTTAAGAAAAGATATGCTTATTCACAAATATCAATTACTTATTTTAACTATATTTTTTATTTTATAGTTTTATATAAATTTTGTTAAAAAATAATTGTTGGAGTTGTTTTTTTATTTTATAATTTTATATAAAAAAATTAAAAGATAATAGCTTGAGTGTTAGCAAGTAAGTTTAATTCATCATCCAACTAAATTTTATTTTTTGGATTATATAGTTTTAATTTAAATATTTAATGATATAAAATTAGTCCAAAAAACATTCCAAATTTTATATGATACTTTGTTTAATTAATCAATTTAATTAAAAGAGAAGAAAAACTAACTACTTTGAAAATAAATCTCAAGCTTTAACTTGTGAATACTACTAAGAATATGCCAGAATAGTACATAGTTTAGATAAATATATTTTTAATTTAGATATTGCTTACATGGATTTCACTATTAAATTTCCACCTACTCTAAATAAGCCAAACTTTTGCTAGGAAAACAATAGAAAATTTGGCATGGTTTTGAGAAAATCCGAACGTTTGAAAATTTGGGTTGTAATTGTCAAACTTAATAATTTTGGGTGCTCCTAGGGTTCTTGATGGAGTTGAATCCATTTCTGCCATCCAAAAAATGATTTAAACATTGCCATAGTCATATTTCTTAAATAAAATTATGATCTCCGGTATAAATAAAATTAATAAAGAGAATTCAATGACTAGAGACAAACTTGTATTATTTATTTTTTAAGTTATTAATGTAAAAATAAAAATGTTATTGAAATATAAATAAATGAATTTATATATAAATAATTTAAATGTATAAAAGTTAATAATGTAATAAAAAAATGTATTATTAAATTAGACAAAAAAATATTATTAATTTTAGTTATTACAATTTTATTTTATTTTTTATTTATTTTTAAATTAATATTTTAAATATACTTTTTAAATATAAAATAATTATATTTTTATTCTATATTTAGATAATATTTTTTTGTTATAGATAGCAATGTCTATCATCGATTTAATTATTGACTTGGATATCAACATTCCTAGGTCAATGTAGACATTTTGTTAATCCTTCACAACTAGCATGTTTTTCTTTTGGATAGTCGTGTGACATTTGACAAGCTAGCATATTTGTTTAGTAGGCGTATATTTGCTCGGAAATATTGACTTGCATATTTTTCTAATAGATGACCTTCAACATATTGACTTACATATTTAGCTATATTTAAACTAAGCCGCAGAGAGTAGCTACTATTTAGCACTTGTTTTATTTTAATTTAATTACTAGGAAAAATGTTTTTTAATTTAAATTCAATGTTGAAAAATATATTTAATTTTCAATAAATATGATGTTGATATTTATTAATTTTCACGTATTTTGAATATCATTTATAAAATAAAGTGAAGTGTGCAATAAAAAATTTAAATTTAAAATAAACTTTAAATTCATGAAAATCAAATTTAGTTAATTTTAAATTTATAATTTACAATAGTATATATTAGGTAAGGTATTAAATTATATTTTTTTAAGCAATAAAAAAATAGTAGTTTTTAAATGAGATTTTTTGAAAAGTTTTTAGGTTTATTTTCCGATCTAATTTGTCTAGAATTGGGGAAGTATTCATTGAAATCACAAGTTTGAATCTATATATGCAGTAAAAAAAATCCACTTTAATCAACACAAATCAAGATTTGGCAACAAATTTTTTCGCCTGCCAGAAATTCACGAGAAACTCCAAAAAAAATCATATGTTTGAGTTATTAGGGAAATTAGAACAGTAGCACAAATACATTGCCTTTGTCCATACAATCAAGCTTTTAAATGTAATCCAATAAAATTAAAATTGTAAGTCTTATACAATTATATTGCTTAACTTATACTTAATATTATGTTGATTAAGAAATTCTCTTAAAAAATTGAATTTTCTACATGATTATTGATAGGGTGAGTCTTCTTCAAAGTCAAGGAATTCCAAGCTAGACATCTTCACAAATATCTTCCTTGTGAGCTAGGAGACCTTGTGGTCTAGGTTTTTAACATGGAGTCTGAGAACATCTATGTATAACAAGATTTTCCCATTGAGCCTTACTTCTTTCCCCCATCACTTTTCCCATGATGCTATTCACCTACCAAGCAAGATCCATTGTCTGAAGATATTGTTGTATCTCCTTGTGTTATTTAAGGTTTTAAGGATCAAATGACCCACATTCTCTTATATTTCTTAATACCGAATAAACTACCTTTCCTGTTCTATTTAAGGCTATAAGGATTCAATGACCCACATTCTCTTCTATTTCTTAATCCTGAATAAACTACCTTTCCATCCTTGCTTTTGCTTCTCCAATATTAATTTCATTTCAAGCTCTCTGAGGCATCTACTCCCAATAAGTAGTAGCTAAGTTATTGCCATTTATCTAACCATGGGTTCAAGAGAATATCTGCAACTAGACCTACTTCTACTATGTTGGCTTACGCCATGCCTAGGAATTCTTGGAGGAATATTCATCACAAAAGTAGGGAAAGGAAGAGACAAGAGGGGTAACAATATGTTGTAAGGGAGGAAGACAGGCAAGCAAGATAGGCCTTCCCAAAAACAAAAAAAAGAGGTTAAACAAATGGAATGAAACCCTTATCCAAAGTAGTGGATCAAAACTCTATTGGAGAAGAAGAAAGGGGAGGACAAATGATGCATTGAAATATCTCCCATCATACTACTAGGGAGAAACTAGGGAAAAAAACTTTATCAATTGAAAAATAGAGAAAGCCATATAAAAGTGCTTACCCTTTTCAAAGAAAGTAGTGAGCCCAAATCTAGAAGAACTTAATGCTTCATGTTGCGTGAAACATTCTCCAAGTCAAGCATCATAATGGGAAAGTGAGGAGGTAAAGAACACAAGAAATCATTATTCAAATAGGAAGGAAATAGCCTACATGGTGAATAGAAGCCCAATACTACCTTCAATAAACTTGGATTGTGGTGCATGCATTAAGGTTCATAACATGCTACCAACTATCTAAACTAAGAAAGGAAAAATGAAGGTAGATGGTGATGTATCATCATTGTTCAATAGACCAATAAGGTAACACCACATCATAGAATAATATACTTATTATATTGTAATTTGAAAGAGAATATCATTATAGAGTGAAACAATTTTGTACTATATAGATTTCTTTGAAGATCACAAATTTGTAGAGATTTGGATAAAAAAGTAAATATGCCACAATTTTTGTGATAATATATTAGTCAATAATAAAACAATATTCACTAAAATTTAATTTCGAAACATAAAAAATTAACTAAATTTTTACTAATAAAATTTCATATATATATATATATATATATATATATATATATATATATATATATTGTAAGGTTAGGCACTTTGCATTACTTCAAAAGGAAATTACATAGACAAATATAGCTTACTATTGGTCTTCTTGAAGGCAAACCAACCCAGTTGCATAAGTTCAAAATTTTGAAGTCACTTAATACCTCTCCGGATCAAAGCATCTTTTAGACAAAAAATGTTATAAACAAGTTGGTGGTATCAACCCCTTTTATACTACGACATAGCTAAACAAAATATATCACCTAATGCATAAAAAAAATTCCAATGGAACATGAAAACTTGTGCAGAGGATCCTTATGCATCTGTGGCTACAAATCACCTTCCTCATCCAAAGAAAAGGTGATCTTGGATGATCTCCTAACCAAAATGGTGAGCTTGCGGTCAATTTTATCCTCCATCTCTACAATTCAGATTGCAATTTATGTTAGGTGTCAATGTTGTATGTCAGTATGTGCTCCACAAAGATATGTGTGTTCCAATATGCATTTATAACTTTTGCATACCAAGAAAACCGAAACTGGAGGTTCGTATATCGGGGATGCATCCCTGGCTGGCATTATCAACATGGGTGTCTAGGATAAAGCATTGACTGTAGTGCACATCGACTTCCATATGTTCAATTTCCTAATGAACCAATTCATTAATAATCTCCCAATTAAGAGCAGAGGAGCTATGAGCTTGAGCTTGGGCTTGAGGCTGTGAAAATGAGGCGGCGTGACTATCCATCAAAGTAGAGGCAGTGGTTTGACCATGCCCACCACCCCTATGCCCAGGAACCGACTTGCCACAGGGAATATTGATAAAAATGATAACAAAAAATGAGTCTGATTAATACTAAGTTGGCAAAGACAACTTCCAATTTAGAAAAAGCAGGTGATTAGGTGGCATAATGATGAGATTATCACTAGCAAAGGGGCTAGTAAGAAGTGGTACTATAGAGCAATCGTGGCTGTGAAGGCTATGAAAATTATAGTTTGAATGGTGGGTGATAAACAGTGACTAGGAGGGCATACATAAAGGCAAAGGTTTTCCTAGTCAGAGTTCCAAGAAAGCCCAAAAAAGGTAAGACTCTAAGGTGGAAAGGATCAGACACCCTATATAGTGAATCAAATCAAGGGAATGAACTCAATGAGTATGCTTATAAAAGGATTTCATCTATAAGACAACACAACCACAAATAGAACAATACAATGATATCAAGAAAGGAAATATAAACCCAAACAACAATAAAACCAAAGGTAGATGGAACTTTGTGATGAGAAACAATAATGAAACAAAGCCTTGCAAAGAAGAATGTTACCACCATGCATGGAGTGGCCACCACTCAGAGGTCGAACCCTTGAGTGTTAAAGGACCTTGATGAGGAGGAACTGTGTGTAATCATGACACCAAAGCACCTTGGCATGGTTGGCTCTGACCACTGTGCATGCTTTAAACTACGAACCATTACTAATACCGAGATCCAAAATGTGGAAAGATCGATAATTCAATATCCAAAAGAAGGAATTAGCTCTAAGAAAAGCATAATTAAACGAAGATGTGAGCCGGAAGAGCAAAAAATTCAATATTTTATGAAATCCTTGAGAGCCATTTAAGTTGCTAGTGGTAATCCCCATGGTAGGCCTCCTATATGTGCAATGGTGTTGCAAATCCATTGTCAATTTTGTCCCAGTTATGATTCGGGCATGATACATGACTGCCTGAACCTTCAACTGAGCTCACTTGTACTCTCCCCTCGTTGCTACTAGAATGATATTTACCCTCAATGCATATCACTTACTATCACATTTGAAGTGATGCACATACATGCATTGTGATAGGTGGGGGTGCACTGTATCCTTTTAATTGTCTCACCATCATATCTAAATAAAGAATTAAACCTGCTCCTAAGCACACTTTTTAAAGAATTAAAATTTGAATATCAAAATAAAATTAGTTATAACATTCTTTTTATTTTTGTAGTTTTTTTTTTATGGAACCGATGGGGAATTGAACATTGAATCTCTTGCTTTACACATGACTTCGGAACAAGAGATTCAATGTTCAATTCTTTTTATTATTAAAAATTTTAATTCTATTGAAAAAATCATCGGAGTTGTCTATAATGCGACTTTTTGAGATTCCGGTGACGGAATCCGGTGGAAGAAATTGAGATGAAATCATGATTTGTTGCAGTTAAAATGGTTTTTTAACTGCATATTCGGATTCAGCACCCTGAAAAACCCCTGGGACGCTTTCATTGTGCAGAAACTAGTTATCAAACTTCGATTTCAATAAATTACTGCCGGATTTTCACCGGAAAAAATCGTCGGAAAGGCTTTCAAAAAGTCGCATTAAAGACTACGGCAAAATCATCTATACGGAACAAGAGATTCAATGTTCAATTCTTTTTATTATTAAAAAATTTAATTCTATTGAAAAAATCATCTATACGGAACAAGAGATTCAATGTTCAATTCTTTTTATTATTAAAATTTTTAATTCTATTGAAAAAATCATCTATAAAAATATATATCACTTTAAAATAATTTGATTCGTGAAAAAATGCATTATCTTTTTATCGTATCATAAAAAAATAACACCAAATTTTAAAGACTTCTTAAAAAAATTCAATAAAAGCGAAAAAAGAAAACCGAAAGATGCATGGTTGGTCTCCTAGCTTCATCGTCTAAAAATAAAAGAACAAATAAAAACCATTTTAAGAAACAAATAAATCATAAAACCAATTTCGATGAAGTTTTTGTTTCTCTCTAATATCTAGGAAATGCTTTTATGAGAGCTACCTCGAGAATTGGAATCGAATATAAGCAATCCTTTCATAAGAGCTCTTTTAACAACTTAATCACTTGAAATAACATAATAAATAAAATTTAGTTATAATTTTAAGTAAAAAAAACTATGCTTTAAATATTATAAAATAATAAATTAATCATTGACAATATCGACTATATTTACCTCTATTTTTATTACATCCAAAATTTACGGCTTATCATTCACGATCTGCTGTTTTACTTTTGTAATTAAGAAACATAAAATATAAATATTATATATTTTTAATAATTATAAAACAATAAATTAATAATCAGCGAAAATCAATATCAATTATTGAGTTGAGAGGTTCATTTCACAACCCAGTATGATGTGTAACCCTATTTGTCCATCATCAATGTTGAAATTTTGCTCATACCGATCAAATAAAATTTTTAAAAAATCTCAAAAAAAAACTATACAAAACATTTAAATAATGTCTGCTCCTAAAAAAAATTACAAGTGAAAAAATTGGATTCCTCTCGGCTCATGTTAGATCCGTATTTAAGATGGATCTTATTTAACTTAATTTTATTACTCCCAAATCTTTCACCTCATCCTTGATGGTCAATTTTCCAAATCCTTTACTTCGAACCCGTTCAAAGCATTACTTCACAATCTCTGACATTACCTTGGATGGTGAGAGAAATTTCTATTCAAATAATGTCACTTCATGTTTAATAGGGAGAGTAACTTTCAAGTCAAATTATGTTCTAATCATCTCCTTCCACAAATAAATAAATTAGCATTTGCACTAAAAGGGTACAAAGACACGGCGATAGAAGTGTAGATGAATGTAGAGTGATGCAGAGGTAGCGCTGCAGGAAACAACGATGTGGACGTGGAAGGCGTGAGGAATCAGGGGGTGAGGGGTGGGGGAATGGGAAAGAATTGGTAAAGTAGAGGGCTATGTGTGGAACATGGTTGTGTTATCGAAATTTGGCGAGTTGTTGGGGTGATTAGATGCCCCCATAGAAGCATTGAGGAAATAGAGATAGTCATAAACTAATAGGGAAGATAGTGAATGAGAAAGTACATAGTGGCAGTGTCTCTTGACTATCTTTGTAGTATCTCCACCATCTTACCAAATAGCCTAAATGACATTTTGCAACATTGCTATTTTTGAGGGGCTGAAAGATGGAATTAATCAAGTAGCTCAGCCTAGAGGGTTATCACATGGTTTGGCATTGGCATTGGAGAACTGTTATCTTTTGAAGGAGTGCAAAAAAATATCTAGTTAAGATAACCCAAAAAGATAAAGAGGCTCCTTCCAAAATCCTTGAATAGGCAATAATATCTCACTTGTATCTCATAGTAGATGAGGCAGTGAAAAGTAAAATACTCCTTGGTCTCAACTTCCTAGATTGTACATATATGGAATTCTTATCCCGAGGGATATGTTGTTTGGTCTTAATATTGAGGTTGTGGTATCACACTTTCATTGGCCCAATGGAAATATCAGGCCATGAGACCAATATTATTTTACTTTCCAAATAAAGAAAGCATAAACCTTTATTAATTCAAAGGAGTACATCCAAAATCAATGTCACTACGACGTTGTGCAAAAATGAGATGGATTTTCAAGCTGGAATTTGCCTTTCAAGGAACAAGTTTTGCAAAGGCGACACTGGTATTTTCCTCATATACATTGAAAGAGTCTTGATAGACTATATAAGCTACTACTTTGGCATTAAAGAAAGATTCTGAAAACCCGCAATCATCAAATATGGACTGAAAAATCTTCATATGAAAATAGAGTAATCTTGAACTAGTATTCGATTTGCCTTAGTGGATGGATTTCTTCCCCACCCATAGTTGATCCTTTGATCGGAAAGGAACCATGTTTTCTTCGGTCTGCTTGATTTGAGACAATATCAACTTCTTGGTTATACTCTGTAGATGTGGTGAAAGGATACAAAAGTGAAGGTGTTCTTTAGTTCTTCTGCAAATCGGAGGCACCCTTGTAATTAAACACTTTCTGATTTTTGGAGCTCTGCATCGAGTCAATAACCAGTTTGGAGTCCCCATATATATTTAGGCTTCTGAGACCTCCTTCTCATGGATGGTGGTAGCCTCTGCTTCTATAGAAATATTTGTGGCAACACCTAATCCACATTCAAAGTTCATTACAATGGTGTTAGCCTTTACTTCTACAAAAATATATGTGGTAGCACCTAATCCACAATCAAAGGAGATTGGCTTTGTGTTCATAGTCTCTGGAATAATCAAAATCCCCCCACCTCCACTCTGTTTTGAGTCTTTGCTTGCTTCCTCATTGAAGAATCCATGAGGAGTGTTAAAGTTTAGGAGAGATTTCAGGGGCTGCTAGATTTATTTAGTTTTTCTTTCTTTGAGACTTTTTGGTAGCAAAGGTAGGATCTCTTGAATTTAGGGAAGGTTCCCAGCAGAGACTACTTTGTTTTGGAACAAGGCATATTTCCTTGTGAGCCATATTGCCCAAAGGACAAAAGCTGGCAGGGAATGGTGGCTCTTTCTAGCCTCATTATTTTTGAACCAGGTTTCCAGGGTTTCTTCAATTGATTCTCCTTCCCAGCGTGCTTCCTTTTCTACCGCTGTGAGATTATGAGGCTCTCCAAACTCCACACTTCTTTGGTAAAGGGAAAATTCAAGAAGAGAGGCATGCCACTTTTGGAGCTTTCCTTACATAAACAGTAAATACCAGGTCCTTGTCAAGACCCTTAGCCTCCAAGTTTCACATTTTAATTTCATGAAAAGGATCTAGAAAAATTCATTAGATGTAGATTTCTGTGGATTTTAGTCACCAATTTTCAAATTTAAATTTCATGAAAAGGATATTTGTCACATCGTAGTAGGAGATTCACCTTTTTGGTAAAGATAATGATGTTGAAAATAAATTTTAAGCAAACTCATTAGATGTAGATTCCTGTCGATTTTAGTTTAAATTTCATGAAAAGGATTTGAGGATGAGAGCCCGTTATTAGTAGATAAGCATTATTATACAACACTTCAAGGATTAATTAAACTTCTTACAATCTTAACGACATCTTACAAATGGACATATCTTTTTCAATTCAACAATGTCTTCAACTTCACTCTATTCGAATAGGAAGCTGAGCTCAAGGCACATCAAACCACCATAGAAGAGGAAGAGGCACCCCACAAATTTATTTAAAAAGAAATAGAATCAAAAGGTGACCCGAGAATGACACAATTAGGAGATGAACTGGAGGCTAAAATTCCAATTCTTGTTGCTTAAAGAAAGTGAGAAAAATCATACCCTTTCAAAAATGGTGAATCCCCATTGAATTCAAAAAATAATGAATTACCCTCACACAAGGAATTCAGAGGGAGACTTTTCTCAACTCCTTTATGGAGAAGCATTATCATTGTAAATATCTCTATGTTGGGTAATCATTGGTTCTCTTCACCAAATATCATCAGAAGAATACAACGAAATACAACCAAATGTACAGGGAAATCACTCAGTAGTAAAGCCTGGTGAGTACCTCTGGAGAACAAGACCGATTTAAAATAGTGGTCTGGATGGTTTTATACCACATACAAATATGTCCGGGACACGAAAAGGATATGGTCAGATTCTAAAGGATGGAGTGTGGATCAATTGATCCTTTTGGGCTGGACACTCAAAGAAAACAACCCGACAAGATTCGATAGATAACAACCCGACAAGATTCGATAGATTTCAACCCAAATGTTTTTCAATTATATTCTACAAACTTTTCACCAAGGTAACAGGGAAGAGATTAAAAAATAGTTCTAACTTTTTTTAAGAACGGTCGGTTCGCCACTGCTTGAGGTGTGGTTCAAATTTGGTTCATTTTCCTCGTTGAAACAATTGGATTAGAGCTTGCATTAAATTCCCTTGGATCGCTCCTCTAGTGCATGGGAGCTCAACCTAGTTTCCCAGAAGAGCCCAGAGGGCTTAAGAAGGCTGACCCCTTCCCCTTCAATATACATTCCCATCGTGGAGGCAATAGGTCGAAGTTTATCAAAAGCAGGGACCAAAGGGGCATTTAGGATAAAAATTGTTCACACAACCAAACATGTAAATTATGCCAAATTCCTAAAGGATGCGTTGTGCATGTAGGAGCTTGCTAGGGCATAGCATATAGGTTCAAAAATATTTTGAAATCGGACCAAGTAGCGTCCATGCAAGCTTGAACAAGGAAAAATGTAAAATATATGGATGGAACACCCCTACCAAAACTCTTAGTCCAATAACGCACACCTTAGCATTTAATCTAGTTTAGAATTGGAAAGATTTCTCATACCTAGGCATACCAATAGTGCTAAGATCTCCAAAGAAGGGGGCACTAGGCCTCCACAATGAAAAAAGCATTGAAGAAAATTGGGGCTAGCGCAAATAAATTGTTCAATCCTTGGCCACTAGAAGTAATCAAAGAAATCTTGTCCTCGTTTATCAAAGAATCCTTCACAAACTAAACAAATCATTGTGGATTTGTGGAAAAATAAATAAAAAGCGTGTTATGGATGCAACTACCACTAGAATGTGACTCTCCTTTCTAAAAACCAATAAAAAAATTGAAATAAAGCATCTATACTGCATGAGCTTCTTTTAAAATTTAACATTTTGATCTCAAAGACTTCCCTCAATTCCATGTAAACACAAACACAAATGTATTTCAAACCCTAGAGATAAATTCATATTCTTAATTAGAGGCAAACTTGTGTTCCAATTAAAGTAGTTCATTTGTAGTTGAAATATATATCTCTCCAAATTTTGAAATTAACTCAGCGCCAAAATGGCAAAAGGGAATCAAAGTTACTCAAAAAAAAGAAAAAGCCTCATGGTTTTGGGATATAATCATAGACTTTGGAGTCTAGATGTTATATAAAAGGCTACAACACTCTCAGTAAAATCTGACTCTCTTGAGCCACTCTAGCCCATGTTTTTTATAGGCAATATTAGAACTCAATTATACTTTAAAAAACAAAAACAAATTGCATTCCAATTAAAGAAGTTTGACCAAATTTTAAATGTAATTCAACACAAAATGGAAACTTGAGAAATGATCAAGGTCACCCCAAAAAACAAGCAAATACTCATTAGAATCCTTCTGCTTTGGATGTTTACCTCAAGAGAACACCCTTCAACACTTCTACCCCAACTTTTTTAATGACCAATATTAGAACTCGATTACACTTCGAAGATCAGACTCGTAATAAGCAAGAAAAATATTTCAAAGTGGGCGTATATACATATTGAATAAATCTTGTTAATATCACAATAACATTGCATTACCATTAAAACATGTTTTTTTAAGAAATACAAAAAGTATTCAACACTATAATATTACTGATAATACAATAGTCATGTCAAGCAATTGTTGACTACTTGAGAGTTGACATGAAGATTTATATGCTTTGGATTTTATATAAAGGCCTTGATAACAAGAAATTGTTCACTGCTTGAAAGTTCCACGAGTTGGGAAGATTCATAGGATTTGGATGTTATCTAAAGGTCTCGAGAACTTACAAAACTTGTCTCTCTTCGGCCACTCTAGCCCATGTATTTTATTGACATTATTCGAAATCTGTTGTAATTGAGAAATTAGAAACAAATTTCATTCCAATTAAAGAAATTTGACAAAGTTTTAAAAGTAATTCAACAAACAATGGTAACCAGTTCCTCTAGATAGTCACACTCTTTAATCTTGAGAGTAGTAATCTTGAAAACGTAGAACACACTTCAAATAAGTAATAAAAAAGAAGTACGACTCGCAAATGGTTACAGATAAAAGGATCTAACTAAAGAGCTCACAATCATAAGCAACTTGTGTTAGCTCAAAATCAAAAGAACAAAAACAAAAAATACATCAGAGGACAAAAGGTATCTGAATAAATTAAACTGAACCGAAAAAAACAATAGATAATATCAACTACAACAAATACAAGCAATTCCTTGCACTAAGTAAAACCCTTTGATTAATAGAGGGAAATAAATTTAGAATTATAGAACAATAAAGAGAGAAAATAACTACTTACAAGAAAATTAAATTAACTAGAGAAGCAAAGTTGAAAGTCATTCAGAGAAATGATACTCCAATTGAGGCATTTTCAACATCAAGGAAGCTTATCAAATCTATTCGGAGGATCATTAGGGCCAACCAAATCAAATTTGGAAGAAGATATGGTCTGGTATATTTTGGACGAAACTAGCTTACTTTTTATGGATGGTTTGCAGAGGAATAATACTCACTTGGGATAAGCTTCAAAAACGTGGTATTCATGGTCAATGGTTTTGTTTCTTGTGTGGACAACATAATGAGGACATGGAGCATATTTTTAATTCTTGTTTGTATGTAATTACCAATGGATACAGGTTGAAAACCTTTTTGGGAACCTTGATTGAGACCCCCAAAGTATCTGTGAAACCCTGTTCTTGTCGCGAAAAGGTATTTTCTCAACTCCAGTCCTCAATCGTGCTTGGGATCTGGCCTTGGAATTTTTCCTTTGGGCTATCTAGAAAGAAATAAATAACAAGATATTTAAATACCAACACAAACCTCTAGAAATAGTCTGGCAAGGCATAACATTAGATGGTAGGCGGGGTTTGCCTAGTAGATTCCAGTCGAAGGAAACAACTAGGTTGCTTGGAGGTGGGACCAAATAAACGGCCGGATAAATCTCTGATGAACTTCCTTCCTACGGTAAAGGAACGAGTAGATTTCCCCCATGTTCATTGGAGTTGGTGTTTAAAAAAATAATTTGAACGGTGCCGTTCTCATTCTCCTTGGTGACAGTATCATCTGAAGGTGGATCCTCTAAAGACAAGATTGGGTCGACTGCCGTCTCGACCTGTTGACTTTGGTCCAGGGTGGACTTAGAGGGTTTATCTTCAATGATAGGTGCTTCGACCAACAACAAAGGTGTGTTAGCCGAACTTTCAACTAGCAACGGACTCGGCAAGAGTTTCTTGTATCGAGGAGGACGGTGACTCATGATGGTTATCCAAGAGTCTTTTAGCTTCGTCCAGGAAGGGACAACGGTGGAGGGCATGATTGCATTCACACAGTCTACAAGGAATTTTAGATCTTCCTTTTTATCCAGTGACTTCGTTTTCACTAGTTGATGGCGCACTCCCAACATGATTGTCAGAGGTTGAGGACACCGGATTGTGCAAGCGGGGAGACCAGTCCTTTAAGATCCATGGGATACAAGGACAATCTCGATGATAGTGGTCCCCTTTGCAAATGACACATGGAGATTTAGGTTTGGACGGTGTAGTGTGTGGATTTTCGCTAGACGATGCTTGGTTGCCCCCTTTCGTCGTTGGCTTCTTCTTCTTCTTCTCCTTCCCTTTCTTCTTCTTCTCAGTTACTTGGTCCTTAGCTTTACCAGCTTCACCAAGCGAAGAGGAAGAAGGAGAGGGAGAAACAAATGAAGTAGAAGGTTGGGGGGTAACTCTAGTATCATCTGGTTGCTGATTTGATTGCTCAGGAATCACGGTGCTTTGAACGACAGAGGTCGAGAAGAGCCATACTGGTAGGCCAATTGTCAGTCTTGAAAGGGACAATGTTGCCATATGAGGTGCACCAACATCTCCCCAAGAGAAGAAAGGACTAGGATTTCCCCCAAGGGGAAATCCTTGGTTGGTCGACTCCATTTTCTCAACCTAAGATCAACGAGGGAATAGGGATGTTACTCTGATTAAAATAAATTTTATGATGCTTTGATACAACTTGCTTTTTCAATTTTTAAGAGTTGATAAAAAGCTAAAGATGACTCTAGTCACCTTCGATTTTTAATGAGCCTGAAGTGACGAGTGCTCAGATGGACCTTTTCTTTTAAGGAGTCTAAAAAGGAACGAAAGTGACTACTCTAGAAATCTAGACAGAGGGATTACCAAACCAATTGTAAAACTACAGAATACTTTTTACAGTACGACAGTCAATCTTCCTGAATGCTGTGTTCAGTGCATTGCGATCGATAGGGCGGCAGACACGGCTTCCTAAGGATAAAGGATATAGCCTATTGTGGTCTCCCAATATATACTCGACGGTACGTGGGAGCACAAGTCCGTACTGGCACTTGTCGTCTCAAAGAGGAGGAATCACCCAACCTACGATGAAAGCGATAGTTACCAGGATTTACAACACCGGAATACGTCTCTAGCCTAGACTTCTAAATGTTGTGCGTTAGGTTCCAAAGCATTTTTATGTTCATTGAATTTATTTTACAGTTGATCTTTCTTAAGAAATTTGCCTTTAAGGTTCACCGCATGATGTAGATATACAATTCCTAAATATGCAATCTAAGATGATAAACAGTCATTTACTCTTCCTTTTGCAATGAAAATCCTAACTATTAAGGAAAGAGAAGCGAAATTCTTTCAACATAGAGCAGAGAGCACACACTAGATGCACTGTCCTAAAT
The DNA here is from genome assembly GCA_031772625.1 of Pinus tabuliformis. Lineage (NCBI taxonomy): Eukaryota > Viridiplantae > Streptophyta > Pinopsida > Pinales > Pinaceae > Pinus > Pinus tabuliformis. The sequence goes on from CM062815.1 coordinate 601,959,012, forward strand.
CAAAATCAACAAGCAGTCTAAATGCAAATGCACATGAATGTATTTGTTTTCCGCTTTCTTAATGTGTGAATGACAAAAAGAATGCTAAGTACAAATCTGAACTATCTTTTCTCTCAAAGCGATAGTACTAACAATTTTCTTTTCAAAAGATGAAAGGAAGACAAAAACAACACTTTGCGATTTCAGATTCAAAAAATGAAAGGAGGACTAAGACGATACTTTGTGATTTCGAATTCAAAAAACGAAAGGAAGACTACTTTGCGATTTTGAATTCAAAAAACAAAAGGAAGGCTAATACGACACTTTGCAATTTCGAATTTAAAAAACGAAAGGAAGGCTAAGAGCAACACTTTCAACTTCAATTTGAAAATTGCTTTCGACACTTGAAATATTATTAATTCAAATCAAATACAAGAGTAACAGTGTAATCGACTATAAAAAAGAGTAGGATTCTTTCCATTGACTGAAAACAACACTTACAACACTTCCAAATCAAAAGACGACAGTTCGATTAAGCTACTTTTTGTAAAGGAGAACTGTAAATGGTGAAAAATACATAAAAACATTCACAATTCTTTGTACAATGGAGGCTGAATAATGCAAAGGAAGGGAGTTTCAACAATGGTATACTGATCACAGACAGTAAAACTCCTGAATAAAGCTGAAGACAATGAAGAAAAAACCAAAATCTGGAGGCAGAAACAGTCTTATCTGATCATCGCACCTGTAACACAGGGAAACAGGGATGCATCTCACCTACAGCACATGGGAGGTGCGATGCATCCAGACTGTCAAAAGGAGACAGTGCGATGGTCCAGGGATGAGACTTTAACTTGGTTTTTGGTCACAGTTTGCAGCTTAGTTTAGGGATTTAGGCTGAGCTAATGATAGTTAGTAAATACAAAGCATAGGGGCTGATCTAATGAGGTTACTTGAGCTACCACCAGGGCACTTAGGATGTTTGCAAGTTGGTTGTTCAATTTATAAACAAAACCTAGAGATGGACTGAAGCAACATTGATCTACTTTGCACTTGCATAGCAAATGCAGTTCGAAGGCTAGTTGGCTTAACTTCAAGCTCCGTCTGTAGTTTATAAAGCAAACAAATAGAAACAAGCAAACAAGCTATTCGTTCCCCAGTGGAGTCACCATTTTGTTATCGGGAAAACTAGTGTCCATTCAAGGCTGCTAGTCCCACTAAGACGCGTAGCTATCTTAGAAAAAAACAAACTAAAGTCACTTGTGTTTTCCTTTATGAGAGTAGATGAGAAAGAAGCAGAGAATACCAACCTCAGTCTTTCGCTTGGCTCTTTGCTTGTTTCTTTTCCCCTTTGACAGAAATTCACCACTCTTTCCTCAATTGTCCTGCTTTAAAAAACACCTGTGGAATCAAAGCAACATGATACCATCAAAGCATAGAGATCTATAACCATAAACAATATAGGATCAGATATATATTAACCATACAAATGAATATATCAAGACAAGATTCAGAAATACACAAACATATGGAGGAAAACTCAAATAGCTTTATTGATAGAAGTAGTAGAAGAGAGGATTACAACCCATTGGTCTGACCTAGTGCCATCCTCCCAGCATAAAAGCCCTCTTCACCTCATGAAAAGCTTAGATCAACAATACAATGTTACATAGAGAAACCAACAACACTTCCTTACAAAATACAAGATTCCAACCTTTGGATCTCTAGGATGAGGGATCCATATATAGATATTTGCAGGTGGGTGAGTCATCTCTTTGATAGTTCTTGGTTCCACTTGGAGATTCATGATCTCTTACTCATCCTTGGGTGAATTCAGAGAGGCAAGTGTCAAATGGGCAGTTTCTAGAAGATTCTCTGGGTTTCCACCTAGCCAACTGCCTCTGCCATTTGTCTGTTCTCGGTCATCGCACCTTACAGAAGGGCTTTTCAGTATGCATCACACTTTTTGCATGTGGTAGGTGAGATGCATCTCACCCTTAGCATTGAGCAGCCTATATGGTCCAGTTTTGACCAGTTCTGAGTAGTTTTTCAGGGAGAACTTCTGGGAGATGATATAATTAGCTGACCTTGCTCCTTTAGGGTATGAAACAACACTTTTAGGGACTTAGAAGCCCTTGGTTTATGCACATATGTGGTTGGGGTTGCAGTGCCCAAATATGTCTATAACACTTTTGTTAAATAGATCTTGTTGATCTATGATTTTATCTCATGCTTCATTTGCTTGTTCATCTTCAATCTAAGGTGATTCAGAATCTGAATACTTGCTTCCACTTAAGGGCAGGCTATCATTGTTCCTTTGAGCTGTCTTCTTCTTCTGATGCACTTTCTTTCCCATTGTTCTACGGATCTCCTTCAAGCGATCAAGCTTCTACAAAAGGACCTGCTTTGATACCAATTGTTGGAAATAATACTGAGAGGGGGGGGGGGGGGGGGTGAATCAGTATTAGCAAATCACTAAATTTTTCATTTCCATAATCAGATTCATATATGCTACTTTAGTTAAAGGAACCCATGTGTACATGAAACTGTGTTTAATGCAACTAGCGTATATCCAGTAAACTTATGATATAGTTAATCCAACATATGTTGTTCTTTAATTAGTGCATCAGAACTTCATTAACCATATAAACAATAAACAGGTGCAGTAAAATAGAACAGATCATCACACACAAGAAACACACATGAACACCATGATGTAAGGCGGAAACCCAATGCGGTCCACAAAAACCACCTGTTGCCGTCTTCCTTTAATATAAGAAAAACATGTTTACAATCTTGTACTGGTGCAGACTCATACCAATATGCAGTCACCCACCTGAAGAAGGCTACAACCTTCTCTCGTTCTCCAACTACCATTGGAAGGGAGCTACAACCCCCTAGCTCTTGTACTAGCCGATATATTTACTAGTATGTAAGCATCGGCCTACGGAAGGCTACAACCTTCTCTCTTTCCTCTAGGGATCACGTTTCACAAATTTTCAGAATGGATCCATCAATAACATCAAAGCACAAAATCAAGCACCACTGCAATAAAACCATCAACTATATCCACATCATTAATCTCTGAATCACCCAACAATTGAATCACTGAAACCCTGTTATCAAAACACAGTTACCAAAACACAGAGCAGAACCCAGAACTCTGCAACAACCATTAGAACCAACAACAACCTCAAATATCAAATCTCATAATGTATACGCTACTTGGCTGTGTCAAACCAGCGTGTATACACACTTTTACCAAGGCAAACCCATTTATAGATCTGCAAATATTTACTCATAACTTTGCAGCTATGCCAGACATCAGTCATACCGAGATAATAACATTTATACAATAAAATATGCGTTAGTAATTCAGATCTACTCTATCCATGATCAAACCACATAATGGTAAAACATTCCAAGCCTAAAGATCCCGATCCATCGTTCATCATCATCCACATGGGTGCATCCTTGATTCAGATCAAGCAAAGCATCACAAACCCATAACCAACATAATGGATCTCACACTTCATCAGATATTCAATCCTTGCACATCTTACCCCTTGGCCTAATGATCTTCTCCTCCTTATATAGGTTTAGGCCTCTCTCAATACCATGGTCCAAAACCATGTAGGACCAATACCTTGGACCCAATACCTGGGGTCAATACCTCAGACCAAATACCATGGACCAATACCATGGATCAAAATACCATGGACCAAATACCACGGACCAAAACTTAGTTTTCCAACATGTACACGCCTTTCCTTCTGTGAAAGTGTGTGTGTACGTTATACGCTTCTTTTGGTCTGCTAACCCACGTGTATACGCGCCTTTGTCACGGTGAACCTGTGTATACCTCTTTTTGATCATTAATTCTTTGCTATTGACCTGCTGCACTATGATCTATCATCTGAGTGAGTTGCCATCAAGGAAAACACCTATATCATACCTATATCATAATGCCAACACTAGTTTGCTCCGGAGAAATGAGGTTCGACAGTAGGGGCTTAAGACGTTTTACAATGAGCATAAAAATGTTTTTGTAGATGAAATTACACAAAGCAATAGGATGAAATCCTTGCAGATCTTCAGATTTCGAAGTTTTGGGAATAAGAGCAATAAAAGTAGAGTTCAAGCTAGGGTACACCTTTTGATTTTGGCGTGATTCCTCTACTACCTCTAAGATGTCTCATCCCATGAATTTCTAGGTGGCTTGGTAGAATTCCATTGTGAACCCATCTGGTCCTGGGGCCTTATTTTTTTGCATTCCATTGACAATATCTTCCACCTCTTCCAATGTGGTTGCTCTCATCAGGGCAAGGTTCTGATCTCAAGTTACCAGATGGGGGATATTCTACGTGATTCTTTGTATGGCTTCCGTTATTTTCTCTTGTGGTTCTATGAGGAGGTCTTTGAAATGGTTTACTAGGAGCTCCTCAATTTCTTCATGTTTCACTCTACGATTCCCCTCCTCATCTTTCAGAGAGTAGATTTTTTTGTGTTGGTTGTGTTGAACCATGTCATTATGGAAAAATATTGTGTTGCATTCGTCTTCCCGCAACCAATTTACCCTTCATTTTTGTTTCCAAGGGATCTCTTCCTGTTTTGTTCTTTCCTCCAACTAGTTTATTAGCAGTCCTTCTTCTTTTATGAGATCTTCCATTCTCCCTTATTGTATGATTGTTGTTGTAGATCCATCATACGCTTATTGATCTAGTGTTGATCCTTCATGATATGACCGAATTCTTCTTTGTTCCATTTCTTGGTTTTCTTTTTTAGTTCCTTGAGTTTAAGTTGGAAATTATGCATGAAGTTCTGCCCTTGTTGTTATCTTGTTTTCCACCATTCCTCTATTCCTTTTAGGAATCCCAGATCTCTTAGCCAGAAGGCTTCGAACCTGAAAGGCCAGTTTTTAGGTCGTGCTTTAAGATCAACCTCCAATCTTATCAGCCATCAGTATGAGCCCATACGTGGGAGGATCGAGGCTTCAACGAAATATCTTTTCTTATGGCTTGTTCAGAGATCAAATATCTATCCAAGCGTGAAGCAATTTGATGAATTCCTCCTCGTCTATTATTCCAGGTGTGTACTCCATTAATTGTTGGGAGATCCACTAAGTGCAAGTCTGAGATGAGATCTCCAAAGGCTTCCATGTTAGTATCCATTCTTCTCATTCCTCCCTTCTTCTCCACTAGAGAGATAATCATATTGAAATCTCCTGCAACTACCCATAGGTCTTCTAGGTACATGTTTCTCATTTTTGCAAGATTTTGAAGAAAAACTCCTCTTGCCCCTAAGATATGGGGTCCATATATCCCTGTGAGTAACACCCATTCTTTGGATTCGATATTTCGAAACTTGCCTAATAGTATTCTTGGAAGGCTAACCTGGTCTTCAAACCAAACCTCTTCAGGGTTCCATATAATCGCTAGCCCTCACACACTACCATTTGCATCTAGAGCCATGTCTTGGTATGGGGGTTTAAAGTTCTTCAGAATCTCTTTCAACTTTCATTCACCAGTTTTAGTTTCCTGTATTATCATTATGTTTGGCTTATATTTCTTCAGTCTCTCTTTGAGGTACCTCTGTTTGCGTCTGCTATTGATAAATCTTATATTCCATGATGTAATGATCATTTCAACAGTTTGGAGGGTTGTTGAAATACCTCTAACACATGAAAAATTTTAGGGGCGAATATTCGCCCTTAGGCGAAATTAAGGGGTTTTAAATTTTTAGTGGGCGAATATTTTGTATCATAGTACATTTTTATAAATCGCCTCAAATAGCCCACCTTATTTTAAGGGAGAGGGTAAAAAAGGTAAATTTAGCCCTTGAAATTAGGAGTTACAACCTTCCATTTGCCCTAATTTTCAAGAATAGGTTTTATTTAAGTGAATCCTATGGGCCAAATACCATATTTATAAAAGAGGTATGGTAAATTAATAAAAATATAAATAAATGAGAGGTATGGTAAATAAATAAAACATTTTTTATATTTACTCCATAAGTCACCTTATATACATGCAAGGGTGTAAACAAATAAAAATATAAATAAAGTGGAGGTATGGTAAATAAATTAAACCCCTTTTTATATTTAGTCCATAACCCTCTTTCTATTTATGAAGGCTCAAAAAAGAGGTTTTATTTAAGTGAATCCTATGGGCCAAATACCATATTTGTAAAAGAGGTATGGTAGATTAATAAAAATATAAATAAACGAGAGGTATGGTAAACAAATAAAACATTTTTTATATTTACTCCATAAGTCACCTTATATATATGAACACTCAAAAAATGCGTTATATTTAGGTGAAACCTATGGGCAAAATACTATGGGCCAAATATCATGGGCTAGATTATTATTAGTACCATGCAAAAAAACATTATTAACCCTAATATTAGTATTTATAAAAATAAAAATGGCACATGGTATTGACCCATGGTATTCACGTGGAATGTAGCCTATTTAAATGGGGGAATTAAACCAGCATAGATCCATCTTTACTCTGGATCTACTAAGCCCCGAGAGGGATCAAATATCATGATATGCAAACTAGCATAGTGTGAAAAAATATTTGATCCCTCTCGAAGCTTGGTGGATCAAGAGTAAAAATGGATGCTGTAATTTAATGTATGTTAAACATTTTAACTTGGTTAAAATAAAAAATAAAATAAAAATAAATTATTAATTTTATTAATTTTTATAAATTACTAATAGTAATTTTTAACCTCCAGGTTTATGATAACCCATGGTATTGACCGATGGTAATACCATGGTATTCATGTGAGCATAGACTATTTAAAGGGGAAATTCTATCATCTTAGATCCATCTTAATTCTGGGTCTACCAGTGCTCAGAGGGATAAATAGATTTCATCCCCCTAAGAGTGGTAGATGTGGAGTGAAGATGGATATCGGTTGGTTTTTATGATAATGAAGATATTAAATAGACTTAGGAAATTATATTGTAAAAACATCTTAAGTTGAATGGTTAAAGCTACATTTAGTCACTTCACAAAATTTAGTAAAAAATACCAATATCTCGATTAATATTGGTTTTTAACTTTTTCTAATTTAATAAAAAATTCAAAACAATGAAACCTTATCACTCTTTCCACATCACCCTCGTAGAATATTTCTCACCATTTTTCAAACATTCTCAATATGATATCTTCATGAAAAAGTTTAGGTACTGATGTTGGATTAGTTGTTTCAAAAATAAGTTGGTTTGTACAACCTTTCATCTTCTATGCTATTCTTAGTTTGTCCTAATGATCTGTAGGGGTTGGAGCCACTGCACCATATTTTCCTAAAAGGTGGAGATTGTTCACCAAAAAGGAAATTAATCTACATGTTACAACGTTGTTAAAAAATGCGAGACCTATGAGGGTAGTGAATTATGCTAATAAGCAATTTAGATTGGGAGAGACATAATTAAATTTTATTATTTAATTGAAGAATTCCAATTAAAATAATAATAAATCTACATTTATATATTCATATATTGATTGGAAGGATTCTCACAATGGTCACTTCTTTCAATTAGATCCCCTTCAAGCCTTTGGGATACCTAATACTTTCTTATATAATATAGTTGGGGCTTGCTACTTGTAGGCGTGTTGGGGTAAACAAACTTTATGTGTGTTTTTTTATCTCACATTTGGAGTCTATGGAATAAGAAAGAAATTTGATAACTTGAAAAAGTGGTAGCTTGACAAAAGTTGTAGAGAAAAGATTAATCTCTCCTACCTTGACAGAACTCATTGTCAATATCAACACCTACAAGAACTTTGTTGTGGAATATTATCAAAACTAATACAAGCATATGAAAGAGTGTATTGTAAGAACCTTGACAAACACAACCACCGAAACTTGGAACATTGCTTGTAGGAAGAGAAAATTATGTTTCCTTTTTCTAAACATGTATGCTGTCATTATCAACACCTACAAGAACTTTGTTGTGGAATATTATCAAAACTAATAGAAGCATATGAAAGAGTGTATTGTAAGAACCTTGACAAACACGACCACTGAAACTTGGAACATTGTTTGTAGGAAGAGAAAATTATGTTTCTTTTTGGCAAACATGTAATATGTTAGTATATTACAGTTTAATGAATATGTTTTCTTATTATCATATATGGTTTCATACTTTAACAAAACATTCGCCAAGACTTCACAATGTTTTATTATTCAATAAAAGATTTGTCAAGATCTTACAAGATTTTATAATTCAGTGAAAGATTCTCCATCACTGTACAAGATAATATAATCTGGTGAGAGATTCGCCAAAAAAATTATATATACATATTATATTAATGATAAAATTGCCTCCTATTTTTCCTATGTATCATGGGGATTAGCCCATTTATTATACATATAAATTTAGGGTGGTTCTTAAAATTTTCCCTGCCCTAACAATGGAACTACCTTGCCAGAATTGAGTAGTAGCTCCCCAAACATCTGTATGGATTCGTTCAATGTTCTTCTTCCCCGCTTCCTCCCTCCTTTTCCTTGAGTTCCTGTTTCTTGCCCTTGGCTGAGTTGGGAACATAGATGCCCCAGTTGGATTATGATAGCTAAGCCTTGTTTAACTTTGTATTGTTGGAAGGTTTCCTTATAGAGTTGCTTCTGATCCTCTAGGATGAAGCGTTCATCCAGGTGTCTCCATTCTTGCAATAAACGCTTCATCACTTGTTCTTCAACAGTAAGGTCCTCTTTCGAGTTATTAATCTCCATTGGGTTCTGTTCTAGCATTTGCATAGGGATTTCCTTTTCTGGGGTTTATGTTGTCTCCTTTCTCTTCATATTGTTTCCTTCTGGGTCCTTTTTTTGTAGGCTTTCCGTCTCCACGGTATTGTCAAGGGTTATCTCACCCGTTTCTTCCTCCTGAAGGGCTGCAAACCGGTTGAGGGTTTGTTTCTCTTTTTCATTTTGACTTGCTCTCTGATCACTTGTCTATCTCTAGTTCCTTTTCCTCTTGTGCACCTCCTGGAATCCTTCCCCATCTTCTCTTGCCCTCATTTCCCCTGCTCTTTTCTCCACAGTGGGGTTTTTATTCAGATTTAACAGACAAGCTCGATACAGGTGGCCATATTCATGGCATCATCGACATCTAAAAGGGATGTGCTCATAGTCTAAGGGTTGTTTCCAAATCTCATCATGGTATTCGAGTTCTATATAGTCTGGAAACAGTTAAGTGATATTCATGTATACATAGATTCTAGCATAAGAGGTATACCTGCCTTTTCATGTGGACTCCGCAACTTTGACGAAGGTTTCAATAGAATTACCAATCCCTTCTAAGATTTCTGAATCCCAGTAATTCATTAGTAAGCCAAACAGTTGAACCCAGACTGGGGATGTTAGTAACTTTTTCTTAGCTGGGTTATAACATTCCTCCCAATGTCGAATGAAGAGTCTTGCATTGTTGAAGAAATAGGGCCCATCCTCAAACACCTTCTCTTTGTCTTCTAGGTTAGCGAAAATCATTGTAAAAAACCCTTTCGCCCCTAGCTTGATATCAATGTGACCTTTCGACTGCCATTGTTGTTGTATCCATTTGATCAGTTCCTTCTCTGTTGACCAAGCCCTGATAAATTTGCATATAAGGGCATGGTCCTTCATGTACTTTTGGTATTCTTCCAGCTTATTGTTTGGTATAACAAATCATGGTTTCTTAGTCGCCCTTGGTAAAAATTTACCGCCCAGTCTCGCTTGCCATTTAGCTCCCAAGACCGATGGTCATTTTCCACGGCCTCCACTGCTACCTACTGCATCGTACTGACTATATTCTCGTGCTACGATATTCCTGTAGGAGGGGATATTCCTGTAGAAGGGGATCTCTCCCCCCTGCCATTCCACTCATGGCTCCTGTCAGTAGATCTGTTGTAAAATGTTGTGGTTATCCCTTCTCAGTGTGGTGTGCCTGTAGGGTTGTCAGGTTGAATCCGTTGAAACCCTACATGTTCGCTCCCTCCTCATGGTCTTGCTCCTTCTAGTCTTCAATTTAAGGTTGAATTCTTTTTGATGTAATTTTTATTAACAATGTTAAATATAATTTTTATAAAGATTATTAATTTTAAAAAATTTAAATTTATTTAATAATTAATTTTATTATATATATTAGTTAAGAAAAAATATGCTTATTCACAAATATCAATTACTTATTTTAACTATATTTTTTATTTTATAGTTTTATATAAATTTTGTTAAAAAATAATCGTTGAAGTTGTTTTTTTATTTTATAATTTTATATTAAAAAAATTAAAAGATAATAGCTTGAGTGTTAGCAAGTAAGTTTAATTCATCATCCAACAAAATTTTTATTTTTGGATTATATAATTTTAATTTAAATATTTAATGATATAAAATTAGTCCAAAAAACATTCCAAATTTTATATGATATTTTGTTTAATTAATCAATTTAATTAAAAGAGAAGAAAAACTAACTACTTTGAAAATAAATCTCAACCTTTAACTTGTGAATACTACTAAGAATATGCCAGAATAGTACATAGTTTAGATAAATATATTTTTAATTTAAATATTGCTTACATGGATTTCACTATTAAATTTCCACCTACTCTAAACAAGCCAAACTTTTGCTCGGAAAACAATAGAAAATTTGGCATGGTTTTGAGAAAATCCGATGGAAATGTTTGAAAATTTGGGTTGTAATTGTCAAACTTAATAATTTTGGGTGCTCCTAGGGTTCTTGATGGAATTGAATCCATTTCTGCCATCCAAAAAATGATTTAAACATTGCCATAGTCATATTTCTTAAATAAAATTTTGATCTCTCGTATAAATAAAATTAATAAAGAGAATTCAATGACTAGAGACAAACTTGTATTATTTATTTTTTAAGTTATTAATGTAAAAATAAAAATGTTATTGACATATAAATAAATGAATTTATATATAAATAATTTAAATGTATAAAAGTTAATAATGTAATTAAAAAATGTATTATTAAATTAGACAGAAACATATTATTAATTTTAGTTATTACAATTTTATTTTTATTTTTTATTTATTCTTAAATTAATATTTTAAATATACTTTTTAAATATAAAATAATTATATTTTTATTCTAGATTTAAATAATATTTTTTTGCTATAGATAGCAATGTCTATCATCGATTTAATTATTGACTTGGATATCAACATTCCTAGGTCAATGTAGACATTTTGTTAATCCTTCACAACTAACATGTTTTTCTTTTGGATAGTAGTGTGACATTTGACATGCAAGCATATTTGTTTAGTAGGCATATATTTGTTGGGAAATATTGACTTGCATATTTTTCTAATAGACGACCTTCAACATATTGACTTACATATTTAGCTATATTTAAACTAAGCTACAGAGAGTAGCTACTATGTAGCACATGTTTTATTTTAATTTAATTACTAGGAAAAGTGTTTTTTAATTTAAATTCAATGTTGAAAAATATATTTAATTTTCAATAAATATGATGTTGATATTTATTAATTTTCATGTATTTTGAATATTATTTATAAAAGAAAGTGAAGTGTGCAATAAAAAAAAATCAAATTTAAATAAACTTTAAATTCATGAAAATCAAATTTAGTTAAATTTAAATTTATAATTTACAATAGTATATATTAGGTAAGGTATTAAATTATATTTTTTTAAGCAATAAAAAAATAGTAGTTTTTAAATGAGTTTTTTTGAAAAGTTTTTAGGCTTATTTTCCAATCTAATATGTCTAGAATCTGGGAAGTATTCATTGAAATCACAAGTTTGAATCTATATATGCAGTAAAAAAATCCACTTTAAACAACACAAATCAAGATTTGGCAACAAATTTTTTGGCCTACCAGAAATTCACGGGAAACTCCAAAAAAAAATCATGTGTTTGGGTTATTAGGGAAATTAGAATAGTAGCACAACTTCATTGCCTTTGTCCATACAATCAAGCTTTTAAATGTAATCCAATAAAAGTAAAATTGTAAGTCTTATACAATTATATTGCTTAATTTATACTTAATATTATGTTGATTAAGAAATTCTCTAAAAAATTTGAATTTTCTACATGATTATTGATAGGGTGAATCTTCTTCAAAGTCAAGGAATTCCAAGTTAGACATCTTCACAAATATCTTCCTTGTGAGCTAGGAGACCTTGTGGTCTAGGTTTTTAACATGGAGTCTGAGAAAATCTATGTATAACAAGATTTTCCCATTGAGCCTCACTTCTTTCCACCATCACTTTTCCCATGATGTTGTTCACCTACCAATCAAGATCCATTGTCTGAAGATATTGTTGTATCTCCTTGTGTTATTTAAGGTTTTAAGGATCCGATGACCCACCATCTCTTATATTTCTTAATCCTGAATAAACTACCTTTCCTATTCTATTTAAGGTTTTAAGGATTCAATGACCCACATTCTCTTCTATTTCTTAATCTTGAATAAACTACCTTTTTATCCTTGCTTCTGCTTCTCCAATATTAATTTCATTTCAAGCTCTCTGAGGCATCTACTCCCAATAAGTAGTAGCTAAGTTATTGCCATTTATCTAACCATGGGTTCAAGAGAATATCTGCAACTAGACCTACTTCTATTATGTTGGCCTACACCATGCCTAGGAATTCTTGGAGCAATATTCATCACAAAAGTAGGGAAAGGAAGAGACAAGAGGGGTAACAATATGTTGCAAGGGAGGAAGACAGGCAAGCAAGATAGGCCTTCTCAAAAACACAAAAAAGAGGTTAAACAAATGGAAGGAAACCCTTATCCAAAGTAGTGGATCAAAACTCTATTGGAGAAGAAGAAAGGGGAGGACAAATGATGCATTGAAATATCTCCCATCATACTACTAGGGAGAAACCAGGGAAAAAAACTTTATCAATTGAAAAATAGAGAAAGCCATATAAAAGTGCTTACCCTTTTCAAAGAAAGTAGTGAGCCCAAATCTAGAAGAACTTAATGCTTCATGTTGCGCGAAACATTCTCCAAGTCAAGCATCATAATGGGAAAGTGAGGAGATAAAGAACACAAGAAATCATTATTCAAATAGGAAGGAAATAGCCTACATGGTGAATAGAAGCCCAATACTACCTTCAATAAACTTGGATTGTGGTGCATGCATTAAGGTTCATAACATGCTACCAACTATCTAAACTAAGAAAGGAAAAATGAAGGTAGATGGTGATGTCTCATCATTTTTCAATAGACCAATAAGGTAACACCACATCATAGAATAATATACTTATTATATTGTAATTTGAAAGAGAATATCATTATAGAGTGAAACAATTTTGTACTATATAGATTTCTTTGAAGATCAAAAATTTGTAGAGATTTGGACAAAAAAGTAAATATGACACAATTTTGTGATAATATATTAGTCAATAATAAAACAATATTCACTAAAATTTAATTTCAAAATATAAAAAATTAATTAAAATTATATTAATAAAATTTCATATATATATATATATATATATATATAGTAAGATTAGGAACTTTACATTGCTTCAAAAGGAAATTACATAGATAAATATAGCTTATTACTGGTCTTCTTGAAGGGAAACCAAACCAGTTGCATAAGTTCAAACTTTTGAAGTCACTTAATACCTCTCCGGATCAGAGCATCTTTTAGACAAAAAATGTTATAAACAGGTTGGTGGTGTCAACGTCTTTTATACTATGACATAGCTAAACAAAATATAGCACCCAATGCATAAAAAAAAATCCAATGGAACATGAAAACTTGTGCAGATGATCCTTATGCATCTGTGGCTGCAAATCACCTTCCTCATCCAAAGAGAAAGTGATCTTGGATGATCTCCTGACCAAAATGGTTAGCTTGCAGTCAATTTTATCCTCCATCTCTACAATTCAGATTGCAATTTATGTTGGGTGTCAATGTTGTATGTGAGTATGTGCCCCACAAAGATATGTGTGTTCCAATATACATTTATAACTTTTGCATACCAAGAAAACCGAAACTGGAGGATCGTATATCGGGGATCCATTCCTGGCTGGCATTGTCAACATGGGTGTCTAGGATAAACCATTGACTGTAGTGCACATCGACTTCCATATGTTCAATTTCCTGACGAACCAATTCATTAATAATCTCCCAATTAAGAGCAGAGGAGCTGTGAGCTTGAGCTTAGGCTTGAGGCTGTGAAAATGAGGCGGCATGACTATCCATCAAAGTAGAGGCATTGTTTTGACCATGCCCGCCACCCCTATACCTAGGAACTAACTTGCCACAGGGAATATTGATAAAAATGACAACAACAAATGAATCTGAATCAAGGGAAAAAACTTTTAATACTAAGTTGGCAAAGACAACTTCCAATCTAGAAAAAGTAGGCGATCAGGTGGCATACTGATGAGATTATCACTAGCAAAGGGGCTAGTAAGAAGTGGTACTATAGAGCAATCGTGGTTGTGAAGGCTATGAAAATTATAGTTTGAATGGTGGGTGATAAACAGTGACTAGGAGGGCATACATAAAGGCAAAAGTTTTCCCAGTCAGAGTTCCAAGAAAGCCCAAAAAAGGTAAGACTCTAAGGTGGAAAGGATCAAACACGCTATGTAGTGAATCAAATCAAGGGAATGAACTCGATGAGTATGCTTATAAAAGGAGTTCATGTATGAGACAACACAACCAAAAATAGAAAAATACAATGATACCAAGAAAGGAAATATAAACCCAAACAACAATAAAACCAAAGGTAGATGGAACTTTGTGATGAGAAACAATAATGAAACAAAACCTTGCAAATAAGAATGTCACAACCATGCATGGAGTGGCCACCACTCAGAGGTTGAATGCTTGAGTTTTAAAGGACCTTGATGAGGAGGTACTGTGTGTAATCATGACACCAAAGCACCTTGACATGGTTGGCTCTGACCACTGTGCATGCTTTAAACTACGAACCATTACTAATACCGAGATCCAAAATGTGGAAAGGTAGATAATTCAATATCCAAAAGAAGGAATTATCTCTAGGAAAAGCATAATTAAACGAAGATGTGAGTCGGAAGAGCAAAAAATTCAATAATTTATGAAATCCTTGAGAGCCATTTAAGTTGCTAGTGGTAATCCCCATGGTGGGCCTCCTATATGTGAAAGGGTGTTGCAAATCCATTGTCAATTTTGTCCCAGTTATGATTTGGGCATGATACATGACTGCCTGAACCTTCAACTGAGCTCACTTGTACTCTCCCCTCGTTGCTACTAGAATGATATTTACCCTCAATGCATATCACTTACTATCACATTTGAAGTGATGCACATATATGCATTGTGATAAGTGAGGGTGCACTGTATCCTTTTAATTGTCTCACCATCATATCTAAATAAGGAATTAAACGCGCTCCTAAGCACACTTTTTAAAGAATTAAAATTTGAATATCAAAATAAAATTAGTTATAACATTCTTTTTATTTTTGTAGTTTTTTTTTTATGGAACCCATGGGGAATTGAACATTGAATCTCTTGCTTTACACATGACTTCAAAACCAAAGATTCAATGTTTAATTCTTTTTATTATTAAAATTTTTAATTCTATTGAAAAAATCATCTATAAAAATATATATCACTTTAAAATAATTTGATTCGTGAAAAAATGTATTATCTTTTTATCGTATCATAGAAAAATAACACCAAATTTTAAAGTCTTCTTAAAATAAAAGAACAAATAAAAACCATTTTAAGAAACAAATAAATCATAAAACCAATTTCGATGAAGTTTTTATTTCTCTCTAATATCTAGGAAATGCTTTTATGAGAGCTACCTCGAGAATTGGAATCGAATATAAACAATCCTTTCATGAGAGCTCTTTTAACAACTTAATCACTTGAAATAACATAATAAATAAAATTTAGTTATAATTTTAAGTTATAAAAACTATGCTTTAAATATTATAAAATAATAAATTAATCATTAACAATATCGACTATATTTACCTCTATTTTTATTACATCCAAAATTTACGGCTTATCATTCAGGATCTGCTGTTTTACTTCCGTAATTAAGAAACCTAAAATATAAATATTATATATTTTTAATTTTTAATAATTATAAAACAATAAATTAATAATCAACGAAAATCAATATCAATTATTGAGTTGAGAGGTTCGTTTCACAACCCAGTATGATGTGTAACCCTATCTGTCCATCATCAACGTTGAAATTTTGCTCATACCAATCAAATAAAATTTTTAAAAAATCTCAAAAAAAACTATACAAAACATTTAAATAATGTCTGCTTATAAAAAAAATTACAAGTGAAAAAATTGGATGATTCCTCTCGGCTCATGTTAGATCCGTATTTAAGATGAATCTTATTTAACTTAATTTTATTACTCCCAAATCTTTCACCTCATCCTTGATGGTCAATTTTCCAAATCCTTTACTTAGAACCCGTTCAAAGCATTACTTCACAATCTCTGACATTACCTTGGATGGTGAGAGAAATTTCTATTCAAATAATGTCACTTCATCTTTAATAGGGAGAGTAACTTTCAAGTCAAATTATGTTCCAATCATCTCCTTCCACAAATAAATAAATTAGCATTTGCACTAAAAGGGTACAAAGACACACCGATAGAAGTGTAGATGAATGTAGAGTGATGCAGAGGTAGCGCTGTAGGAAACAACGATGTGGACGTGGACGGGGAAGGCGTGAGGAATGAGGGGGCGAGGGGTGGGGGAATGGGAAAGAATTGGTAAAGTAGAGGGCTATGTGTGGAACATGGTTGTGTTATCGAAATTTGGCGAGTTGTTGGGGTGATTAGATGCCCCCATAGAAGTATTGAGGAAATAGAGATAGTCATAAACTAATAGGGAAGATAGTGAATGAGAAAGTACATAGTGGCAGTGTCTCTTGGCTATCTTTGTAGTATCTCACCTTCTTACCAAATAGCCTAAATGACAGTTTGCAACATTGCTATTTTTGAGTGGCTGAAAGATGGAATTAATCAAGTAGCTTAGCCTAGAGGTTCATCACATGGTTTGGCTTTGGCATTGGAAATGAAAACTGTTATCTTTTGAAGGAGTGCCAAAAAAATATCTACTTAAGATAACCCAAAAAGATAGAGAGGCTCCTTCCAAAATCCTTGCTGAGGCAATAATATCTCATTTGTATCTCATAGTAGATGACGCACTGAAAAGTAAAATACTCCTTGGTCTCAACTTCCTAGATTGTACATATATGAAATTCTTATCATGAGGGATATGTTGTCTGGTCTTAATATTGAGGTAGTGGTATCACACTTTCATTGGCCCAACGGAAATATCAGGCCATGAGACCAATATTATTTTACTTTCCAAATAAAGAAAGCATAAACCTTTATTAAATCAAAGGAGTACATCCAAAATCAATGTCCCTACGACGTTGTCCAAAAATGAGACGGATTTTCAAGCTGGAATTTGTCTTTCAAGGAACAAGTTTTGCAAAGGCGACACTGGTATTTTCTTCATATACATTGAAAGAGTCTTGATAGACTATATAAAGTAGTAGCCTGTAAGCTACTACTTTGGCCTCAAAGAAAGATTCTGAAAACCTGCAATCATCAAATATGGACTGAAAAAACTTCATATGAAAATAGAGTAATCTTGAACTAGTATTCGATTTGCCTTAGTGGATGGATTTCTTCCCCACCCATAGTTGATCCTTTGATCGGAAAGGAACCATGTTCTCTTCTGTGTGCTTGATTTGAGACAATATCAACTTCTTGGTTATACTCTGTAGATGTGGTGAAAGGATACAAAAGTGAAGGTGTTCTTTAGTTCTTCTGCAAACTGGAGGCACCCCTGTAATTAAACACTTTCTGATTTTTGGAGCTCTGCATCGAGTCAATAACCAGTTTGGAGTCCCCATATATATTTAGGCTTCTGAGACCTCCTTCTCATGCTAAGTTCCTAAGTTTGGAGTCCCCATATATATTTAGGCTTCTGAGACCTCCTTCTCATGCTAAGTTCATTAGGATGGTGGTAGCCTCTGCTTCTATAGAAATATTTGTGGCAACACCTAATCCACATTCAAAGTTCATTACAATGGTGTTAGCCTTTACTTCTACAAAAATATATGTGGTAGCACCTAATCCACAATCAAAGAAGATTGGCTTTGTGTTCATATTCTCTGGAATAATCAAAATCCCCCCACCTCCACTCTGTTTTGAGTCTTTGCTTGCTTCCTCATTGAAGAATCCATGAGGAGTGTTAAAGTTTAGGAGAGATTTCAGGGGCTGCTAGATTTATTTAGTTTTTCTTTCTTTGAGACTTTTTGGTAGCAAAGGTAGGATCTCTTGAATTTAGGGAAGGTTCCCAGCAGAGACTACTTTGTCTTGGAACAAGGCATCTTTCCTTGTGAGCCATATTGCCCAAAGGACAAAAGCTGGCAGGGAATGGTGGCTCTTTCTAGCCTCATTATTTTTGAACCAGGTTTCCAGGGTTTCTTCAATTGATTCTCCTTCCCAGCGTGCTTCCTTTTCTACCGCTGTGAGATTATGAGGCTCTCCAAACTCCACACTTCTTTGGTAAAGGGAAAATTCAAGAAGAGAGGCATGCCACTTTTGGAGCTTTCCTTACATAAACAGTAAATACCAGGTCCTTGTCAAGACCCTTAGCCTCCAAGTTTCACATTTTAATTTCATGAAAAGGATCTAGAAAAATTCATTAGATGTAGATTTCTTTGGATTTTAGTCACCAATTTTCAAATTTAAATTTCATGAAAAGGATATTTGTCACATCGTAGTAGGAGATCACCTTTTTGGTAAAGATAATGATGTTGAAAATAAATTTTAAGCAAACTCATTAGATGTAGATTCCTGTCGATTTTAGTTTAAATTTCATGAAAGGGATTTGAGGATGAGAGCCCGTTATTAGTAGATAAGCATTATTATACAACACTTTAAGGATTAATTAAACTTCTTACAATCTTAACGACATCTTACAAATGGACATATCTTTTTCAATTCAACAATGTCTTCAACTTCACTCTATTCGAATAGGAAGCTGAGCTCAAGGCACATCAAACCACCATAGAAGAGGAAGAGGCACCCCACAAACTTATTTAAAAAGAAATAGAATCAGAACGTGACCCGAGAATAACACAATTAGGAGATGAACTGGAGGCTAAAATTCCAATTCTTGTTGCTTAAAGAAAGTGAGAAAAATCATACCCTTTCAAAAATGGTGAATCCCCATTGAATTCAAAAAATAATGAATTACCCTCACACAAGGAATTCAGAGGGAGACTTTTCTCAACTCCTTCATGGAGAAGCATTATCATTGTAAATATATTTATGTTGGGTAATCATTGGTTCTCTTCACCAAACATCATCAGAAGAATACAACGAAGTACAACCAAATGTACGGGGAAATCACTCAGTAGTAAAGCCTGGTGAGTACCTCTGGAGAACAAGACCGATTTAAAATAGTGGTCTGGATGGTTTTATACCACTTACAAATATGTCCGGGACACGAAAAGGATATGGTCAGATTCTAAAGGATGGAGTGTGGATCAATTGATCCTTTTGGGCCGGACACTCAAAGAAAACAACCCGACAAGATTCGATAGATAACAACCCGACAAGATTCGATAGATTTCAACCCAAATGTTTTTCAATTATATTCTACAAACTTTTCACCAAGGTAACAGGGAAGGGATTAAAAAATAGTTCTAACCTTTTTTAAGAACATGGAAACATTGTCATCGGTAGAACCTTGTTTATAATATCATTCACAGTGGATTCAGTATATAAAAAAAAGAACGGTCGGTTCGCCACTGCTTGAGGTGTGGTTCAAATTTGGTTCATTTTCTTCTTTGAAACAACTGGATTAGAGCTTGCATTAAATTCCCTTGGATCGCTCCTCTAGTGCATGGGAGCTCAACCTAGTTTTCCAGAAGAGCCCAGAGGGCTTAAGAAGGCTGACCCCTTCCCCTTCATTATACATTCCCATTGTGGAGACAATAGGTCGAAGTTTATCAAAAGCAGGGACCAAAGGGGCATTTAGGAAAAAAATTGTTCACAAAACCAAACATGTAAATTATGCCAAATTCCTAGAGGATGCCTTGTGCATGTAGAGCTTGCTAGGGCATAGCATAGAAGTTCAAAAATATTTTGAAATCGGACCAAGTAGCGTCCATGCGAGCTTGAACAAGGAAAAATGTAAAATCTATGGATGGAACACCCCTGCCAAAACTCTTAGTTTAATAACGCACACCTTAGCATTTAATCTAGTTTAGAATTGGAAAGATTTCTCATACCTAGGCATACCAATAGTGCTAAGATCTCCAAAGAAGGGGGCACTAGGCCTCCACAATGAAAAAAGCATTGAAGAAAATTGGGGCTAGCGCAAATAAATTGTTCAATCCTTGGCCACTAGAAGTAATCAGAGAAATCTTGTCCTCGTTTATTGAAGAATCCTTCACAAACTAAACAAATCATTGTGGATTTGTGGAAAAATAAATAAAAAGCGTGTTATGGATGCAATTACCACTAGAATGTGACTCTCCTTTCTAAAAACCAATAAAAAAATTGAAATAAAGCATCTACACTGCATGAGCTTCTTTTAAAATTTAACATTTTGATCTCAAAGACTTCCCTCAATTCCATGTAAACACAAACACAAATGTATTTCAAACCCTAGAGATAAATTCATATTCTTAATCAGAGGCAAACTTGTGTTCCAATTAAAGTAGTTCATTTGTAGTTGAAATATATATCTCTCCAAATTTTGAAATTAACTCAGCGCCAAAATGGTAAAAGAGAATCATAGTTACTCAAAAAAAAAGAAAAAGACTCATGGTTTTGGGATATAATCATAGACTTTGGAGTCTAGATGTTATATAAAAGGCTACAACACTCTCAGTAAAATCTAACTCTCTTGAGCCACTCTAGCCCATGTTTTTTATAGGCAACATTAGAATTCAATTAAACTTTAAAAAACAAAAACAAATTGCATTCCAATTAAAGAAGTTTGACCAAATTTTAAATGTAATTCAACACAAAATGGAAACTAGAGAAAGGATCAAGGTTACCCCAAAAAACAAGCAAATACTCATTAGAATCCTTCTGCTTTGGATGTTTACCTCAAGAGAACACTCTTCAACACCTCTACCCCAACTTTTTCAATGGCCAATATTAGAACTCGATTACACTTCGAAGATCAGACTCGTAATAAGCAAGAAAAATATTTCAAAGTGGGGGTATATACATAATGAATAAATCTTGTTAATATCACAATAACATTGCATTACCATTAAAACATGTTTTTTTAAGCAATACAAAAAGTATTCAACACTATAATATTACCGATAATACAATAGTCATGTCAAGCAATTGTTGACTACTTGAGAGTTGACATGAAGATTTATATGCTTTGGATGTTATCTAAAGGCCTTGATAGCAAGAAATCGTTGACTGCTTGAAAGTTCCACGAGTTGGGAAGATTCATAGGATTTGGATGTTATCTAAAGGTCTCGAGAACTTTCAACAAAACTTGTCTCTCTTCGGCCACTCTAGCCCATGTATTTTATTGACATTATTCGAAATCTATTGTAATTGAGAAATTAGAAACAAATTTCATTCCAATTAAAGAAATTTGACAAAGTTTTAAAAGTAATTCAACAAACAATGGTAACCAGTTCCTCTAGATAGTCACACTCTTTAATCTTGAGAGTAGTAATCTTGAAAACGTAGAACACACTTCAAATAAGTAATAAAAAAGAAGTACGACTCGCAAATGGTTACAGATAAAAGGATGTAACTAAAGAGCTCATAATCATAAGCAACTTGTGTTAGCTCAAAATCGAAAGAACAAAAACAAAAAATACATCAGAGGACAAAAGGTATCTGAATAAATTAAACTGAACCGAAAAAAACAATAGATAATATCAACTACAACAAATGAAAGCAAGTCCCTGCACTAAGTAAAACCCTTTGATTAATAGAAGGAAATAAATTTAGAATTATAGAACAATAAAGAGAGAAAAAAACTACTTACAAGAAAATTAAATTAACTAGAGAAGCAAAGTTGAAAGTCATTCAGAGAAATGAGACTCCAATTGAGGCATTTTCAACATCAAGGAAGCTTATCAAATCTATTCGGAGGATCATTAGGGCCAACCAAATCAAATTTGGAAGAAGATATGGTCTGGTATATTTTGGACGAAACTGGCTTACTTTTTATGGATGGTTTGTAGAGGAATAATCCTCACTTGGGGTAAGCTTCAAAAACGTGGTATTCATGGTCAATGGTTTTGTTTCTTGTGTGGACAACATAATGAGGACATGGAGCATATTTTTAATTCTTGTTTGTATGTTAATTACCAATGGATACGGGTTGAAAACCTTTTTGGGCACCTTGATCGAGACCTCCAAAGTATCTGTGAAACCCTGTTCTTGTGGCGCAAAGGTATTTTCTCGACTCCAGTCCTCAATCGTGCTTGGGATCTGGCCTTGGGATTTTTCCTTTGGGCTATCTAGAAAGAAATAAATAACAAGATATTTAAAGACCAACACAAACCTCTAGAAATAGTCTGGCAAGGCATAACCAAAAACATAAGAGAAACAATTCTCTCAGAGAAATGGTCTGGATGATTGAAAGGTGGTCCCTCAGGAAGCCAGAATTTTGGATAGCCTTAATTTATCCTCTTCTATGATATCTCCAAGTTCGTGGAAGCTTCTTGTCTCCCTTGTAGTCTCCTTCTTGCTACCAAACTTGGATACAGTAAGCTGGTGATTGAAGGAGACTCTAAGATATTAACAAACATCATTACAAAACTTATTCAGGGAGCCATATGGGAAAATCTTAGCCATAGATGGCGTAAAACTCATCTAATTCAGGAGATAGGAGATCTTCTTTCCTCCTTTGACTACCTTCTGCCTTACCATGTTTGTCGCGAAGGAAACAAGGTTGCAGACTTTCTAGAAAACTGGGGATGCTCCCATGAAGGTCGATCTCTAGAATTGGCTTGGACAAATCTTAACTTGGAAAATGATTTGGATCCCTTAGTGGCTATTTCAAAGTAGGACAATAGAGATAAAAAACAATCCATCTAAGAGATAGACCTTCCTCCTCGATCGGGGTGCGAATGGATAAATCCATACCATAGTCATTAATATGGGGTGGCACAGTTTTCAAGAAACCTTCACACCACCCTCCACATGCACGAAGCACATGGAGGGGTGGCGGGCTGAAAGCGAGCAGTTAATGCAAGACTGTAAGGTGGAGTTTATGGTAAGACATGGCAACATCCTGGATTTTTGGTTAAGGCTTTTGGTAATTCACCTGTTCGGATTGTATCTTGGTATCGCAGTGGTTTTGATAAATATGGTGCACTGTTAAGGAATTCTGGAGGGACCGGTCGGCGGGGTCATGACTTGAAGTGGGTTCAGCTTGTAGTTCTCGGGTATGTTCTTCCCTCTGTTACCTATCTCTATATCATGGTATGTCTGTGTAGACTGTGGGGTTCATGGCAGAAAGGAAGTGTTTTGAATGGCATGGTTTGGCAGAGGTCCTCCCTGGAGGAGTCTGCAACTATTGTTTCATTTGAAGGATATTTAATTTTTATTACTCCTGTGTCAGTCTTCTTTGGTGTCTTGCTTGCTCGTATGGGCATGCATATGGCTTCGACCAAGGGATTCCCCTAGTTAGTCTGTGTAACTCAGTGATGTGCCTGTTTTGGTGTATATTTAATTGTCTGTGATGGTGTTTTAGAACTTTTATGGAACTGGGATGGTGGAGGCATGACCATCCTTAAAACCTTGTACTGGTCCTCGATCTAGTGGTTTTCTAATCGAGCTCCTGGATATCTCTTCTGCCTCAAGGATTTGGGCTACTAACGCTTTTTGTATAAGGTCAGTTTCTCATAGTGGTTAACCTTTATTGGTTCCCTAGATAGGTGCAAACCTTGGACTCTCTTGGATCTTGGGTTGTGTCTTGCTCGAGTTAGGTCATCTAATTACATTTCGGTTGATCTTTGTTTGGTATCTCAATGTTTTTTATTTCACATAATGGTACGTGCAACCTCCAAGAGAAGTCAATCATCTAGGGTGTATCGGTAGCGGGGAAAAAAGATTAAAATTGATCATACTCCCAACACTTCTACTAGAAAAGCAAGAGGGCCCAGATCCACCTCCAATATTGATGATGATGCCACTGTTTACCATGCGGGCTCAGCCTTGGTTCAGAGACTCATCGCTCAATGCAAAGAAGAATTAAACCGAAAAGAAAATGTTCAGGACGATGATGAGGAGGAATGACACTCCCTAGTGCCATATCCTAGACACTCTCGGGGCTGCATTTCCTAGTACAAGAAGACTCTCCACCTATATTAGATGATGAAAAACGTGTTGGAAAAGGCCCTAGAGCACATTCCTGCAGACCCTGCCATGGAAATTCAACCTCTCTCAGATTACGGTCAAGATCTCTAGAAAATTAAATTCCAGTTGTAACAATAGAGTGGCCGCTTTAGTCAGATTGAGATGCATATTCCATGCATTCCTCAGTCTAAGCTTTTGGGGTCAAGTGCAAAGGACCCAACCCTAGTTGATTCTGCTGATGATGAGTGATCTAGTGTTCTGTCTTGTTTTAATTTCTAGCATATGATATAGTTTTTGTCTACACAGTATTTTCATTATGCCTATAGATATTTAGAAGCTACAAAGTTGAAAGACATTTAGGACTTTATAGCTTGGTTGGACAGACTTATTAGATTTTGTTTTTGGATGGATTATCATGCTATTAGGTGGCCAAAAAACTTGGTTTCCCGCTAGGCAGGTTGAGGCCACCTAACCATAGTACATTTGGATGTAACTTTCTCATTTTTGAAAGTTAATGGAAAAGAAAGGTACCACCAAGCTTAAAAAAAAAGAAATTCATTCACATAAATAATTACGAAGTGTCAAATTAAATCCCAATAAGCCACTTTGATCTTCATATATTAAGATGATGTATAACTTCATAATTTCCAATCATAAAATTAACTCCAAGAAAAATACTCAGACAAATTTAAAATGAAATTTAGTGATAAACTTTTCAAAATTTAAAGAAAAGGGGGCTGAGGAGAATCAGACTCACATGCTAGTAATCATGGTCTATGGTGAGCATCTTGGTGACAACAAAGGATCCAACAAGAAATACAACAATGATATTGATAACCCTGTCATTAAGCTTCATCTCCTTTTTTTTTCCCACTGGAGAAACTAGAGAAGCCGAGCCAGTATGCATATGGGCACCAACAATTTCTAATGAAAACCCTCCCTCTGAGTTGAATCCTCTTGCCTGGCCTGTGGGAAACTTCTCCATTTCCTAAGACATGAACCCAACACCTTCTTTTTGGTCTACAATATCATTTCTTTTTACAGGAATAACATCTAGGTCATCTACTAATGATCTTGTTTCCTAATTTCTCTTACAATTTAAAGCTAGACCCCTTATACCCAATTGGCATTTCCTACTTGCATGCTTTGCCCTGCTAAGTTCTAAGACATTTAGAGAATAATTTTAAAGACCTTATACAAAATACAAGGCCCTGTTGGTATGGATATTGAAATATATTGTCTGTTTTATTATTCTTTGCATTTTAGATTTGGTTAAAGAAGCCATTGTAAAATGTTATAGCACTAAAATTACAGAGAAATGTTAATTGTGGCGATCAAGCTAACCTAAAAAAAAATGAGGAACTTGAATTAAATGTGCCTGAATTCGACTATCCTATCAAGAATATCCATGTAAAAGAGATAATTTTGATCGAATTATGTACTACCTAGCCAAAACAACAACACCCAAGAATATTTTCACTAGGTAAGTGCGCTGAAGGCCTTACAAAAGGCTGAATAATAATAAGAAGTACAACCCCTCTTGATGAAAAAAGGAATAGAAATAAACAGAGGCCCCTGTGAATAAATTGGAATGATTTTCGAAGCCCTGGGGCTATATTACTTGATCAAATCCGTAATGAGGGGAAATAATTGAACAAATATTGAGGGGGAAAAACCATTTGAAGATGTGGAAATGGTGGTCCTAGAGCAAACCTCCTTTCAAGATGTGGCAATGGTGGTCTTGTCATTGTCTATCCTTTGTTTGATCGAAGGATAATTATGGCCATAGGAATGGCCATGTGGATTAGAAGTGGGCATCTCCACAGTTAAAAAATGTAGGAGCCAAGTTGAAGTGGGCGTCTCCACAGTAAAAAAATGCAGGAGTCGAGCCTGAAGCGGGTGTCTCCATGGTCCAAAAATGAAGGAGCCTTTGCAATTCCACCTGCTCCTACACCGACGTCTTCTTCCATAGTAGTTCCTTGTCCTATTACCTTGCATGCGAGCCGTTGTCAAGCCTGAAATTACCTAACAACTAGACATACAAAGCCTACATCAAGGTCGTCAGTAACTTGCCTAGAAATAGGACCTCGGTTCTAGTAATTCCCTGAGAATTGGTAGCATAGATGGGATCATGTTGAGCTTCGTAACTGCTATTCTATTCCTGTGCCTCATAACAGTCATACTCATGCTAAGGAGCCAGATGAAAAAGATATCAATCCAAAGGAAACCTTCTTGAAGACACTTATGGGCTACAATGGAGGTTCACGTCACTAGCAATGAGCTGCAAGTGGGACACATGTTCAAGATTGCGTGGAGGATGATGAATATGAACAATGTTACCACAAATAACCTCACCATTTAAATGCCTATCGACATAATAAATATAATGAGTAAATTTAAAATTGAGGTATGTTTTTAATAAAGTTAAAATTTCAAATTGTTTAATAATGGCAATAAAATGAAAACAAAAACCTTAAATTGTTTAAAAATTATATATTACAAAGAAATGGAACACATAAAATATTGCAGAAACATAAACACATAAAACACATAAAACAAGAGAGACACAGATATATGTGGTTCACCCAATTTGGGCTACATCCACAGAGAAACAACCAGTCCTTTCGTTATATTATCTAGAAAAATGAAGAGATACAACCTACAACAAATCCGTTGTAATTTCCTCTTCGCTCTCACACAATCTCCTCTCTCTTTCTTGCTCAAAATACACATATACATAGCCGCAATATAATTCCCTCATATATAGCGAGGGGTTGCCTTTTAGGGAAAAAAGGCCCCTAAATTAAAAATAAATTCTATTGTCAAATCATATGCCCAATGAACGACTCAGATTGACTACGGAATTACAATATTTTACAAGGCAATTTTACATCTATTTTTAGCTTCGGGGATGCTTCCGCCGAACCCCCGCTAGGGGGGAGGGCTCATAAAAATCATCTTTGCCCCCCATGGACCCCACTATCGGGGATCAAACAGCTGATGTTTTTGCCCCACGAACTAGGGTCCAATGCGATGATACATCTGAATAAAGAAGATAATCAGGCTCCATACCCAACAATCTCCCACTTGGAGACTGATTATATCAACCCCACCACTACTTCATTTGCTGGGCAATAACTCCACTTTGGACTTGGTTATTTCTCATCTTCATCATCATACTTGAAGACCAATTGGAACTAAGCAAAATCTCATTTTCTCCCTGGTTACAACTTTTGTTTACATATCTGTAGGATTCTGGCTAGTGTTTATCTTTTCCAACTTCAACTGTCCATCTTCCAACACTAACCATATGAAATGGTACTTGAGCTATATATTTTTAGTCTTGGAATGAAATGTAGAGTTCTTTGCAATATGAATGGCACTCTAACTGTTAGTGCATATAACTTGCCTAACTCTTGCTTCTTACCCAATTCATCCAGAAACCTTTCTAACCAAATCATTTCTTTACTATCCTCTATAGCAGCAACATAATCTGCTTCTATCGTTGAGAGTGCAACAACACTTTCCAATTTTGAAACCAAACTGATTGCTATTCCAACTACAGTAAACACATACCTTGTGGTGATCCTCCTATTATCTCTATTACATGTCATATCTACATCAACATATCCCTATAGAACAATGTTTGAACCACCAAAGCATAAAGCTTGATATGTTGTACCTCTCAAATACCTGAGAATCCAATTCACTGCCATCTAATGTTCTTTTCCTGTATTGTTCATGTATATGCTTACAACTCCCACTGCATGTACATTATGAGGCCTTATGCAAACCATTGCATACATTAAGCTTCCAACTGCTGATGCATATTGAACTTTAGACATATAATCCATTTCTTCCCAAGTCTTGGGACACATCTCCTTACTTAGTTTGAAATGGCTAGCCAAAGGTGTAGTAATTGGTTTTGCGTTCTTCATATTAAATCTTTCCAACAAATTTTGTATGTACTCACTCTAAGACAATGTTAATTTGCAATTTTTCATGTATCTAGTTAATTTCATACGAAGGATTTGTTTTGCAGCACCCAAATCCTTCATTGCAAATGAATTTGCCAATTTTCCTTTGAGCGCATTTATTTCTTGCATGTTAGACCCTGTAACAAGCATGTCATCTACATAAATAACAATATAATATAGCTTCCATCATTTTTCCTTTTGAGATAAACACAATGATTAGAGTGACATATAGTATAACCTTGTTCAGACATAAACCTGTCAAATTTTAGATACCACTGTCTTGGAGCCTGTTTTAAGCTATACAAGCTCTTCTTCAACCTGCACACTAGTTTCTCCTTCCCTTTGGCCTCATATCCTTGTGGTTGCTTCATATATATATCTTCCTTCAAATTCCCATGGAGAAAGACCACCTTTACATCTAACTACTCAAGATGCAAATATTCTGCTACTACTAGACTTAAAATAGTTCTGATTGAAGTCATTTTAACAACAGGAGAAAATATTTCATCAAAGTCTATAACTTTATTCTGTGAAAACCACTTCACCACGAGTCTATATTTATACCTTTTTCTACGTCCATCTTCTTCCTTCAACCTGTAAATCCATTTATTCAGCAATGTTGTTTTACCTGCAGGCAACCTCACTAAGGCCCAAGTCTGGTTATGTACCAAGGATTCCATCTCTTCTTTCATGGCTAGCTCCCACTTCTTCCTGGTTTCTACCTGCACTGCTTCTTCATAACATTCTGGTTCACCAGAATTAGTCAACAATACATAATATAATGAAGGAGAGTATCATCCAGGTGGTCTACTTATCCTAGTAGATCTTATAACACCACTTTCAGGTGTTTGAGATGCATGTTGTTGTTGTGGTTTCTGTTGTTGTTCAGGATGTTTATCATTATGATTTTCAAGCACCTTTACTTTTTATGTGATCTCATCAAGCACTGTGTATTCTCTGTTTTTTTCATCTTTCTTTTCTTGCATCTAATCCTTATACAAAACATTTTCATTGAATTTGACATCTCTTCTCGTAATGATTTTGTGATTTTCATAATCATATAAGCAATAACCAAAATCATTTACACCATATCCAATAAAGGTACATTTCTTTGATTTTGCCTCAAGCTTTGTTCTATTTTCTTTATTAATTTGGACAAAGGCTTCACAACCAAAAGTATTTAAAAATGAGTAGTTTACCTTTTTACCTGTCCATGCCTCCTTTGGAATACCTCCATCCAAGGAACTTGAAGGTACTCTATTTATTAGATAAACAACAATATCTACAACATCTGCCAAAAATTGTGAAGGCAATCTTGCATGCAATCTCACGCACCTTGCACGCTCCATGATTGTCATGTTCATCCTTTTTGACACACCATTTTCTTGTGGTGTTCCTGGAACTGTCTTCTCTCTATGAATTCCATGCTTTGAACAGTACTTATCAAACTCTTTGCTGCAATATTGACCTCCATTGTTTGATCTGAGACACTTCAACCTTTTTTCTGTCTCATTCTCAACCAAATATTTCCATTTCTTAAAGGTATCAAATACATCATATTTATTTCAAATAAAATAAATCCAGGTTTTTCTGGTTGCATCATCAATAAATGTAACCTAATAACGAGAGCCACCCAGAGATGATACCTGATTAGGTCCCCATACATCTGTATGCACAAGCTCTAATTTTTCTCTCTTCTTTTCTTTCCCAACTTTGAGGAATTTGACTCTCTTTTGTTTTCCATAAACACGATTCTCACATAATTCCAAATCATAATGCTTCAAACCTGGCAACAAATTTCTTGAGTAAATAATATGCATTCCCTTCTCACTCATGTGCCCAAGACTATGAGGCCACAACGTTGTATCTACTCCTGTAGAGGTTAAAGCATTAACATAATTATAAATACCATTTCAAAAATACAATGTACCAACCTTTTCTCCTTTTTCTATTGCCAAGGATCCTTTAGTGGCCTTCCGAGTTTTATCTGTAAAATTAGTTACACAACCTTCACCTCCCAACTACCCTATTGAAATTAGATTTTTCTTCAGATCTGGAACATGCCTTACCTCCTTCAATAGCCATTGGTTTCCATTATACTATTTTATGAAAAATTTACCCACTCCAATGATTTTATAGGGTTTATCATCACCCAAATGAACCTGTCCTATCAAGTGTGGCATGGAATGAGGCCCCTGAATCTACCACCCAAGCATCAATAATATTTTTTTAACGAAAGAATCAAAGCATCTTGCAACACATCACCTATCACTTTCGCTTCATGATTATTTTCTTGCTGCGCATCTCCTTATTTTCGCTTTTGATACTTACAATCTTTCTTTAGGTGTCCTTTCTTCCACATTTCTAGCACACTATCCCCGGTCTGGACTTGGATCTGCCCTTCCTTGAATTACTGTGATATCTTGGGCTCTTTCCTCTTTCCATTTTTCTTCCCCTAGTCTCTGCAGTCAAATCATTCCCTGATGTCTCACTCGAGCTTTTCTGTCGCATTTCCTTGCTAAGGATTACATTGACAACATCATCAAACTTTAAAGTACTAGATCCAGAGACATAGTTACAAATGGCCATAACTAAACCATTCCAACTTTTTGGCAATGAGTATAGAAATAACAGAGCCCTAACTTCATCATCAAAATTTACCCCTACAGAACTTAGTTGACTCATAACCGTATTAAATTCATTTAAATGATCAGCAACAGATCCACCTTCTGACATCTTCATATTAAATAAATGATTCATAAAAATACCTTATTTGAGGCTGAGTGTTTTTCATATAATTTGGCTAAGGCCGACATTAAAAACTCTGTTGTCGTTTCATTTGAAATATTAAAGGCTACTAATTTCATTAGGCACAACCATATTGTTTCAAGTGACTTTCTGTCGAGAATATCCCATTTTGTGTCTAACATATTGGTTGGCTTCTTAGTCTTTCTACTCCATAGTAGGTACAAATCTTTCCGATATAGATAATCTTCCATCTGCTTCTTCCATAGCTAGTAGTTTTGGCCATTAAATTTCTCGACCCTAAACCTACCATCTTTCGCCATTTCTCCCACTCGAACCAGGAACCCTTCTCTCTTGCGAGTTTACCAATAAAATAGATCTTTGACTATGATACCAGTTGTTAGAAAATTATATATTACATAGAAATGGAACACATAAAATATTGCAATAAAATAAACATTGAAAACACATAAAATAAGAGAGACACAGATATATGTGGTTCACCCAATTTGGGCTATGTCCACGGAGAAACAGTCAATCCTTCCATTATATTATCCAATAAAATGAAGAGATACAACCTACAAAAAGTTCATTGTAATTTCCTCTTCGCTCTCACACAATATCCTCTCTCTTTCTCGATCATAATACAAATATACATAACCGCAATACAATTCCCTCATATATAGCGAGGGGTTTCCCTCTAGGGTAAAAAACCCTAAATTAAGCATAACTTCTACTATAACATCATCTGCCTAATGAACGGCTCAGATTGACTACGAAATTACAATATTTTACGAGGAAATTTCACATCTATTTTTAGCTTCGAGGGTGCTGCCCCTGAACCCCTGCCGAAGGGGGCTCATAAAAATCGTCCTTGCCCCCTGAACCCCCCTGCCGATGATCAAATAGGTGGCATTTCCGCCCCATTACGAATTGGGGTCCAATGCGACGATATCTCTGATTAAAGAAGATAATCAGGCTCCACACCCAACATAAATGTATATTGATCTACTTAAAATCACTCTATTAATATAATAATCAAATTATGGATAGGAAGATGTCTTTCTATTCCCTTTTTTTATTAAATGCATATTAATGTACTTAAAATCACTCTATTACATTTTTGTGTTTTTAGTAGTCTCATTATTCATGATTTTTTTAGGAAAATAAATTACGAAATTAACTAATTTCATCCAATTAACTAAATTCACTAGGAAATTAACTAAATTCACTAAGTTAATTAAATTCACCCACTTTAGACACAAAAATGCTAGTAAAATGAATAAGCTAAATAAAATGAAAAATCAAAGATAGGAAGATGACTTTTGCAACAATATACACAAAAACTTGTCTTTAATTTTCCATCATATAATTTTAATTTGTGTCACACTCACCTCATCAAGAATTGATCATGAGGACCAACCGCCACATTAGGATCCACACTAGGAGCATGGGCTTAATTTCCCACTCAAGATAAAGTTAAGGGTTTAGAATTTTACTAATTCCTATGAGTTTTGATATAATGGAAAACCTCAACATGTTTTCAAAGCCTTGGCCTAAGTTCGAATCTCCAAGTTGCGTTTGAGTGGGGGGGGGGGGGGGGGGGTTGGGTGTTGGAGTAATTTTCACACTCACCTCATCAGAAGTTGATCATGTGGAGTAAATGCCAC
This sequence comes from Pinus tabuliformis, assembly GCA_031772625.1. NCBI lineage: Eukaryota > Viridiplantae > Streptophyta > Pinopsida > Pinales > Pinaceae > Pinus > Pinus tabuliformis. The sequence continues at coordinate 601,991,714 of CM062815.1, forward strand.
CCTGGGAACATGGAATTAATTTCCCACTCAAAGCAATGGTAAGGGTTTGGAAGTTTACTAATTCCTATAGGTTTTGGTGTAACATAAAACCTCAACACAAATTATTTCCACTTAATTCACCATTCGTAAAGCCTCTAAGAAAAAAACCCATAAAATTCACTAAATCTAAAATAGACTCTTATGTTTTATATAATATCCCTTTATTAGTGAAATAAAAAAAGAAGGAAAATGATCTTAAAATATGCATTCACTTACCCAATTAAGTAGTGCATTGATTTATATTTAATCCACCATTAACAATGTTATGCATTCGTGTGAGCAGTCATTTCACTTGGAATGAATGGAATGCACACAAAAATATCATTTATCCTATTTTCTTCTTGTCAATCCAAAATATTTACTTATATTTAATTCACCATTAACAAAATAAAATTTGGCAAGTTGGTGCAAAATTTTTTCATTAATGAAATCGTTTATACATAGAGATCATAGAGCCAATACTTGCAAAAATGCACAACCTGAGACGGTAAGTCTCCACCCAGTTACAACAATGAAAACATAATTCCTACCAACTACAAATTGAGGCCTGAGTTCTAAAAGACCAAAATAAACTTGAGGTCAAGATGCTTAAGGGTTTGTTGGGAACATGATCCCCTAAAGGATAGTTTTGGGGCTAAAAGCCCATGTTTTGGTCAAATTTTGTAATAAACTTGTGAAGACTCCGCATTTTATGGTCGTGGAGTGCAAAGGTGTCATAAGTCATAAAGGGCTGTCCGCCCTTAGTTTTGTAAATTAAATTCGGCTATAAGAGATCTACCAATGGTTTGCGGACCATGGGATTGTATAAAAAGAGCTAATCTCTAAGTAGTTAGGAGTCATTCGATGATGAAGAAGTCTTAAAGAGTCATAGCTCTGAAGTAAGAAGTCTAAGTTTCAGGTTGTAGCATAGGTAGAGGCTTTGCAATTGAGTGCGCAGAGGCCTAGGGTAGAAGTCTGCAGCTGAGTGTGTGAACCCCTGTAGTTGTGTGCATAGGGTGGATAGAGTCTGTAATCACTTGGAAGATATCAATAAAGAGAAGTATTTTGCAATTTCCGTGTCTTTGTTCGGATTGACGTATCTTGTCATTTTATGTATGAATTTCCTTTATAATGCTTATGTGATGTGCGAATGTGTATGGTTATGTTGGATAACTGAATGTGAATAAGGATATCTGTTTATGCGGTACTAACTGTGAGTATCTAATAAGATAAGTAAGATTCTTAAGGTAACTGGACAATCTGTGCGATACGCTGCGTTAGCAGCGTGGAAGTATCTAAACCAAAGGTTAGGGCTACATGAAGATCAGTCATAATCTTTCGCGGAGGTATTGAAGGGAGGAATAAGGGGTTAAGCAGACAGAGCCCTAGACTTAAGTGACCTGTGCAAAGGCAGGAATAGAAGAAATAAAACGACATCACGACCATCTCAAGATGTGGAAACTTGGTTCCAGCATCCCCCCATATTGCTTTGGGTGAGACTTTGGCCCACGCTCCGCGGGCTGATGCCGAAAGGGCCAGTAGTATGGGGATTTGTTTGGCTAACTAACGTTGAACCTGGGTCAGGCACCAACAAGCCAACAAATGGTTCTGTTGCCGGGACCGGAATCTGCATAAGGTATGTGTGATGTCGTATCACTGGAATCCAACTAAGAAAGAGATCGAAGACTGGTTGGATAGGAAGATCCATGAATTCGCGGCGTAGGAGAACAGAAGTCTGTGACTAACAAAGGAACAGTGGCTAGACAGGTACCTATATATAGAAATACACGAAATCTTTTTTTGTTCCTTTCCGATTGAGCTATATGAGTGGATCGCGAAGCTAGTAGATAGCCAAGGAAGGTGGAAACTAGACGGTCCTATTGTGTGGACCCCAGAGGTAGTACAGAGGTTAGAAGCATCTGAGGACAAGATCGATTGCGTTGTCGATCATTGGCTGGACCATGTCATAGGAGGATTTGTAACTAAATTCACAGTCGACACCTCAGTCAGCTACAACGAGGTGGAGCAGTGCATTTTCAAAGGACCACGAGGTAAGTATGTGAAATATTTGAATACCTGGATTAAAATGCTATTGTGCAAAAAATGGGTTATGCAACTACCTTGATGTTTGGAGCTACGTGAAGTGGAAAAAATTACAAGAATGAAGGAAAAAAGGGTCCTAAATATAGCCCATTGATTTCACCTCCGCGAGGTGATGAAGAGGGAATAACACAGGTTTCTCCGCGAAGTGCTATTCAGTTAATAAGACAAGGATTCCCACAAATACCACCTCCACCCACACCACCTCCAACTTCACCACCGTTGCCTGCGACTTCACCCATACCACCTCCACCTCCACCGCAGTTTAGTATGGAAAATTCAGTGAAGTTGCCTTGTTCAAAGGCTTGGGGAATGAAGTCCCAGACCAATTTTGGTTCGTTGTAAAAGCTGTATGGGAAGCTCAGGGCATTATAGATGATAACATGAAGAAGGCAACCTTAGTTAGTGCTCTGCAGGATCACACGCTAACCTGGTACATCAAGTGCTCTAATGATAACCCGAATGCTGGAGTGGCAGGCATCCAGACTATGCTGAACACATAATTCAGTAGGCCTAAATCTGAAGCACAGTCTATTGTGGGGTTCAAGGAAATCATGATGCAATCAGGTGAGACACCTTGGGAATTAGATCAGAGATTGAAGTGTAAAATCTGTGAAGCTAATATGAACTTGACGAAGGACAACATCGTGAGTGGTTTGTGGCTTCGCTCCTGCCACACTTAAGGGTTGCCCTGTCACAATAGAAGATAATGACTCAGGCAGAGGCCTTGGAGATTGCAATAAGACTGCATGAAACCTCGATGCAAGATCCAAATCAGGGGTTCAACAAATCCATGTGCAATTGAAAAATCTTTTCCTTGAGATGCGAAGTTTGAAGCATCCTAGAACAATCCAACCATAGGTGCACAAAGAGGTATGGTGTCTAAAATGCAAGAGTCAGAGGCATGAAAAATACCATTTTCCAGTCTTTGCGAACTATATTGTAGGAGGAGGACCAATGCCTTTGAGGCTGGAAGCTCAAGCAAGACCGAGCGCAGGGCCTGCGTTGTGGTGCACTATCTATCAGGTAGAAGGAAAACATGCCATGGATAATTGTCATTTGTTGCAAAAGTTTGTAGAGACACCGCAATAGATATTCTGCAACTTTTGTAGGTCGGTAGGGCACGATGAGTGTAATTGCAGAAGTTATGAATTGATGATGGATAGAACTACCACCTATAGGGTCCAAGCAGAAACGCGGCCCCCTGACCAGAGCGTGGGGATGGCGCAGATAGGATTTTAAGGGCGCGGACGAGGCCGAGGCCGAGGAGGACTTGGAAGAGGTAGGGGATAGTTGATCTGCTACAATTGTGGAGGACCAAGACACTATGCCCACGATTGCACTAACCCTACGCATCCGTCGTGCAAGTATTGCACTCTATTTGATCATGAAACAGAATACTGTCCTACGCTGATATCTAGGATATGTGTCAAAGGGGCGCTACCACCTCCGCAAACTCAGAGCCTGTAGATGATGAGGTCTGAGCCACGCGAAGAGGATCCGAACATGAATATAGTTCTCTGAAGCGGAATCACAATGGGAGATGACAAGGGGAAAAAGCCTGAAGACAGTACATGGGTTCGCAAAGCTCCAGTGAAGGAGACTGAGTTCAATTTGGAGCACGCACATGAAACATTCATGGAAGCGAAGAAGAGCTTTGTTGAGGCCTCCACCTCAGGAAGCAAGGATAATCTTGATAAAGAGATGGATCCTTCTATGCTCACAACATTCTTGGAGACTTGCATGAAGTTACTGCGCGATAGCAAGGCTGTGAAGGGGCTCTAGAAGCTCATAAATAGATGCGCCGGAAACACTCCAGCTGAGCCACGCATAGTACGAAAGATTGATAAGTATAAAAAAAGAACGAGATGGGAGATGAGACTGACCACGCAGATAGGAGAGTATGAGATGGATCAGGTTATCTTGGACTTGGGGTCAAATGTGAATGTCCTAAAAAGATAGACTTGGGAATGGATGGGAAGACCCGCACTGCAGTGGTCTTTGATTCAGCTAAGGATGACGAATCAGCAGAAGATCATCCCCATGGGACGGCTGCAGGGGGTGACTGTAGATTTCGAAGGTGCGAGCGTGCTGGATGACTTTGAAGTAATAGAAATTGTGGATGAAAAAAACCCCTATCCTGCGCTCCTTGGAATTGATTGGGATACCGATATGAATAGGGTTATCAACTTAAAGAAGCGAAAGATGATATTTAAGAAAAATCGCTACGCGTAATTGTACCCCTAGATCCTGCTGAAGGATCATGCTATACTGAACCAATCTGCAATTATGAGAGTGATGACGATCTGGACTGTATCTATAAGATAACAATGTGAGACCAAGACTGGGTGAATCCAATAGTGGATGGACGAATTAAGTGGGACTGCGAGAGTTCCTGTACCTTGAACTCTGATAAGGAATTAGAGCGCTAGCAGAATTGGTTACATGAAGTAACTACACTGAGCTGTAACGTGATGACTTGGTCGCTGCGCTGTGTGTCATCAGAGGTAAGAAATCTTCCTACTTATGATGGCCTGAATGATGTATATATTTTTCTAGATGCATTTGAGAGGGAGGTACCAAAAAGGCAGCGCTTCCAGGTGTTGGACTGGGCACTACGCGCTACGCCCACAAGGTGGTGGGGTACGTACAAGGGAAGCTTTGATGATTGGCGCAAATGTAGGAGAATGATGAGGACACACTTTGGGAAGCTGAAGGTGTGAATGACAGACAAGTATGATGGGCAGGATGACCCGAGCGCGGAGTTGGCTAAATGGGCTCATGTTTATGGAGAGAAGCCCCAGCCTGAATGGGTGCACTTGTTCTGTCACACCTTGGATATCATCCCGATGAACTGGTATGTAGAAACAGAGCTTTGCCATGGTATAGGTGAATGGGATATTCTGCGTGAAGGATTCATAATGACATTCAATTTTGAATATGGGTTTGACTATATTGACGAGGTGCTACAAGAGGTGAAAGCAACAATGTTTAGGATACCACATGATCCTTTAGACTTGATTCAGCCTGAGTGGGCTACTCAGCTGAGTCACGTGCTAGAATGTTATAATGTAACCGCTAAAGAAGAGGATGAGGGTCTGCGAAAGATTAACATACCAGAGATAGAGGGTCACCACGAGGTTGAAGGTCCATAGGTTGAGAATCCTAATATAATCGTGCCACTGAAAATGAAACCAGTAAACATTGGTACGAAGGCAGAGCCCAAATTCGTGAAGATTGGAGATTACTGGGATGACACGATGGTAGATAAGGTCACTGAATTTCTCCGCTTATACCAGGATTTATTCCCTACCAAGTTTACGGATCTAAAGGAAATAATCGGGGATCTAGGTGTTATGAAGATCATGTTGAAGCTCGACGCGAGGCTGATTAAGAAAAGGCCTTACCATCTCAATCCGAAGTATAAGAAAAAGGTCCACTTAGAGCTAGACAAGATGCTCGCAGCAGGCATAATTGAGCCTGTGGGAGAATCTGACTGGGTAAGCCCAATGGTGGTACAGGAAAAGAAGAAGAAGGATGAAATAAGGATATGCATGGATCTCAGAAAGCTGAGTGATGCTTATGTACATGATCCTTTCTCGACTTCGTTCACTGATGAAGTATTTGATAATGTAGGTGGCCAGGAAGCATATTTCTTCACTGCTGGGTTCTCAAGGTACCACCAAATCAAAATCACGCCGGAGGATAGGAGCAAGAAAATATTTGTGACTGAGTGGGGGTGTTTTCAGTACACCATAATGCCATTTGGGTTGAAGAATGCACCTACGATTTTCTCGTGCGTAGTTGTTGCTGTTTTCAAGGAATTTATTCATAAGTTCTTGGAAGTATACTTTGATGATTGGACTATGTTTGGGCTGGTGAAACGCCATGTAGCAAGCTTGTGCCTAATGTTGGATACTTGTCAAAGATACCAGATCACGCTCAATCTGAAGAAGTGCTTGTTTTTTGTTCCCTTTGGGACCCTGTTGGGTCATGTGGTTTGCAAACAGGTACTGATGGTAGACCCCATGAAGATCGCGGTGATACTAAACTTGGAGGCGCCAAAGAGTGTGAAATAGTTGCGCACTACCCTAGGACATACGGGATATTATAGAAAGTTTATCTAAGGCTATGCCCAGATCACCGCACCTATGGAAAAGTTGTTGAAGAAAGATGTCACATTCTGCTGGAACGAAGATTGTAAGAAGAGCTTGGATGTATTGAAAGAAAAGATGGTCACCGCGCTGATTTTAGTCTTCTCGAATTGGAAGAAGGAGTTCCATGTACATGTTGACGCGTCATGTATAGCGCTGGGAGTAGTAATGACACAGGCTGGTGAAGAGGACTTGGACCATCTTATAGCATTCGCAAGTAGAAGGTTGTCCAAGGTAGAAAAGAACTATTCCACCACCGAGCGAAGGGTTAGCTATGGTATACGCGCTCCAAAAGTTTAGGCACTACTTGCTGGGAGGCCATTTTAAGATGTATACAAATGACTCCGCGCTGAAGTACATGGTCAATAATCCTATGTTGGGGGGGAGAATCTGCAAGTGGCTGTTATTGTTCCAGGAATATGATTTTGAGGTTATTGTGAATCCTGGATGACTGAATGCGGGACCAGACCATTTGTTGCGCATCGAAACAAGGGAGGAGCCCATTAATTTGGAGGAGGGATTGCCTGACACACAACTATTTGTAGTGCGCATCGCAGATGGTCATTTTGAGAATATAATACACTTCCTAATTATAGGAACTGCCCCGGAAGGATACACTGTCCAACAAAATAAGGAATTAGTGGTGTGCGCGGCAGATTTCTCTGTCATTGTCGGGCATTTATACAAAATGGGGTCTGATGAGATATTGCGACGATATGTACTTGAGTTTGAAAGAAGCAGCATCCTCACAGACGCTCATGGGGGTGCCACAGGAGGACATTATGCGGGGAGGGCAACCACATAGAATATTCTATGCCCAGGGTTGTGGTGGCCAATCCTCCATCAGGACTCAAAAGCGTATTGCAAAGCGTGTGATGTGTGTCAAAGGATTGGCAAGCCATCGTAGAGGGATGAGATGCCTTTGAATCCATAGATGACATTGCAACCCTTTCAGAAATGGGCGATAGATTTTGTGGGACCCATCCATCCCCAAGGAAAGATGGGAGCGAGGTACATTATCACCACGATAGAGTATTTGACTCGTTGGGAAGAAGCACAGCCTATGAAGGATTACACAGGCGCGATTGCTGCAAAGTTCCTCTTTGAGCATGTACTGATGTGATTTGGCTGTCCAAAGATCTTGATGAGTGATCGCAGTACTCACTTTCCGAATGAGACGATCAGCGTGCTAACGTAAGAATTTAAGGTATATCACCAGCAGAGCACGCCCTATCACCTGCAGGCTAACGGGACAGTGGAAGCATTCAATAAAGTGTTAGAGAACACGCTGACCAAAGTTTCCAATGCTCAGCGAAGTGGTTGGGATCTACGCATACCTGTGGTACTATGGGCTTATCGAACAACATGCAAGAAGTTGACTGGACAAAACCCCTTTAGTCTTGTCTATGGTGTTGAAGCATTAATGCCTATGGAATATATTGTGCCTAGTTTGCACATAGTAACGCTCACAAGTATGATGGATCACGGATCCCTCGAGGAAAGGCTCGCATAACTGGATGAGCTTGAGGAAGAGAGATTTCTGGCTCGATTTTACCAATAGGTCCAAAAGCAGCGTGAGAAAGCATGGCATGATCGGCACATTAAGCTGTGCACCTTTAAGGTAAATGACCTTGTTTTGTTATATGATAGCAAGTTTGATAAATTTCCATGGAAATTCTAAATGCACTAGTTAGGGCCTTATGTCATTAAGGAGATTACCAACGGAGGAGCAGTACAGCTAGTCAAATTGAATGGAGATCCCTTCCCAGGAAAGGTGAATGGCAGTTGGTTGAAGCCATACACCAATGGTCTGATCATGTGACTAGATGAAGGTAGCACACTCTTAGCACTCCAGGCAGTTGAAAGGAGGTGCGGGACTATAAACTACACTTCCCGGGTTGGGGAGCTGCACGATTGGAGGATTGTACAAAGCAAAGAAGTGTCACAAGGTTCGCGACAGCGCAAAGGGGGATGCGCTACCCAGGGAGAAATCATGCAGGTTGGCTGGAAAGTGACCGTTAAATTCATTGTTCATGATTTAATAGTTGAAATGCGGCAAAATGGAGTGGGCGGCTGACATTTAAGACAAAATATGGCTCAGATCCTCAAAAATTTGCTGCCAATCCAGCATTAATGAACCGAATTTGGGGAGAACAGTCGGATTTGAATTCAAAATGCCCTATAAATTACAAGTGGTTGTCCAGCGAAAAACACTTGGAATTTTGAGAATTGAGTTGTTGAGCTTTCAGGCACTCATGAACCGAGAATTCTTCGAGGCTTTGAAAGAGACTCCAGCATTTGCAAACTTACCTGAGATGTCACGAGTACTGTTGGAGAGTGTTATGTTGGCACCCGCAGAAACTATAAATACCGAAGAAATAGTAGAGGAGCTGGTGCCAGAAGTTGAGATGGAGGCATAGGACGCTGCTCCAGAAGTAGCCAAAGCTGACCTCAACAAAGGAAACCGTGAAGGACAAGAAGGGCAAGCAACCTGCTATACTCGTGCACGCATCGCCAAGGAGAAACCCATCGAATCCACTGCACAGGAGAAGGGAAAAACTATAAATTTGGAGTGAGAGGAGGAAGACATTAAAGACATCCCGATGGACGACGAGGATGTGGGAGTCGAAGTAGAGGAGGTTGAAACCCAGGGTGCGGACCCTATCACTCGATTTCTAGAGTATGTCCCTCCACGCAAGCCCAAGACCAAGGTACCAGAGGACATCGATGAGAGTAAGACTCCCCTCCAAACCCCTCTGCTGCTGAACGAAATTGTTTTCGACGAATCCTGCTTGGCACAAGTGCCGCTGCTGAAACTTGAAGGCTGGGACTTGGCCGATCACGAGAAGTTCCCACACCTGGCAACTGAGCAGTTGATGCCGTATCATTGACACAAACTCTACAATGACCACATTGGAGCCGTAGAGGTGGCTGTGAGGAGTAGACAAGGCAAGGTTTCTCAACCTACTTTGGGTGCCGCACTACAACCGCACCCCAGTGATAGTTTTGGTCATCAAGTAGCTGCTGTGGTTGGTGCATGATGGGTGTCTGTGGTTGGAGGAGCCAATACCCATCACAGATAGGTTGATTCACCGCATAACTCGATTGCCATATACAGACAAGAGTCCAGCCATGATATTTGGCAGAAAAGGTGGTGAACAGGGTCTCACGGAGTCTATGAAGGAAAAATTTAAGCTGGTGAAGAAGCCCCGCGGATATGTTATATCCAGCATTTGCAACCCTAATGTAAAGGTAGCCACGCAGATCCTTGCAAGGAAAGTGATGAGGAAGTTTCGCGTTGATGAGGTGCCGACACTTGTCGTCACGCTAGCAGCATAGTGAACTGAAGGAATCCAGTTCAACTAGTCAGATTGTCTTCATAGAGAGTTCCTGGAAAACTACCGCAAAGCGCAAGATCTCAGAAAGATGTTCCACTCTGCGTGGCTCTTGCTGTAAATTATGTTGGTAGCGTGGGAGTTGCCAAAGGACAACCAGTTCCTTTTGGTCACACTAGACCTCCCAAAAGCAGCGAAGTACGCTTTGCTGTGGGCGACCAAGGACGCGTAGCGAGTCAAGGACAACAAGATCTTTTGGATCTTGATGGAGATGAACATTCGAATGGCCATCAATCGCAAGCTGCAATTGTCACCTGTGGTGTATGCCAACCTGCATGGCTACGCCGAATTTAAAGAAGACTTCCATTAAGTATCCATCAAGGCGCGAAAGGACCCTATGCAGAAATGGTACGACTTGCCATATCTGGCAATGGATGATGCCATTGACGCGGTGCTTGATCAATCGCCGGCAGAGTGGTGCACTACCACAGACTTGGCGGTGGGCGGGAGCAAGTCCGCCTCACAGAAGAATAATGAGGAGGCCAAGCTTAAGATGGCATAGCTGGATGAAAAGTGGAACAAGGAGGCTGCTGATAAGGCCCAGGTAGAGTGTGAGGCTGCACAATAGACAGGGAAGTAGATAGGTGAGAGAGAGCGGGGCTCTGACAAAGGCGCGAGGTTGCCTTCACCTAAGATATAGGAGGAGACAAAACAACATGGCGTGGAACCTCAGGAGACGTCCGCCTGCATCAAGCGCCAAAGGGAGCTAGAGAAAGGAGGGCCCAGAAAGAAATCAAAGGCAACCAAGACCTCACTGGACCCCATCACATTAATAGAGGGCGACTTGCATGATATTGGTGACACAGTGAGGGATGTCACCGCGGATGCCCTGCAACAATTTGAACAACAACAGCATATCATCATGGGGGCTATCCAGATAGGGTTGCAGGAGTTGGAGACCCATGCGTTGTAGGCTGGCACGGTGTCTACTAGCCTAGCCATCAGCACTTTAGAGGCTGCCGATATGTTGTGCGCGAAGGCCTCCAGTGCGATAGTGCTACCTGAGGAATCATTGACCACAGATAATGAGGCTGATAGGCCCACTGTCAGTGCCCTAAAGGGAGTAGGGTTGAACTTGGCAGTGCTCCCACATGAAGCACTCCACCTCTTGCAGGATGGAGTGACTGTAGAGCTGATGGCCCGTGAGCACCGTGCCTTCTAGGTGATCAGTGAACAGTGGGTCAACAACAAGCATATGGCCCTACAGAGAAATGTTGCCATCGCTGCTGAGACCGAGGTGACCAATCAGAGAAAGCACATTATGTAGGCCATCAAGAAAGCATGCCGAATGGTCCCAAAGTTGGCCATTCCGGAGGAGGAGCCAGTCAAGGTATGCATCTGTAAGTTGGCCACAGGGGTGCGAGACACTGTTATGAAACCAGCTCACAATAAAGATAGAGAAGATAGATCAACACCTTAGAATTCAGCCTCTTCGAGGGGGCAACCTCCTTTAAATTACAAAAATGAACAATTCTTGGATGATTCAAATGACAAAACCTCCTTTCTATATATAGGATTCTAAGGGGTCAAAATATAACCAAGCTGACCTAACAATAATAATATAAAGGCACAAAAATAACAATAGAGGGATTCTATGGGGCACAATAATAACAATATGGGGATAGTAGGGGCACAACAATAACAATAAGGGATACAATGACAATAGTAATGGGGGAATCACTAGTATTATAGGGACCTAATATGCCCCTCTTCTTCAAAAAAGTGTTGTCCTCAACACTTGAGTAGTTCTAGATGCTTCTATATAAAATTCTCATCCTCCCATGTAGAATCTTCAATGGGTAAGTTCTTCCACTTGATGAGATACTCTGAAATTGATCGATTTCGTAGCTGTCGAGTTCTTGTTTATTTGACTGCTTCAGGTTCCAATATGATTTTTCCTTCCTCATCAAGTTCTGGCAATATTGTTTGAACTGGAAGCTTGTCACCTATAACCTTCTTTAAGCATGAAACATGGAAAACTGGGTGCACTTGGGAAGCTGCAGGAAGCTCCAATTTGTATGCCATAGTACCTATCTTTTGCAACACCTTGTATGGACCATAATACTTTGGTGATAATTTATTATCCTTCTTAGCTTGCTTGAGGGACATTTGTTTATATGGTTGTAGCCATAAGAATACCCAATCACCTACATCAAAAATTCTTTCGTTGTGATGTTGATTTGCCTGCTATTTCATTCTATTTTGTGCCAAGATGAGGTTATCCTTTAAGAGTTGGAGAACTTGTTGCTGATGCTCGATGTGATCTTCCACTACTTGAACCTTAGAATTTTGTCTTAAATATGATGTGATGGATGGTGGATGATATCCATAAAGTGCCATAAATGGGGTCATTTTTGTTGCAGTATGGAAGGAATTGTTATACCACCATTCAGCCAGAGGCAACCAATTGACCCATAGTGTCTGTTTATTAGATACAAAGAAATGAAGATATCCTTCCAAACATTTGTTTACTATCTTAGTTTTCCCATCAGATTGAGGATGATAAGATGAGCTATGAGCTAACTGAGTACCAAGACAATAAAATAATTCTGTCCAAAAATTTCTAGTGAAAATGGGATCTTTGTCACTTACAATAATCTTTGGGTTTCCATGTAGCTTTTGAATTGTTTCCATAAATGAAGTAGAAACTGTACTCGCTTTAAATGGATGAGACAATGCACAAAAGTGTGCATACTTGGTAATTATGTCAACTACCACCATGATAACACTCTTTCCTTCGGACTTGGGTAAGCCTGTGATAAAATCCATTGAAACCTCCTCCCAACATTGGCTTGGAATGGATAAAGGTTGTAATAGTCCTGGGGTCTTAATTGTTTCAACTTTATTTTGTTGGCAAACCAAAAATTCTATCACAAACTTTTGAATATCCGATTTAAGGTCATCCCAAAAAAATTCCTTCTTAACCTATGGTAGGTTTTTAGAAATCCTGAGTGCCCTCCTAAGGGAGAGGTGTGAAATTCCCTAAGAATATTTTGTTTGAGTTGGGAATTCTTACATAGGTATAACTGATCCTTGTACCATAACGAATCATTTTTCCAGCTAAATGTATCAAATGTACTGGGATCTTGTTGTATCTTTTGAATGAGTGCCCACACTTCCTTGTTATTCTTCCATTCATCCCTTGCTTCATTTATCCAATCTGGTTGGATAATAGAAATGGTGCAAAGAAATGCTTCCACATCCTCATCCTTTCTTGAGAGTGCATTTGCCACAACATTTTTCTTCCCTTTTTTGTAGATGATTTCAAAGTCATAACCCAACATCTTTGTGATCCATTTTTGCTGCTCTTCTAAAGATAATCTTTGTTCTAAAAAGTATTTAAGACTATCATGATTTGTTTTTACCTTGAAGTGTCTTCCCATTAGGTAGGGTCGCCATTTCTTAAGTGCATGTAGTATTTCCAACATTTCCTTCTCATAAATAGCTTTGTCTAAATACTTTCCTTTGATTGGATGACTTTAGAAAGCAATGGGTCTTTCTTCTTGCATTAAAACAACACCAATTCCATTTCCTAAGGCATCACATTCCACAATAAAGGTTTTTGTGAAGTCCGGTGTAACTAAGACTGGTGCTTGGCACATTTCCTGTTTAAGATGTTCAAAGGCCTACGTTGCTTTTGGAGTCTATGAAAATGCATATTTCTTCAATAATGTTGTTAGAGGTGCTACTATTCTCCCATAATTCTTAACAAACTTGCGATAATACCCTGTCAACCCAAGAAATCCTCGTAGATGCTTTATGGATGTGGGGATTTTCTATTCCTTAATGGTTTTAATTTTTCTAGGTTCTTCCTTAACACCTTAATGAGATATAATATGACCCAGATATTCCACCTCTTGTACTCCAAAGAAACATTTGGAGATTTTTGCATATAATTGTTTCTCCTCCAATAGTGTGAACACCATGTCAACATGTTGGACATGATCCTTCCAAGACTTGTTGTAGATTAGTATATCATCAAAAAATACTAACACAAATTTTCTAAGGAAGGGTTTGAAAATGGAATTCATCAAACCTTGAAATGTAGAAGGTGCATTAGTAAGGCCAAAAGGCATGACCAAAAATTCATAATGACACTCATGAGTTCTAAATGTTGTTTTTGGAATGTCTTCAGTCTTCATTCTGATTTGATGATATCTTGAACGAAGATCCAACTTGGTGAAATAAATTGATCCATGCAATTCATCCAATAATTCATCAATGACAGGAATGGGAAATTTATCTTTAATAGTGAGCTTGTTGAGCTCTCTATAATCTGGACACATGCGGCATGATCCATCCTTCTTGTGAACCATCACTACTAGAGTAAAGAAAGAACTTTGACTAGGTTGAATTATACTAGCCTCTAGCATTTCTGCAACCATACATTCAATTTCACTCTTTTGGACATAGGGATATTTGTAAGGCTTGATGTTTGGAGGAACACTTCCTGGAATCAAATTAATATCATGATCATGATCACGAATAGGTGGGAGGCCTTTGGGAGTCTCAAATACCTTGGAATGATTGTCCAAGACTTTTTGGAGATCTGGAAAAATGGATGATTTCGATGTGGGAACCTCTAGTGAACATAATTGTGAAATTATGCCCCATTGTTCTTTCTTTAGAAGATTTGTCATTCCGTTAGAGTTGATTATCTTTCACGGTTTCCCTGCAATACCCCTTAATTCAACTTCCTTTCCTTCTAAAGAGAATTTCATGAAAAGTTCTTGAAAATTAAAAGCTATTGTACCCAAGGATTGTAGCCATTGGAATCCTAGTACAACATCAACACCACCCATTGGAATGGAAAACATTGGGCTATTTAATACATATTCTCCCATGGATAGCTTTATATTATGGCACTTACCTGAGCAATTTATGGTTCCTCCACTTGCAACCATCACTTGACACTCTGGTGCTAGATATAGGAAGCTATTCAATTCCTTGGCTATCTTACAATGAATAAAATTATGGGTACTTCTCGAATCAATCTACACTATTACCTTTTTCTTCTTGATATGCCCTTCTATTTCGATAGTTTGAGGAGTGGTAATTCCAGTCAATGCATTACAAGATATGGTCGGATTCATTTATTCTTTTTCTAGGGTTTGTTCCTGGTGTATATCCTTTTCTTTTGACGTTTCTTGTTCCTTTCCTTCCTCCTCTTCACAATATATGTAAAATAATTTCTTCTTGGCACACTTATGACGTTTAGTGTATTTGCTATCACAACTGTAACAAAGCCCTTTCTCTATTTTTTCTTCCAATTTTTGTGTTGTCAACCTTGTAGGTTGTGGATAGTTAGGGGTAGTAACACTTCCATCTTTATGATTGTGAGTGGTAGGCTTCCTTGTTGCCATAATTTTGCTTTCCATTTTTCTTGCCAACCTGAATACCTTCTCCAATGAATCTAGTTCCCAAAGGTGAACCTCATGTTGGATGTTATCTTTTAAAGTCCCTATGAACACATCAATCCTATGCTCCTCTGGAATATCTTTTACCCTTATATTCAATTTTTGGAAGTCCTCAATGTGCTCCATCATTGAACCCTTTAGTTTGAGATTTATCAATTGGCTAAAGAAAGTGTTGCTTTTTGTATCCTCATAATGTGTTATCATTTCATCCGAAAAAATAGCCCAAGTGACAATTTGTTTACGAGAGTAAAGCCATCAATACCATACAAACTGATTTGGTTCCAAATATAAAATTGCAATGCGTACCTTTTGTGTGTTTTGCACATTATGGAGATCAAAAAATTGCTCCATCTATAGTATCCATGTTCCAGGATCCTTGCCATCAAACTTCCTCATATCAATCTTTGGAACATGGTGGTTCTTCGATCCAATGTTAGAGTCTATGAAATCATGATTAACATTTATTTTGTTCTCCTCATGAGTTTCCTTTAGTACCCTTTCTCCATTAGTGAGCATTTCTTGTAGAAACTTTGTCAAATTTGTCTTCAAATTTATCTGCAAATCTTCCATGCCTTTCTTTAAATCATCCATCTTAGATTCCATGCTGTCCATCTTAGCTTCCACGTCATTCATCTTAACTTCTACACCTTTCCTTAAACCGTCCATCTTAGCTTCTGTTAGGTTCCTATACCAATAGGAGTCATAATTTTGAATGGCTAAGGTTAAGCCTTGTAATATGTACATACCTTTGCTTTCTGCAAATGTTTTCCATATTGAAAAATCAAAAAATGAAAAGAGGGTATGTCTTAAAAGAAAAATCAAAGGACAAAAAAGAATAAGAAAAGGTCCAAAAAAGTGAAAAATATGAACCCCAAAAACAAAAGACCATGAAAGTGTGCAAGTCAAAATACCACTACTATTTACTTTTATGCATAATAATGATTGTGTGCAGCTTTTTATTCATGCCACAAGCCATGGTAATCAAACTATTTAATCTTGATTATGCCATGCTTTAAATTTCATGATGATAGTTAGAGAATAAAATATAATCAAACTGTTTAATCTTGGCAGATCATTAGATAGGTAGAGTAAATAAAAGGAGCTCATTAGTTTAATATGAGCCCCTGGATGATATAAGGATAAAATTAGATAGTTTTATGCTTTAAAAGAAAACGGATAAGGGTTTGCTAGCCTAAATGCACCCAAATAAAATGAATAAAAAAATGGTAGGATGAGTAGATGGGTAAGTAGAACAAAGGTTGTAGAAGTATGTTGATTGATTAGACAAAAACACATTTATCATATGTCAACATATATTTCAAATGTGAATGGGAAATTAAGCATGCATAAGGTTTACAAAGTCAATTAATTAACTTCCCCCATTCATTTCACCCCTTTATTTTACTAATTTCCCATAAATAAATTCAAAGTGCTCAAAAACCTTTAAGTCAAAGAGGCTCAGAGAATTTCTTTGACTTTTGGAAGGACCGGACCCTTGGCTTAATGACTTAAGAAAAACAAGTACTAGATTCCCCCTCATAAAAAATTCATCTCCCTTCATTCCCCCTCATTTCCCTAATAAAACCCATTTTCCTAAGGTTAAAACACTATTTTCCTAGGGAAAGTAATCACCCCCATGTAAAACCCCTTTTTCCCAAAAACCCACAAAAACACTTTAGCCTAAGTTATAATGCATATATGCGAAAAGCAAACAAATCACAGAAAATACATTATGCTTAGCACAATTCATTTCCGTCGTTTTCATATTAACTTCTAACTTTTATATATTAATTCCCATTAATACCCTTTCCCGTATGTATATATTAAATCCCTTACATTAATATCCCTAGAATTAGTTTTAACTATAAAACTACGAATTTCACCCAAACTCCAACAAATCTCATTAACTGATCGATTCGCGATTATCTAAAGTAAAACTCCGCAAATCACCCCCGCTGCCTAAATTCATCATTAACCCATGCTTAATCACCATACCGTCATAATTAAACACATCACCCCCGACCCCCACTTTACCCTCCATGCTCGTTCGCAGCACGATCATCGTCCGATCCGAAGGCCCACATCCAACGTTCATAAGCCATTTCGGGTGGCATCATCCGTCGAATGATACCCACCCGAAAAAGTGGTTTTCCGCCCGTCCCTCAATGCTACGTGTCATTCAATGAATGGAATCGGGTGACCCCTCCTGAATACCACCAAGCCCACAAAAGTAGTGCGAAATAAACTGCTTACCGCCCTCTCACTAAATGAAAAAACTATCTACTGTTCACTTTGCGCCAAAATTAAAAAAAATCAAACCTTTACCTGTTTAAACACGAAAACCCTAGTTTTGCTCGTTTTCGCCTGTTTGTGCAGTAAAACCCTATGTAACCCTTCTGCGCCACCTGAAGCCTCTACTAACCAATTCAAGCATGGTTTACCTCCCAAAAGCACTTTGGACTCGCTCCATAGACCTATAAAGCTTGATAAAGCCATTAATGACCCTCCCTGACAACCCAACGTTTTCCTAAGAGTTTGTTTTATTTTACAAGCGATCAAAAGACTGCAACCTTGGATAAATAGTCTTAATACTAGTCATAGGACCTATTTACTATGAGATTGTTATCAAAACTATTCAAACAGAGATGGAAAATAAAACATACAGTTAAAAGACAAGCAGAGGAAACATGAAATTAAATGATTTACTGTTGAAATATACAATAAAAACCTAAAATATACAATGAAGGTAAAATGACACAATAAAGAATAGTCAAAGTGTATCAGGGTTAAAGAGTATCAGATTGAAGACCAAGTCAAGTAAAGCAACTAGCATGAAGACAAACAGAAGGGAAGGCAATTACAAAGCATACAGATTCAGGTCAAAGTGAATATAGATGAAAAACGGAGTAGTAAAAGTAAACAGTAAAAGTAAACATAGAGGCAATAAGGGTTAAACAGAGATGAAAACACTTTCACCAGCAACAATGAATTTTATGCAATGCAAAAGTGAAAAAACAGTTAAAAGAAATTTAAGGTTAAAAGATGAAATGAGAGCAGAAATGGTACATTCTTCAGAAATTTCCTGTTTAAGTCATAGTTTTGCGAAAACTAGTTCGGCCAATCCAAGATGCATTTTGAGAAACTGGAGGAGGTTTGTATTCCTAAAAGGATAATCTACAAAACACTATCTCACTTTTTACACAGGTATTACCAAACATGAGATAAGTGCATGTATTCACAGCGTATTTTTCAGACTATGCAAAGTCCTGTTTTTGACATCTTTTTACAGAGAATATTGTGAACCGATGGAGCCAAATTTTGGGAAACTGAGAGAGTTTTATCTCAAAAACATACTTATCTACAATAACCTCTTTCATGTTTTACATATCTATCTCATATTGAGATATAAAAAGGTATCAATGGACCATAATTTTGCATAATTGCTGGGGCAGAATGCACAAAGAAAGGATGTATTTAGTGACTTGGATGCCTCACCATCAATTAAGAGTTTCTATCAAATTCGACTTTCTATTCTTTGTCACCGTAAATCCATAAATATAGTGCCAAATAGATTCATTAGTTTTCAGTGTCCTTTATTTAAGTTCTATTAATGTAAAATAGTTTAAGATATTTGTAAAACCAATTTTCATATTTTTTCAAGATATTTCAGTATAGAATTTGTATAAATACTTCTTCATTTGAAGTATTTTGTGTGGATTCCAAGAAATTTCTATAGAATTTTTCTCTCAAATCAGAGTTCTATTGTATCAATGATTGATTGGCTTGCTGGATCAAGGAATAAAGATCAAATATTTTATAGGATTCTTGTGTAAAGCGAAATACAAATAAGTATTCTTCCATGTTCAATGTTGTTTTTCCTTATGTTTTTTCCATAATATTTTATGTAAATTTCTAAAATCGAAATGTATAACAAGGAATGGTATTTCAGAAATTGCTTAAATGCACTCTATCTTGACTGTTTTACATTCTGAATTTTTTCTCCTAAACTATCTTAGCTAGGGAATTCTTAATTGCTCCTTAGTTTCTGTAGTTTCTCCTCTGGTCTATAGCAAAAGATCCTTAATTTCCCTTTGTTCATGATCACCATTTATTCTTCATTCCAATCCTGGTCCAAGGATTCTTAAGTGCCCTTTTACCTTGGTTAGAATTACTTCACCCATTAGGTCTAAAGATTTGCATGTTGCTTTGCTAGTCTACCCTGTGAACATTCCCTTTAATGATCTGGTCTAGTTATGCTATCTATTTTTTGACTCCATAGCTCAATTTCTTGAAGCCCTAGCTCTATCCATCTGCTCCAAGAATTCCACCACCCAATCTTCAACACATATCAAAATCCCCCTGAACTCTCATAACTAGCCTAATATCCCATCAAACAAAGCCAAATAATATAGAGAGAGCCCTCTCTGGACTTAGGTTGGCTAGAGCCTAAGCCTAAAAGTTGGTTTGTGGTTACCCCGGTGATATCCTTCTTTAACCTTGGGAAATTACTGGGTGATAACATAGTGGTGACTCCACTGGGGAGAACTAACATTTTCTTCAGAAATCTTTTACAGGTTTAGATCTGATCTATGGTGGTGGACAGTGATCAGACACACAAAGGTTAAAATCATCCACCTGGCGACTCCAAATCAATTTCACAATCAAGACTCCATTAGAGGAATGAACCTAAAAGAACAATATGAAAAGATCAAGATTTTAACTTGGATTGTTATCCAAGACATTATGTTCTTTCTCATCAATAAAGTTTTTCAATGTATATTGTATTTTAGAGAAGATTTTCGATTAATTTTTTATTATTTCCCTTTAAAAGTTGTAGATATAAAGTCTCCTTACACATTTGAACAACAATCTTCTAACTCTTATGAAGATCATTTTCCAATTGAGGAGCATCAAATAATCAAGACTAATCATACAATTCTTGTACATATTCCTATACCTTATAAAGTTCCTAACATATATACGTCACTCATCTTACCTCCTACACTCCATGCTTTACCTAAAAATTATCACAAGTACCTCCCTAGGTTTGATGGAGAGAATGGTATCACTGCTCAAAAACATATTCAAGGTTTTGAGAATTATCTATCTAGACTTATTTGAAATTGATGAAGATGATGTTATTATCAGGCTTTTTTCTCTTTCTTTGCAAAGTAGAGTAAAGAGTTGGTTAAAAAATTTACCTATTGCAAGCATCTCAAATTTCCAACAGTTTGTCAAAATTTTCCTTGATAGATGGATAATCAAAGTCAATCTTCTTGTAATCATAGAAGAATATAATCAGTTAAAAATACAACTAGATGAAACAATACAAAAATTTTCAGACAGATTTAATCAAGCCTATTATTCAATGGCATCAAATATAAGACCTCCCCTTGATTCAGCTCTTTTGCATTACTCAAGAGCATTTGATCCATAGATAGAAATTCAACTAAAAGAAAGAAATCCCTCAACACTGGAGCAGATGCAAAACATGGCAGTAGATGTAGAAGTTAATCTGCAAATTAGAAGAGAAAAGTTGAAAGCAAAAGTAGAGGAAAACAACATTGCAGAGGAAAAACTCGACATTTTGATGAAGAAAACAGAGGAAAGGATGCAAAAGACCACCAGGAAAGATGAATTTTTTGCTCAAGATCACCATGACACATTTATTTCAAAAAGGAAAAAGGTTGATATTCATGAAAAAGTTCCTACTAACTCCAACTACCATAGATCAGAAGATAGATTCATAGAGAAATACATGGACGAGCAATCTCTTGATTTAATGTGTATGTTTGATGACATTACTTCTTTTGATGATTTGCCCAAATATGATCAGTATGATGATAATTATGTTCTTCAAATCCAAACTAACTTTACAGAGCAATCAGAAGCTAGTTTGGGGAATAAGGAAATTCAGTTTCAACAGCTTGAAAACAGTGATCATTTTATCCATATTAGCTATGAAAGTGAAGAAGAAAGTGCAGAAAATTTGGAAATAAGTGAAGCTTCTTTGCCTCTTTGTTTTGAATCATTTCTGTTTTTAAAGGAAATGTGGTATAACATCTCTAAAGAAAACGATGAGCAACTTGTAGAAACCTATGTAGTCCCATTCAAACCTATATGTAATAAGTTGCAGCAATCCTTCCAAGTTGTTTACAGTCCAATAGCTGATAGGTTGGATGATAAATGCAATCAGAATTTTTCTCCATTAACAGACTATGAGAGTCAAAATCAAGATGATAAAGGTTTCACCAGACAGACATTACAATTACAATGAGTAGAAGTATCATCACAAAGCTCATCTGAAAGTCTGTCGAGTGTTAAAGATAAAAGTGATATTTCAGTTTCATGGCATGGAAGCCATCTAGAACAAGTGTGTAGTTTCTTAAATCAGTTGAACAATAGTGTATATATTTTGGAAGATCCTTTTATACACTTTTTAGAGCCTACAGAGGAAAGCAAGTATTTCCTTATCTTCTCATTTGTTGACAAGGTTATAATTGGCTTTAGAATCTCAGTTTTAATCACAAACAAGCACAAGCAGCAAAATTCACCAATGTATATGATGCTTGAATGGTTGCATTGGCTATTTCATTTTACCTAACCAGCAACCAAAACGCTGATTAGAGTAAGTAGGTAGTATTTTAGTTTGAATAAATTCAGTTTTCACCAGCAAGTTTATGTTAGATCAAATTTTAGTTTGTGGAAAAGGGTGTATTTTCAGTTCAAAAGTTTTAGTCACAAATATCATACCACAGAGCATATACATGTGTGGGATTGGCCCAATGGATTAGGCTACTAGTTGACGATGTTCTTGACATTTCACAAGGAAATTCCATCCCCAAGTGGAGCCACTGTTAGGTTCCTATACCAATAGGAGTCATAATTTTGAATGGCTAAGGTTAAGCCTTGTAATATGTACATACCTTTGCTTTCTGCAAATGTTTTCCATATTGAAAAATCAAAAAATGAAAAGAGAATATGTCCTAAAAGAAAAATCAAAGGACAAAAAAGAATAAGAAAAGGTCCAAAAAAGTGAAAAATATGAACCCTAAAAACAAAAGACCATGAAAGTGTGCAAGTCAAAATGCCACTACTATTTACTTTTATGCATAATAATGATCGTGTGTAGCTTTTTATTCATGCAACAATCCATGGTAATCAAATTATTTAATCTTGATTATGCCATGCTTTAAATTTCATGTTGATAGTTAGAGAATAAAATCTAACCAAACTGTTTAATCTTGGCAGATCATTAGATAGGTAGAGTAAATAAAGGGAGCTCATTAGTTTAATCTGAGCCCTTGGATGATATAAGGATAGAATTAGATAGTTTTATGCTTTAAAAGAAAACGGATAAGGGTTTGCTAGCCTAAATGCACCCAAATAAAATGAATAAAAAAATGGTAGGATGAGTAGATGGGTAAGTAGAAGAAAGGTTGTAGAAGTATGTTGATTGATTAGACAAAAGCACATTTATCATCTTTCAACATATATTTCAAATGTGAATGGGCAATTAAGCATGCATAAGGTTTACAAAGTCAATTAATTAACTTCCCCCATTCATTTCACCCCTTTACTTTACTAATTTCCCATAAATAAATTCAAAGTGCTCAAAAACCTTTAAGTCAAAGAGGCTCAGAGCATTTATCTGACTTTTGGAAGGACTGGACCCTTGGCTTAATGACTTAATTAAAACAAGTACTATATTCCCCCTCACAAAAAATTCATCTCCCTTCATTCCCCTCATTTCCCTAATAAAACCCCTTTTCCTAAGGTTAAAACACTATTTGCCTAGGGAAAGTAATCACCCCCATGTAAAACCCCTTTTTCCCAAAAACCCACAAAAACACTTTAGCCTAAGTTATAATGCATATATGCGAAAAGCAAACAAATCACAGAAAATACATTATGATTAACACATTCATTTCCGCCATTTTCATATTAACTTCTAACTTTTATATATTAATTCCCATTAATACCCTTTCCCATATGTATATATTAAATCCCTTACATTAATATCCCTAGACCTAGTTTTAACTATAAAACTACGAATTTCACCCAAACCCCGACAAAGCTCATTAACTGATCGATTCACGATTACGTTAAGTAAAATTCTACAAATCACCCCCGCCACCTAAGTTCGTCATTAACCCATGCTTAATCACCATACTGCCGCAATTAACCCATCGCCCCTCCCCCCTCTTTTACCCTCCATGCTCGTTCGCAGTGCGATCACCGTCCGATCTGAAGGCCCACATCCAGTGCTCAAAAGCCATTTCGGGTGGGATCATCCGCCAAATGATACCCACCCGAAAAAGTGGTTTTCCGCCCAGTCCCCGATGCTACATGTAATTTAATGAATGGAATCAGGCAACCCTCCCAAATACCACCAAGCCCACAAAAGAGGTGTGAAATAAACTTCTTACCGCCTTCTCGCTAAATAACAAAACCGTCTACTGTTCACTTTGCGCCAAAATTAAAAAAAAAATCAAACCTTTATTCGTTTAAACACGAAAACCCTAGTTTTTCTCGTTTTCGCCTGTTTGTGCAATGAAACCCTGTGTAACCCTTCTACACCCCCTGAAGCCTCTGCTAACCAATTCAAGCATGGTTTACCTCCCAAAAGCACTTTGGACTCACTCCATAGACCTATAAAGCTCGATAAAGCCATTAATGACCCTCCCTGTCAACCCAACGTTTTCCTAATAGTTTGTTTTATTTTACAGGCGATCAAAAGACAACAGCCTTGGATAAACAGTCTTAATACTAGTCATAAGACTTATTTACTCTAATATTGTTATCAAATCTATTCAAACAAAAATGGAAAATAAAACATATAGTTAAAAGACAAGTAGAGGAAACATGAAATTAAATGATTTACTGTTGAAATAGATAGTAAAAACCTTAAATATACAGTGAAGGTAAAAGGACACAGTAAAGAATAGTCAAAGTGTATCAGGGTTAAAGAGTATCATATTGAGTACCAAGTCAAGTAAAGCAGTTAGCATGAAGACAAACACCAGGGACGGTAGTTACAAAGCATACATATTCAGGTCAAGTGAAGATAGATGAAAAACAGAGCAGTAAAAGTAAACATGGAGGAAGTAAGGATTAAACAAAGATGAAAAAAATTTCACCAGCAACAATGAATTTTATTCAAAGTAAAAGTGAAAAAACAGTTAAAAGAAATTTAAGGTTAAAAGATGAAATGAGAGCAGAAATGGTACATTCTTCAGAAATTTCCTGTTTAATTCATAGTTTTGCAGAAACTAGTTCGGCCAATCCAAGATGCATTTTGAGAAACTAGAGGAGGTTTGCATTCCTAAAAGGCTAATCTACAAAAAGATATCTCGCGTTTTACACAGGTATTACCAAACGTGAGATAAGGGCATGTCTTCATAGCCTATTTTTCGGACTGTGCAAAGTCTTGTTTTTGACATCTTTTTGTAGAGAATATTGTGAACAACTGGAGCTACATTTTGGGAAACAGGGAGAGGTTTATCTCAAACATATACTTGTCTACAATAAACTCTTTCAATTTTTACATATCTATCTCAGATTGAGATATACAAAGGTATCAATGGACCCCAATTTTGTAGAATTGCTGGGGCAGAATGCACAAAGAAAGGATGCAGTTAGTGTCTTGGATGCCTCATCATCAATTAAGAGTTGCTATCAAATTCGACTTTCTCTTCTTTGTCACCCTCAATCCATAAATATAGTGCCAAATAGATTCAGTAGTTTTGAGTGTCCTTTATTTAAGTTCTATTAATGTAAAACAGTTTAAGATATTCGTAAAACCAATCTTGATATTTTTTCAAGATTTAGTTTAGAATTTGTATAAATACTTCTTCATTTGAAGTATTTTGGGTGGATTCCAAGACATTTATATAGACTTTTTCTCTCAAATTAAATTTTTGTTGTATCAATGACTGGATTGGCTTGCTGGATCAAGGAATAAAGATAAGATATTTTATAGGATTCTTGTGTAAAGCGAAATACAAATAAGTATTCTTCCATGTTCAATGTTGTTTTTCCTTATGTTTTTTCCATAATATTTTATGTAAATTTATAAAATCTAAATGTATAACAAGGAATGATATTTCAAAAATTGCTTAAATGCACTCTATCTTGACTGTTTTACATTCTGAATGTTTTCTCCTAAACTATCTTAGTTAGGGAATTCTTAACTGCTCCTTAGCTTCCATAGATTCTCTTTTGATCTATAGCAAAGGATTCTTAATTGCCCTTTGTTCATGATCATCCTTTGTTCTTCATTCTGATCCCAGTCCAAGGATTCTTAAGTGCCCTTTCACCCTGGTTAGAATCACCTCACCCATTAGGCCTAAAGATTTGCATTTTGCTTTGCTAGCCTTCCCTGTGAACATTCCCTTTAATGATCTGATCCAATTATGCTATCCATTTGTTGATTCCATAGCCCAATGGCTTGAAGACCTAGCTCTATTAATCTTCTCTAAGAATTCCACCACCCAACCTTCAATTCAAAACCAAAACCCCAATGAACACTAAGAACTAGCCTAAAATCCCATAAAAACAAAGCTAAATCATAAAGAGAGAGCCCTCTGCGGACTTAGGTTGTCTAGAGCCTAAGCCTAAAAGTTGGTTTGTGGTTACCCTAGTGATCTCTTTCCTTAACTTTGGAAAATTACTGGGTGATAATAGCTTCCATGCCTTTATTTAAACCATCCATCTTAGCTTCTACATCTTTCTTTAAACCATCCATCTTATTTTCTGTTACTTTTTGTGCGAGTGAAATTTGTTGCACTTGGCCTCGTAATTTTGATATATCATGTTGCATTTCTTCCTCTTCTTCGTGAGTCATGCTAGAGATTTCAGTTTACTTACTAGGTGTTTCCATTTTCTTTCTTTGGGGCATCAATTATCGATAATAATGGTTCACTCTGCCCTTTGAATTCCTTCAAACTAATTTTTCAAACCAAGATTATGCAAAAAAAAAAAAAAAAAAAAACTACACACCTTTTTTCACTTTGTAGGAGCTCGATATTGAATCTGATCTATCTTTGTAATTTTGGATCTCCCAGGTCTGAAATTGGTTCTTGCGGTTACCCTCTAAGTAATATTTCTAACCCCGCAAGTCTGATCAAGATTGGATTCTCCAATGAAGAATTATGCCAAATCTCCCACAATGACCTGAGTATAGACTGGTTCAGTAGAGAAAACTTGTATGACATTCCATGGGTCACTGTTTCAAATTTAGGTTCTAAAAATGATACCCAAACAAAATACAGTCCGTCCTCTTTCTGTAACTTCTTACGAAAATTCAATCTGTTTCTCAGAGCGAAAGTTATAACGATTTTCCCAAGGTGACCTGTTTTGAATGTAATTCGGGAGTTTGCAAAACCCTAAATTTCTCAGATTATATCTCCGTAAATATAGTGAAATAGGATCTGAAATTTGGGGTTGAGGATCAAACCGATTTCTTCTCAAATTGGTTTTTTTTTAGCTTCTGAAGCTTCGTAGTGAAAGAGATATAGTGAACATTCCACGATAACCTGTTTTAGATGAGATTCTGGAGCTTGCAAAAACCATAACTTCCTTAGATCATATCTCCGAAAATATAGCTAGACAATCTAAAATTCAGACCAGAGGTTCAGTGAGATTTTGTCTTAAATGGGTTTTTTCAGCTTTTGAAACATTGTAGAAAAAAGTTATAGTGAAAATTCCATGATGACCTATTTGGAGCAGCGAAACCCTAGAATCCAAAACTCTGATACCAAATGTTATGAAACCAGCTCACAAAAAGATAGAAAAGATAGATCAACGCCTTAGAATTCAGCCTCTTTGAGGAGGAAATCTCCTTTACATTACGCAAATGAACAATTCTTGGATGATTCAAATGAAAAAACCTCCTTTCTATATATAGGAGTCTAAGGGGTCACAATACAACCAAGACGACCTAACAATAATAATATAAAGGCACAAAAATAACAATAAAGGGATTCTATGGGGCACAATAATAATAATATGGGGACAATAGGGGCACAAGAATAACAATAAGGGAAACAACGACAATAGTAATGGGGGAATCACTAGTATTATAGGGAACTAACAGACACTCGTACTGAGATGGCACGAGTTCAGTTGGAGTTGAACTTGCAAATTACGGAGTTACAATTGAAGGCCCAGCCTTCACCTCAGCCAGAAGTGAAGGAGCAGCGGGTGATCGCTGTCATAGAAACAGTAGCAGCGGTGGATAGTGTAGTAGTAAACTGCACACAATTGTTTGAGGAGTCATTTGAGGTCCTGACAAGCTTGCAAGAAGACCCCAATCTATAGAGACTAGAGACGGAAGCGCGCGAGCTACAATAGCACTATGATGAGGTTAAGGGCACAGCGCAAACCATCACACTGACACAAAGACTAGCCATGTTGCAGGAGGCCAAGCAGCTAAAGGAACAGGTGGACGTAGTGCTGCACAAGGAAGCAGTGTTGAAGGCAAGACTAAAGCCCAGGTTGGATGAGGCTTACATAGTGACAAGATCTATTGAAGGTAAGCTTGCGACTCTGCAAGCGACGCAACAAAAGCTTCAGGTCGATAGCGCAAGAGCAGTGACTGTGCAGATAGTGGAAGACGCAAAGCAGGCAGTTGCACAATGCATGGTTGAGGTTTCAATCATACGAGTCAAGCTAGAAGGGCTTCACGAAAAGATCTTCGCGCCTACAGAGTGACTCGGGGGCAAGTCACGATGTTTTTGTTGGGGGCCTGTTGGGAACGGATTCCCCCAAAGGATAGTTTTGGGGCTAAAAAACCATGTTTTGGTCAAATTTTGTAATAAATTTGTAAAGGCTCTGCATTTTGTGGTCATGGAACGCGAAGGTATCATAAGTCACAAAGGGTTGTGCGCCCTTAGTTTTGTAAAGTAAAGTCGGTTGTAAGAGATCTACCCATAGTTCGCGAACCATGAGATTGTATAAAAAGAGCTAAGCTCTAAGTAGTTAGGAGTTAGTCGATGATGAAGAAGTCTTAAAGAGTCATAGCTCTAAAGTAAGAAGTCTAAGTTTCGGGTCGTAGCGTAGGTAGACGCTCTGCAGCTAAGTGCGCAGAGGCCTAGGGTAGAAGTCCACAGCTGAGTGCGCGGACCCCTGCAACTGTGTGCACAGAGTGGACAAAGTCTGTAATCACTTGGAAGATATCAATAAAGAGAAATATTATGCAATTTTCGTGTCTTTGTTCCGATTGATGCATCTTGTCATTTTATGTATGAATTTCCTTTATAATTCTTATGTGATGTGCGAATGTGTATGATTATGTTGGATAACTGAACACGAATAAGAATATCTATTTACGTGGTGCTAATTGTGAGTATCTAATAAGATAAGTAAGATTCTTAAGATAACTGGACAATCTGTGCAATACCCTACCTTAGCAGAGCGGAAGTATCTAAACCAAAGGTTAGGGTTATGCGAAGGTCAGTCGTAACCTTTCGCGGAGGTATTGAAGGGAGGAATAAGGGGCTAGGTAGACAGAGCCCTAGACTTAAGTGACTTGCACGTAGGCAAGAATAGAAGAAATAAAACAACATCACGAGAATCTCAATGTGCGGAAACTTGGTTCCAGTATTCCCTCATACTGCTTCGGGTGAGACTTCGGTCCGCGCTCCGCGAGTTGATGCCAAAAGGGCCAGAAGTGTAGGGATTTGTTTGGCTAACTAACGTTGAACCTGGATCAAGACCCAACAAGCCAATAGGGGTGAAAATGTGAAGTTGGGTTACACTTTTGGCCCTTTTTTGAGAAAAAAATATCATTTTTAGAAGTTGTTCAAATTTTGGTAAGAAAATGTAATTTTTCTGTTTAGAATTTCATTTTACAATAAAAAGAGAGCTTGTCAGCAATTTTATTAGCTTTCTATTGCTTATTTTTTAGAATTTATTTATTCACATTTGATATGTCAAATTAGCAATTATTTTACTTTATGTTCTTTAAAAATCAAGGGATTCATAAAAAACCATGGTTTTTGAAAAAAAAATGTACTACAACAATCTAGACAAACTCTACTTCGGTATGGCTATATTTACAAAACCACTAGGTGCATATCATAATTACTAGAATTTTTTAAATTGAAACAATATGAAAAAAACTACATATTTTGAAGATGTTTAACATAGCACCATGTTTATAATCATATTAGTTAAAAACAAAAAATCTAAAAACTACCCATTAAAGAGGATAGACTAATGTTTTGTAGCATAAATTTTCCATATTTTTTCACAATGCTTTTTGGAAGATACATGATTTTGATTTCGCTGAATCATAATGACCTTCATAATTTTTTTGCACACACTTTACTAGAAAATTAGTTAAAATTAGCAAATATCTATGAAATTCCATAAAATTTATATCTATTGAAACTAGATTCAATTATGCAAATGTTGGTGTTGGTTCCGAAAGTAAATTCACTATATTTAATGGATTTTAACCATTCTAAAATTGGAGAAAGATGAACAAAGTTGAGCTATCGCAAGTTTTCGGCCGAAAAAAATAATGTTTTCAGCCATTTTTTTAAACTGCGAATTGATGTTAGATTTAATGGAAAAAAAGGTTTTCGGCCAAAAATCTAAAATTTTCAGTCAAAAAACCTATCCATATTTTCTATAGTCCGCGAAACTGAAATGCTGAGACCCTCCAATGTAACCGTTTCAGCTGAAAGCTATAAATAAACTCAGTCAAAACGTCATTTTCGCACTCACATTCCTCATGTGCAGCTTTTGAATACCAAACTTCTTTGAATCTAATTTTTGGACAGTAAATTTTCTTTGGCTTGATTTTGAAAGCGACTTTTTTGGGTTAGATTTTGAAAGTGATTTTTTTGGGCTTGATTTTGAAAGTGACTTTTTTAGGAAATCAAAGAAATTGCAAGAGAAAATATGATCGAATTAAAGACATTAAGGTTCGTAGAGAATACTCGAGAAACCATTACAAAAGAAAGAAGAAAGAATGCTTAAATATTGAAAGGGAAAATCAATCTCAACAAAAAGTTGAACCAAGTATGTAAATGTAGATATTATAAATGATATTTAAAATTTAATAGTATAATATGTAATTTAATTTTTATTTAATGAACTAATTTGAAAAATATTTTGCAATGTAAACAAAGAGATTTTCCTCATAACATTGATGATGAGATTGAAAATGTTGAAAGACAAAGTGAAGAAGAAAATGAACCAATGATTGATGATGTTGTTAAAGATGTTGAAAGAGATTCAAGTGAGCAAGAAGTTGAACCACCCATAGGTATGTATATATATGTCATGTATTATTGAAATTAGACATATTTATTAGTTTCATTTTCATGAATTTTATTTTTCTAATTTAATATTTTAATGTATATTTATACTCATTTACATTAAATTCTCATATGTACAAATGAATTCAATATTGATGATGAGATGTTAGAAAATGTTGACACTAGCACATATGGAGATAAAAAAGTTGACCATGTAATACGATGTTGTGTTAAGTGCATTATTGATAATTTCTTTAAATATTAAAATGTGATAGTTCAAGCTCAAATTTTGAGAGGTCTCTTAACATCGAAGAAATTAAAAGAAGCTACAACATTATTGGGCATTCGAAAAGCAATGAAAGATAAAAAGGTGAAGGAAATTGTGATTCAAAATATAAGTAACTCTCTAAAATCAATTGGAAGGTATATAAAAAAAGTGATTTAGATGCGTGTAGAGCAAATAAAAACAACAGTGGCTTCATCAACTACTAAAGAAAATCGTTTGATAAAATCTATGGAAAAAGCATTAGGGACCTCACGAAAAACATTGCACAAGAATAGGAAATTTCAATTGCAAATAGATACAAATGATGAGCTTGCTTGTTGGAAAGTTATTTGTAGGCAACCATACAAATATAGAATTTGAGGAAATGTTAAAAAATTGATATATGAATATTGGATGAAAAATCCATGTGTTTCATTAAAAGAAAGGGATGTGATGCGACGAAGAATAAGACAAAATTAGTATGACGAACATGAAAAACATATCTAGGACACCACTCATGTAGAGTTGTTTAATAAGTTCAAAGAAGGGAATCTTAGAATTAATGTCTCAATCAACACTTTTGTGTAACAAAAACCATATTATGTCAAATCTATCATTGTATGTGAGACTTGTTGTTGTTGATACCTTCCTTCATTTTGGTAAAACATTTCGGATAAATTCACTTCCTCCTTCCACTATCCATGATTTCATATCCCAAATTATATGTGGAAGAGAAAATCATGAATTATTTTACCAAAATAAATGCTTTGGTGGTTAAAAATGTGATCATTGTAGAAATTTGACTTTTTTTCCCAACATATATCCTATTGATATGAATTATCAATCACTGTCAAACTTAAAAGTGGAATGGAAGAGATATGAATATATCCATACATCGATTGGTGCAAGTCGTAGTACAAGTGCTAGAAGGATTGATTTACAAGAAGAAGAAATTTCTATGATATAGTGTTTGAAGAAGTTTGAGAATTTTTTTTATAAATATAGCAAGAATTCTCATAGCGCTCGATGGAAGGACCTACAATTCAAAATAGCCCGTGAAATTTTTCCACTAGGGACCATTTTGTCGATAGTTGATTTTTCAGAAAATTACACATTTGTTGCACAAAATGAAATACAATGTGAATACTATCATTCTGACCAAGTCTTTATGCTTTTCCACATTCTATATATATATGATGAACAAAATGTTGATCATATATAAAGCACCAGTGATAATCAACATGCTATTAAAGAATATCATTTTTATATCAGCGATGATTGTACACATGATACACATTTTGTACAACATTTCTTTGATAATATTTATGACACATTAAAAGGTTGTGGAATAAAATTCAATGAACATTGGATATGGTTAGATGGATGTGTAGCTCAATTCAAATCTTCATGATCATTCATTTGGTTGTGTCGTATTCATATGCAAACCAACATTAAATATCGTTGGAATTTCTTTTAGACTGGTCATGGAAAAGGAGAACATGATGGCGCATGGGCAAGTATAAAATGAGCACTTCAAAGATATCAAATGGACCACTCTGCAAACCGACTTGTCTCAACTGAACAAGTTGTTCAATGTTGCATTTTTGCACTAAGCCATGAGACTAATACATCAAGGGAGGTATGCATGTATGTACATATATATTATCGTGTATATATTTCTAATATATGGTGATTTTTGTTAAATTTAAAATTTAAAAATTATATAGTTTAAATAACTTATCGATTATTATCTTTGATATATAAATTGTATTTTAAATAACATATTTAAATTCTTGTTTGAATTTACTACAAGTTTTTTTGGCATATTGGAGTCCAAGAAGTAGATAGATTGATTCCATATGAAGTTGAAATAGTAAAAGGGGCTCGAAAATTACATTCAATTAAAACAAAAGAGTACCGAAATGCATTTTCATTTGATAGAAGAAAATAATCTTATTTTTTTCCTATTTGCATAGAGGACATACAATTCAATTTTGTTTGTGAAAGATGGAAACATACAGAACTTAATACAAAGGGGAAAATGTCACTGGCAAGCTTCGAAGAGATGGAATCAGAGGAGACTATAGTGTCATCTGAAGGTGATAGGGCTTCTGATCTTGTTAGAGAAGGTAACATTTCAATTTATTTCAAAGGATATGTGTGTGTGTGTTTAAAATACTGGTGTATAATTATAGGTAATAGTTAAAATATAGATCTAAATCTAATAAAATCAAGCACATGTTGATAACTAATTTCTTGTTAATTATGATCTAAATTTACACTTTTGTTTAATTGTGCAGGAGTTGTTTTTTCTATAGTTTCACCCATTAACAACATAGAAAATGTCAAATATTATTTGATGTGGTGCATTGAACTAGAGATGAAATTATTGGAGGACTATGATGATAATGGTTTTATATATGAAAAGGGTTCTATTATACTGAAAGGATATTTTTTCCAAGAAACTCATCAACCCAAGAGTAATGTTTACTTTCAAGACTATCAACCCAATGCTATAAGTTTTCAATATAGTCACTTGGTGTGTGCAACACACATAAAGTTGATAGAAATTCAATCAAGAAAAAAACCGAAATTTAAAAAATGGAGAATGCCAAAAGATGAAAATAAACAGATCATTGAGGAGGGCATTCCTCTAGATTTTTTTTTAATTGAACTAGGAAAAAATATCTTCTCCTTGTATTCATCTTTGAGAAAGAGTTCAAGTAGGATGTTAGCCTTTCTTTTTGTCCACTTTTAAGTTGTCTATTCTAGCTAGTACTAGGGATTACAAAATTGTTTTCATTAATGTGGTGGATTTGTTGTTAAGTTAAAATGAAATTAAAAGATCACAAACACTACTATAATGTAACTATGTAGCATATCACAACATTTTTGTTTGTTGTTGATTATACACCTGTCATGTTTGCACTACATTTTTCTTTTTTTATGTCATCATTTTATCTTTTAAAATATTTTTAGTGCTATTTTAGCAACATCATTTACTTTATTAAAATCACATTACCATCAATTTCAAATGTTTTGTATCTCTTCCACATCTTGATAACTCAAAAAATGCATTTTATTGTGTTTGTCCTATATATGCAGTGCATACACCATCTATATGTGCATTGCATAATCTCCATTATATGAACCTATTAAAAATAACAATGCAGTCTCCACACATAATATTTAATATTTGAAAATTTCATTTAATTTAAGATGAAATTTAGGACTACATTGAGATTAATGCAACTTCAGTTGATTCAACATTTCAATTTTTAATTCTCAATCCCTAAGCTTTCTTAAATTTCATGAAAAATATAATGGTAAGAGCCTTTAGTACAAAGAAGGTACTTTAGAATGTATTCTTTTTAGTGCAATTTTATAGTATGTTTGCTTTGAACAACTTTATATTAAAAGCTAAGTATCAACCCACATCCATAGTAGCTCTTCTATTCAAGATGATGATCTATTCATGAGTGAAAAATGTATATACCATGTTATATAATGCAATTTTAAGTTATGATTTTTTTAGACATCTACACCATGATAAGATTCATGAATGCAAAATGTACCATGTTTTGTAATTTGTAATCTTACTAATTATTAAACAACTTGACAAACCAACTTCACAAAACCTAAGAATCAACCCAAATCCCTATTATCTTCTACTAACATTATAAGAATCATCATGAAAAATGTATAAACTAAACGAAAATTTACTTTCATTGCTTCATATTCGTGAACATAAATGTAAAACCTTTAAGTATCAACCCATGCAACATGCAAAATATACCATGTTTTATAATGCAATTTTGTAGTATGTTTGCTTTGAACAACTTTATATTAAAAGTTAAGTATCAACCCACATCCATAGTAGCTCTTCTATACAATATGATGATTTATTCATGAATAAAAAAGGTATACCATGTTTTATAAAGAAATTTTATGTTATGATTGTTTTAGAAATCTACACCATGGTAAGATTCATGAATGAAAAATGTACCATTTTTTGTATTTTGAAATATTTCTATTCATTAAAAAACTTGACAAACTAAGTTCACAAAACCTAAGAATCAACCCAAATTCATATTATCTTCTACTAACATTATAAGAATCATCGTGAAAAATGTACAAACTAAATGCAAATTTACTTTCATTGCTTCATATTCATGAACTTAAATGTAAAAGATTTAAGCATCAAACCATGCATCATGCAGAATGTACTATGTTTTATAATGCAATTTTATAGTATGTTTGACTTGGAAAACTTTATATTAAAAGTTAAGTATCAACCCACATCCATAGTAGATCTTTTATACAAGATGATGATCTATTCATGAATGCAAAATGTATACCATGTTTTATAATGCAATTTTAAGTTATGATTATTTTAGACATCTAGACCATGGTAAGATTCATGAATGCAAAATGTACCATGTTTTGTAATTTGAGATTTTACTATTCATTAAACAAATTGACAAAACAACTTCACCACACCTAAGAATCAACCCAAATCCCTATCATCTTCTAATAACATTATAAGAATCATCATACAAAATGTACCAACTAAATGCAAATTTACTTTCATTGCTTCATATTCATGAACTTAAATGTAAAACCTTTAAGCATCAAACCATGCATTATGCAAAATGTACCATGTTTTATAATGCAATTTTATAGTATGTTTGCTTTGGTCAAATTTATATTAAAAGTTAAGTATCAGCCCACATCCATAGGAGCTCTTCTATACAAGATGATGATCTATTCATGAATTAAAAATGCATACCATGTTTTATAATGCAATTTTAGGTTATCATTGTTTTAGACATCTAAACCATGATCAGATTCATGAATGAAAAATGTACCATGTTTTATATTTTGCAATTTTACTATTCATTAAACTAATTGACAAAATAACTTCACAAAACCTAAGAGTCAATCCAAATCCATATTATCTTCTACTGTCAATCCAAATCCATATTATCTTCTACTAACATTATAAGATTCATCATGCAAAATGTATAAAATCCAAAATTAGCATATTAAAGATCAATTCATAATAAAGAGTGCTATTTAAAATATGTCCAAAATTGATATCATTATAAAAGTAAATATAATAAAAAGTTGTTAAATAAAAATATGTATCAAAGAGATCAATTCATAATAAAGAGTTTTACTTTAAATATGTCCAAAATTTATATCATGATAAAAGTAAATATAATAAAAAGACTGTCAAATAAAAATTTCTATCTAAAATAATCTCGCTGAAATATAAGATCTATCAACATCCTCGTGCTATCATCATCCTCAAGGGTGCCTTGCACAACATATCTAATATGTATATATACATACGATTGTGTACTTTTAAATTAAATTTTAATTTATTAAAATTAAATGAGAATTTTATCATCAAAACAAAATTATAAAGGTTTCAAATTCCATGCAATACCTTGTGGTGTTCCCCCTCCATTGCACCCTTGTGGAAGCCTTGTACATATATTAACAATTTAAAATTTCACATGAAAATGCATGAACTCGTAATATTAAAAAAAAATGTAACAACTTTTTCAAATTGTGTATATGATCCAATCCCCATAGTTGACTCAAGTTTCAAATTCCATGCAATACCTCGTGGTGTTCCCCCTGCATTGGACCCTCATGGATGCCCTATACAATACATGTACATGTATATATTAAAAATTTAAACGTGTACATGAAAATGAATAAACTCGCAATATTGAAAAAATTGTAACTTTTTCAAATTGTCTAGATGATCCAATCCCTGTAGCTGACTCAAGGTTCAAATTCCATGCAATACCTCATGGGTTCCCCGTGCATTGCACCCTCGTGGATGCCCTGTACAATACATGTACATGCATATATTAAAAATTTAAATTTCACATGAAAATGCATAAACTCGTAATATTAAAAAAATTGTAACAACTTTTTCAAATTGTCTAGACGATCCAATCCCCATAGCTAACTCAAGTTTCAAATTCCATGCAATACCTTGTGGTGTTCCCCCTATATTGCGCCCTCAATGATTCCCTGTACAATACATGTACATGTATATATTAAAATTTTAAAATTGCACATGAAAACTCATAAACTTGCAATATTAAAAAAATTGTAACAACTTTTTCAAATTTTATAGACGATCCTATCCCCATAACTGACTCCATTGCTAATGTCCCTAGAGAAGGAAAATTGTCTCCAAAAACCTAAAATTTGAAAATTTTAAAACAGTAAAAAAGAGATCTCATTTTTCAACGAAACTTACTTCAATTTATAACAAAACAAAATTGAAATATTCAATACTTGTGACATGGCAATATTTGATACATCCCCTAATAGGGAGGAAGAGAGTCGCATTGTGTTGATAATGCCTGATGGAATGGAAATATGTTAACATTTAATTATATTTAATTATTTCTTTTACAAATATGTCTTCACAATACCGATATAATAAAAGTAAATTAATAATATTGACATGTTCTTAAAAAAAAAACTAACGTCTCTCAACATATCTTCATTTGAACCTAAACCTAACACCAGCATATTATCAAAATTTTCGTTCAACAAATGAATTACCTGCAAATGGTGAACATATAATACATTTGTGTTAGATTATATCTTATTTTTTACAAAATGTATGCGAATCAAAATTAACACATACATTACATTACATTAAAATACCCCCCTAAACATTAACACATATTGATCCCTTGCCCTCTTCCTCATGATTAATGTAACACTCCTCTTCCCACACTTACCCAACCTTAACGGTCCATGACGGTAAATATGTGATGAAGAGTTGCTATGATATGAATAAGCATCTTGAGTATAGTCAAGGAAGTGGAATCGATGAACCGAAACCAAACTAACCTTCCTCAAGAGCCACAGGACCCCTAGGAGCTAACCAACCACTCTAGGTGCCCAACCCCTGATTTAACTTGCTTTTTCACTGACACGGGCCCTCATTCACTCCCGTGACAAGGAAATAAAATGGCTAAGACCCATTAGTCACTCCCATAAGCCTACATCCCAGTGACTGTAAACTAATTTACTGAGTTTTGTGCCAGCTACGTTCCAGTGACCCCGAGATATGAGCCACGTTTTGAGGGTTAGGACTCAGGGATCTGCCCAGAACTTAATGAAACTCTCAAACATGATAAATAACAAAGAGACAATGCCTCTAATATAAAACTTGAATAAATACTTAACCTGACCCATCCCAAACATGACAGACATTTTGTTAAACACATCATGAACATGTAATCTACAGATCATAAATACAAATCTGAAAATAGGGGTCTCATACTCATCTAAGAATCAACAAGAAGGACTAATGCCCTCCCATAATAGCTGCAAAAACATCTAATAAGTCTTGCATTCAATAACCATTCAGTTACCAATCAAAATATGTTAAGAGACAACTAAAATTTGTTATAAACCATGCTTATAACCAACATAATAACAATGATAGAACAACCATCAATGACACATAATAAAAAGGTATAAATACTTATGAATTAAAATAGGAAATGAGGTCATAATAATATATGAAAATCCAAGCAAGTTAGGGACTTCCACGTACCACCCGACCATAGATTGGGTTGAAACAAATGTATCTTTCAGCCAATCAACCTCATGCCATATTCCAACCATGAATGTGGGATCTCATGGAAATAACCAACCAAAACCAAACCAGGGCTTCCAGAGGCCAAACCACCTCAACCCTCAACTAGTGATTCCACCTCACATTCGGACATCACTAACTATCATCAGATCGATCTCTACCCAAGTTTTATAGGGCTCCAGAGTGTTTTTCCAACCAAGGCTCCAGGACTAGTAACTCAACCCACCAAGGGCTCCAAAGTGTTTGTCCAACCAAGGCTTCTAGGACTAGTAATTAAACCTAAGTTGTTCCAGGGATTCCAAAGAATTTTTCCAACCAAGGCTCTAGGAACTAATAACTCAACCCGCAGCCATAAGGAACATGAGAACCAACCAGAAAAACAAATGGGAAAAGCCACAACATGATGGCTATCTAGGAAATGGAAAGCTTAGGCAAAACCACTATCAATCCAGGAAATCCTCCATGCCAATGACAGATCATAACCAAACATCCACATGCATATTTCATGCATGCCAAAACTATCAAGGAAATAATACATGCAACTCGACACCTGCAAAGCAAACCCACTGTAGTTATTGATCCTGTTGTCCTCTTACACTTTCCTACTTTTCGTTTGCCTTCTTTCTCCAAATTCAAAGTATTCCCAAACTCCTCCAAGAGTACTCCAAGAAACTCTAAGTTTGCAAGAGTATGCAAGAGAGAATAGAAGAGAGCTCCAAGTTAAAACTGACAAAAGTTGTGAACTGCTCCTCAGAAGCCTTTTTATCATCGAGGAATCTATTTTCTTCATTTTTCTCTTTTTTCCTTCAATTTTCCTCCCATGCAATTCTATCACCTTTCACCTTCCTTTTCTCCTATTTTCCATTATTTTCATAGATAAAAATGCCAATTAATTTCTCTTTTCCTTTTCCAATTTCCATAGACATTTATTAGTCACAAGTGATCCCCATCACTATGTTTTTTTTCCAACATTTAACTTGGAATATGTGTCCCATGACCTTGGTCTTATTTTTTCTTTATTAACTTTGTTACATAGATTTTTAACCATGGCTATTACAGAACCCTCCCCCTTGGGGGAACACCATCCTCAGTGTTCAATGAAATTTATAAACCAACAAACACATGCTACCCATTGAGCTTTATAACATAGATTGATACAATATTTTTTGTATTGGTATATTTATAAACTCGATGCGGTGTTTACATACATATGCATATATAGACATAACCAATACACAACATCAAAACATATACCAAAAGACATCCTCTCAACCAACAAATAGAGAAGGATACATAACCCACATCTAATCAACCATCTCCCATGTAGCTTCATTAGGCCCAAAGTGCTTCCATTTCACTTTAACTTTCTCGATTTCTTATTTCCAGAGCATGACCATCTTTCGCTGCAAAATACATTTAGGTTTTGGATGGAATTCTCCTTCTGGATCCACCTGCAATACATACCAATCAATAACATGATCAATAATTTTCACATATTTTAAGCAATGACACATCGAAAACATCATGGATTTTCACTATTGGAGGTTGTGCAAGTCGGTAGGCTATTTGTCCAATCCTATTAAGAATATTGAAAGTTCCACAACATCGAGGTGCTAATTTGGCACATGGTCTAGTACTCAAGGAACTCTTTTTGGGCTTGATGTGAAAGTACACTTGTTCCCCAACCTGAAACTCCTTAAACACCATGTGATGATCTACATAGCTCTTATGCATGTCTTGTGCTATCTTTAGATAATTTTAAATAACCTACATTTCATGTTCCATCTCTACCAACATGTCCAGTCCTATCAATACTCTGCTCATTGGATCACTCCATGTGATAGGAGTATTACAACTTGTTGTGGCTACCAACAACCCCCCTCTTTGTTTAGTATTAGCAATAACACTGAGCAAATGGGGACCCTTAATAAAAAATCCAAAAAACATTTTTATAAAATTTTTTGTATTTAATTCCTTAAAACTATATCGCATCGCGAGAAGAGAATAAAGCATTTCCTTATGAGCATAAATAAACTGCAAAGAAACGACGCGAAATTCATCGCATCGCATACATTATGAAACACTCTTAAATGAAAATCTTAAGAAATCTCCGACGACCGATGTGCGACGTCGCATATCGCAATATCGCATAAGCAGCACACAATAATTTAACGACTCGTCGTGATCTGCGATAAACGCGAACTGTGGTAAACGCGATCTGCGGTCTGCGATAATCTGATCTAAAAAAAGGTTGCGATGACACATCTAGGTAATGCGATGACGCGATGCTGCTATCGCCCATCGCAAATTTCCTCGGCTCAACATTCAAGAAAAGCTGTCTATAAACCAAAATTGGGCGCGCGCCTTAAAAGAAATTAATGAATGTACGCCAAAGTATTCAAGAAGGACAATTTTGTGTTTTTCGAAGAGTCAGTTCACGATGAGTGTCATGATTTTATACATTCATAGAGGTTAGAGCTTTCGTATCAGTATTTATTATCATTACTCTTTTCCTTTGCGTGAACTGCAGGAATGAAAAACAGGAAACAATATGAAGCAATGAGCAGGAAACATCTAAGGAAAAGGGAAAAGCATCAATGCTTGGAGAACGGAGAAGACATGCCCTCATAAACGGATAACGCGTGCATGAGAAACGCAGATTCCAGAGTGTCACTGAACAGATGCTGATATCAATAGGCCATTCAACACTCAGAGTCAAAAGCTCACAAAAGCAACATGTTTATGAAAGATCCTGAAGCTTATGCCCGGTAAAAGAAAAAAGGCGCTAAAGAAGGAAAACGCACCAGAAAAGCCCGGAACAAAGAATGGAGGCAGTTTTCGATGCGCGATTAGCGCCTAGCGCTAATCGCGCATCGCTAAGAAAATTGTTCAGAAAGCAAAGTCCCTAACCTGCTTAGTCATTCGCAAGGCCGGAAATCAAGATAGCAAAAGCAGAGGTAGTTTGAGAGAAATTTGGGTTATTGCCAAGTATACACTCAGTAAACCCACCCAGCCAGAGGAAGATTCTCAAAAATATCTTCTAGTTTGCTAAAATGGTGCCAGCGCTTACCATTTCTATTTGCATAACTCAAACGAAAGCAGAAGACGACCAGCCGACTCTTCCCAGGCGAATGTTGCATGCTCGCAGCACTGAGGAGCAAATACAGAAATAGTTAGGAATTAGATTCAATTTTTAGAAATATAGTTTTGCTTAAGAAAAAGGGCGGTCATTTAAACCGTATCCGAAATTTATGTAATTAAGTTATTTTTGTTAGCAGTATTTAAACCCTTCTCATGCATTTGGAGAAGGGTCCAGAAATTTGTCAAAAAACTTGTCCTCAGAACATGCACTTTTGCACCCTTAGAGGGGGTTTTGATGAATGGATGGATCAAGGTTTATTAATGTTTGCATTTGATATCTGCTACTGATGTTGCACTTCTGTACTCTTAGTAGATGTTAGAGCAAGGAGAGATAAATCATTGTTTCTTGAAGCTTATGAGTAGAACCAGTCATAAATGGTACTTTTATCTCTTGACCATTTCTGCTTATATTCTTAAAGTGATATACATTTTTTGTTGTTTATATGTTATTGCATGAATGTGTGAGTTACCATTTGGCACTTTTGTACGGTGGAGCCATTTATTTATGTCTGATATATGACTAACTTATTATGCGATATGCTGTTCATAACAATTTTGCCTAACTTTTTATGCAAAGTGGTTTATCTTAATTGATTTCCATTCTTACGATAGCTGAATGATCTTTATTACCAGTTATTGTTTGAAATCTTTTTAGATCGCATAATAGAAGAAATACATCCCGGGTTAGCATAGATTAGATGTGTTGTTTTTCATTAGATTACAATAGCATAAAGTTAGTTTAAAAGTTTGAATTAGATTAGCTTTAAGTATCCTTAGATCAGCAACATCCAATTCTGCACACACACACCCTTAGATTGGGAAATTGGTCCCATTATCCCCAGTCGGACCCGCTATACCAAACGGATAAGGAGCTGCCAACCAAGGTCCGGACCGGGCGGGTATCCCCCTTGTTGTCGACCCGATTTTCGGGGCTTCAACACAACTCTACCCATAAAGCACCTCAAATAGACTCATCTTCAAAGATTCTTGATACCCATTATTATATGCAAACTCCACCAGTGGAAGATATTCTTACCACTTTCGTTGTTGGTGCATTAGATGCATCCTCAATGTGTCCTCCAAAATCCTGTTGATCCTCTCTATCTCTCCATTTGTTTGTCCATATCTTTGCGGATGATAAGATATACTTATGGTCAAGTCTACACCCAAACCTGTAAATAAATCTTTCCAAATCCTAGAAGTGAACTTTGCATCTCTTTCTAACACAATATTCTTCAGAATACCATGCAACCTCACTATGTCTTTGATGAAGAATTCTGCTACTTCACCAGCTAAATTCGTAGACTTTACTGGAATGAAGTGTGCCACCTTTGTCAACCTGTCAACCAAAACCATAATAGAATCATGCTATCTAGATGTCCTTAGAAAACCCATAATGAAATCCATGGAAATGGCCTCCCATTTCCACTCTGGAATCAAAATCGGCTGTAGTAGACCACCTGGATGCTTACACCCTACCTTTACTGTTTTACAATCCAAATATCTAGCCACAAACTCTACCACCTCTTTCTTCAAATTTGGCCAATAGTATAACTTTTTCATAACATTCAATGTCTTATGATATCCTAGGTGACCTGAATATTTCTTAACATGAAATTCCCGCAAGATAAGATTCTTGAGTTCACTATTGTCTGACACATAGACCTTGTCTCTAAATCTCACCAGACCATCTGCGTTGAGATGATAGTCCACATCCTGTTCACCTGTACCCTGCTACTATAACTTGTGCCTAAGTTGTTGGTACTTGTCATCCTTTTGTCCTGCCTACAAAATCTGATTCTTGTAAATCCATCCCATATGAAGTTATAACTGCTATGTGATTTACCTGCACTCTTATGCTAAGATCATCTGCAACTTTGTTCTCTTTTAATTTAATGTACTTGATCTCGAAGTCAAACTAACTAATCATGGCCAACCACCTAGATTGTTTGGAATTTATATTCGGTTGGTAAAATAAATATCTCAACCCATTTTGATCACTCATCAGAATGAACCTCCCGCCCAGAAGATAGTGCCTCCATATCTTCAATGCATGGATGATTGCTGCCAACTCAAGATATTTTGTCACATAGTTCTACTCATGCTCATTCAGTTTCCTTGATTCATAACATACCACCTATCCCTCCTGCATCAGGACTCCAACAAGTCCTATCTTGCAAGAATCTGTACACACCATGAACTGTTTATCTGGATCTGTAATCTTTAGAACTGGAGAATTTGTCAACAACTTCTTCAATTGTTCAAAACTTTTTGCACATTTCTCTGTCCATTCA
Source organism: Pinus tabuliformis (assembly GCA_031772625.1). Lineage (NCBI taxonomy): Eukaryota > Viridiplantae > Streptophyta > Pinopsida > Pinales > Pinaceae > Pinus > Pinus tabuliformis. Next base: position 602,035,409 of record CM062815.1, read on the forward strand.
AATTTATTTCCTCTCCTCTAAAAGGATGTAATAGGATAAGCAATCCATGAGAAGTTCCTGATGAACCTCCTATAATAACTAACTAATCCCATGAATGGTTTGACCTCATCCACATTCCTAGCAGCTACAAATTCCATGATAGCTCTGATCTTTTCTTGATCCACTACTATACCCTCCTTGGAAACCACATGCCCCAAGTAATGTACCTCTCTCTAAAAGAAACTATATTTACTAAGCTTGGCATACAACCGATGCTCTCTTAGCATTCCTAACACTGCTACTAAGTGTTCGACATTATTTTCCTCATTCTTAGAATATATCAGTATATCATCAATGAATACTATCACAAACTTGTCTAGATAAGGACACAATACACTATTCATCAAGCACATAAAAGTAGTTGGAGCATTAGTCAAACCAAAAGGAACTACAACAAACTCATAATGCCCATACCTGGTCTGGAAAGCAACCTTTTAGATATCCTCTTCTTTGATGTGTACTTGATAGTATCTTAATCTCAAATCAATCTTTGAGAACACTGTTGCTCTCTTCAACTGATCAAACAAGTCATTAATCCTCAGTAATGGATACCTATTCTTGATGGTTACCTTGTTCAACGACCTGTAATCAATACACAACCTGAGGTTATCATCCTTTTGCTTCACAAAAAACATAGGTGCACCCCATGGTGACACACTTGGCCTAATGTATCCTTTCTCAAGCATTTACTTCAATTGCAACTTCAATTCCACTAGCTCTAGAGTGCTCATCTTGTAAGGTTCATTTGATGTTGGTGCTGCTTCTAGCACTAACTCAATAGAAAAGTACACTTCCCTATGAAGTGGTAACCTTGAAATATCTACTGGGAATGCATCCTAAAACTTCTGTAAAAATGGATACCTCTTGAATACTTCCACATCCTCCACATCCTTACCTTTTTCACTGGAAATATGCACTACAAATAATACACACCCTTTCTTGGACTACGCTTTACCTCCATAGTTTTAACCATTGTAACTGATGTTGCCTTCTTCTTACCCTGCAAGACTCTCTTTTCTCCATTGTCATCCAAACATTCAATAGGGTTTTCATAACAATCCATACCCAACAACATATTGTAGCATCCCAATGGAAGCACATTCAAATATGTTTATGTACACATACCATTTTAATCAAATGCACAAGTTCTTACCCAATGATGAACCCTTTTCTTAGTACCTGTAGCCAATTGCACTAACCAAGACTCTGCATGCACTTATTTATTCAAACCAAACTTATTCACCAAGTCAGGGTTAACATAACTGTAATTACATCTAGGGTCAATCTAAATAGAAACAACTTGATCAAAAATCTTACCATCCATCTTGATAATAGATGCTTGATGGTCCGCCTTTATGTTATCCAACGCTGCATAAATTTGAGGAATACTTTTCTCAACATCCCCCATTGTTTGTGCCTCTTGAGCACTATAGATTTGTATGTTGTTTATAATGGCATCCCTTACTTCTCAACCAATATGAGAAGTGGCATCCATTTCTGACAACAAAGTTACTAGATGTGGAGGTTGAGGTACCAAAGGAGGTAGAGGATGAGGCAATTCAGTATCCATTAATGCACCCTTATGTTCATATTTCCTACATATCCCAGTACCATAAAATTCAGATGGAAGGTCAATATAATCAGGTTTCATACCCAAAAATAATTATGCATAAAATAATCGAGAAAAATAATGTGGAACCTCGTCATTCCATGGCAACTTTTCATACGTTGCAAGGAACCTATCATACAAATTGTGGGCTATTTCAGGGTACTTGAAATATTTCACCTTGAGAACCTTTCTTTTCATCCCTTTTTCGAAATTAAACATAGATTTGGCATGTGCTTTTGTAACCCTCCTACTTACCTCAACCCATTTATCAGGACCCATCAACGTTTCCTTTCTACACCTCATCATATCTATAAATCCATCAGTGGTTAGCCCAAGGTTCTTGTAAATATCAAGAAAGATACTTAGAGAGTGAAAAACTATTTCTAAGCTTTGTTGACTCTCTGTAAGGAGCTACAAAATCCCAACATATTTCTTCAATTTTGAATAATGAGTTGTGCACCTATGTAACATACATTTCTGGATGTTTGGTTCCCAAGAAAGCAAATTAGGAATATTAGACGAATAGGTGGTAGTTGGCGTATGGTATTCTTTGTGAATCACCCTACTTTGCCTATGTTGACTTCAGTCAACATTTTCACCCCCTGCTTCAATATAACTTACATAAATATTAAAACATGTCAATGTATTTGTACACATGCAAAATAGACATGTACATGATGTATATGTACATACAATTTATTTACATGTAGAATTTTTTTAACATAAATTTTTTTTAAATTATATAATTTACCAAAATGAGGATCATGATGATCTGATTGAGATTCATGACAACCTAAATATGGTTGAGCACCATCACACCCAAAGTACATGATTTAATTGATCTTGTTGACCAGGGAGAATGTTAAGCACCCTCACGTGCTAACCTAGTGAGAGATGCTTCTAAAAAAAATAGAAATTATAAATTAATTAACTTAAATTGACAAAAATATATTCAATATGTATGTACATATGATTATACCAATTCATCATTTAAGTAAATGCACAGACACACACACACAAATATATATATATATATATATATATATATATATATATATATATATATATATACATACCATACCACGATGATGTGAATGATGGTCCTCCATTGATTGATCGAATACTCTCATCGACCTAGTGAGAGATGTTCCTACCTCGATCCAAAAAAAAATCTCGTTGGCATGCATAGAAAGTCACCCTCTGGTCGATGTTCAACGCTTAGTTGGTTCTCTCTCCCGTTTATGCCTCAAATAATTAGGTGGTGACTGTGCACATGATGATCCAGACCGTCAATCCACACACACGCACACACATATAATGATATGATTTTAAAAAAAAACCCAAGTTACCTCATGCATTTAAAAATCATCAAAATTATTATTTAAAAAATCAAGAAGTCAAAAAATTAATAAGACAAACAAATGTAACTATCTAAGGGTTTCTTCAAAATTATTTGGTGTAAATTCTTCATTTCAAATATACTAAAGACCAAAAACACAAAAGCTAAAGTGCACATCGTGAGAATTAAATACATTTTTTTCTAAAATATGTTAGGTCTTGATAATTCACCTAATAATTCACCAAGTTGTGATTACAGACTAGGGGCACACTTTGTATAGTATTGAAAGAAATACATGGTCATTAAAGACACCACATTTATAACTAAACACACACATATCAGAGATATCTTAGAATTTCCATCAATAAATTTTGATGGAGTGCTTCTTGACACCAATTCATCTTTCACACACAAATATTGAATTGGCATTTCCCCATACAATAGATTAATAGAAATCCTATTAAAATTTGCACAATTACTTATTCTAAGTGATTGAAATTTACTAGCAATAATATTTTCTTCTCTGTGTAGTTGTTTTAACATCTCCTTTTTGACTTGGTACACATCTTTCATCTGGTTGCACATAAGTTGAAAATTGGTAAAGACTAAAATTACATTGGATCCATACTCCCTAGTTGTTTCTAAGCCTTATATTAGTGCAAAATAATATGCTTCATTGTTTGTTGTCCTTCCAGGTACATTCATTTTCCTTTGGAGGACTTTGTTTGTCGCAATATTGTATAGCACATAAGTAATCACTACTTGTCCTAGATTGGGATAACAAAAAACTTCTATGCATAATGTCCATTTTTGAACCATGTTTAATGGGTTTTCTTATCCCTGTAAAAAACAAATTCAATAAAATGAATAATATATTTCGTTTTTGCAAATGCCTTAGATTATGGGAGAATGGTGAAAAATAAATATCTATTGTGATGGAATGATGGAATATTACAAGATCTATTGTGATGAACTACCCCAGTGGAATAATAATGGCAATTTACAAATCAATGCCATTGGGAAAATGCGTTAACAAATGGTTTCATGTTGGAATTCTTAGGAATATAATCCAAAATGTTTAATTAGGTTGGTTAATTTCATCAAGAATAAATCTCAACCTCTAATAGTGCACAAATTCCAAACATCATTTTATATTCTAAGTTTCATATTAAACATCATTTTATATTCTAAGTTTCATATTGCAACACATATCGAGCATCCTTCAAATTCAATAGCAAGTATGAGTAACTATATCCCAAACATGAATAAGAATTTAGTGAGATACCATTAACATCCTAGTTTAGAATGCATTATTCATTAAATTATTCCTCATTGAACATCAATTTAAAAAGATGTCTCCTCTTTATTTGAGATATTTTCTCCCTTCAGCGGAATATTTATTTATGTCCACATGGAAGTTAAATATCCTTCACAAGAATGATTTAGCCTAGAATTTTATATCTGACACTTGGATATGATGATTGACGCAAACACACCCTCACCCTAACATTTTGTGTGATCCCTATTTCAAGATGTGAAATAGGATTAATTACATCTCAACTTGGGTGACCACTCATGGATCCAAAGCCACAAAAAAGGCCTTTAAATATTATAGATACCACCAAATAAGTTTCTAGGATAACCAATCCCATGATGTCAATTTTTGTCCTTCCCACCTTATGCAATGATCACTAATGTAAGCCACTAGAAAATTAGTAAATAAATACCATGTATGTATTGTTAACATAGTGTAATATACCTTTCCTTAAATGGTTGTCCATATTCTTGTTCCATCACTTATGATTGTCCATCTTCTTGTCCCATCACCAGGTACACCACATGGATCTGAAAAATGTTTTTCTATGTGGAGATCTTGATGATGGGATCTATATGGAGCAACCATAGGGGTATGCCAAATATCCTTTATTATTATGTGAATTGAAGAAATCATTATATGGACTTAAGTGGGTGCATTGAGTTTGGTATGCAAAATGGATTCTTACCTTCTTTCCCAAGGTTTCCTTAGATGCATATCAGATCCTAATGTGTATATGTTGAGTCATATTTGATTTTCTCATGTTGATAGTTCTATATATAGAAGCTTACTCATTATAGGGAAGGATATCAAGTGAGATATATTACCTCCTAAGGGTAACTACTTGAAGAGCCACCCCAAAGGGTGTATGCTATTGAAATAATTGGAATTTCTTTACTTACATATGATCTTCACTCATCCAAAACACTCACTCATTTTTCTTCTCAAACACTCATCCAGGCTCAACTATGATGTATCACATGTCTTCTTAGTTCTCAGATAGTAGAATGCAACTATTGGATGGTGTACCATGACTTCATTAATGTAAGTGGATGGTGTTATGGCTTTAGTTAGTGGTGACAATGGTGCTTATCAAAGTGGGACTTAATGACACTTCATAATCCTCTATTTTATTCCTTTGTCTTGTCATACTTCGTAGAACATAATCTTCTCATATAAATATGTCATATCAAATTTCTAGGTTGTATTACTAGGTGGATTTCATATCCCCTTCATACATAACACTCTCCACCTTACCCTTTCACCTCCATTCCATTCTTGAAAAATGATATGTCCCCCTTCATGCTTAGCTTCTTAAAGATCATTATTAAAAGGTGTATGTAAGAATGAAAGCATGAAAAAACCTAATTGAAATGAAAATACCATGATCATCTATAGAATATCTAAAGGGGAAAAGAGGTGAATATATAATATTAAATTGAATCAGATTGATGATAGAGTTGAAATCAGTAAGAAACAAATCTTATGATTTATAATAATTTGGAGTAGCATGATGCAACCTACATATAGTAGGTATGATAAAATAAATATAATAAAATGATAGAGTCAAAATCAGATTGATTATAGATGGGGGAGAAAAAAAATAAAATTAATACCCAAGATTGACTCCCAAATGAAAAAACTAATGCAAAGCAAACAATAAAAAATTAGTTTACACAAGAATAAGATTCAAGCACATGCTACACTACATTGATTTTCGATGATGAGAAAAATATTTTTCATCATCAAATAAAGGAATTTGTATTGGTCCACCTCTATGATACAAAATTAATGTGATTTTCAACTCGAGCTAGGGCCTCTAATCCTCTAATAGTCACTCCCGTGACTCTCCATACCCCTAAAACTAAAATAATTATCAAGTACTTCCATGCCTAATGAGATTCCTTCACTATTTAATGAAGCTTATACTTATCATGAGAATACCAATCCTTGAAATTAGATATATTTTCATGTCTATCAAGTTTGGATTATACCAAAGGTTAGCCTATCAATGGATATTTTCCATCATGCCATGTATGATTTTGGTGCAAAAATTGCCACATTTAAAATTTTTATACCCACATTAAAATCAATAAACAACTAATTTGTAAGGGCTTTAATCTTCTATATAAGTCATTCAATACTTTTCTATGAGGCAATAAGGTTAGATTGTCGATCATGCCACTAAGTACACTGACATCCATAAATCCTATATTTATCATCAATATTAAGACAAAACAACATTTCAATTTTAATATGCATAAAATCGTTGGCTTGCTTCCATGGATTATATCATAAACAAAGATTTATACATATTGGATGTTATTCATGGATAGGACAAGTGAATAAGGAAACAATGTGAATTGGAGAGCTATTATGGCTTATCACTTAAATATCCAATTGTGTCAATTCATGCTAGTGTTCCTACTGCCTTCTATATCTACTCTTATCTAGTCCTACAATGAAGTCCCATTACCTTCTAATTCCCTAAATTATGTGATACATGGGATAACCATCACTTACGTCTGGTTGAAAATGCAATTACCAAGATTCAAGCGTAACAACAAGTCAAGGTCCCATTTTTTGGTTTTATTTATTCTTGAAAGGCTCCAATGTCCCATTTTTTGGTTTTATTTATTCTTGAAAGGCCCCAAGATACCATTTTTTTTATTTCACTCAATATTAAAAAATATCTTCAAGGACTTTAGGTGTTTGTTTCAAAGATCCTAGTTTTCTTATATCCATATCTTTTTCTTTTTGGTTAATCTCACTTAACTTCCCTCTATAACGGCATGGTAGTACACAATAAAATTGTAGGAAAATAAACAAATATAATGTTAAATAATCAACAAAAACCCAAAAGGATTAATTGTGTAGTTGTGATGTGGTCAATACTTTAACAATCCCAATCTTGAAGCCAAATAAACAAATTTTATATTAAGTGGTCAACAAAACCCAAAAATATTCATTGCATGGTAGTTGTCCTATGGCCAATTCTTTAGCAATCACAACCTTGAAGCCTATGTTAAACAATAATTCTTACCATTAATTTCACTTATATAATTGACATATATGAGAAAATAGGTTTCAATACCATCCTCTCAAGGGTGTAATAACCAACATATAAGATATGTTGGAGAATGTGGAATCAAGATGAGGCACAAAGAGATAGACAAAAATTACATTATTTAGTTTTTATATCATCTTTATATATGTGTCATCTTATGTACTTTTTTTTTTTGTTTTTAGATTCTCTCTCTAATTATGTATAAACCTGTAATATATTTACTATATATTTAAACCATTAATTAATAAGTCACTAAAAACATGTACATACATAGGAAACAATGTTCCAACTAATATGCAACTCTTTGTATTAAACTTACTTTTAACATGTCTTAAACTTACTTTTAAAATGTTAAAGGAAAGGTACTCCTTATACTAAAGTAAAGTATCAGTTTCCTAGAAATGTACTTTCTCTCCCTTGTGTCCATTTGTCCTTTGGGAATCTTACAACTGCACTTGTTTTTAATGAAACCATGTGTACTCTCTAATGAATATCAGATGCAAAATCAATCAAAAGTCACATTTGTAGAAATTAGGGTGTAGATTCGAAACTGCTCATGAAATTTACTAAATCACGAGACTTGAAGCTAGTCTAATACTTTGTAGAATTCAATTCACAATATAGAACACAAATCATAGACATGCAAAAGGAAACATCACATGTGCAAAGAGATTTATCTAGAGGAAAGAAACTAATCAAAACCCCTTCCTATCTATATTTATTTAATCAAGGAATATAGATTAATACATATGCTTGCTCAAGACTAAGCACAACTTGCAAGTGTATAATCTATCTCTCTGCCTAATTCACTGAATCTTGCCAACACTTAGCAAATTTTCAAGCCCTCCAAGCTCTTATTTCCTTACGATGTTCCTTGAGGAAATTGTCCCCTATTATTTAGAAAATTCCCTTAATTGGATTTCAAAATTCCTCTATGCTCATCCTCTGACTGCATGCACCCGCTGTACACATTGGAATAGTCAACAGTTGATAGTACACTGGATAAATCAAATTCTATGAATGCATCAATTATTTTGGGATGGTTGATTAGTTAACTAGTTTATCAATGAGTGTGGTTGAAGTTGCACTTCCACAACTTGACCTTCCACTAGTTCTTCTGATAGTTAGAACTAGTTTAATTGACCATAACTCAATTTAACTAAAATATATTTCTACAAATTAGAAATCAATCATACTAAACTAAAATCAAGCTTCCCCAATTTGAATTCATTGAGTTAACTGAGTGACAAGAACCATGTCAGCTCAATTAACTACCTCCAAGATTTATGCTGAAATGGAAATTCGAATTTTCTCTACTTTTACCAAGGCAAAGTCAAACTGATATTTTCTTACTGTATTTTCAACACTCCCTCTCAGCAAGAAAGGGATTATCAACCACCTCTATCTTGAAGTTGTGGAACTCGAACATCCCTCTTGTCAATTCCTTTGTCAAAATGTCAGCATTTTGTTCCTTTGTCGGAATGTACTGCAACAACATTATCCACTTTTGTACACAATCTCGTAAATGGTGATAACATATATTTATATGCTTCGATCGATCATGAAAAACATGATTTTAAGGTATCTTTATGCAATGTTGATTATCAGATTAGATCACATTTGGATCCATCATTTGACCAAACAATCCAACAAGTACCTTTCTCATTGAGATTGCCTCACATGTTGCTTGACTGGCTGCCATGTACTCTTCTTCTACTAAGTTGAGTGCCACATATATTTTCTTCCTGTTGTACCAAGAAAGAACTATGGACTCAACACTGAAAATTCCTCTTGATGTACTCTTACTGTTTGATGGACTCCGCACCCAATCTACATCTATGAAGCCACACAACTTCACTCCCTCTGTCTGTTTGTACCCAAGTCCAAACTGAGTCGTGCCTTTGAGGTACTGTAGAACATGCTTAGTTTCCCTCCAAAATAATTTGGTTGGCCTAAACATAGCTTGTCTTAGTTGGTTGACTGCATAGCACATATTTGTTCATGTGTTCACAAGATACATTAGTGAACCCAACAACTACCGGTAAACAGTAGCATCCACTTCCTCACCTAAAGTGGCATCCGCTTTCCTCCAGTTGGTTGCTAGAGATGTCCCCATGGGTTTGTAATTGTCCATGCTGAACCTCTAAAGTATCTTGTTGGCATGCTTTCCCTAAGAGAAAAATAATTCCCCATCAACTTGCCATACTTCTAATCCGAGGAAGTTTTGTATGAGACATGCACTTCATTTCAAACTCTCTTGCAATGTCCTCATTGCAATATATGATCAACTACTCATCACCAATTAAAACAAAGTCATCAACATCTAAGACAATAATCAACAATTTACCTTCAACCAAAATATGATAGAGGTTTGCATCTCCTTCACTTTTGGTGAAGCCCAAACAAGTGACATAGCTGTCGATCCTGGTGTACCAAGCAGGAGTTGCTTTCTTGAGACCAGACAATGCTCGCTTGAGTTTGCACACATGAGACTCTCGATCAAAAGTATTAAATCCTTTTGGTTGCTCGATATACACCTCCTCCTCAATAACTCCATTGAGGAATTTTTTTTTCACATCCATCTAATGGATCTTCCACCTCATCTGTGAAACCATAGCAAGGATTGATTTGATGGATGAGTACCTTGCTACAACAGAAAAGGTCTCCTCATAGTCAATCCCCTCAACTTGAGAGTACCCCTTGGCCACAAATCTGGCCTTGTACTTTTCTATTCTTCTGCCTGCTACATGTTTTACCTTGTAGATCCATCTTGAACCCACAACTGATTTGTTTGCTGGTCTTGGGACCACTTCCCAAACAATTCTATTCACAATGGATTTGTACTCCTCCACCATTGCATCAACCCATATAAGTTTCTCTATTACTTCCTCGAAAGAGGATGGCTCAATCTATACAAGAGCATTCATTAGATCCACGTAGCCAATGTATCGATCTGCTGACCTTCTCCACCTGTGTTAATTTGAAGGAGCACCCACATTCTCCCTTGCATCCTACAAAAGTCTCTCAACTTCCCTAGTCCTTTTGTTTCATTCTCTGGATAGTTATGCTTGAGTGGTTGTCTCCACTCTCTGCTCCTAAATTTGTGGCTACTCCACAACTTCTTGAGGTCCCTCCTTTGGAGCTAAGAGATTCTCTTATGGTGGGATTTGAAGCTCCCTCTCAAGAGAGCACCACATGGATTTGTCTTCATCAAATTTTACATCCATTTTCAAAACTATCATTCTAAGGGATGGAATGTACACACGTTAGTTGTGGGGAGTTTCTGTGTAATGCACAAATACCCCCAATTTTGTTGTTGGTTCTAACTTCTTCCTTGATTCTTTGGAGACATGGCAGTAAATAGAGGCTCCAAAAATCCTAAAGTGTGACACATTCGACTTTCTCCCTGAGAAATCCTCCTCCGGTGTAATCATGCCTAGAATCGGATGAGGACTCTAGTTCTGCAAATAAACTATTGTATTGCATGCCTTGACCCACAAATGGAGAGGTAGGCCTTGATCATGCAACATCACCCTCGTTGCTCCCAAAATGCTACGATTATTTCTCTCAGCCACCCCATTCTATTGTGGGTTGTGGGGTACTATCAAATCTCATCAAATTCCTTCTTTTGCATAGAAATATTTAAATTCATTTTTTTATATGAAATCTACGACTACATACAAAAGTATCTTCCCTAGACCTAGTGGCCTGGTCTAGAACAACAAAAATCAAATACTATAAAATTATCCTTAGAAGAATTGGAGAATAGAAAGATGCTTACTTTTTATTCGTCGCAATCTCTTCTCTCATCTTGGATTGTAAGATCCAACCATAGCTCTAATCACTATAATTAGAACCTTCTCAAACAATCAACACAAGCCAAATATCTATGCCATCTATGTAGCATTATCCAATCACTCTATTCAATGGATCAAAAAAGCATTGAAATATATGAATGTAAACATAACATAACACATATAGGAAAATGGTGTAATCTTTGTATTAATATGAAAAGGAGAGAGTTTACAACCAAAAGTGGAAGTTGGTCTTATAGAGATCTCCCCAGGTTGACTTTTTTTTCCTTGCCACAATGCACACCTCAAGGTCACCCTAATGCATGGGAATGATAACTTTCTTATGATCAAAGCAACAACATAAGGGTATGATTAGTCTCCAAAAGCCCCTATAGCTTGTGGATGGTAGTAAATATATAGGAGAGGATGGTAGTTTAGGAATTCTTATCCATTTACCAATCTAGGCTTGAGATCCACTCTTGTTGGGAGGATGAACCCAAAGGATAATAGGTGAAATATCCAAGGTAGGATTAGATAAGATTCAATGTTCTTATCCAAGGTAAATGTTTGTAACTATTGGACATTTGATGGTGTATGGGTGGTTGTGTAAGTGTTGGCATTGACGTCAAACGAATCAACATGATGATTGGCTGTTTGGGAGGAATTGCATGGTAGCTGCAGGCTTCTTGTAGAACATCATCACAATAGTAGACTTACTGAAGAAGCCAAAAAATGATGATTATAGTTATGGGCTAGACGAAACTCCATGGTAGCTATAGGCTTCTTTTAGAGAATCATCACAGTAGGAGGCTTACTTAAGAAGCCATAAAATTATCATCATAGTGGTTGTGAGTTCAGCTGTCCAAAGAGTCAATGAGTAGAGAATTTTCTAGTCATATTCCACGTAGCAGAAGGAATCAAAGCCTACATTAGACACTATCTAATGCAAAGTTCTCTGGAATAGTTTTCCTATGTTATGCGAATGTTCATAAATGGATTACTAGATCAAAAGATATGGTCTATTGAAGTACACGGTTCTGAAGCCTTAGGAAGAAAGAAATATCAGCATATCGGATGTTCGCGATATCGGCGCATCGACATATCAACAATATGGACACTAGTAATCAGATATCAAAACCACGAAGGTCAGCACATTAGGACATTGACATATTGAAATATCGAAACCCTGGAGGTCAGCACATTGGGACAATGGCCCATCGTGATATCGGAATATCAGAGGTTTAGGACATTGGAATATCGAAACTTCTTAACTGACGCACTTTAAAAATTCCTGATGTCCAGAAGTTCTGATAGTATTATAAAGGTTTGAGTAATGCAAAATAAGATTAAAAAAGGATTTTGTTTCAAATCCAAGGGTTGATGGGTCCTCGTCTCTCTCCTCCCAGTGAGACACATGGTGCCATGAGATTGGTTCCGATAAGCTACATTGTTATCTGAAATTAGCATGACGTAGTAGTATGACAAGACATGTGGTGGGATGATTAAAAAATATTGGGTGCCCTAGTGTGCCAAATCAAGGTGACACATGTCACCACTATAAAGATTCCACGTGGAGCGATGATGTCATATCGGAGCTTGTCATATCGGAGGATTAAGATATCAAAAGTCTAGAAAAATTGGTTATTGAAAAGTTCTGATTGAGGGGGCTTCTGATATTGGGTAGGCTCTTGGTCATGTAAATCCATAGAGCCAAGGGTGCAAAGAAGTAGCAAAGGAAGATTGGCCCCCAGCAGGAGTCTGAAGGCTTGGCACCTATGTGCTACACTGGCGGTCATAAGCAGCGGTCCTATGATGAGAAATGCAGTGAGGACTAAGCACAAGGAGCTAAGACACAATCGAAACTTCGCAGAAGTTATGATACAAAGGGAGCTCCAATATGGTATCAAGCCAATGGTCACGACCCTAGTCATATGAGATAGTAAACGCTCAAGGAGCTAAGCACCAAGCAGCTGAGGATATCGAAACATTGCACCACTGTGAAGTTGCGATATGGGGTTTCTTCGAAAAGAAAGTACAAAGACGTAAGACTATATGTGTTGGAAATTGTGAAATTGAATGTAGGGATAGAGGAGTTGGTAGTTGAAAAGGGCTAATCCTACGAAAAAATTTGTAACAAGAATTTGAGGAAAACATTTGTAACAGAGATGAATTCGAAAGCATGAAGGAAGGAATCAACTGCTTCACGTGCACAAATAGTTGTGGTAAATAAGAACATAACAATCAAATTTGTGGACTGTCAATATCTGTAGAATGATAAATAAGCATGGGACTCTCGGAGGAGTGTGCAAGTCACCTGAAAATTAATTTCTCAGCACAGAAGCTTTGTGCAGTCAGACTATGAAGAACTGCAAGGTCCATCTCTTTTTTGGGCGTTGTGACAAGAAACTATCAGAAGACAAAAGAGTGGCAACTGAAGCCATACCTAAGTACAAATTGGAAGCTAGAGGACAGAGTGGAGAGACTCTCTCGTGCAGAGTGCTTCAGTGGAACAAAACCATCACCGATAATGGAAAAATGGGGGATGTGAGCATATGTGTTAGAGTGTAGTGCTATGATAGTGTGCATCGAAGCAAAGAGGTTGAAGAACCTTAGAGGAAATTGTTTAATATAGTGGCAAGAGAAGCATGAGGACTGTGTGAATAATTGCAACGGTAGCGATGAAGTGCATTCGATGTAGAGCCCTTGACAGTCAAGGTAGAGTGCAGAGGAAGTGTTGCTATAAGCAACAAGAGGAGATCTGCTGCAAGTGAACATAGAAGGTAGAATACAAAAGTCAAATATATGAACAACCAATGTTGGTATTTATCAGTATAATTGTTTGCCTCTATTTTCAGTTTGAAAATTGTATGAAATAGTAAAGCAATGGAAAATTCAGGGTTGTTCTTGCATACTGAAGAGGTTTGTGCCTCTTGGAAAGTTGGTGACTACTAACAAAAGGGGTAGGTTCCTCCTGTGAGTGGGTGCTTAATTTACATCATAAACAAACAACAAAATTGGTGGTTCTTTCCCTCTAGGTTTCCATGTGAAAAACATTGTGTCAAATGTGTGCTTCTCATGTGATTTTTGTTTGAACATGTGGATCTGAAATATTGTTGGCTCACTATTTTTGTGAATAAATGCTCTTACAAGTTAAGTAATATAATAAGGGACTAAAATCATAACAAGAAAAAGAAAAGAGTTTCTTAATTACTGATTCAGCCCCCCTCTCAGCAATTCCTTATTTCAACAATTGGTATCAGAGCCAAGTTCTTTCAGCAACAGTTTAAACACTGGAAGGTAGATCTATAAGGAATTATGTCTAGGAAAGAGAGTCAAGAGGGTTACTCAAGTAGAATACTAGTCTTTGATGGAACTAGCTATGATTTTTGGAAAGTAAGAATGGAAGCATATCTTATGTCCCTAGAAGTAGATGTTTGGACTTCAGTACTAGTAGACTACAACGTCCCTGATATTCCTCCCATTGATACAGATGGTAAACAATTATATGGGAACATTGCTAAAGCCAAGAATTCCATTCTCTTTGGTCTTATTCAATCAGAACTTGTAAAAGGTATGCATTGTAAGTATTCTAAAGAAGTGTGGGTAAAGCTTAACCAAACTCATGAAGGAGATGAAAAAGTCAAGTAAGAAAAACTTCAGACCTTCAGAATGAGGTTTGAAAACCAGAGAATGAGTTTGAATGAAATCATAGAAGAATACTTCCTCAAAGTTGATGAAGTGCCTAGTATGATTAGAGGACTTGGTGAAGAAGTCAAGGAAGAGATGATTTTTCATAAAATATTAAGATCTCTACCCATGAGATTTAATGCAAAAATCGCAGTTATTGAGGAAATGGATAACTTAAAGGATCTTAAGATGGATCAGTTGCATGGTACTCTCACAACCTATGAGATGAGAGTAGGAATAGAAAAATCTAAACTAAAGGAAGTGGCTTTCAAAGTATACATAAAGGGAAAGGAGCACAAAGAACATCAAGACTACTCTAGCTATGAATCTGATCAGGAGCTAGCTCAACTAGCTAGAAATTTGAAGCATGGCTCAAGAAAATATAAAGCGAAGTTTCCCTTTAAGTGTTTTGACTATGGAAGAGTTGGACATTTATCTTCCAAATGCCCTTATAAAGAAAAGGATGAAATGGAAGAGCTTCTCAAATTTGGAAACAAGTCTTAGACACACCAGAAGAAAAATCCCTATAATAAGAAGCGGTTCTACTTGAAAGAGGATAGGTCAGTACCAGAATCAGACTGTGAAGACTCATCGGAGAATGAGTTAGATAAGTATCTTTTTATGGCTTTTGAAAATAGACTCCAAAAAATGGGTTATTATGGACTTGGAAGAGGAGGAAGAAGAAGGAGTAGTAGTCCTTAAATGGGAACTGATCAGTGCCCTCGCCATGTTAAAAAAAGAAAGGAAGAAAAATAAGCAGCTAAAGGAACAATTACATCATGCGGAGGAAGGTATGTATAACTATGATAATGAGGGATTTCCTATCAAAAATAAAAGCTTTAAGAAGCTACAAAGAGCAAGGATAGTCTAGTCCTTGTACTGAAAGAAAAACTGTCAGGCTAGGGTAACTCCACATTGAACAAGAGAGAAAACTGAGTGATGTTATTCATTAGGTAACTCATGTTTATATACAAAAATAAAAATGGATCAGTTCATCTTCTAGATGACTGTCCAGTTCACCCATCCGTTTCGGATTAGGTGTCAACATTCCCCCCCTTAATCTGAAGGGATGTTGGTGAGTCCAAGCATCGTTCTGAATCTTTCAAGCTTTTCTCTTCCAAGCGCTTTGGTGAAGATGTCTGCAATTTGCTCGTTTGTGGAACAATGACGGAGATGGATTGTTTTGGCCTCAACATGATGTCGGATCAGATGATATTTAGTATTGATGTGCTTAGTACGATCATGGAACTTTGGGTTCTTGGCCAACTTTATTGCAAATGTGTTATCAATCATGAGTGGAGTTGATTGTATTTGTTTTACCTGCAAATCTTCAAGAATTTTCCTGAGCCACACAATTTCTTTCGTTGCTTCAGCTGCTGCCACATATTCTGCTTCTGTTGTGGAATCTGCTGGTACTGATTGTTTGCGTGATCTCCAGGAGACAACTCCCGATCCAAGACTCATAGCATATCCTAAAGTAGATACCCCAGTTTCTTTGTCTCCATCGAAGTCTGAATCAGAGTATCCAATCAAGTTGAAGTCGTCCACCTGTGTATACTTGATTCCAAGGTCTTGAGTTCCCTTCAAGTACCTTAGAACTCTTTTTTCAGCAGACCAATGTCCCTCACAAGGCTTTTGCATAAACCTGGAGAGGATTCCAACAGCAAATGAAATGTCTGGTCTGGTAGTAGTGAGGTAGATGAGACTTCCTACAAGCTGTCTATACTTTGTTGCATCCTCAAATTCCTTTCCTTCAATAGATGTGAGCTTCAAGTTTTGTTCCATTGGAGTAGAAAGGGGATTGCACTCTGTCATGCCAAATCTGTTTAACAAATCTCCAATGTATTTATTTTGAGAAAGAAATATGGACTTTGGATGTTGGGTTACTTCAATGCCAAGATAGTAATGAACATAGCCCAAATCAGTCATTTCAAAATTTTTTCCTAATTCTTTCTTTATGGATGCAATATAGCTTTCATTGTTCCCTGTCATTAAAAGATCATCTACATATACCACAAGATATACAACTGTTTTGCCAACTTTCTTGACAAATAAAGTTGCATCATCAAGATCAAAATGATTGAAGTTGAGTTTCAGAAGATGCTCAGTTAGTTTTTCATACCAGGCTCGTGGTGCTTGTTTGAGGCCATACAAGGACTTCACAAGTTTGCATACTTTGTGTTCATGTCCTTTCACAGCAAATCCTTCAGGCTGGGACATAAAAACATTCTCTTTTAGATCTCCATTCAAGAATGTAGTTTTTACATCCATGTTATAGACAAATTTGTGCCTTACATCAACAAGCATGAATTGTCAATAATCCAAGGGATCCAAAGTTCCCTAAACATGATGTTCCTACCCCTAGAGGAACAAGGTCAGCAAACCAACAGCTCTCAGATCAGTTCTCCACCTAAAAACACTCAAAAACAAGCAATCCTGAAATCAAAGCAGGTGCTCCACTAGGTTTCTGCGCTGAAACTCAGTTGCTCCATGGTGTACCTGCGTTGCAAAGCAAGTGGAACAAAGGCCACCTGCGCTGAGCGAGATGAGACAAGTGGCACACTGAGTCATTGCTCTGGAATCTTCCAAAAATGACACTTGGATCAGGTATTTCGCCTTGTGATGAGTTAGAGGCTCTGTTTCTCCAAGTGGAAGCAAGGTTCTCCAAGTGGACTCAAGAACTGAAGATCAACTAAAGATTAACTGAAGAGAGAGAGGACACAAGGCAGCTACACATCAGTTGCAAGCTGACTCATCCTTTCTCAATTCATCTATATATTGAGCTCTCTCCTATGAGCTCAGGGGGCTGGAATTTTGTGCAAAGTAATGATATGCTGTTGGTTTCACTATAGAACTATTGGGTGATTGTTTGAGAGAGGTGAAGAGGAGAAATTCTTTCTGCTGGGAGGTGTTGCTGGGTTGGAGCCTTCAATGGTTGTAATACTCTCAGAACCTTTACTTCTTCATTAATAAAAGCTATTGAGGTTCCTCTATGTGCTCTTGTTTCAATGATATATTGTGATGATTGCATGTTTGGTTTACACTAATCCATGAACCAGTTATGATTGCATGCCTCTTGTAGTTTCCTTCTTTGTTATTTTGTAGGATCTCATTGTAGCTGGGCAAGCAAAAGAACAAGGAGCTAGGAGCAAGCGGCCAAAGAGAAGAGTTTGGATTCGACATTAAGCGCAAGGCAACGGTTAGTGCATTTCTCCATTCTCTTTTGCTTTCATAAAGAAGTAAACCTTAAGTAGTTTGTTTTACAGTTGTTGCTAAGGAACTATCACCCTTAGAGTGGGATAGGGTCATCCGAGTCGGATACTTTTCCCTACAACAAACTGGCGACTCCGCTGGGGATCGTATCCGTTTGATTGTGTTTGTAGTATCTTGCTATTCATTTCCTGAACAAAAGAGTACCAAATCAAAAAGCTTTTGACTATATCAAAAGCAAAGTAGAGGGCAGCTACTCTAGCTCATTTCTGAGCAAGTTCATGATTTGAAGAGCTGATCTACAAGGATCCTTGTAAGCTCTTAGTGATAGCTTTTCACCTTCCTAATCATCCCTTTGAGTGTGCTTGACTGATTGCTTCTGATTTGAGCAAAAACTGTGCATTTTTGAGAAAATTATGACCCAGAAACTGTGAAAACGCAACTTTCGTTTTCCAAAGCAGGTAGTACACAGGCTACCTGCTTTGCAACGCAGGTCCCGAAGGGGCTACCTGCGCTGAGAGCCAGACTGGCTGTGCAGCACCTGCGTTGGCCCAATTTTTCCTAGTGCTGTTGGGGTTTCCTCCCTTTTTCTTGCCTGTTTTCACTATAGATTTGGCTGCCAGTTACCAGTCTTGTACCTGTTCTGAAACCAACCTTACTTGCCATCATTCCGCCTCTGTTATATAACGAAATTGTTCTTGTTCTTTGGTATTTCTTACATCATTTACAATTTCCCATAACGAAAGTGAACTAGTCTTGCTTTGGCCTCTTAGATCTGAACCTGTGTTAGGCATTTTGCTGGTCTAAAGAGTTAGCTTGTTTGCTGTCCATAGCTGATTAGTCATTTACTTTCGTCATTATGGTTTGATTTCATGCATTTCCAGTGATTAAGCAAGTGAATCTTAAGGTGTCTTTTGATTTTGGACAAGCTTGTTTACTTTCGCTTTAAATCGAAATCAAAGTTATATAACAACTTTCTTTTTGTAACCCATCCACATTAAGAAAGGGAAAAGAAAATACATGCATTGTGCATTTTGCATTTGACTGTTTGCTTGACGATTTAGGAAAAATTTGCATTTAGTGTGTGCTCTATGATCTGTGTGAAAAGATTTGCCTTTCTTTTCCCTCAGTAGTTAAGGTTTTCAAAGTTGAAAGATTGAAAAGTTTACTTCTCATCTTAGACTGCATTCAGGAATTTGTTACATACATCTCGTGGTGATCCTTAAAGGCAAACTGCTAAGCAAGATCAACATTAAAATAAATCCAATTTACATAACAACGCTTTGTAACATAACGCAAACAAATAGAGGTCTAGGTAGAGACGTGTTCCGACGTCGTTAAACATAGTGACTGTCGATCTCTACGAAGGTGGGTGATTCCTCCTGAGAGTCGGTGGCACTAATACAGACTTGTGCTCCCACGTACCGTCGCGTATATATTGGGAGACCCCTATAGGCAATTATCCTTTATCCATAGGAAGCTGTGTCGGCCGCCCTACTGATCGCGATGCAGTGAACACAGCATTCACGAAGATCGACCACCCGTACCGTAAAACGTATTCTGTGGTTTCGCGAAAAGTTTGGCACACCCTCTGCCTAGAACTCCAGAGCAGTTTCTTTTGGCCTTTTTCAAACTCTATAACTGAAAAAGTCCATCCGAGCATTTGTCACTTCGGGCTCGTTAATACATCGAAGGAGACTAGAGTCATCTTTAGCTTTTTCTCGACTCTTAAAACATGAAAAAGCAAGTTTGTGTCTAAAAGCGTCGTTAATAAAATTTATTTTAAACGGAACATAATCACCTGTTATTCCCACGTTGATCTTTCAGTTGAAAAGTATGGAGCCCACCAACCAAGGAAGTAACCTTGGTGGAAGTCCAAATCCCTTCTCCTCTTGGGGAGATGTTGGTGCGCCTCATATGGCCACATTGTCACTTCCAGGATTGACAATTGGCCTACCTGTATGGCTCTTTTCAACTAATGTAGTTCAAATCGCCACTAATCCTGAGCAGTCGAATCAACAGTCAGACCAGTCTAGAACTACCCACCAGCCTTCCACTTCTTACAATTCTTCCTCTGATCCTTCATCTTCACAAGGTAGAGCCGGCAAAAGTCAGCCTCCCATGGAGAAGAAGGAAAAGAAGAAGAAAGAAAAGAAGCAGAAGGGGCCTATGGCGAAGGCGACTGGGGGCAAGCAAAAGACATCTGACAAAAATCCACACACTGCACCGACCGGGCCTAAATCGCCATGTGTCATTTGCAAAGGGACCCACTTCCATCGTGATTGTCCTTGTATTCCCCGGATACTAAGGGGCTGGTCCCCCAGGTTGCACAATCCGGTAGCATCAACCTCTGGTAGTCATGTTGATTGCAATCCGTCAACTAGCGAGAGTGAAGGACGAAAAGGGAGACCAAGATCACCCTGTATGTTGTGTGAAGGCGATCACGCCATCCACCGATGTCCATTCTTAGATGAGGCGAAGAGAGTTTTGGAAGATCGTCCGGTATCACCGTTACGACTTCCTCCTGGATACCAAAAACTCGTGCCTAATCCCTCGATAGTTGAAAATCCAGCTGGCCCGCTCAAGTGGTCAGCTGAAGTGTCGGTCGTTGAGAATGAACCAACTGAATCCAGACCAGACGAAAGTCTAAAGGTCGAAACGGCAGTTGACCCGGTTCTTCCTTCAGAGGTTTCATCCTCAAATGACACCGTCGTTGAAGATTCATCTTCAAATGACACCCTCACTGAAGAGAATAAGGATGACACCGTCCAGATTCTTTTCATCAACACAGACTCTGATGAGCATCAGGGCAATGCGCCCATTCCTTTATCGCAGGAAGGAACATTGTCAGGGTCGTATCCAGCCGTGTATTCGGTCCCACCACCAAGCAACCTGGTTGTATCCTTTGATTGGAACCAACTAGGCAGACCCCGGTTACCAGCCAGTATACCATTCAGAATCATTGTCCAAATCTATAGAATGGTAATGGCTGGAACCATCATTTATGAAGAGGCATCTGTGAGTATCCTTTCCTCTATTGCTTGGAAAGCACTGGGTTCCCCGGCGCTTTTACCTGAGATGAGAAATCTATCGGGTTTTGATAAAGGAACCAGTCGCCCATTAGGGATTCTCCCCAATGTTCCCATTACATTGAGGAAGAAGACAGTTCATATGAACGTCATGGTCGTCCAGGGACCCTTGGTTTATAACTTACTCCTTGGATGAGACTATATATATTGCATGGAGGCAATAGTGTCCTCGCTCTTTAGAGTCATGTGTTTTCCGCACGAAGGAAGAATGGTCAAGCTCGTAGACCAACTTTCATTTCCAGGATCACGCATCGCAAATAGTCAAATACCATCCCTAAACGGCTTATTCACTCAAGAAATGCCTCCACCCCCGGTTCTACTTCCCGATGAATGCGAGTGATTCGGAAAGATATAACTGGGACCCAGGGGGCATGCACCCTGGCCTGCCTTGGGCAGAGGAAACCTTGGGTATAAAGTTGATTTCCGCAGAAGAATATGACTAGTCCGTACCCCGTCCGAAAGAAGGAAGAGAGGGTTGTTCTAGAATAAGATTCTTTTGTCAAAGTTATGTGAGCGAAAAGATCGTCTCCCTTTGTCTAAAAAAGTAGGCTCTCCTAAGGAGGAGATCCATTTGTGGCAGCAAGTAGCCACCATCTTTGAATGTCAAGCCTCACCCATTAAAACAATATGTTTTGAAGGATAAGTAGGGGCAGTCTTCAAAGAAAGAGATGAAATTGCTGCAACAAGTAGTCACCATCCTTAGCAACCTAATGATAGACACCGCCGAAAAGAGAGTTTAGTTTGCGGCAGCAAGCAAAACCATTTTTCGGATAATAAGTAAGAGGCAGCGCCTCGAAATTATACTTTATACCTGGGGGCATGCAAACCTTTTGGAGTGCAAGCATGGGACGACTATTTATTTTTTAAATTTTTAGGTCCTCCCTTTAAACCTGTAGGTCTAACCCGTTAAACTCGTAGGATTAGCCGTTTCCAGCTTGCATAAAGAAAGGATGTGGGGCGAAAGTTAAAACTTGCCAAATTGGAGTAACTAGTGAGGTATAGCTCCTTAAATATGACTACCTCACCTGAGGCGTTTCTTGTATTATGACTAGTATGTTCGAGCAGTTTTAGCACATAGTTCATGCTCGTTAAAAAATAAACGCAAGATCCGAGCAGTTTTAGCGCATAGTTCATGCTCGTTAAAAAATAAACATAAGTTGTGAGCAATCTTCCCCTAGAGTTCAAACTCACCCAGAAAAAATGAACCGGTAAATAACCTTGGTAAATGTAACCTTTGACAGCCATATTAAAGCCCTTGGTCGTGTTCTTGCAGGCTCACCTCCATCCGTTCATTTGGCCAATCGTTCATCTCCATATGTTTGTTTACCCATTTTGAGGAACAGCTGCGAAGAGTGATTTCACTAAGCCATCCTTGTGACACTGCCGTGATTGGAATATTCCAACCTGTACCTGGAATCTGCTGCTGCCCTGTTAATCACTCGTTCCTCGAAAGACGAGTTGTCTTTAAGCTCTTTTCACTGACTCGTAAAATATGAAAAGATTGCCGAGTTTTGGCCTTCCAGCTCGTTAAAGCGACCGGAAAGCTATCCCTCCTCTAGATTTTAATCTTTTTGGACCTAAGGGATTATTGCACAAAAAGATCGAGCACTTGTTTTGTTCGGCTCGTTAAAGCAATCGAAAATTCATCCCTTCTGTATTGTTTTATACTTTTTCGGACTTAAGGGATTAGAAGACGAAAAAGGAATTTTTGGAGTTAACTTTTCGTACCTTTTCAGACTCTCTAAAAATGAAAAGGACCGAGTTTTCCTTGTCGTTAGACTCGTTAAAATGATTAAATAGCGACAAACTTGTCTTTAGACGAGAACGAGTTTCCCTATCGCTAGGCTCGTTAAAACATAGCGATGGGCTTGCCCGAAGGGCAGGTTATAGAACAAGCATATGTTATCCTCCTCAAGCTTGACAAAAATAAAGAGGTACTGGTCAGAAATGACTGGGGAAAAATTGGGAGAACCTCACAGCATTAATGGTAGCAAGTCGCTCTTGAACATGACACTTTGTCCTCCGTATCACATCGGGTTGGGTTGTTTCATTCACCGGTCTCATAACCATGGTCCTCGCCACACCATCCACAATTGGGGTAATGCTACCGATCCATCACATCAGTGTCATTATATGTTCAAGAGATGTGGTTCTGCAAAGAGTCAACCGTGTCCCACCCACTGCCATACATTATCCTTCATCCACTTCATGACCGCCACCCTGAATCATACATCACAGTTTGTTTTCACCTCATCACAATCACTAGCTCCGTTCCGTGTCACTGATGTGGGATTCATTAAGGCCCTCCTTTGACGGATCGCTCCTTGTCGACATCAGCTCATTATCCAAGGAGTTGATCTAGGAACAACCCCTTCAGTACTTTGAAGCTTGCATGCCTCAATGGCAAGTTTCTCACTTCCGGCGACAGGTATACATCAATGACCTTCGACCAGAAGATTTTGCATGGTGGTCGACGCCAAGTCCTTTATTCCCACCATGTCAATTGTACTGTCGTACCTTGAGGGTCATCATCCTTATCGGTGATTCCTCTCGCGCTTGTTAACGGTTTACATCATTGACCGGTAATCAAGCGATGTCTTTCCATGTTCGGCTTCAAGAAATTCTCACATGGATCGACTTGTACATCGAGTGAAGATCGGAAGAGATTGAAGACCCCGGATCTAGTTTCATCCATCCGGGCTGTGATATATATTCAGGATATAAAGACATTTGATATGTACATCATTGCAGCAGATGATCATCCTCCTCAAAGGATGATAATTTCAGCAGAGAATTATCAGTCTACAATCAGACGATCGTCTGTTCTATGTACCAAAATGTATTTATAAAGCTGAGCATGGGAATGCCCGCCTCAGCTAGATCATGAAAATGTATGAAAAATAATGTATCGTATTGTATCTTATTACAGGACACTTCTCAGCAGATTGAATGAACTTCGGATCCTCTCAATAAAGCATTTCACCCGATAAACGACCTCATACTTTAGGGGGCATCTGTTATAGACAAATTTGTGCCTTACAGCAACAAGCATGAATTGTCAATAATCCAAGGGATCCAAAGTTCCCTAAACATGATGTTCCTACCCCTAGAGGAACAAGGTCAGCAAACCAACAGCTCTCAGATCAGTTCTCCACCTGAAAACACTCAAAAACAAGCAATCCTGAAATCAAAGCAGGTGCTCCACTAGGTTTCTGCGCTGAAACTCAGTTGCTCCATGGTGTACCTGCGTTGCAAAGCAAGTGGAACAAAGGCCACCTGCGCTGAGCGAGATGAGACAAGTGGCACACTGAGTCATTGCTCTGGAATCTTCCAAAAATGACACTTGGATCAGGTATTTCGCCTTGTGATGAGTCAGAGGCTCTGTTTCTCCAAGTGGAAGCAAGGTTCTCCAAGTGGACTCAAGAATTGAAGATCAACTAAAGATTAACTGAAGAGAGAGAGGACACAAGGCAGCTACACATCAGTTGCAAGCTGACTCATCCTTTCTCAATTCATCTATATATTGAGCTCTCTCCTATGAGCTCAGGGGGCTGGAATTTTGTGCAAAGTAATGATATGCTGTTGGTTTCACTATAGAACTATTGGGTGATTGTTTGAGAGAGGTGAAGAGGAGAAATTCTTTCTGCTGGGAGGTGTTGCTGGGTTGGAGCCTTCAATGGTTGTAATACTCTCAGAACCTTTACTTCTTCATTAATAAAAGCTATTGAGGTTCCTCTATGTGCTCTTGTTTCAATGATATATTGTGATGATTGCATGTTTGGTTTACACTAATCCATGAACCAGTTATGATTGCATGCCTCTTGTAGTTTCCTTCTTTGTTATTTTGCAGGATCTCATTGTAGCTGGGCAAGCAAAAGAACAAGGAGCTAGGAGCAAGTGGCCAAAGAGAAGAGTTTGGATTCGACATTAAGCGCAAGGCAACGGTTAGTGCATTTCTCCATTCTCTTTTGCTTTCATAAAGAAGTAAACCTTAAGTAGTTTGTTTTACAGTTGTTGCTAAGGAACTATCACCCTTAGAGTGGGATAGGGTCATCCGAGTCGGATACTTTTCCCTACAACAATCCATTTGATGGACTTTCCAACCGTTCTGAGCAGCTAGTGCAAAGAGTGTCTGGATGGTGGCCCATTTTGCTGTGGGAGCAAAAGTTTCCTCATAATCGACCCCTTCCTTCTGTGCAAAACCTTTTGCCACAAGCCTAGCTTTGTGCTTGTCAAGTGAGCCATCAGCTTTGTACTTGTTCTTGTAGACCCACTTGCAGCCAATTGGTTTGGTTCCAAATGGAGGATCAACCAGCTTCCAAGTTCCATTCTTTATGAGGGCATCATACTCCTTCTGCATCGCTTCTTTCCATTTATCATGAGAAGCAGCTTCTTTGAAGGAAGTTGGTTCAAAATCTGTAGACAAGTTCAATTCACAATCATAAGTAACATCCATATCAACAGGTGAATTAGAGTTATCTACATCACCTCCATCTTGTCGGTTTGTATTTCTGGTTCCTGTTTTTCCAATTTCATCAGGATGAACACTTTCAAGTGTCTTTGTCAGCCACTTTGGGGGACCTTTCTGAGATGGTCCAGGCTGTTCTGTTGATTGAGTTGGGTCTGAATCAAGATTGAGTCTCCCAATTCTATCAATTACATCACTTAAAGCATCATCCGTTGTTGGAGTGTCATGCAGGGGAGATTGTTCTTCAGAAGAAGATTCCACATGTTGATCTAGTATGGGAATCCCCCCTTCAAGATGTGGAATCTGATTATCAAACTCTTGGAATGATTTCGGTTTTGTGAATCTATCCAAGCGATCAAGTTGTCGCTCAACAACACTGTCAGATTTGGACGATTCAAGAAAAATGACATCTCTAGATAAAACAAACTTTTTATTTACTTCATCATAAAGGCGGTATGCTTTAGATGTGTTTGAATACCCCAGGAAGATACACTTACGACTTCTAGCACCAAGTTTGTTTCTATGTACCTTTGGTATTAAAGCATAACAGGTGGAACCAAATATCGTGAGATCTTTTACCGAGGGAACATGTCCATACCACAATTCATAAGGAGTCTTGTTTCTTATAGCACTAGATGGACATCTATTCTTTATATATACAGCACATAGAACAGCATCAGCCCAAAACATTGTCTTTACATTTTTGAAGAAAAGCATGGATCGTACCATATTCAAAATTGTTCTGTTCATTCTTTCAGCTACACCATTCTGTTGAGGATTATAAGGCACAGTTGTTTGATGTTTAATCCCATGTTGGCGAAGATAGTGTTCAAATTCATTTGATGTATATTCTTTTCCATTATCAGTGCGAATAGACCCAATATGAGATTGTGCATCATTTTCAATCCATTTATGAAAATTCTTGAATGTTTGAAAAGCATCAGATTTGTTCTTCAATAAGTAAACCCAACACATTCTGGTGTAATCATCAATAAATGTCATGATATACTTATTTCCATTTGCAGAAGGAATAGGCATTGGACCACATAAATCTGAATGAATAAGTTCAAGCTTCCTATGTGCTCTTGAATGTGAATCATGAAAATACTGTTTGCTATGCTTTCCTAGAATGCAAGCATCACATTGTTTATGTTTTCTAGGAATTGTAGGCAAACCAGCAACACCATTTTTCTTCAACAAGCGGAGACTATCATAGTTTAAATGTCCAAATCTAGCATGCCATAATAAACTTGATGGAAGTGTACCTTCATCATGATGAGAAATATATGAAAAATGTTGTGCATGAGCAGAGGTTCCTTGCAGTTTAAGAAGTCTTTCTTCTTCTATACCCCTCATGACAAGTGAATGGTCAGATGCCTTTCTTACCTCAAGTTTTCCATCAAACATATGAATGGAGTGACCTTGCTGGCGGATGTGGACCAGGGACAGCAAGTTTCTCTGGAGTTGTGGGAGATATAGAACATGGTCCAGAAGAAAGTTTGGAAGACCAGGCAGTTTAAGCCTGACTGTGCCAAGCCCTGATGGCTTGATTTTTGACTGATCTGCAAAGTATACTGCTCCATCAACATTATCAGTGAAATCTTCAAAAAAATCTTTCCTATGAGTCATATGGCAGGTTGCTCCTGAATCAAGCAACCAGTCATTTTTCGAAGAAGTAAGTGAAGCATTAAACAGATATTCATTTACTCCAATGTTACATTGTGCCTCAATATAGTGAGTGGATTCAGGTTCTTTACCTTTGTCTGTGTCATCAGTTTTACCTTTCTGCTGATTTCTTCTCTGCTCAATCTTTTCCCATGGTAGCTTGCATGTAGAAGCATCTTGAGATCCATTTTGTTTGTAGCGAATGCAATGTAAGTTTGCCTTTTCTTCTTGAGGGTGTCTGCCCCCCCTGCCTCTGAAATATCTTCTTCTTTCTCTTGAATGCATACTGTAACAAAATATCTCTGCTGATAAAAAAACTTCTGTTGATAGAAAAAATTTCTGCTGAGAAAAAAAATCCTTATATCATAGCCTTATGCATTTTATTTTTCTTCTAACATTTCATCAGCATATCATCAGCATTTCTTATATCACCATTTCTTTATATCACTTCCATAATATTATGTTTTGAGAAAAAAAGAGGGCGCTCAAGGTATCTCTTCAACATATATCACTGCTACAATATTATGTTTTGAAAAAAAAAAAAAGAGGGCGCTCAAGATATCTCTTCAACATATATCACTGCTACAATATATATCAATGCAAAAAACTCAAGAATCCTTATGCATCACTTCGTGCAAGAGCTGCAGAGATTGTAAATACGATTGTACAGAACAATCCACAAAGTCAACAACTTGTGAACAGAAACACGGATTAACGTTAAGTATCTCTCAGGCTTTCGACTCTAGGCTGCCGGTTCTGTTACCTCAGTGAAAATATATTAATGTCAAACCTTTACCGCTCCCAATGGCCGCATCTTTGTTGCGCATGAAGGCATCGGTTTCAATACAATTTATCAATACAATTTATATAAACCTCGGCATCGGTCTCAATACATAATTCTATGGCTCGGCATCGGTCTTCAATACAGTTTATATAAACCTCGGCATCGGTCTCAATACATAACCACAACCATTAGCAGTCTATTCGCATATAACGATACATGCACAGACTATGCATCATTTTTCGCTTTGAATGAGATCAAGTGATAAGCATTAAGAATGATACCACTGCGCAACACGTTACATTACCAGAACCGCAACACGTTACCTCCCTTGCTTAAATCACCGAAGGATTCTGGCCGGCTCCTCAAACCGTGGCAATCTGATGCGTTTGAGTTTCTTTAGTTCATCAAAGGAATCAGGCAGCCTCTTTAACTTGTGGCACTTCTGCAGATCGACCACCAACAGTCTCACAAGCCAACGCTCAGCGTAGCAAGCACCGTTGCATAAGTCAATGGTCTTTAGAAATCCCTCACCAAATCGACAAACAATCAATAATATTCAAAAACTCTTTGAGATAACCGCTTGCCCAAGAGTAATACAGTGGATTTGGATTTTAATAAATGGAAATGAGCGTGAATGAATGGAGCAGATACAATACACACCGTATAGAATTGTTTTACCATATACACACCGTGTTCAAACGCTCAGGCAGCATAGAACCAGCGTTAAAGTGTAAAACTCGTCGATTTTGCTCATTCAAAGTTCCTTTGCCAACTCCATACAATGCTTCCGCCAAAGAAGGAAAACGCTCAGGACAGAGGGCGCAGTTTTCAGAGGCGCAGTCTTCAGAGGGCGCAGTCTTTAGAGGCGCTCAGGACAGAGGGCGCAGTCTACAGCAGTGGCAGCGCTATATGCTCAGAGAATCGCTCAGGGAATCGCTCAGGATGATGCAGCGCTCAGCAGGAGTTACACTATTTTGGGACCTGTGCTCTGATACCATGTCAGGCCAGGGTAACTCCACATTGAACAAGAGAGAAAACTGAGTGATGTTATTCATTAGGTAACTCATGTTTATATACAAAAATAAAAACGGATCAGTTCATCTTCTAGATGACTGTCCAGTTCAACCATCCGTTTCGGATTAGGTGTCAACAAAAACAAGGAAATTGTGAGAGACTGGAAGAGGAGAACAAGTAGTTGAAACCAGAGCTTCTCAAGTTAAAAAGGGGAATGATCTCATAGATATGCAAAGATGATATTATGTCTTTGAAAGTTGAGCGGAGGAGGCCAAACGAAAAGAATAAGTTCTTCAAGACCTAATTCAAGTATGGGAAGAAAATTGTTAAAGTCTTGACGCAGAGGTTTCCTCTCTGAGAATCTATCTTGAGAAAACAAAGACTGAGAAGGGTCTAAGTGAAAATTTTCCTGAAGGAACAAGGAGACTAGATCAAATCCTGAATAGTCAAAGACCCTCAGGAATCAAAACCTGTTTGGGATACTTTAAGACAAAAGAGTATTATATTAGGAAGATAAACTTCAAGTTCACAGGATTCAAAGAATCACAAAGCCATGAGAAGAAGCATCATGAAAGAATTAATGAATACAAAAGAGAATCTAGGAAAAGAGGAAATCATCAATGGAGAATGAACCAATCAATTAGATGACCAAGTTATTTTCTTGTACAATCTCATAATGCTTGTAACAATAGGCAAGCCTATTTGTTTTATGGTCACTACTATAAGTGTCATATCTTTAGGCATAAAGCCATTGATTATAGAAGGATCAAAGTTGAAAGAGATGAAAATCCCAGATATAATACGCATAAGATTTCTAAGTCTTAAAACTCTTCTCTCAGAAATCAGAATGTCTTCCCTCCCTTTCTAATTGAAGTAGAATGCTTCAAATGAAATAATTTTGGGCATAAAGTGAGTGAGTGTAGAAGCAGTTTTGAATACCTGTCTAAGTCCCAAAATGTCATATATACAACTATCCAAAAGGATAAAGTGAGTTGGAAACCAAAGGCTACAAAGAGCATGCAATGTGGACTCACCTTATCAGCTCATAATCAAGAAAAAAAATGGTATGTGGATAGTGGTTGTTCCAAACATATGACTGGGGACAAAAGAAAATTTATGTCGCTTAAGGAAAAGGACTAAGGAAGCAATATAAATTTTGGAAACAACAGTCCAGAAAGAATCAAGGGAAAAGGAGTAGTCATTCTTGATAAAAAAATTGAAAGCACAAAATGTGTTGTATGTAGAAGGTATCAAGCAGAATTTTCTCAGTGTTAGCCAAATGTGTGACAATGGCTATGATGAGACCTTTCAATCTAAAGACTGTGAGATCCACATCATAAAGAATGGAAAATTGGTGGGAAAAGCAATCAAAACCCACAATAATGTATATGTGTTTGACAATTCTAGGGTCAATTGATATTTGAGAAAAATGAGTGAAGCACGGTTGTGGCACAAGAGGCTTGGGCATATGAATTTTGACAGTTTGATAAAAATAAGGAAGATGGACTTAGTGAGAGGATTACCAAGACTGTTAAATCCCGATAACACAATCTTCAAGTCATGTCAATTTTGGAAGTAGACTAAGACTCATTTCAAATCGAAAGAATTCTCCTCATCCATACCTCTCGAGCTCATTCACACAAAAATTTGTGGGCTAAATAGAGAAAAAAAAACTCGAAAGGAGAGAGGTATTTCATGTTTCTCATTTATGATTTCACCAGGGTTACCTGGATTTTTCTCTTAAAATAAAAATTGGAATCATTCAATCATTTCAAGAAGTTTAAAGCTCAAGTAGAAAATGAGAAAAACTTAAAGATAAAATGCTTAAGATCAGACTGAGGGGGAGAGTACACCTCAAGACAACTTGAAGAATTTTGTGAAGAGCATGGCATTAGGAGGAAATACTTAGTGGCTAGAACTCCTTAGAAAAATGGAGTAGTAAAGAGGAAGAACAGAACAATATAGGAAATGGCCAGAGCAATGTTGGATGAAGCAGGAATGTCTCACAACTTCTGGGGAGAAGCAGCCTAGACAATAGTATATCTGTCAAAAAGAACTCAACCCAAGCCTATAGTGATAAAAATCCTTATGAGTTATGGAAGGGAAGACCTACATCAGTTAAACACCTTAGGGTGTTTGGGAGCAAGTGCTTCATTAAATGGAATGAAAATAACCGTGCGAAGTTTGATTCATGTGATGATGAAGGAATATTGCTCGGATACTCTATTTGAAGAAAAGGGTATAAGTGTTACAACAAGCGAACTAGGAATATTGAGGATTGCATTGACATAATAGTAGATGAGGTTGGTTCACAACCTAAATCCTCTAAAAGTAATATGAAATGAAATGATGAAGAAAACTCAGATTTGAGGTCCGTTGATCTGAATGAAAGAGATTCAGAAAGTGAAGGTGAAGAAGAAGGCATGTCTTCAAATCCAAAGACGCCCTCCAGTATGTACAGAAGGAACATCCTGATAGTCAAATTCTTGGAGATCAAAGACATAGTGTCAAAACCAGAAGGAAACTTTTGGGTAGTACAAGTTATGAAAATTTGGCTTTGTTATCATAGATAGAACGCAAGAACCTTTGTCAAGCAAGTGAAGAGAAGTTTTGGGTGAAATCTATCAATATAGAACTTGAACATATTGAAAAAAAATATACATGGGAGCTTGTCCCAAGGCCAAGAGATAAAAATGTTATTGGAACCAAATGTGGTTTCAAGAATAAACTAAATGAACAGGGTCAAGTAATCAGGAACAAATCTCGATTGGTATACAAAGGGTATGCCCAAATAGAAGGGGTAAATTTCGAAGAAACCTTTGTACCAGTAGCTTGCCTAGAAGCTATAATGATATTTCTTGCTCTTGCCATCCATAATAATATCAAGGTATATCTGATGGATGTGAAGTCGACATTTCTCAATGGAGATTTAGAAGAAGAAGTTTAATTTGAGCAACTAGAAGGATTTCTACTCATCTTCGATGAAGGGCTCGTATGAAAACTAAAGAAGGCCCTGTGTGGATTAAAATAGGCCCCCAAAACTTGGTATGAAAGGTTGGATAAGTACGTTTAGCTATAAGGGTTTAAGAAAGGCACAATTGATAGTAACCTGTATGTAAAATCTGAAGGCGACCATCTACTGATAGTAGGTGTGTATGTGGATGATAAAATATTTGGCAGCGATATGGAATAGTTGGGGCATGAATTTGCAAAATGTATGAAAATAGAGTTTGAAATGTCAATGATCAGAGAAATATCCTTCTTCCTGGGTCTGGAAATTACTCAGGCCCCACAATGAGTGTTTATATCCCAATACAAATATCTCAAGGAAACCATGAAGAAATTTGGAATGGAAGATTGCAAACCAGTCATCATGCCCATCACTATAAGCTACAAATTGTGCAAAGAAGATGAAACATCACTGATAAATTAGACTGAATATAGGTCAATGATTGAAAGCTTACTGTACCTCAAAGCTTCAAGGCCAAACATCATGCAAGCAGTGGGGATTGTGGCCATATTTCAGGCCTTTCCACGGGAGAGTCATGTTGTTTTTGTCAAGCAGATTTTCAAATATCTTCAAGGTACAACAAAATATGGACTGTGGTATGCTAAGAATGAATATTTCAAATTAAAGGCCTACACGGATTCATATTGGGTTGGAAGTCTTAATGATAGGAAGAGTACTTCTGGTGCAACTTCCTTCTTGGGTAAATGCTTGGTGTCATGGGTCAGCAAGAAATAGGGCTCTATCTCTCTGTCGACTACTGAAGTAGAGTATATTTATGTTGCTACTTATTGTATGCAGATTCTCTGGATGAAGCAAACCTTAAAAGATACACAGGTAGAGATTTCTAATCCCATTCCAATAATGTGTGACAACACAAGTTCCAACATCATCTCTAAAAATCCAGTCATGCATATTCCTATCGAGTATCATTTCTTGAGGGAATAGGTAGCAACCAGCATTGTGAGACTTGAATATGTACCCATTAAAGAGCAACTGGAAGATATATTCACCAAGCCACTAACAAGGGAACCATTTGAATATCTTAGGTACTAGATAGGAGTTGTGACTCTTCCCTCCAAATGACTTCATTTTGGAAAGTGTTGGCAGTGACTCAACATTTTGAACTCATGGGAGAGTAGACTACAATGGTTCAGGGGGAGTGCTCGACAAATTTTCTTTATCACTGATGTCAAAGGGGGAGAAGATTGGCATCAGAGTAGACCATGCCTAGCCTGAGGGGGAGCTTATGGTGTTGCCATGAATGCCAAAGGGGGAGATTGTTGGACATTTGATGGTGTATGGGTGGTTGTGTAAGTGTTGGCATTGATGTCAAATGGGTCAGCATGATGATTGGGTGTTTGGGAGGAATCCCATGGTAGCTGCAGGCTTCCTGTATAAAATCATCACAGTAGTAGGCTTATTGAAGAAGCCATAAAATGATGATTACAATGATGGGCCAGATGAAACTCCATGGTAGCTGCAAACTTCTTGTAGAGAATCATCACAGTGGCAGGCTTACAGAAGAAGCCATAAAATGATCATCATGGTGGTTGTGAGTTTAGATGTCCAAAGAGTCAATGAGCAGAGAAGTTTGTAGTCATGTTCTATGTAGCATAAGGACTCAAAGCCTACATCAGACACTATCTAATGCAAGTTTCTCTAGAAGAGTCTTCCTATGATAGGCAGATGTTCACAAATGGATTCCTAGATCAAAAGATATGGTCTGCTAAAGTACAGGGTTGTGAAGCCTTAGGAAGAAAGGAATATTGACATATCATAGGTTCGGGATATCAATGCATCGACATATTGATGATCCGGACACCAATCATCGGATATCGGAACCCCGGAGGTCAGCACATCAGGACATCAGCATATTGGAATATCATAACTCGAGAGGTTATAACATCGGGACAATGGCACATCACGATATCAGAATATCGGAGGTTCGGGAAATTGGAGTGTCAGAACTTCTTAACTGAGGCACTTTAAGAAGTCCCGATGTCCAACAGTTTCGATAGTATTAAAATGTGCCGAGTAACGCCAAACAAGATTAACAAACGATTGTCTGGCAAATCCAAGGGTTGGTAGGTCCTCTTCTCTCTCCTCCTAGCAGGACACATGGCAACATGAGATTGGTTCTAATAAGCTATAATGTCATCTGACGTCAGAATGACGTAGCAGTATGACAGGACATGTGGCAGGATGATTCAACAATATTGGGTTCCCTAGTGTACCAGATCAAGGTGACACATGTCACTGCTATAAAGACACCACATGGAGTGATGACATCATATCAGAGCTCAAGATATCAAAGGATTAAGATATCAGAACTCTAGAAAATTTGGTTATTGAAAAGTTACGATTAAGGGGGCTTCCAATATTGGGTAGGCTCTTACTCATGTAAATCCATAGAACCAAGGGCACAAAGAAGTAGCAAAGAAAGATTCGCCCTTGGTAGGGGTCTCAAGGCTTTGCACCTATGTGCTACACGACAATCACAGGCAACGGTCCTATGATGAGAAATGTAGTGAGGGCTAAGTAGAAGGAGCTAAGACACAATCAGAACTTCACAAAAGTTACGATACAAAGGGGGCTTTGATATGGCATTAAGCTGATGGTCACGAGCATGGTCATATGAGATAGTAAATGCTCAGGGAGCTAAACACCATGCGGCTGAGAATATCATAACACTACACCACTATGAAGTTGCAATATGGAGTTTCTCCTAAAAGAAAGTACGGAGACGTAAAGACTATATGGGTTGGCAGCTGTGAAATGAAATGCAGGTATAGAGGAGTTGGTATTTGAAAAGGGTTAATCCTGTGAAAGACTCTGAAACAAGAAACTAAGGACAACATTTGTAACAAAGATGAATTCGAAAGCACGAAGGAAGAAATCGATTGCTTCGCATACACGAATGGTTGTGGTAAATAAGAATAGAACGGTCACCTCTGTGGACTATCAAGATATTTGGAAAGATAAATAAGCATGGGACTCTCGGAGTAGTGTGTAGGTCACCTGAGAAGTAATTTCTCAGCACAGGAGCTTTTTGCAGTCAAACTATGAAGAACTGCAAGGTTCATCTTTATTTTGAGCGTTGTGACAAGAAGCTATTAGAAGATGAAAGAGTGGAAACTGAAGCCATACCTAAGTACATACTGGTAGCTAGAGGATAGAGTGAAGAGAATCTCTCATGCAGAGTGCCTCAGTGGAACAAAACCATCTCTAACAATGGAAAAATGTGGGATGTGAGCATATGTGTTAGAGTGCACTGTTGTCATAGTGTGCATCAAAGCAGAGAGGCAGTGCCACCTTAGATGCCATTGTGTAATATAGTGGCAAGAGAAACATGAGCACTATGTGAAGAATTTCAAGGGTAGTGCTCAAGTGCAGTCAATGTAGATCCCTTGACAGTGAAGGTAGAGCATAGAGGACATGTTATTGTAAGCAGCGAGAGGAGATCTGCTGCAAGTGAACACATAAGGCAAAATGAAGAAGTCAAATATGTGAACAACCATTTTTGGTATTTATCTCTATAATTATATGCCTTTATTTTCTATTTGAAAATTGTATGAAATAGTAGAGCAGTGGCAAAAGTAGGTTGGTTCCTACTTACTAAAGAGGTTGGTACATCTTAGCAAGTTGGTGCTTGCTAACCAAGGGGGTAGGTGCCTTCTGTGAGTGGGTGCTCACAAACAAACAAATGTAATTAAGTGGGTGCTTAATTTACATCATAAACAAACAACAAAATTGGTTGTTTTTTCCCTTTGGGTTTCCACATGAAAAACACCGTGTTAATTGCGTGTTGCTCATGTGATTGTTGTTTGAACATGTGGATATGAAATATTGTTGGCTCACTATTTTTGTGAATGAATTCTCTCACAAGTTAAAGAATATAAGAAGGGACTAAAAGCATAATAATAAAAAGAAAAGAGTTTCTTAATTACTGATTCACCCCCCCCCCAAAAATTCCTTATTTCAATAGTAACACCTCTTTGAAGCTTCTGGAAAAGGAAGCTTCTTGATTCTTATTATTTTTCCCAAATTTCTATAATCAACGCACCCCCAGCAAGGGACAACCTGCTCTAATCAAAGAAGGTGCAGAACTGAGAAACATGTTGCTGAACGCAGGTTCCTAAAGGGCCAGGGTGCACTGGGCCTTAAATGCACTAGAATGAAGTAGTTAAGGTAAAAAACTTAGAGATTTGGTAGAGTCCTTCCTAGGGCTTTGTGTAGGGATGATGAGAAGGTGTTCATGGATATTGATTGAACTAGTTTTGTAGGATTATTGACAGATGTGACAAAATGGCCTATATCAGATTGCCCCCTAAAGCGCAAAATCATAAATGGAACTGGTTTAGGAACATCAATGTGGAACTAGTTTAGGAACGACATACATGGAATGAAGGCTTAAGAGTATTGTAGCAATTATACCCTAAATGAATTGTCTTGAACACATTAGCGACACTGAATGGAGTTGGAAAAATTTACTCAAAACCGAAAATGGAGGCTCTAAAATGGTGTGATGCGCCAAAAAACAAGTAGATTTCCAAACCAAGCAGCCATGAAGATGAAGTGGAAGAGTGTCGTGTTCAAGAGATACTCACTACCATAAATAGGTGGAGTATCCCATTCTCCAAATTTCTCCAACCAATTTTGGTTAGTACCTCTTTATTTTTTAATAAACTTGAGGAGGATAACATTCGCTGGATCTGTAATTTCATCCTTCAGATGAATCCCTCTGAGTATCTTTAATGAACCCTGAGACAAAATGGTTTAGTCTCATCATTTTCAACAAATCCATTGTTGTTTGATGTTTTAACAAGTCCAGCGAGGGTCTAACTTGACATCTTTTTCATATTTAGAGAGTTTGAAAAAGAGGTGAAAAAGAAAACTCCAAAGGTTGTTTTTTGTAAATAGTCTCTTGAGTTTGAAAAGGTGGAAAAAGATATGCAAGAGAACCTCTTAGCCATGCTAGACTAAGGTATTCATTTTTCATAATTAGTCTATCTTAATCCATAAAAGGGTTAAACTTATATTGAGTAGATGTCTTTTCATTTACTTTAACAAGTTCTAAAAGACAAATGCTCCATAATATTTTCATATTTTGGGAGTCTGAAAAAGAGCTGACAGAGGACTCCTCCTGGAGGAACGAGTGGTATAAAAGGTAGCAACTAGTTCTGGTCATGATGGAATTGCTCAGAACATGTAAATATCAGGAGGTTGGCTAATAAAACCACTCATTGCAGCAGTTCCTCAAGGAAGGGTAAAACAACCAAGTGAAAGCGTATGATCAACCAAGCAGATCGTGACGATGGAAAGAGAAAACTAAGGTTTATCTGGAAGAAACATGTTGATAAAAATGGAAATCATGAGGGATAAAATGAGAATGGTGTCATTTTTACACAAGCTTGAAACATGGGAAACTACGCTTGAAATGGTTTCATATTTTGAAAAGCTTGAAACATGAGAATAACTATTCTTGTGAGTGGTTTCATTTTTACACAAGCTTGAAACAAAGAAAAACTATGCTTGAAATAAGTTTGCATGCCCCTAGCATAATGACTCAATTCTAGGCACAAGCCCCCAAGCTTCATTTCATTCTCCCAAGTAGATTATTGGTAACTAACAAGTGGACGAAATGAAGGTTCATTTATGACATCAAGTGAAAGATTCGACTAGGTATTTATGAGATCTAATCAAAGACTTGGGTTGGAAGGGGATCTATTTCATTTTTTAACAAGCTTGACAGAGGACAAGGAATTCTGCTCCATGACTTTGTTTCATTTTTTAAGGAGCTTGACACAAGAAAAGGAACTCTGCTAAGTGACCTTGACCATGAATTGTGTAAGGCCATGGCTTCCAAGAGGTTCTCATCAAATGGGAGAACAATGCTTTGGAAGGTATCAAAGGATCCAATTGAAATATTATACTCTAATTCCCCCAGTAAATGATGCACCACATTACCTACTAGTTTATCAGTTGACGTGGGCATGGAACATGTGGTCACATAATTAAGTTGTGGCGGGAAAGATACCACTTGCACATAAGGACCAATTAGGGAAGCTAGTTTATTTGGAATCAAATTAGGACTAACAAATGAAATTTTTTCAATGGTCATGATTCTTCCTTCATGCGGGAAACACATCACATGAAAGAGTGAAGAGACAAGAGGTCCCATGTCATAAAAATAGTCACACCCAATGAGTAAATTAAAATCCAAAGGGCCTTAGACTACCATCACATTGATATATATGGTCTTTCCTCCCAAAGTAATAGGAAATTGAGGAAGGATCCCTAACAGTTGACTGGTTCCTCTGTTAAAAGCCAACAGATTTTGGGTAACAGGCACAAGCTGGAGTGATCGAGACTTTTACATGAACGCAACAAAATAAAGATACAAACATAAACACTGAGATGCAACAGAAATAAAACTTCATTTCATTAATATAAAAGAACTAAAATATGCTTACATACAAAATGGAAATAAACTCACTCGGGTGATGGTAGTTTATCTATAAGAAGAGATGTGGCGGCTACATTCCTCTGAACTATGTTACAATGAGGCTCAATGGCCTTTTTGTGATTGAGAAACAATGAGAAACCTTAAAAATTCAAAAACCTAACCCTAGGAGATGAAGCGCTAAAAGCTTATTGGCCCCGTTAGGGTAAGCTAGAACGTTAAATTCTCGAGGTCATAACTTTGGCACGGTCTTCGTTTGGCTATGATAATACCTCGTTTCAAAGATCTTGAAGAGGAGGCCATAAAGATGCCAAAAATAGTAATTTGTGATACAGATAAGGAAACTAAAAAGAAAAATGGTGGGGGTCCAAGTGGAATAGGTGGGTGGCCACCAATATCCACCTGGATGAGTCCTCCCCCCTTAGGAATCAATGGTCTTGATTACATTGAGTGCTTCCATGAGACGGGGAAACTTCTACTGAACTTGGTCCCTGGTGAGCCACTTGCCTTGGTGTAGGAGTTGGATAGATTTTACATCATGATACAATTGGATCTAAAGCTAGCGAGTGTTCTTGATCTTCATGTCCATGATCCAATCAGTTGTGGCATGTTCCATGCAATTTGGGTTTATCTCTATTAGTATGAGTTGTTCTGCAAAGTCTTATGTGTCCATTAATTGTGGAAAGTATGGCGAAAAGTGGTCCACCTTGAACACTGGGTGCGGACTAAGGAATGGGGGAATGCTGAGCTCAAAAGAATTATCTCCCACAACCTTAGTGAGGGTGTAAGGCCCATATCGAAGTGAGCGAAGCTTGTGGTGGGCCCCAACGAGATGGTCCTTTTGCAAATGTAAACAAACTTTGTCACCCACCTAGAACCTTTGTGGCACCCGATGTTGATCATGACACTGCTTGTACTTAGCTTTGGCTCTATCCAATATGTCATGGACTTGCTGGCAGATGTGCTAAATGCACTCAATGAAGTTGTTAGCCCTATTAGTTTTATCCTGTACATGAGCTGAATCTACTTGAGTAGATGAAAATGATATGGCCACATCAATGGGACATAGTGGATGGAATCCCAATCCCACCTGAAAGTGGATGTGGCCAGTTGAGCTATGGAGAGCGTTGTTGTAATTGTTTTAGACATAGGGGAGGATTTCATAAAATGTGTGTGGATGCTTTGAGTTGTACATGTGCATAATGTGCACGAAGAACATGTTGACAAACTCTATTTGGACTTTAGTTTGGGGGTGGAAGGTCGTGGACTTAGTGAGCTTGGTATCCATCATCGACCAGAGGCTTAACCAAAATGTATTCGGGAACCTTCTATCCCAATCTGAGATAATAAATTGTGGGATCCCAAAGTGTACACACACTCATTCAAATAATATCTTAGCAGTGGTTTTTGATGTGATACTTTTCTTGCAGGCCGCCATAATGGCTATCTTAGAGAATCTGTAAAAAACCATGAAAATGCATTTATTTCCATGCTTAGTAGAAGAAAGGATCAACATGTAATCCATCGAGATTGATTCCCAAGGTTGACTAGGAGTAGGAATAGGAGTATATAGGCCTTGCTTCTTGATGGTCAGCTTGGTAATGGCATAGGCACTACAAGATATGATGTACTTCCCAACATCTTGTCGAAAGTTCGACCAATAAAAATACTTCTGCAACACTACCATTGTTTTCTCTACTTTGAAATGTCCAGCGACCCAATTGTAGTGTGCCTCCCAAATCATCTTTTCACTCTCACTTGAAGAAACACAAAAGCATCCCGAGTCGCTTAAAAGTGCACCCTGGAGGTGAAAATCATGAACTTTCTTGCCTTCCAGGAGCATCTAGTATGTGTTATCGAATTCTAGAACACTCTTGTAAAGATGTGGCCACCCCTAAGTCTCATGTCCATAAGAGTCAAGCACAATGGTCAACGCCATCGACTGAGGTAGTCTACAACATTCTTGGTTCTCCCTTCTTGTACTTGATCTTTACATGGAACTGTAGTAAGTATGTGGACCATTTCTGATGGCAATCATTTTTCAACTTCCCTTGTGTCTGTATGAACTACATGTTGGTAGGCTAAATTGCTTCATTTTTTAACCCTTTTTCCATACCTCTGTTTTAACCTTGCAAACCCCCCTATTCCTGAACTAGTCCAAGAATCGTGTCCCTTCCTGCACTAGCTTTATGTTTCATGTTTAAGGGTTACGAATGTGCTTAATTAATCATCTTCACAGATTTTATACCTATAAATCTTTGCAACTGATAATTCTCTTCCTAGAAGTATATGATAGACAATGAATTAATCATCTTGTTAGCATGACCGAGTGCAGGTAGTATTCCTGCACCACTGGTGAATCTTCAACTACCATGACAGCTCACCACTCCATGTGGAAACCGTTTTATGGAATGATCAAATCGAGTTGGGCTCAGAGCATAGAGGAAAATCAAGGATATGGTGGAGATTAGGTCATCGGTTAAATACCTAGAATAGCATTTTGTTATAGCTGAAAGGCTTAGAACAAGATGTTATTGTTTTTTGTTATAGCTGAAAGGCTCAAATTTGAACGCTTGATGTAATTTTGTTACAGCCGCAGGCCTAACTGAATGTATAAAATTTAGGACTCAGATAGAAAATGGTAGCAAGTGATAGCTATAGCAAGGATACTGTGATTCTGTCCTTTTGTAATTTTTCTTATATCAACCTCGTTGTAGGCTGGATTTGAATGCATGATGTATATTTGTTGATCATTAATAGAAAGGAACTACACCATGATTTCTCAATCTTTCACTATAATTTTGTGTTGATGCGTTGATTAAAGAGCTGAATCTTTATGTTTCCTAAACAGGGAAACGAGTTGGTTGGCTAGGGCCCAGCCAACCCATCTCGTTCTCCCTCGTGTTCTTCTCTTTTTTCAATTAAGGTGTGTTAATTAATTTTAATGCAAAGTGTGAAGTAAATAGATGTTTCTTTTATCTTTCTGAAAAGTTTGAATTTGATTTCATTACAGTGTGACATATCTGTGGTGTGCGAGCTTGATTGAAGTTTAATTTTATGATTTCTTTCTTTGAAGATTAATCTCGTTTTCTACCTGGATCATGCAAGCACGCATTCCTGCACTAGTGCATTTATAGTCTCGCAAATTGATTCTTCTGGTTCATTATAGTAATATTCTTTTTATTTTTATTTCATAAGTCTTAATGCGATTCTAAAGAGCATGATTTCTATTCCGAAGTTCTTTTGATATTTTGAATTAAACATACTTCTGATAATCAGAAACAGAACGTTATTGTGACACACACTGGTCTGTGCCTGCACTTTATGTTGTCTAGGAAAGATCAGATTTATGCGTAATGATTCTTAAAGGAAATATTTCTGAGTTCAGAAGGTTATGAATGTAGATCAGTTCGTGTGGATAACTATTACATGATTGAAGCCTACTGTCACAATTAAATGATCTCTTAGATTACATGCAGAAGTTCCTTAATTAAAGAAAGACTGCGCTTTTACTTTGGAAATTAATTCTTGTTTTAAACATTAAGATTGGTTGAAGCATATTTTAGTTTGAGGAATTTATTTTGAAGTTTTGTTCACCTTTGCAAGATCTTTTTTCCTAGTTAACACATTCTTTATTTTTTCAAAAGAAGGATTAGAAAACTTGGTGCAGGAACCTCTATCTCGGTACAAGAATCGATCTCCTGATACAGGAACAGAGTTCTCTAGCCTTGAGGCTTAGAGCTCTTGCATGAAGGCATAAATTTTTAGTACAGGTGTAAAATATACTGCCATCACCTAAGCTTTGTTATGGTACTAGTGCAAGCACATCGCAGAGTACAGGAATAATAACTTAATACAGGGAGGAAAATCTATAAGGAGTCAGATATCTTCAAGGGTCCAATTATTAACCTAGCACACAACTATACTGAAGATAAACATAGATTTACATTTTCATTAATCAAAGATTGTTTGCAAGAGGTTTTGAGAATTCCTTTCATTTATTTTCCTACAAAAGTACTTTCTTTCATATTCCAGCACTAGAATATCTTTGGTGTAAATTGCCGAGTGATCTTTTTTTTTATTATTCTACAAGATTGCAATTAAGGAAGTAGGAATAGAGTTTTGAAAAGTTCATATCATTTCTGGCATTTCCTGTGCTTTGTCTCTAAGTTTACAAAACCCCCAAGTTGACAATTAAGTGTTGAAGGAGTCTGCTTGACCGCAATTCCTACACCCAACATTTTGGCACCGTTGCTGGGGAGGCGATTTGAAATTGGTATGAAATTTCTATTTTCTACAATAGGGGTAAGTCTGCTATTATTTTTTCCTGCAGTATGCTTTTGTTGTTTTGAGGATTTTACAAGTGCTGGTTTTCTTTTCCATCTCAGCAATTAACATATTTTTTTTATTTTATAAGCATTTGAATTTTGTTTGTGGATTTGATTTTTTTAAATGAATGCCTAAGAAAGGTAAGGGTCCGAAGCCCAATAAGGGCCGACAAAATAATGAAAGATCTGAAAACTCTTCTCATTTTTGACCTTCTTTTGCAGGTAGAAAGTCTAAGCTAACGCAAACTCATCACAGGGGAACAATCCACTTGGATTCTAGACACAGTGATTCACGTGTGACACAACCTGAAAAGGGGAAGAAGGAGGCTAAATGCGATCAAAAAGTTCAATTCAGCATTATTGAACCTTCACCTTCTAGAAGTGATCCGATTGGAGGCACAACAATGGCTGATCATGAAGACCATGCAGAGGGATCTGGCAAGAGCCAATTGAATGACGAGCAGTGCACTTTTGGATTTCAATTGTGAACTCAGAAGAGAATGCACAAATGAAGAATATTTCACCTTCAGCTCTTCCACACCTTCATGGTAAGGTGCACGA
The DNA here is from genome assembly GCA_031772625.1 of Pinus tabuliformis. NCBI lineage: Eukaryota > Viridiplantae > Streptophyta > Pinopsida > Pinales > Pinaceae > Pinus > Pinus tabuliformis. The sequence continues at coordinate 602,078,851 of CM062815.1, forward strand.
AGACCCACATTCATTTCTTTTTGAATTTGATATATTATGTCAGAGTTATGATTATTCTTCTAATGCCCAGAAATTAAAGTTGTTTCCTGCAACTCTCAAGGATTCAGCCTTGCGTTGATTCATGGGACTAGGAGGAAACATTGTAAGTTATTGGGACCAAATGAAGAGAGTATTTTTTAATAAATATCAGGAATATTGTAAAACTAGAGAAATGTAGGACGATATCTTCACTATCGTACAAAGTGATGATGAGCCTTTGGAGGATTACTTAGAGAGATTTTTGTATATACTCCAAAGGTCCAAACACAAATTTGATTTAAGTACTATTCGAAGTATGTTCCAACGAGGACTTACTGAGGATTCTAGACATAATTTGAATTTGTTAGGACAAGCAAACATTGCTAATAAATTTTTTGAACAAATTTGTGACTTGTATAGGAAGTTCTCCAGAAACCAATCTAGATCCACTAGAGGAGGTTGAGGCAAAACTAACAAACTGGGATCTACAGATGCTATGATCATTGGCTTGGAGAATAAGATGGACAACATGAAAATTTAAATAATGAATATTGTTAGCAAACAAATAGACTCTTTGAAATTTCAACAAAAAATAGAAAAAGAACAAGAGTCATTGTCTATTTTTTGTCCAAAGTGTAGAAAAAAACATCCTTTAAGAGAATGTCTTGCTGATATGAAAAGTGCTAATAAATGTGTGATTTGTGCAGATAACCATGCCACTGATGATTTCCCCTCCATACTGGGATTAAAATTTGTACTTGAAGGAGATAATTCTGAACCTAAGTCCTTACATGCCATGGGAGCACGAAGAAACTGGCCACAGGTAAGTGTAGGTATGGCTCTTGAACCACATTTTTATGGCTATAATGCATCTCCATATTCCTATTATAATAATAATAGTCACTTTCAACATTGGTAGAATGGGAACCACTTTCATCATGGGCAGTCCTCTCAACCTTGGCAAAAAGGATGGAGTGGGCCAAACAGTTCATATCATTCCTATCCTGCTCAGATGCCATCATATCCTCCATCCTATGCACCACACCATATGTCACAACCATCTTTCCCTCTCTACCTCAATAGAGTCAATCATTTCCACCATTGCCTTTGCCACCACCATTCAGACCACCTCAACTACCTGCTCAACCAGTACCGAATCGTAATAATAAGGCGGTACAACTGATTCATTCGGTTGGACCGTCCCCTCTTGCTGCCTATCAAACCTTGACGGTTCGGATAAATGAGCTTCAATTGAGATCGGGAAGGGTGATTAAACCAAAAAAAACAAAAGAAATCCACAGTGATTATTGAGGAGAAAAATGAGGAGGTAACTCTTGATCATTCGAAAAAATTATCAGCCTTTAGCCCATTCCCATACCTTCAGATTCACGATCTTCTTCAAACCAGCCCCCCTATCCAGAGTGGTTGGTCATGGAGAAGAGACCTTGAGTCCACCTTGGCTTCTAAATTAAGGAATATTTGTGTAAAGGTTCCTTTACTTCAGGCGATCTGAGAAATTTCCATCTGTACAAATGTCATTTGGGAATTATGTCTTAAAAATCAAAGGAGGAAGAGAGTAGAACCTCGGACCATTCAGTTTGTTGGTACAGCAGTTAAGTTGATGACAGGATGCATATCGATGGAGAAATATATAGATCCTGGAAACCCAACTGTTTTTGTCCAGATAGGTGATATCCTTGTCTCTAATGTATTAATAGACCTATGGGCGGCCATCAATGTGATGACCAGGCGAACCATGGAACAAATTCAGTTGAGCCATATTCGTCCTACACCCACCGTGCTTGAACTTGCAGACAGATCTAAAATCAAGCCCGATGGAGTATTAGACAACATGGTTGTCTCTATAGATTCATGGGAATACCCCACAGATTTCATTTTGCTTCAGCCAAAGAATCTAGTGGGAGGACCATGGCTTGCCACGACTGATGCTTATATTGGATGTCACTCCGGTGATATGTACATTTCACATGGAGACTCTAGGAAAAAGGTCACCTTATACCCACCTGCTAGATCTATTCGGGAACTCAAGGATACCTTATGGTTAGATTATGACAGTAGTGATGAGGAGACCCGACCTATTTCTTCGATTCAACATCATACCGAGTCTGCTCAAGATGGTGAATTGCGATATTTCTTGAACAATCTAGACACTATGCCTAGTTTTGATACACTTCATCAGATCTTTAGTCTGGATTTTCAAGAAAAATATGATTCCCAACCTTCCTTATCCCATACTGTGGCATCATCTTCCTGTACTCTTGAGCCCGAGACCACTCTTGTTGAAATTAGTCCAGGAAAATCCTTACACATTAGTTCAAACCTGGATTCATCTCAACAAGAGTAGCTTGTTACCTTGTTGCAAGATCATTTGGATGCATTTGCTTGGAGTTATGAAGACATGAAAAGCATTCCTCCTGAGACTTGTACTCATCATATATATATCCAGGAGGGAGCTCGACCTGTCCAAAAACCCCAGAGACGAATGAATCTCGCACTAAGAGATATTGTTAAGGAAGAATTACAAAAACTTTTAGATTCTAATTTCATCTATGTCATTTCTAACAGCCAGTGGGTCTCTCCATTAGTGATAGTCCATATGAAAGATGGGAGATGGTGTATTTGCATTGACTATCGAGAATTAAACAAAGCCACTCTCAAGGATTACTTTCCCCTTCCTTTCATCGATCAGGTGCTAGATACCCTTGCCAGTAAAAAGTACTTTTCATTTTTAGATATCTTTAGTGGGTATAACCAAATCTATATCGCACCCTTAGATCAAGACAAAAGCACATTTACATGCCCTTGGGTACATTTTCCTACCAAGTGCTTCCTTTCGGGTTGTGTAATGCACCTGCTACCTTTCAAAGGGTTGTGTTGGCTATTTTTGTTGATCTTGAATGTGTTGAGATTTATATGGATGACTTTTCTGTGTTTGGTAACTCATTTGATGAAGCTCTTAAAAATTTAGAAAAAGTGCTTTTACATTGCCAAGAGGCCCATCTTGCTTTGAGTGATAAAAAATGTAGATTAATGTGCAAAGCAGGAGTGGTTCTTGGTCATTTGATTTCTAACAAAGGTATTTAGGTAGACCCTGCTAAAATTGAAGTCATTATTTGTCTGCCTGCACCCAAAACTCAAAGGGAAGTGAGAGGTTTCCTAGGACATGTTGGTTATTACCGGAGATTCATTGAAAATTTTTCCAAGATTGCTACCCCCATTTTTCGATTACTAGCTAAGGATAGTGAATTCACTTGGTCCATGGCTTGCCAACAGTCGTTTGAAACATTGAAGGAAAAATTAGTACAGGCACCAGTTTTGAGAGGACCAAATTGGTCCCTGCCATTTCATATTTCCTTCGATGCTTCAAACACTGCTATTGGCGCAGCCTTAGGACAAGAGGAGAATAAATAGTCCCATGCTACTTACTACATCATTAAAAATTTGTCACCTGCCGAATTTAACTATAATGTGATTGAGAAAGAAATTTTAGCTGTTATTTTTTATATTAATAAATTCAGACACTACATTACAATATATGAAGCTTATGTGTATACTAATCATTTTTCTATAAGATATTTAAAGAATAAACCTTTAACTAGCAATAGAGTGACTAGGTGGTTACTTTTATTACAGGAATTCAATGTTACAATTATTGATAGGCCAGGAAAATCTAATGTTGTAGCTAATTATCTTTCTAGATTAAACAATCCTAACGAAGCAATTCCTGTTGATGATGATTTCCCTGACGAACATCTTTTTGCTATATCAACAAAATCTCCATGGTTTGCTCACATAGCCAACTATTTAGTCACCGAAAAGACACCACCTCAATTATCCACTCGTGAAAAGCATAATATTATTCAGAAAAGTGCTTCATATTCTTGGATACAGGGAGACCTCTTTTACACTCGACTAGATTTTATTATTCGTAGATGTGTAAGAGAGGAAGAAATGTTTGATATTTTACAATCTGCCCATGATGAACCTTGTGGTGGCCACTTCGCTGACAAACGAAGTGCATATAAAATTTTATGGACTTGCTATTTTTTACCTTCTTTGTTTAAGGATGCCAAACAATATGTTAGGGGTTGTGATAGTTGTCAACAAATGGGTCAACCTGTTCAAGCCAATGAAATGCCTTTATGTCCTCAAGTCATGATTGAGCCCTTTGAAAAATGGGCTATTGATTTTGTAGGACCCATGAATCCCACATCTTTAAATAAAAAGCATATCTTGGTTTGTAATGATTTTATTACTAAATGGGTAGAGGCTAAAGTTGTTTCTTTTGCCACTGAAAAATTTGTTGTTGATTTTTTGTTTAATGAATTTTTTACTAGATTTGGTGTTCCTAGAGAAATTGTTTTTGACAATGGACCACAATTTATTTCTAACTTGGTACAGGAAGTCATGAATCAATATAAGATGTGGCACAGGAAATCTACATTGTACCACCTGCAAGAAAATGGCCAGGTGGAATCCACAAATAAGGTGATCGAATCCATCCTCACCAAAACAGTAAACATGCACAGGAAGGATTGGGCTAGTCGGTTTCCTGAAGCCTTATGGGCTTATTGAACCACTTGGAGGAATAGCACGGGGCATACACCATATGAGTTGGTGTATGGAAAACAAGTCCTTTTGCTAATTGAATTTCAGATAAAGACTTTCAGGACTATAGTTCAGTTGGGTCTAGATCTCTCGGAAGCACAACAACAACGTCTATTGCAACTAAACAAGTTGGATGAATTTCGAAGGGATATTGTTCAACAGAATATTTTGGTGCAGCAGCAACGCAAGAAGTGGCATGACAAATTTATCAGGAAAAAGCAGTTCCAACCAGGTGATTGGGTACTTCTCTATGATTCTAGATTTAAACATTTTAAAGGGAAGTTCCATACTTGTTGGATGGGACCGTATGAGGTAATTCAAGTCTTCGACAATGGGGCTGTAGAAGTCAAAACCATCGATGGGCAAGATTCAGTTTTCCTTGTGAATGGGCATAGGCTTAAAGTATATTTTCAGCCCATCACAAAGGAAGACTTCATGCAGCAAGTGCAACAACAGTTTGAAATTCAGTTGGTAGGTGGCTATGCCAGCCTATTGTAATCTGATTTCTTCTCTCTTGAAATGAAATTTAAGGAAAATCCAAAAAAAAAATTATATAAATAATTAAAAAGAAAAAAAAATTGAAAACAAATTAAAAAAAAAAGGAAGAATATTTTTTTCCTGTGATTGTGAAAATTAGTTCTAATGACATGATTGTAAAAGGATCAACCTAAAAACCAGCTTGCTGGCAAGAAGATTAGTTCTAATAAAATTGGAATGTTTCTTGACCTTTAGATGTTTTAACTGTCACCAAGAAGAAGCAGGTTCAAGTACAGGAACCGGGCCCTTATCCAAGTTTGGGATAGCTAGCACGAATTTTTTTATTTCAAGCAACACTCAATTCCCACTACATTTATTTTATGGATCAACACTATGTAGGAAGACATCAGGTGAAATTCTTCCCTTCTTCTTTTCCCATTTTCGAAAAAAAAATCCCCTTATTTTCTTCTTTTTTATCCCAAAAGTTTACCATCCCTTTCTTCAAAGAAATTCCCCTATCCAATTTCGTATTTCCCTCTTTTCCCTTGAAATTTTTTCCCCGACATCCCTTTTTGATTTATCCCTCTTAGTGGTTTCACTCTTGAATTCCTTGTCGTAATTTCCTTCCCATTCTAAAAATTTACCCTTTTTCCCACTTCTTTTTTTCCTTCATGGATTGATTACAGGATCTGATGTGAACTCACAAATCAGATCAAAAGGCATATGTTAACACCAAAGAATGGTGAATAAAATTTCCTTTGTATATTCAGAAAACCTTTTTTAATCCAGTCTATGAATTGTATTCTATGAGAATTCTCTTTTGGTTCCTATTATGCTACAAATATCCCTGGCACAGGAATGTGTGTTCAAATGCAAGTAGATTTGGTGCAGGCATGGGTAGTGTAGGCATGTCTAAGTGCAAGCATGATCGGTGAAGGCATGGTTGGTGCAAGCAAATTCAGTACAGGCAAGTTCAGTGTAGGAATCCTCACTAATGAGTGCACCCAATTCAAAAACACATGTTCTGGTGCAGGAAAACCTGGTGCAGAAAAAATGCGTGTTGAAGCTTATCTTTTGTTTCATGAACCTTTGTACAAGAAAAATAACTGTACCACCTGCAGATCATGACACTCAATTTGTATTATGATTAACGATTTCTTTCATCATTTACTAAACTAGGAATAAATCATTTAAGTATAAGGATATTTTAGGCTATGAAATCTTATCTTTTCAATGAGTACTAAGTACGCCTTTTGTGAAATCATGGAGTAAATGTGGAGCGATACGATTCTCCCGAAATTCAATACTTACCTTCCCTTGGAAAACTCATAACTTGATAATAATAGCCTCACCCCATATTCGACCTTGCATGACCGTTATGTGAAATTATTGTCTAAACTGTCGCCTCTCCCAATCATCATCTCCTGCCTCTACTTGTACCCATTCACATTCACATCCATGTAATTTTAATAATGAAGCACAAAATTTTGGGAAATGGTTGAGATAACAACGGATGTGTAGCTCGATCACCATTTGAGTTCTTTTTGTTGTGATATCATTTTTGAAACAGAGATTGGGTGAATTCGAACAGAAATGGTGCCCATAAGGATTGAGCCATGATCCATAGAGATGGTACAGAAAGATGAGTACAGGAATAGTCTTGCAATGTTGTAGGAATACAGGTTCCTCCCATTCTTGTAGAAGTTTGATGGTTTTGACTCAATTGTAGCAATAGAATTTGCCCGGACCTTCGATGGGAGCCGAGCCAAGGTTGATTCATTAGAATTTGTAGTAACATAAGAATCAATATCTCAGGCTACAGGGTTTCCAACAATATGGGATAAATGCTTCAAGAAGGAGAAGTTAGAAAAGAAACAGTTGCTCTGGTTTGTGGTCAAAACGAAGCAGAAGGTGGACTGGAAGAACGGCCTCCATCGAAACGCTATGATTGGGAAGTGGAAGGATCTCCTGTATGTGTTGCAAAATTTCCTTACTTGCGAGGGTCGCTACTCACTAACTTTCCTCTACCACATACGCCTACCCTTGCACTTTGAGTCCGTAAGCTCATCAATTTCCCATATTATTTTCTCAAAAGTTTAGAAAAGATGGCGGAAGGGGTTCAAAAAGGAAAATCCAATCATGCCGCATACAAATTATATCACCACGGGTTGATCACAATCTTAGTTAAGAAAGAATTGGAAGCTAAAAGTGTGACTTGGGAGGAATTATTGAAGGAGTTTTAGGGGCAGAGCATAGAGAAGTCAACTCAAAAGAAAAGTGCATAAAAGTCGGCTCAAAAGAAAAGTACAGAAAAACTAAAGTCGGCTAAGAAGAAGAGTGCACGAAGAAATGAGAAGTCAAACGATGACCCTGCATCCCACCGATATGAGGAGGTCGGCCAGGAAGAGAACTTCCTCCTCAAGGGTGGCTCACATTCAGTTGACCTCTATGATAATTTTGGATGACTCGCCACTTGCTTCGCCAGGTAAAGATAATCTTTCGGTTCTTGTTGAAGAAACAACTCATACAATGGTTGATGGTGACTATGTGGAGAAGGAAGATGACACACCCTTGTTGGTCCTCTTTGGTAGAATGAAGAAAAGAAAGGTGATGTTGAGTATAAGTAAGGATCCAACAGAGGGTTATATGGATGATAGGGCACAGGGTGTTGAAACCCCCAACAGTTTGGAAGAGTAGTGTATTGAAACCCTTGATGCAATGAATGAGCAGGGTGCTGAAACCCTCAACGATTTTGGAGAGCAGGGTACTAAAACCCCTGGTGAGATAGATGAGTAGGGTATTGAAGCCCTTAATAAATCTGAGGAGCAGGGTACTGAAACCCATGATAAGGTAAAAATGCAGGGCACTGAGACCCTTAGAAACATTGAAATTTCGGGTGTGGAAACCCTTGATGATATTACAATGCAGGAATTGAAAGGTGGCCAAGATAAATTTGACCTTAATGATGATGGAACATGTTTGGAATCGACTGCCAAAAAGTCTGCACCTGAGGAATTGAGAGTGGAGGACTCCACCCTTTGTCTGAATAGTCAGATAGAAGAACTCAAGCAACATGTTTATGGCTTGGAGGTGTTAAACCGAGCCATGAAAGAGTAGCATATAGAGAAAAAATGAGCAAACACAGAGTTGGCAGGGGAGGTGAAGGAACAAAAATGACAAGTTAAGATATGGAAGTATCGAGCTTCGAAGTGTTATGAACATCTTAAGAAGGTGACCAAGAAAATTGAAAAGGTTCGAAGCAGGAAGGCAAAGATAATGAAAGCAGGGATCAGTATATAAAGTTTAGAATTAAAGGGAGGCCCTTCTATTTTGGTTTTTTTGCAGCAAGTAAAGGTTGTGTGAGGACCCACAACCGCTTAAGGAGGGGAGGATGTTGGTAGGATAAATTGCTTTATTTTTTAACCCCTTTTCCCTTCAAAACCATAACCTTATACCTCTATTTTAACCTTGCAAAGCCCCCTATTCCTACACTAGTCCAAGAATCTTGTCCCTTCCTGCACTAGCTTTATGTTTCATGTTTAAGGGTTACAAATGTGCTTAATTAATCATTTTCATAGATTTTATACCTTTAAATATTTGCAACTAATAATTCTCTTCCTAGAAGTATTTGATAGACAATGAATTAATCATCTTGTTAGCATGATCGAGTGCAGGTAGGATTCATGCACTGCTGGTGAATATTCAACTACCATGGAAACTCACCACTCCATGCAGACACCGTGTTCTAGAACGATCAACTCGAGTTGGGCTCAGAGCGTAGAGGAAAATCAAGGATATGGTGGAGATTAGGTCACCGATTGAATACCTAGAATAACGTTTTGTTATAGCTGAAAGGTTTAGAATGGAATGTTTGCTGTAATTTGGTTACGGCCGTAGGCCTGAATGAATGTATAAAATGTAGGACTTAGATAGAAAATGGTAGTGAGTGATAGATATAGCAAGGATACTATGATTCTATCCTTTTGTAATTTTTCTTATATCGTCCTTGTTCTGGGCTAGATTCGAATTCATGATATGTATTTGTTGATCATTAATAGAAAGGAACTATGCCATGATTTCTCAATCTTGCATTATAATTCTGTGTTGATGCATTGCTTATAGTGCTGAATCTTTACATTCCTAAACAGGGAAATGAGCTGGTTGGCTAGGGCCCAACCAACCCAACTTGTTCTCCCTCGTGTTCTTCTCTTTTTTGATTAAGGTGTGTTAATTACTTTTAATAAAATGTGTGAAATAAATAGATGTTTCTTTTATCTCTCTGCAAAGTTTGAATTTGATTTCATTACAGTGTGACAAATTCGTGGTGTGCGAGCTCGATTGAAGTTTAATTTTATGATTTCCTTCTTTGAAGATTAATCTCATTTTTTGCCTGGTTCGTGCAAGCACACATTCTTGCACTAGTGCATTTACAGTCTCGCATATTGATTCTTTTGGTTCATTACAGTAATAATATTTTTATTTGATAAGTCTTAATGCGATTATAAAGAGCGTGATTTCTATTCTGAAGTTCTTTTAATATTTTGAATTAAACATACTTCTGATAATCAAAAACAGAATGCTATTGCGACACACAATGGTCTGTGCCTGCACTTTATGCTGTCTGGGAAAGATCAGATTTATGTGTAATGATTCTTAAAGGAAATCTTTCTGAGTTCATAAGGTTATGAATGCATATCAGTTCGTGTGGATAGCTATTACAGGATTGAAGCTTGTTGTCACAATTAAATGATATCTTAGATTACATGCAGAAGTTCCTTAATTAAAGAAAGAGTGTGCTTTGACTTTGGAAATTAATTCTTGTTTTAGAAATTAAGATTGGTTGAAGCATCTTTCAGTTTGAGGGATTTATTTTGAAGTTCTGTTCACCTTTGCAAGATCTTTTTTTCCTAGTTAACACATTCTTCATTTTCTCAAAAGAAGGATTGGAACACTTGGTGCAGGAACCTCTGTCCCGGTACAAGAATTGATCTCTTGATACAGGAACAAAGTGCTTTAGCATTGAAGCTTACATCTCCTGCATGAAGGTATAAATCTTCAGTATAGGTGTAAGATATACTCCCAACACCTAAGATTTGTTCTGGTACTAGTGCAAGCGCATCGCAGAGTACAAGAAAAATAACTTAGTACAGGTAGGAAAATCTATAAGGAGTCAGATATCTTCAAGGGTCCAATTATTAACCTGGCACACAACTATACTAAAGATAAACATAGATTTACATTTTCATTAATCAAAGATTGTTTACAAGAGGTTTTGAGAATTCCTTTCATTTATTTTCCTGCAAAATTACTTTCTTTCATATTCCAACACTAGAATATCTTTGGTTTAAATTGTTAGGTGATCTTTTCTTTTTTTGATTCTGCAAGATTGCAATTAAGGAAGTAGGAATAGAGTTTGGAAAAGTTCATATCATTGCTGGGATTTCCTGTGCTTCATCTCTAAGTTTGTGAAACCCCTGGGTTGACAATTAAGTGTTGAAGGACTCTAGTTGGCTGCAATTCTTGCACCCAACATTGCAAGGGGCGGTGGTCTATGTGGATGACCATTTCCTTCCCCAAAATGTAATGCTTCCATTATCAACATGTGTGTGCAATGGAATAAATATCTTTGTCATAGGTGTGATACTTTGAAACTGTCTTTGAAAGTGTCTCATTGTGATATTCCACTAGATTATCCCGTTGAGTGAGAACTGCACCAATAGCATAGTCAAAGGCATCTATCTTAACCTTAAACGATTGTTGTAGGTATCGTAATGTGAGAACCGGTGCAGAGTAGAGACGATGATTAAAATCAACAAACGACTTATGTTGGGATTCAGACCAAAATAATTTGTCTTTCACCTCACCCTTGGTGACTTGAATGAAAGGCCAAGTGATATGAGAGAACCCTAACATGAGCCTGTGGTAGAAATTGGCAAGACCCAAAAAGCAGCGAAGCTCTATTAGAGTGGTTGGGGTTGGCCAATCCCAAATAACTTGTATCTTGGCTGGGTCCACATGCACATACCTCTCATAAATGATGTACCCTAGGTATTGAAGTTGGGTCATCCCAAAAGTGCATTTCTCTATATTGGCACACAATTTGTGTTGTCACAGGGTTTGGAGGACCTGTCAAATATAGTGGAGGTGCTCTTCCCAACTCTGGATGAAGATTAGGATGTCGTCCAAATACACTACCACGAATGAGTTGTTAAAGGGAAGTAAGATTTCATCCATCAATCTCATGAAGGTTGCAAGGGCATTCGTCAACCTGAAAGGCATGATCATCCATTCGAAAAGGCCCTCCTTGGATTTGAATTAAGTCTTCCATACATCGGAGGGTTCGATTGGTACCTGGTGATAACGAGACTTCAAGTCAATATTGCTGAAATATTTGGCCCCCTTGAGCTAATCCAGAAGATCATCAATCCATGGGATTGGATACCTATTCCAAACAATGATCTTAGTCAACGCCCAATAGTCAATACAGAGTCTCCCGGTCCCATCTTTATTCTGTACCAACACGATTGGGCTCCCACATGGCGATGAACTCGGCCTGATGCTCCCTTTTTGCAATAGCTCCTAAATCTACCTCTTGATTTCATCGTTCTCTCGAATAGAGCATCGATACATCGACCCATTGGGTAGCAGCGCATTTGGGGTCAAATCGATGGAGTTCTTGATCTGACAATGTTGGGGTACCCTTGTGGGTGATGTGAATATATCCCTGTACTCCTCCATGCCCTTGTCCATTTGCTGCTACTGTGCGGAGGAGCATTGTCTAGAGGCCGCACATGTGGCCACGACCTTCTTGTTGCCTTGTCAAGGGAAAATCATAAGGAAAACAAATTTCTTGGTCTGGGAAATGATCTTACTGCATTTCTTCGCAGAGATCAAAGAGATGGCGGTAGGTAGTGATACCTATGGTATCCTGAATAACTTATTGCCAAAATAAATAATAACAGTGCCAAGCTTAGACTTATACACAACATGACACTTCCACAAGTATGGTTGGCCTAATAATACATCACAAACTTCAAGAGGAGAAACATCACACAATACCTCATCTGTGAAGGCCTTGATGTTGTAGGGAAGGTGACATTGTTGCATGACGCGAAGATCTCATCCTTGGTGAAGCCACCCGATGGTGTATGACTGTGAGTGTGGTGTGGTTGGTAGGCCCAACAACTTCATGACCTCTGTTGAAATGAGCTTCTTTTGGCTTCTGCTGTCGACAATGAACTACAGTAGAGAAAACTTCACCCACATCTGTGAGTGGAAGAGCTTCTACCCCTCCTTTCAATCTTTGGGCTCAATCTTTTGGAGCTTAGTGGTGGCAATGGTGGAGATGGGCTCCACATCATTAATATGCTTACCTTTTTCATGCTAATTCAAAGTCAGAACATGCATCTAATTCGGAAGCTTTCAGCTCGGCTACAAGTGACTATGTGGTTTGAAACTCACTTGTGTTGTGAGTGGGGCTCTTACGAAACTCACCCCATTTCCCTGTGTCCTTATTTGTCTTCATGGTGTTTTTCTTTGGTTGCATCTTCGGTAGATTGTCCTTGGTGCCCCCACCTTGGCTTTTTCCTTTTTTCTGTAGTTTGGGGGTGCCTTTCCCTTGCTTTAGATTCGTATCTCCAAAGTCTCGCTTCTTTTGTTTAAATTTCTGCTCAATCTTGACAGTGTATCGATATGCGGCGCAAGGCGAGGAGATGTTTAGGAACTCCATCTCATCTTGGATGTACTTATGTAGATAGTTGTGGTACTTGAGTACCAAATTCTGCTAAGAATCCTTGATACCCAACTTTGTGCGAAGGGTATGAAAAATATTTGTGAACTCTGACATGTCTTGGTCTGTTCCCCACTGCAACATAGTCCACTTTATGTATTTATCTTCATAGATTCTGACAGGGTAATATTGTTCCTTGATGGAATCTCCGAAATAATTCCAAGCAGGTAGAGCTGAAAACAATGAGGATTCCCTCTCGTCCTTCTATTCAAATTAGGTTTCCCACTAGTCCTTGACATGGGGGGTGACTTTGAGCAGTGAAAAAGTAATATTTTCCTGATTGGAAAAGTCATGAATCGAAAAATATCCTTCCAACATATTTAACAATCTATCTACAACATCTACATCTATCTGGCCTTCAAATATGGGAATGTCAAAGTTGAATTGTACCTTAAAGGGAGTGGCACCCCCAAAGTGGCTACTAGATGAAGATGTGTCACTTATGGGTAGTCCCTAAAGGATCTGGGCAAAGTTATCCATCATCACATTCCTCTATCTCTCAAGGGCCTACTCGAGTAATATTTTGAATGGATCTCCTACTCCCTCATCTTTCTTTTCTTCTGCCATGGGATGTCGTCGGGTTTTTTGAGGCTGGTCTTGTAAAGGTTCAACTGATTCGAGCCCTAACTCCTTATACCCTAACCTCGTTGGGGACATGCAAAGAAAAACAAAGAAAGAACAGACCATTCTGATACCATTGATCTAGAATTATACAAGAACGCAACAAATTTTAGATACAAACAAAAAAACGAGCTACGACAGAAATAAAACTTCATTTCATTAATATCAAGGAACTGAAATATGCTTACATACATAATGGAAATAAACTAGCTCGGACAATGGTAGCTTATCTCTGAGAAGAGATGTGGTGGCTACATGCCTTTAAACTGTGATACAATGAGGCTCGGTGGCCTTTTTATCATTGAGAAACAATGAGAAACCCTAAACATCCAAAAAACTAACCCTAAGAGATGAAGCACCAAAAGCTTGTGGGCCTCGTTAGGGTAAGTTGGAATGTCAACTTCTTGGGTTGTAACTTTGGCATATGATCTCTCTTTTGTTATCATAGTACCTTGTTTTGAAGATCTTAAGGAAGAGGCCAAAAAAAGAACAAGAAGACTAGTTTGGCACTTTCAAATTCTCTCTGTTTTCCCTAAAAACGTCTTTTAGTCCCTCAAAACGGCTCCAGAAGTTTAGGGACCCAAAAATTGCCAAAAATAGTAAGTTGTTCTACAATTAATGAAACTAAAAAGAAACAATGGTGGGGGTCCAAGTGGAATAGGCAAGTGGCCACCAATATCCACCTAGATCATGCATGGAATCAAAAGCTTACCAAGTAGTTGAGGAAAAAATACTGACAGGCGCGCCTTCATCTATGGATGTGTCAGGTACAAGCATATTATAAGCATGTACTATGATCTGGAAGGGCACGTAAGAAGGAAGACGATATCCTACTGTTGAAGGCTCGAAAATTGTTTCCTCAACAAGGGGGATAACCACCCAGTCCAGACCTTAGGACAACTCCTTTTCCGTTTGGTATAGTGGCCCCGACTAGGGATGATGGGACCAGTTTCCCAATCTATTTTTATGCTTGTGCTAACGGGATGATGTTTTGAGATTTTTGGAGTAATACTTAACCTCAAACTAATCTAATTTAACTAATAATCACGTGCAGTTTGTCCTAATCAAAAATATTTATCTAACTATAACTATCCCAGGAGTAACATGAAATATGCGATCTAAAATGATATCTGAAAGTAATTGATAATAAAGATCATTCAATCACGATAAGAAGTGAATCTGTTTAACATTGATTGTTTCGTATAAAAAGTTAGCTGAAATGATATGAGAGATATATCGCATAAAAAACAGACATATATTGAGCATAAATTATAAATCATCATCATACAATAGTGCAATAATGGAAATCGAAAATTCAAACTTTCATACATAAATAACTTGAAGATAATGTATTGCTTGACGCATAAGTAAAAAAGAATTAAGAAATAAAAGTACCATTTATAATACGTTCTACTCATGTGCTCTAGCAATACTAGTCTACTTTCAAATCATTCAACATCATCTAAGAGTAAAGAAGTGCAATTTCAGTAGAAGATGTCAAATTCAAGTAGAAAATAAATCCTGTTCCATTAATTTCACCAGAACTTCCTTAAAGGGAGCAGAAGTGCATGTTCTAAAGAATGTTTCTGATAAAATTTCTGGACCACACTCTAAATGCATGAGAGGGGTTTAAATACTAACTTATGAAACTAAAAATAGATTATTACAAAAAAAGTTGAGGGGGTTTAAACGACCTGCCTCAATTTAAGAAAAATAAAACAAAAATAGAAATGTGCATAATGACTAATCCTGCATTCGATCTTTCAAATCACAAATATCTAGCATGGTCTTGAGGAGTGTAGGTTCGTTGACTTCGGCTTTCAGTTGTCCTGTAAACACGACATTAACGAGCGTTGGCACCATTTTCTCAGTAGAAACAATTAGGCATTTCAAGGTCATACACTGGCTATGCGGTTTTACTAGATATTTCCAATAAGCTTCCCAGTTTAACTTGGTTACTTTCCTAATTGCTTTTATTCTTTCTTTTGCTGCCTGCTTCTACTGTAACTCAAGTTGTTTTGCATTCGGAAGGAAGCTAGGGGTGGTTTCTGCCACAAGATTAGAACTATGCAAATTTTCATTTACATCTTCAATGACGTTGTTTGCCGTTGTTGTCGTATCCTCTGTTGCCTATTCTGCCTCTTTGAGCCGAGAACCCCAACTTGCAAATAAGATCTCCTTATGTGATTCATCCATTTTGGGCATGTCGGCTCTTTTCCCATTCTCAAAATTTTGCTAGGTTATGAAATCTGAAACCATTTTAAGAATTTCATCATATTCCAGTCGCAATTCCACAACTTGGCTCGTTAACTTGTTGCTTATTTCACAGTGAGAGTTCCACTACGAGATTTTTTGGCATAGCAATTCTTTTTGGTGTGTGAGCTGGGAGTTGAGGCTAAGTGCTTCAGTGACAAACTAATCGATCTTTGGGTCATCCTTATGCAGATATGTTATGCTTTTTATCTATGCCTCCTTACCTGCCAAGCTACTTTGATGTTCTATTTGCATTTGTTGGAACTCCTACTGTAACTTAGCCAATTGTATTTCTGCTTATTGGTTGGTTTTGGCTTGCTGTAACTACTGTTCGAGTGACAAAATTTTGTCTTCTTTTTCTTTAAGCAACAATTGTACCTCTGCTGCTTTGTCAATGGTTGTCATAGTGTATGCACCTGTGAATTGTGAGAGCCTGGTGAGGTTGGCTGATGGGTCGGTGGATGAGTTTTTCTAGAGGACATCCATCAGCTCATTGTCTAGAGTGGTAGCAGTTATGGATTCCAATTTTCTTTTCTTTCTCTGTCTCTTAACAACAACCTTCTGCTATGGGCTATAAAATACATCAAGAGGGGGAATTTCTTCTATTCTTAAAACAATCTCAGAGGTGGGGGTAACGAGAATATGTTCTATTTCTTGAGTACTCACAGTTCCCCCTGTTATAATTTTCGGGGTTGTTTCTTGATGTGTCATTTGTCTCTTCAGTGCTTGTTCCTCTTTGTTGAGTTTTCTGTTGAAATTATCCCACTCCTCTGCCAAATCAATTACCATAGGCTTTATTAGCTGTACCGGGGGAGTGTGGGTTTTAGTCTGCTTGATGGTCGAAGTTTGTTCATCCGTCTTTGCTGTAGACTGGGCTGTATCCTGGATTGATTCCCTGCTCTTGCTTTTCTTATTTTCTGAAGACTTCTCGGATTCCTTTCCAAAATTGGTTTTAGATTTTTCCTTAGAGTCACCATATATGCTTACACTGGGAGTGGGCTCCCTTATTGGTTCAATTAACAATTGGTCTAATGGGACCTTTGATAACCTCTTTTATTTGTAGCTATAAAACGTCTCCAGACCATCTCGATCAAAAAGTATCTGTGCCATATGTGTCACTTCTCTGAAGGTATTATTCTGTAAGAAAACATCATCAAATGGGTCCTTCTCATGGCTGAATATTTTTACTTTGACCATAGTCGTAAAATCCTTGACAATACCGAATGGGTCGTATTGTCTTTCGGGAACTTAGGTAGTCGTAGAGACAACATATTATCTACTTCCCTGAATGCATGTCCAAGGTCATGTAATGCAAACACTCCACATGATATAGGAAATTGAAGCCAAATGGCCTTCTTTGACTCCTTTAGTGTTTTGCTCATCCCTCCTTCATTGCATGTCTGATAGGCTATCTCCCTAGCCATTAATTTATCTAGGACATAGAAAGGGAGAACATGGGGAGAGGCGATGCTGCCAAACACTTTGATATATGTAAATTTCTCTTCCCCGAACCATCAGGCTACTAGGAGGATGTCTATCTCAACTTCTTGGGAGAATCTAGGGGCATCTTGGTTATAGATTCGTTTATGGATGGGAAGCATAACCCTGTGACAAATATTGAAAAAATGTGGTTCAAAATTGGATTCCCACATATCTTTGTGGTAGATGTGAATAGGAAGTGGATCTTGAATAGTCCACTTCCATCCCATAAGAGGGAATTTAGAACCAAAACAAATAGCATCCATAACATAAGCACACATGAAAAACAGAGGGTAAACCCTTGAAGCAATACTCCTTTTCCTTCTATACTCTATAATTGCTTTAGCTAAATTATCAAACATGATTTGTGCCCAATCTATTATTGTTGCATTAATGGCTGCATCTATTAAGGGCAACCATTATGAGAAGAATTTTTTACTGTCGGGTTTTCCAAATAGTCTACAGAGCATAGCCGCAGCAAAATAGAAAGGGGAACAAATAGATGCGGTGGCATACATACTGTTTTTGTCTTTCTTGAGTCTTTCTTCATTATTTGACCAATTATTTGTGCAGTCTGCCAGTTCTTCATTTTCTTTGACAAATTTCTCAACAAATTGCCTGTTGTAGGTAACCTGTGGCTCTGGCAGGTGGTACATAAGCCTTAGGTTATATGGAGTGAAAGATCCTATAACTTCCCAGCCTCCTGTTTTGAATTCTCTGTCAGATATATCAATATCGTCAATAATCCACTTAACCATGTCAATATAGGGGATTATTTTCGATCGCGTGGCTATTTGGTGCAGAAATGAGCACACAAGTTCATTTATGGAACCATCAGAGGAATCGCGCACATCAACTGTAATCATTGTCTCTAGAATCCTTGGTCATTCTTCCTCCAGTAACTGATACATAGTCTCCCATGTAGATGTCCCTGCTTCTCTATTACATGTAGTGTCTATGAATAGAGGAGTCAATTTTGACTTCTCAGCGGCGATTTCTTTTCCTTTCTTCACCATTGCTTTCGGCTCCCTGTTTTGTGGTTTTTTCCTAAAATTTTCAAGAGGAATAGTTTATCGGATAAAAATGATACTGAATGTAGGAATGAATCGATGAATAAAACCAGTAAAGGTGATAAATGTGTTTTATTTGAAATCATGTAAGAAGATATCAAATCACTCTAAATGGCCTTTCACACATAAATGCAGTTACTTCTTCATAAATTCCCACTAATGATCCGTTATCCTTTAACTTCAATGTCCATAAATATTCACATCGTAAATCAGGAAACAATCTCCTAGGGTGGTGATCCTTTAAACTGCAATAATAGCGATTTTGTGATTTGCAAAGTAATATCGCAGATCACTATATCACATAATTTGTTTTCATATAACTTACCATTTTTTGAGTTTGTGCGAGATGCGAGATGCGAGAAACAACTGTCACTACTTATTGGGCCTCTTTTTTAAAGAATAACGGACCTCCACACGTGTTGATGGAAAGATTAAGAGGTGGGTCCATGACGAGATCGCATTTCGCAATATTGGCATATAATAGGTTGAGGCTTGTGTTGTATGATTGAAATGCGATGCGAGACAACTATTATACCATCGCAATTTCGGATATCTTAATCTCGTAGATCGCGATACTTCAGGGTAACCTCTTTTGAGAAGCCTTTTTAATTTGCGATGCGAGACTTTAGCTTTTTAAGGAAGCTTTAAGGAATTTCTAACATATGACCATTTTTCGGATATAGATTTGCTTTTTCTGTTGTTTCATTGTAGATTGTAGTGGTTTAGAAAGGTATCTTTTGTGATGCATTTCATGCTAAATATGAAAAAGTAGCATTTTAATGGTTTTATAGGTTTTGTTTGATATCTTGATTTATTCTAAAGATAAAATAAACACCTACATGCTAGGATTGATTTTTTGGGTATATACATTTTTTTGAAAGGGTCCCCATTTATTAAAGTAATATTTTACTGCTAACATTAATAAATGGGGGTGGTTATTGACAAGTACAACAATTGGTGATTCACTTGGAAGAACCAGTTATCTCTGAGAGTTTTTTTTTGTTTTTGAATTTTCTAAAACTTCTAAAATAAAGATAGTTTTGAAAATAAAACTAAATTGCATGGAATATAAGGTAAGTAGTACTGCTCGATTATCAATAAACAACATATGCTCTAACTATCTTTCTTTTGATTGCCCTTTTCTCACAGATAGTCATTTTACCTACATCACTTATTACTTGGTTATAAAGATAAAAGCAAAAGAATCTTGTTAGACCAGTTTTGGTATACTCATTTGTTGTAGGTAGAGCCTCTGCTGCCAGCAGGCGTTCATAGCCTCGACATGGTTACCTATTACCTATCATGATTCAGTATCCCACTTAAGTAAGAATGCAACTTTAAAGATAAATTCTTCAGTATACTTGATGCTTTCTTTATTTTATTGAAGTAATTCATTCTTCTTTTATTTCTTAAAGGACAATGTCTTGGTTTGGTGGCCAAAATTGACAATGCCATTCACTTGATTTGTAATTGAACTAAACAAGCTAGCTCTTGATGAGACCCCTTGTCTTTTGATTGATCAATCTCAAGCCATTACCCTGTTTTGATATTCAGTATTGGTAATGTCAGTTAGTTATAATCTTATGATCATGGTAAGCTGGCTCTTGATGAGACCTCTTATCCTTTAAGTTTAAAGTATATTTTAGAATTACACTCTAAAATTGAAAGCTACTCAAGTGGGGGGAATCATTGGCTCCTTAAGAGTTTCTAGATGACAATTATAGAGTTTAAAGAAGATTTTCCACAGAGAAACTTTTCTTTGTTAGTGATACTTTTCCTGACTGATGTGAAGAAAATTTCTTTCTGAAGTTAAGTTTTATCAAAGATCGGATAATTTTAACAGAAAAACAGGCAGTTTTGGAGCTGTAGCACTCAACTATTTATTTCATGAATGAAGATTAATTTTCATAACCATTTCTACTTATACAAGCGAAAAACAAAATTAAAAAGAGAAACTATCCTTCAGTAAAGCCAAACGTAAATGTTTTCAACTTGTATTATTATTTCAAAAGAAAATTAACTAAAGAATATACTATATAGTGATCAGAAGAGATCATCCTCTATGGAAAATATTTCTTTAGGACCTGCCCATTAACAGGTAAAGGTTCTCTCTTACCTACTAAATCTTGTAACAGAAAAGTTGATGGGCCTATTAGCTCGACAATTTGGAATGGGCCAAGCCACATTCGTTGGAACTTAGTATGCTTGCCTTTCTCTTCGTGGGCTTTATCCCATTTTAACACTAAGTCTCCAAGTTGGAAATTTTTTGAAGATACAGAATTTGAATCAAAGGATGCTTTGACTAACTGTTGATGATGTACATGGGTAATTCTAGCCTTTTCTCATTCCTCTTCAAGTTTAAGGATTTGTAATTGTCTAAGTTGCATAGACGAGGAAGGAGTTTCTTCGATGAATTGAACTAAGGCAAATGAGGGAATAGCTATGTTTGTTGGTAAGACAACTTCTTTCCCATAAACCAAATTAAAAGGAGAAGTGCCGATGGAGGTTTTCTAAGTTATTCGATCTGCCCATAGAGAAAACACTAAATATTTATGCCAGTTCTTTTGACTTTGATCAACAGTTCGTTTAATAATCCTGATAAGGTTCTTATTTGTGGATTCGGCTAACCCATTTCCTTGTGGATAATAATTAGCAGAATATTTAAGCTTAAAGCCTCTTTTAAGAGAAAATTCTATCATAGCATTTCTCGGAAAGTAAGATGCATTATCGAACATTAAGGCAGAAGGTAAACCAAACCTGGTGATGATAAATTGATCTATAAATTCAATAATTTTCCTAGAGTTGGCTACCTTGAGTGGAATTGCTTCAACCCATTTCATGAAGTAGTCAGTGGCTGTAAGGATATATTTATGCTGCTTAGATGAATGAGGAGTGATCTCACCTATTATCCAATGCTCATTGTTCAAATGGATGATCAATGTTGACTGGTTGTAATGGTAATGTTGGTTTCTTCTATCTTCCGGCAGCTATCTGACATATCTTACATTTCCTTACATAACTGTGTGCATATTTGAACAGGGTTGGCTAGTAATAGCCTGCATGTAGGATTTTATGTGCTGTAGCATATCCTGCAAAGTGTCCGCCAACCATTCCATCATGAAGTTCCTGCAATAATTTCTCTGCTTCAGATTTCTCGAGACATCTAAGCAAAACAAAATCATAATTCATTCTAAAAAACACGTTGTTGACCATTTTATACTGTTTATATTTCGACCTCAAGGCTCTTTTCTTTATGTAATTCAAATGTGGAGGTGCATATCCATTTTTTAAATAGAATATTATATCAACATATGTTGATTCAGTGTCGTTAACTCTTACCTCATAGATTTGTACCTCGTCACCTAAATGTTGTGATTCTGACATATTCGATGCTCCTGCCAACATCTTGCAAAAACCTTGACCTTTCACAATGTTTGCTGGTTTGATTTCAATGTCATAATCTTGCAGAGTTGTAACCCAATTTTATTTTTTTTCACCCACATTCCTTTGTACTAGAAGATTTCTTACTGCTGGGAATGGTACTATCGCCTTGGTGTGGGTTTTGAGAAGAAAAGGTCTGAAGTGTTTTATTAATTTGAAAACAGCGTAAGCTTGTTTTTCAACATTTGAGTAATTCAATTCAGATCTCTGTAAATTACAACTAAAGAAAGAAATCGGGGCTTCAACTTTATCTTGATTTTCTTGAGTCAATATGGATGCATATGATTTCTCAGAAGCGAAAGTGTACAAAGTGAAATGATTGGAAAAATTCGGCGTTGCTAAAGACGGGACGTTTATGATTGCTTGTTTTATCAAGTTAAAAGCTTCATGTTCCAACTGACCCCATTTAAATAGATAATTTTTCTTTATCATGGCTTGAAGGGGTAATACAATTCTTGAGAAGTCAGGGACAAATCGTTTGACAAAATTTATTTGACCAAGGAAAGATTGCATCGATTTTTTGTTATGGGGCAAAGGTATTTCAAAAATTTCTTTAATCCTATCAGGGTCAATATGAATCCCTGTTTTGGACACAATAAATCCAAGGAGTTTTCCTTCACTTAACGTGAAGAAAGACTTCTTGGGGTTAAGGGAAATCCCATACTTTTGACAACATTCAAAGATTTGTTTTAGATCTCTCAGATGATTACTACATTTTTTGGAATATACAGTTATATCATCTAAGTAGATTACCACTAACCTATTTACTAAACCCTTGAAGGCAATGTCCATGGCTCTTTGGAAAGTGGCACCAATATTAATTAGTCCGAACGACATCTTTTGATGGGCGTAAGTGCCCCATTTTGTTCTAAATGTGGTTTTCAGTTGATCATCTGGATGGACTAAGATTTGATTGTAACCTAAGAAACCATCTAGAAAGGACATTAGTTCTGAGCCTGCAACTGATTGCAATATCTGTTCCATAGGAGGCAATGGAAAATTGTCCTTTTAGCAAGCTTTATTGAGATTGGGAAGTCTATACAAATTCAAATATCACTGTTTTTCTTTCTAACTGGGACAAGATTGGAGACCCACCTGGAATGCATGACAAGAAAAATAATTTTGGATTTTAGTAGTTTATTTAACTCAGATTTAATCTGGCTTTCTAAATTGGGATGAATTTTCCTCAATTTCTGCTGAACAAGTTTTTCATTAGAGGTCATAGGAATAGTATGTTGAATAATAGAAGTGTCATAGGTTTTAAGATCATCATAATTCCAAGCAAAGACATTCTTATATTGTTTCAACAGACATATAAAAGCTAATTTTTCTTCCGATGTGAGTCCGAGACCTAGATTGATGTTTTGTGGTTTCATATCAGTTCCAAGATTGATTAATTCATACCTTAGAGTTGAACTCTGAAGTTTTGAATTAGTAGATCATTTGAATCTATCTTTGAGGTCGTATAAATCTTCAATTTAACTACAGATTTTGATATAGTGTTGTTGGTTGTCATGCTAGTCTTCATCAACTATCTGGTCCTCATAAGAGCCTTCTCAAGTGAGGAAGCTTACAATATCAGGATTGTTGTTAAATACTTTCCAATTGGTGATATTATCAGGAAGAGACGGCCTAAAAAATAATTCAATGGAGAATCGATTTGGGCTGTAATCTTCTGGTGGAATAAGCTTGGAAGCTACATTAGCTAGGAGATTGGCGCTAGCATTTTGGAGTCTTGGGATTGAAGAAATATTAAACACTATAAAATGTGAGGTCAGGTCTTGGACTAACAATTGATAGTGTTTCAAATGTCCTGACAGAAAGTGTATAGTATTTCTTACTTGTTTAATGACAATTTCGGAATCTCCAAATACTTGGAGGTATTTGATATTAAGACCAATTGCTTTGTACAAACCTTGAACCAAAGCTTCATATTCAGCAATATTGTTTGTACAATCAAATTCAAGTCTACATGCTAGCATAGTATTTTCCCCTTCTGGGCTAACTAATATGCATCCTACCCTTGCTCCATCATTGGATCTAGATCCATCAAAAAATAATTACCAAAATAAAGATTTATGTACAGGTTTATCTACAAAATTCACACATTTAGAGGTGTCTGTTTGGGAATAATTTTCTATTTGAGATACAACAAAGTTTTCTAAGAAAGGTGAAGTATGAGCGTTGAAATTCCCTAGGAATGACTCAACAGAATAATTTTCGATTATATTACTACTATATGCTACCATCTCATTTTCTCCTTCTAGTTTTGCCACTATATATTTTGATGTTTCTCTCGATCAACCCTTATCTGATTTGGCTTGTTGTTATAGGGAAGCCACATGTGAGACTAATCGGTTGTGAAGTAACCATGGAGATTTTTTGACCAGTCCCTACTGAGGATTAAGCCACAAAATTCAAGAATGTCAGCTACAAGTCTATCAATGACTTGACAAACTTTTGGGTTTGATGAAAGTCTAATGGTTACTTGATTAAGTTTTCTGATAACTTTGACTTGAGACCAATCTAATTGTATTATTCGTACTGCAGATTTCTGAGGCTGAACATTTAACTTAGTGCAGACTGTTCTAGGCAAAATGTTAGATGAAGCACCAGAATCAACTAAACAGTTGTGCAAGTTTTTATTAAAGACTTCAAAACTAAGAAGAAATGGCGGAGTATGAGATTTAGATCTTCTGCCAATTAGAGCGATGTCGATTGGATAAATTTTGTTTGAAGAAATACTAGGGGGTCTTCCCATTTCCTGAGCGGCCTGTGATATTACTGCGGCAGGAAGCAGGGTAGTGGGAACTGCTTTGAGTTCTTTCAAAAGTAGCTTCTGCTGATGTTTTAATTTACTAAGCTCATGAAAGGTGATGTTTGCCCTAATTTTCTTCATATCCTCAATAATATTGTATTCCATTTCGTCGGGAATTATCAGAGTTTTGGATGAAGGTGAAGGATTTGATTGGGTAGGGTTTGTTTGAGTAGCTTTCGGTGAAAATTTCTTACCTACGACTTTATCTCTGGGAGATGGCATTGAAGTTTTCTGTTTTGAACTTGATTGAGGTGGATCAAACTGATTTTTGCTTCTAGTGGCAACAGGTAGTGCTTCCTGATCCTCTTCGTTTGGAAGGATAAAATCCCAATCCCTGTAACTCCACTATTTCTTCATCGTCGGTTTGTTCTTCACTTAAGGCTTCTTCCTCATCTCCATCTGATTCAATGTTAGATATAGCATTAGGAGGTTTAAGATCTGTTGGTGCATTCCTTTTATATGGTCTAAAAGGTTTCTTGGAAGAAGATTCTGCTACTTTCTTTTTTATGTCAACCATTTCGTTAGACATGGTTTTGAGGACTTTTTGTAACCCTTCTAGATCAAAATGATCCTTTGGTGGTTTTTTCCTAAAATCATCTCTAAAGGTTACTTTCTTGGATTTTCTTTCCTCTAATGTGTTTTTCTTTTCTACGGCCAAGGTAAGTTTTTCAACAGCTATTGCTTCTTTCATATTTTCTGCTAACGTCAGTTTGACAGCTCTATCAACGAATATGGTTGTGTTTGAAGGTAGAGCAGAAATGTACCATTCATTTCGGACCTCCTTGCTAAGCTTGGACACCGTAGGTATTTTATTCAATAACTTATTGAAATGTGAGTTGAATTCCTTAATGGGTTCTTTTGGTTCGGCTTTCAAATTGGAGAGGTCATTTATCAAAGTTGTTGTAGACCTATCATCTCCAAATTTAGTTAAAAATTGCTCTTGAAAAGCATCCCAGCTATTAATAGAGCCTGATGGTAACGAAAAGTACCATGATCCTGCTGCTCCTTGTAGAGTATATGGGAATAATCTTACAACTATGTCTTCTTCTATTACTCCATTCAAATTAATGGACAACATGAAATTATTTATATGTTCTTCAACTAACAGGCCATTATCAGGGTTAAATTTAGGTAACCATTTTTCTAGATGTGTTGGCAATTGGGTCAAAGGTCCAGCCATTCTAACAGCTCCTGGGTTGGTCCATGGCCTTGGTTGAGGTTGATTCTGTGCCATTGTTGGGATATTAGTAGCAGAGGGTGAAGCAGTGGTTGAAGGTGATTGGGTAGAGGATGGTGCAGCTCCTGTACCTATGTGAATCACGATCTAGAGTTGGGAAGTGGGTGTGTGACCTTGCAATGATATGGATGGAATGGACGATGATGATGAAAGAACCTCGCTATGAGATTTTGATGGTGTCTTCTTAGCCCTTTTACGACTTGGTAGAGGGAATTCAAATGGTGGGATTCCAAGTTTTTCACTTTGTGCTCTAGTTAGCGGTTGCGATGGGATATATTGAGAAGTGACACTACCTTGGGATAACTCAGATTCTTCTTGAGATATTGAAATCCCCTGCAATTTGTGGATCAAATATTGTACTTCAGGGGGTTCAGAAGAAGAACTGTCTGGCTTGTTTAGGATTTCAGCAGTGGGCTCTGTATTTTTATTTTCAACTTTTCGCTTGGGAATAGGAGATTTGGAATGTGAACGAGAAGTTGGAGGTGATGATGAGGGAGTTTTACTCTTAGAATGGCATGTAGATTTAGATTTACTTTCCATTCATAGTTAGGCCCTCCTTCTAGCGCCAAAAAATTTGAAGGCTCAAAAATCGTTGCCTCAACAAGGGGGATAACCACCAGGTCTAGACCTTAGGACAATTCCTTTTCCGTTTGGTATAGTGGCTCCATCTTGGGATGATGGGACCAGTTTCCCAATCTATTTATATGCTTGTGCTAATGGGATGATGTTTTTGAGATTTTTGGAGTACTACTAAACCTCAAAATATTCTAATTTAACTAATAATCACGTGCAGTTTGTCCTAATCAAAAATATTTATCTCACTATAACTATCTCGGGGTGTAACATGAAATATGTGATCTAAAATGATATCTGAAAGTAATTGGTAATAAAGATCATTCAATCACGATAAGAAGTGAATCTATTTAACAATGATCATTTCATATAAAAAGTTAGCCGAAACAATATGAGAGATATATCACATAAAAATCATTCATATATTGAGCATAAATTATAAATCATCATCATAAAATAGTGCAATAATGGCAATCTAAAATTAAAACTTTCATACATAAATAACTTGAAGATAATGTATTGCTTGACACATAAGTAAAAAAGAATTAAGAGATAAAAGTACCATTTATAATACATTCTACTCATGTGCTCCAGCAATATTGGTCTACTTTTAAATCATTCAACATCATCTAAGAGTACAAAAGTGCAATTTCAGTAGAAGATGTCAAATTCAAGTAGAAAATAAATCCTGTTCCATTAATTTCACCAGAACTTCCTCAAAGGGAGCAGAAGTGCATGTTCTGAAGAATGTTTCTGATAAAATTTCTGGACCACTCTCTAAATGCATGAGATGGGTTTAAATACAAACTTATGAAACTAAAAATATATTATTACAAAAAAAGTTGAGGAGGTTTAAACGACCCGCCTCAATTTAAGCAAAATAAAACAAAAATAGAAATGTGCATAATGACTAATCCTGCATTCGATCTTTCAGATCGCAAATGTCTAGCACAGTCTTAAGGAGTGTAGGTTGGCTGACTTCGACTTTCAGTTGTCCTATAAACACGGCATTGACGAGTGCTAGCACCATTTTCTTGGTAGAAACAATTAGGCATTTCAGGGTCATATACTGGTTGTGCGGTTTTACCAGATATTGCCAATAAGCCTCCCAGTTTAACCTGGTCACTTTCCTAATTGCTTCTGTTCTTTCTTCTGCTGCCTTCTTCCACTATAATTCAAGTTGTTTTACATGCGGAAGGAAACCAAGGGTGGTTTCTGCCACAAGATTAGCACTATGCAAATTTTCATTTACAACTTCAATGACGTTGTTTGCCGCTGCTGCCGCATCCTCTGTTGCTTGTTCCGCTTCTTTGAGCTGAGAACCCCAACTTGCAAATAAGATCTCCTTATGTGAGTCATCCAGTTTGGGCATGCCAGCTCTTTCCCCATTCTCATAATTTTTCCAAGTTATGAAACCTGAAACCTTTTTAAGAATTTCATCATATTCCAGTCGCAATTCCACAACTTGGCTCATTAACTTGTCACTTATTTCACAGTGAGAGTTCCACTGCGAGATTTTTTGGCATAGCAATTCTTTTTGGTGTGTGAGCTGGGAGTTGAGGTTGAGTGCTTTGGTGACAAACTGATCGATCTTTGGGTTGTCCTTATGTAGATTTGTTATGCTTCGTATCTGTACCTTCTTACCTAGCAAACTGCTTTGATGTTCTATTTGCATTTGTTGGAACTCCTACTGTAACTTAACCAATTGTATTTCTGCTTGTTGGTTGGTTTTGGCTTGTTGTAACTATTGTTCAAGTGACAAAATTTTGTCTTCTTTTTCTTTAATAAATAGTTGTACCTCTGCTACTTTGTTAATGGTTGTCGTAGCGTATGCACCTGCAAACTACGAGAGCCTGGTGAGGTTGGTTGATGGGTCGGTGGATGAGTCTTTCTGGAGGACATCCATCGGCTCATTGTCTAGAGTGGTAGCAGTTATAGATTCCAATTTTATTTTCTTTCTCTATCTCTTAAAAACAGCCTTGTATTGTGGGCTATAAAATACATCAAGAGGGGGAATTTCTTCTATTCTTAAAACAATCTCAGAGGTGGGGGTAACGGGAATATGTTCTATTTCTTGAGCACTCACAGTTCCCCCTGTTATAATTTCTGGAGTTGTTTCTTGATGTGTCATTTGTGTCTCCGGTGCTTGTTGAAATTATCCCACTCCTCTTCCAAATCAATTACCAGAGGCTTTATTAGCTGTATAGGGGGAGTGTGGGTTTCAATCGGCTTGATGGTCAAAGTCTGTTCATCCGTCCTCGCTGTAGACTGGGTTGTATCCTGGATTGATTCCTTGCTCTTGCTTTTCTTATTTTCTGAAGACTTCTCGCATGCCTTTCTAGAATTGGTTTTGGATTTTCCCTTAGAGTCACCATCTATGCTTACACTAGGAGTGGGCTCCCTTATTGGTCCAATTAACAATTGGTCCAATGGGACCTTTGATAACCTCTTTTCTCTATAGCTATAAAATGTCTCAAGGCCCTCTCGATCAAAAAATATTTGTGCCATATATTTCACTTCTCTGAAGGTATTATTTTGTAAGAAAACATCATCAAATGGGTCCTTCTCATGGCTGAATATTTTTACTTTGACCATAGTGGTAAAATCCTTGACATTACCAAATGGGTCGTATTGTCTTTTAGGGAACTTAGGTAGTCGTAGAGACAACATATTATCTACTTCCCTGAACGCATGTCCAAGGTCATGTAATGCAAACACTCCACATGATACAAGAAATTGAGGCCAAATGGCCTTCTTTGACTCCTTTAGTGTTTTGTTCATCCCTCCTTCACTGCATGTACGATAGGCTATCTCCCTAACCATTAATTTATATCTGACATAGAAAGGGAGAACATGGGGAGAGGCGATGCTGCCAAACACTCTGATATATGTAAATGTCTCTTCCCCGAACCATCGGGATACTGGGAGGATGTCTATCTCAGCTTCTTGGGAGAATCTGGAGGCATCTCGGCTATAGATTCGTTTATGGATGGGAAGCATAACCCCGTGACAAATCTTGAAAAAATGTGGTTCCAAATTGGATTCCCACGTATCCTTGTGGTAGATGTTAATTGGAAGTGGATCTTGAATATTCCACTTCCATCCCATAAGAGGGAATTTAGAACCAAAACAAATAGCGTCCACAACATAAGCACACATTAAAAACAGAGGGTAAACCCTCGAAGCTATACTCCTTTTCCTTCTAGACTCTATAATTGCTTTAGCTAGATTATCAGACAGGGTTTGTGCCCAAATTATTATTGTTGCATTAATGGTTGCATTTATTAAGGGCAACCATTCTAAGGAGAATTTGTTACTGTCAGGTTTGCCAAATTGTCTACAGAGCATAGCCACAGCAAAACAGAAAGGGGAACAAACAGATGCGGTGGTGTACATACTGTTTTTTCTTTCTTGATTCTTTCTTCATTATTTGACCAATTCTTTGTGCAGTCCGCCAATTCTTCATTTTCTTTGACGAATTTCTCAACAAATCACCTGTTGTAGGTAACCTGTGGCTTCGACAGTTGGTACATAAGCCTTAGGCTGTCTGGAGTGAAAGATACTAAAAGTTCTTGGCCTCCTGTTTTGATCTCTCTGTCAGATATATCTACCCCATCAATAATCCACTTAACCATGTCAGTATAGGGGATTATTTTCGATCACGCAGATATTTAGTGCAGAAATGAGCACGCAAGTTCATTTATGGAAGCACTAGAGGAATCACACACATCAACTGTAATCGTTGTCTCTAGAATCCTTGGTTGTTCTTCCTCTAGTAACTGATACATAGTCTCCCATGTAGACGTCCCTACTTCTCTATTACATTTAGTGTCTATGAACAAAGGATTCAATTATGACTTCTCAGTGGCGACTGCTTTTCCTTTCTTCACCATTGCTTTCGGCTCCCTTTTCTGCGGTTTTTTCCTGAAAGTTTCAAGAGGAACAGTTTATCAGATAAAAATTATACTGAATGTAGGAATGAATCAATGAAAAAAACTAGTAAAGGTGATAAAGGTGTTTTATTTGAAATCACGTAAGAAGTTATCAAATCACTCTAAATGGCCTTTCACACATAAATGCAGTTACTTATTCATAAATGCCCATTAATGATCTGTTATCCTTTAACTTGAATGTACATAAATATTCACATCGTAAATCGGGAAACAATCTCCTAGGGTGGTGAGCCTTTAAACTACGATAACAGCGATTTTGTGATTTGCAAAGCAATATCACAGATTGCTATATCGCATAATTTGTTTTCGTTTAACTTACCATTTTTTGAGTTTGTGCGAGATGTGAGATGTGAGATGCGAGAAACAACTGTCATTACTTATCAGGCCTCTTTTTTAACAAATAATGGACCTCTGCATGTGTTGATGGAAAGATTAAGAGGTGGGTCCATGACGAGATCGCATTTCGCAATATCGGTATATAATAGGTTGAGGCTTGTGTCGTATGATTGAAATGAGATGTGAGACAACTATTATACCATCGCAATTTCGGAGATCACAATCTCGTAGATCACAATGCTTCAAGGTACCCTCTTTTGAGAAGCCTTTTATAATTTGTGATGCGAGACTTTAGCTTTTTAAGGAAGCTTTAAGGACTTTTTAACATTATGACCGTATTTCAGATATAGATTTGCGTTTTCGATTGTTTCATCGTAGATCGTGGTGGTTTAGAAAGGTACCTTTTGTGATGCATTTCATGCTAAATACGAAAAAGTAGCATTTTAATGGTTTTATAGGTTTTGCTTGATATCTTGATTTATTCTAAAGATAAAAGAAACACCTACATGCTAGGATTGATTTTTTGGGTATATACATTTTTTTTGAAAGGGTCCCCATTTATTAAAGTAATATTTTACTACTAATGTTAATAAATGGGGGGGAGTTGTTGAAAAGCACAACACCTACCTATCGAATCCAATCAAAGGAAGTGACCATACTACTTGGAGGCGGTGTCGTGGGAATGAGAGAACTACCCCCTTGTGCTATGGGAATAGGAGAACTGCTCCCTTGTGTTGTGGGAATGGGAGAATCCCCCCCTTGTGCCATGTGAATTAGGAGAATTATCCCCTTATGCCATTGGAAAGGGAGGTTTCCCCCAGTCCATTCGAACTTAAAGAAACAAGAAGAACTTGAGTAGTATGAGACTCAATCTCTACGAGAAAAGTATGACTAACTGAAGATGGAATCGATTCAACCATTTTCTCAACCAATAGTTGGTCGGGAATAGACTCATGGGATTCACATTTAGAGAGAGTGGGATTGACTAGAGATGGATTTTGATCAATCACTTCATCAAATAGTGGAGGATTGGGAGAAAGCTTCTGGTAACCAGCAAGAAATCATTGCTGAGAAGTTGTAAAGTTTTCCAACACTTTTGAGGCTTCATAGATATAAGGACAAAGATGAATAGGATGATTCCTTTCACATAACCTACAAGGAAACTTAACTTTACCCTTTTTCCCGTGGACCTTACTATCACTAGTTGATGGTTTGTCACTAGCATGATCTCGAGAGGATGATGACAAAAGCTAATGTGAGCCTATAGGCCACACTTCTAATACCTTGGGAATACTAGGACAATCTCTAAGAAGGTGGTCACCCTTACATAACTTGCAAGGGAATTTAACTTTGTGGGGTTGATTGGAAGGTTCCTCCATACTAGTTTCATGGGTAGAAATGGTTGCTTGGTTTCCCCCTGCTTATTTTGCTTCTTCTTCTTCGTACTCTTCTTCTTCTTCTTAGCTTCCTGGTTACTAGTATCAAGACTTTCACCAGTCAAGGAGGAAGAAAGGGATGAAGAAACAATATGTGAAGAAGGAAAAGGGTCAACTTTAGGATAAAATTGAGGTTGATTTTGTTCAGGTGGAGGAGAAATTGGTTGAGGATCATTTTGGACATTCAGAACCATAGGGGTCTAAAACAACGAAACTGGGAAACCAATGGTAAATCTGGGAAGGGACAACGTTTCCATATAAGGAGCACCAAAATTTCCAACAGAAGGAAAAGTAATAGCATTCCTATCAGAGGGGTTTCCTTCATTGGTAGACTCAGGTACTATTTCCATTAGTCTCAGCCTAAGATCCACTAAGGAGTTGTTCCATAGTGAGGATGTTGTTCCACGGTCAATTAATTTTAGAAATTAACAACAAAAATAAATAAATAAAATAGTAACTAGGAAAAATGATTACCAGGTCACCGTGAACTGCAATATACCACCTTGGTAAACCAAGGATTTATGTACATGCATGCAATCTTCCTAATGTTGTGTTGGGTGTATCGTAGTGTACAAGGCGGCCGACTCGATTACCTATGGTGGACTTCCAAAATATACCAAGAGGTACGTGGAAGTGCAGTTTGTAGTAGTTCTTTCTAATGCATAACCGTATGATGAGAGCATTCCCATATACTTATCATGCATGGAGAACCATCCGATATACCCTAAGGTACATCACTTACGTATGTGGAATAGGATATCAGGCCCAGAATGTAAAACTGACAAAGAATGAAAAATCCTAGTCTAAAGACGTCGGAACATGTCTCTAGCCTAGACTTTTATGTGTTTCGTTAAGTTTCAAATGATCCTTAGTTTAATTGAGTGAATTTTAGAGTTTATATTAAATTATGTTTCAATTTCAAGGCTCAAAACTTGATGTCACTTGAACACACCTATGATGCAACTAATATGACAAAAAGAACTATTTCCATTTTCCCTTTAACAATGAAAGACCTAACTAATTAGGGGAAGAAGAAATCAATCAACAATGCAACAAACAAGTGATGCAACAATCGATCTCCTCAACTTCACTATTCCAATCAAAATCAAATCCTATATGCAATGCAAATTTATTTATTTCCTTTTCTTTTCTTTTAATGTTTCAAATGCAAAGAAACATATGAATGCAACTTGATCGTTGATGAAAAGAAACCACATAGACTTTAACTATAATTTAAAAGTTACTTTTCAAATTCAATATACATAAAAACCTAAATTGACAAGAAGAAAGAAAGAATGAGACACAATTTATAAAAAAAAGGTGATGACACTCAGAGGCGATTAAGACTCATACACAATTTAGCCCCCCCGTCGATTGAGTGGGAATTGTTTTTGCAGAAATGAAAGCAAAAACACTAAAAAATTGTTAATAAACTAAAGCAAACCTTTGAATAACGACCAAAGGAATATTCACTCAATTTAGAAAAAATCAAGTGTTGTATTGGCTTCGAAAAGACATGAACACACTCAGAGACTCAAGGAAAACAAGCTAGAACCAAGCAAATTAGAGAAGAAAGCATGAAATGGAAATTTTTTGCATGAAACATGGGTCAACGCATGTGCATATAGGCTACTAGTGCTCTATGATGCTCAGTCTATAGATCAAGGGGTGCGCTAATCAGGAAAAGGGATTTTTTGACATAAAAAACCAAATGCAGCTCAATGAAAGGTTTTCCTAGGGTCAATTCAGACTGAGTCAAGCATGGGATGTCTATTCAAGAGGTGTAACAAGGGATAAAGTCAAGGAAAACAATAAGGAAATGAATCTATCCCCAATGGAGTCGCCAATTTCTTATACAAAATATATGACTGCGGACAAAAGTATCTTCCCTAGACCTAGTGGCTTAGTCTAGAACAACAAAAATCAAAGACTATAAAGTTCTCCTTAGAAGAATTGGAGAATGGAAATATGCTTAACTATGATCTGTCGCAATATCTTCTCTCCTCTTGGCTTGTAACCTCCAACCATAGCTCCGATCTCTATAAACAATCCACGCAAACCAGAGATCTACGACATATATGTAGCATTATCCAATCACTCTATTCAATGGATCAACATAACATTGAAATATATAAATATAAAAATAACATAACACATATAGGAAAATATTATACTCTTTGTATTAATATGAAAAGGAGAGTTTACAACCAAAAGTAGAAGTTGATCTTGTAAACATCTCCCCAAGTTGACTTGTCCTTCCTTGCCACAATGCACATCTCAAGGTCACCCTAATGCATGGGAATGATAACTCTCTTATGACCACAAAAACAACATAATGGTATGATTAGTCTCCAAAATTCCCTCTAGCTTGTGGATGGTAGTAAATATATAAGAGAGGATGGTAATTTAGGAATTCTTATCCATTTACCAATCCAGACTTGAGATCCACTCTTGATGGGAGGATGAGCTCAAGGGATAGGAGGTGAAATATCCAAGGTAGGATTATATAGGATTCGAAGTTCTTATCCAAGATAAATGGTTGTAACAACTCCTATAAACTTCTAGAAGAGTAAGCTTCGAGATTATTTTTATTTTTTCTGAATTTCTAAATCAATGCAGCCCTAGCAAGGGACAACCTTCTCTGATAGAGTAGGTGCAGAACTGAGCAACATGTTGTTGAACGTAGGTCCCTAAAGGGCCAGGGTGCATTGGGCCTTAACAGCACCAGAATGAAGAAATCAAGGTCAAAAACTCAGGGATTTTGTAGATTCATGCTTAGAGCTTTGTGTAGGGATGATGAAAAGGTGTTCTTGGATGTTGATTGATCTAGTCTGTAGGTCTATTGACTAGATGTGACAAAATGTCCTATAACACATTCGACACCTAATCACCTCCATTATCGCTCCTAAGAGCCTTCACCTTCTTTCTTGTTTCTTTCTCAACTAGTTCCTTGATTTCTATGAACTTGGAGAATGTATCATCCTTCTTTCACATGAAGAAGATCTAGCACTTCCATGAGAAGTCATCAATAAAAATGACAATTTGTTTGTGTATGACAGTGGATGTTGTCGAGAAAGGTCAACAGGCATCATAGTTTATCCTCTCAAGGGTTGCATGTGCTTTGTTGTCTCGATCATGGAATGTGGCTTTTGTGTACTTCCCTAAAGTACATCCTTTGCATACATCTTGATGCTAAAATGCTCCTTTGGGGAGGCCCAAAATTATCTAATGCATGATCTTCAAAGCACCATTATGCAAATGGCCAAGTCTTCTATGCAAAATTTCACCGATATCGCAACTCTGCAACTTCTCTTCCTATGTGCTCAATGCAGCACAATCCTCCACATCTAGCTTGTACATGTTTTTCACACAAACCCTAATATGCTTCACCAGTCTTGTGGCTATGTGTCTTAGCAATTCCTTTCCTTTCCTGAAGACCACATCATAAACATAGTCGTCTAAAGCTACAACAAAGACGGTATTTTTCTTTAGGCCCGAAACAAACATGACATCCTTGAGCTTGAGGGGGGGAGCTCGACTCCCTCAGAAAGTTAACTATACAAATCCTAGTTGCGTTGTACCTTTCGTCGTCCCCCATCTCAATGTGCATATGCAAGTATTTTTCATTCAGATCACTGAAAAATTCTCTATTCCTTTTCATATGGAGCAAGGAACCTAAGTCCAAGTACCACACGCTTCCCATCATTGTTTTGTACATGCATGAAATGAGGGTAAGTTCAAGCTCGAACTGTAAAGCTAAAGCTTCACCTACTGCTCCTCCTGAGGTCTTCTTGATTTCCTTCTTTCGTGGACACTTCATGGTAGAGTGCCTGAGTTCATGACAATGGAGCATTTATTTGTTTATAGAGCTTTCTTCTTACCCCCTTCAATGGATTCTGGTTTGGATTGGGATTTCTTCCCTTTTCCCTTCTTTTCCTTTCCAAACAATGCAAATTTTTCTTCATCCTTTCCCTTAGATGAAGTCCCATCCATAGTATTACAACTTATTTCCTCCTATACCAAGTCGGATCATAAGCACTCCCAACTCGCTAGTTTCACCCTCCCATTCATCAAATCTTGATAGTTATGCCAGCTCTTGGGAAGGTTTAAAAGGGGTAGAGATACCAAGTATTCTTCAAGGAAATTAACATTGACCCTGCCAAGTTCATCATGACATTGTGTAAACTTGCTCAGATACTACAGAATTGTGTCATTCTTCTGCATCTTCATACTTCAAAGTTTATCTTTGAACAACATATTCATGTGATCACTACTATTCTCGAACAATTCTATCAACGCTTTCCACATCATGAACGAAGTTTATTTTTTGTGGAGATTCGATACAATATGATCTTGCACTCCCTCCAAGATGATTCTCCTTGCCTTGGCTACATCTTTCTTCCACTGAGTAAGGTTGTGAGCATAAGATGCTTGAGGTTTTTCAACATTTGTCTTGATGTATTCTAGTAACCCATTGTCATCCAATACTGCCTCCATGTGGTCCTTCCATGCAAAAAAATTTGAGGTGCCTTTCAAGGCATACTCTAGCCTTAGTATGTTAAAGGCCATCCTCTCAACTCTGAAGAAATCATGCTACATTGATCTTCAAATTCGAACCTTTGAGACCCAACTTCGAATTTCCTGTTCTATTGTGAATCCTTGTTTGATACCATGTAGAAATTAGGGTGTAGGTTCGAATCTACTCATGAAATTTACTAAATCACAAGACTCAAAGCTACTTTACTACTCTATGGAATTAAATTCACAATCTAGAACAAAAATCATATACATGCAAAAGGAAACATCACACATGCAAATATATTTATCTAAGGGAAAGAAACTTATCAAAACCCCTTCCAATCTATATTGATTAATCAAAGAATAGAGATGAATACATATGCTTGCTCAAGCCTTAGCACAACTTGCAAGTGTATAGTCTATCTCTCTACCTAACTGACTGAATTTGGCCAACACTTAGCCAATTTTCAAGCCCTCCAAGATCCTATTTCCTTGTGTCTTTCCTTGCAGAAATTAGCCCCTATTATTTGTGAAATTCCCTCAATTGGATTGCGTAATTCCTCTAGGATCATCTTCTGATTGCATGCACCACCTATACACATTAGAATAGTCTATAAATGATAGTATATTGCCTTAGAATATCCATCTCAACTAGGTAACCTGAATTCTTTGTATGCATCAATTATTTTGGGTTGATTGATTAGTTAACCGGTTGATCACTAAGTGTGATTGAAGTTACACTTCCACAACTTGACCTTCCACTAGTTCTTCTAACAATTAGAACTAGTTTAACTGACCATAACTCAATTTAACTGAAATAGATTGCTACAAATTAGAAATCAATCATACTAAACTGAACTCAAGCTGCCCCAACACAAATTAACTAAGTTAACTAAGTGGCAAGTGCCATGTCACCTCAGTTAACTACCTCCAAGATTTCTGTTGAAATGGAAATTCGAATTTTCTCTAGTTTGACCAAGGGAATGTCAAACTAAGATTTTCTTGCTGCGTTTTCAATAACACTTACAAAATTCTCATTGATTATTCAATGGTTTAGCAATATTTGTTTATATTTATGGAGAATTGTGGAAATGGTCTAGAATGTGCTTACTTTGTAATGAACTTTACTTCTAGATACTTTATAAGGTGTTTCTGTGGATTTTGAGTTGTTATGATTTTATTTTTTTGAAATGTGCCTTACGATTTTTAACATACAGAAGATGAATTTCCTTCATTTTTCTTACACTTCTCATTGATATCAAAAATCGTGTTGGAGAAAAGGCCACATTGATTGAAGGAAAAATTAAGAAGACTTCAGAACCACAGGATCATGAGCAGGTTGATGTAGATGATGAGTATGATGATGGTATTGATGATGTTGACATTCGTGTAGAAGATAAGAGTTCTGATAATAACCACAAACACCCTTGTGATTTGTCATGGATGAAAATTAATCATTTTCAAAGTAATGATAAATTGGATTTACTTGAGACCCAAAGTAACTCACATAAAGAGAATTTAAGTGAGGGAAGAATGAAAAAACTTTCAAACAATAGTTCCAGAAGTGATTTTCATCAGGAATTTGCTTTGCACAAAGACCATGCACTAGGTTATAATGAACAAGATTCAGAAAATGCTCAAAATACTTTGGCTATAGATAAAAAACCAAAAGAAAGGCTGGAAAGTGGTTTTCCACTAGATATTGAAGATGTTACTCTCAGAGTATGGTCAGAGAGCTCAACAAACATACATAGTGACAATTCTTCTTGGAAAGTGGATGCTCAGAAGAGGAACACATATTTGTCACAAAATGTCACAAATGTCCAATAATTTCAAGTGTATGTTGTAAGGATGTGTGCATGGGCAAGACTTCCATTGCCAACTTGTACCAAAACAATAGTCACAAATAACCTAAAGACCAGGGCTGTTAGAAGCAATGGGAATTGACAATCCTTGCTCCATCTCGTGAGGCATACTTGATTTGGAGCCTCTGAGAAGACTTTTAACATTTTGTACAGTAGGAGGAGAATATGTTACAACGAAGACTGATGATGACAAGTCTCTTTTGCTGGTAAAGCCAAGTCATCAAGGAAATATTTTAGCAGTTATGTTAGAGTAAAATATGCAGCCCAAAGGGACATTTCTATAAATTGAAGGATAGGTAAATATTTAATGGAGAAATATCCAACTTTATTTTGGATTCCTTGTGTCATGACTCATCCATGATTTCAACCTTATTTTAGAGAATTTTAACAATTTTCCCTGGGTTCACTGACATATACATAACAAGGCAAATTGCAATTTCATTATGGGAATTTGGTAAGAAAATATACAACTCTTTCTCATTGACTAAAATAACAAACTATATTTAGAGCATGATATTCATGATGTTCCAATACAAGGTCCACTAAATTCACTGCAAAACAATGATTACTCATTTTTTTGGGTTATTCCTAAGTGAAGATGTCAAGGAATCCAAGATTGTGCTAGGAAAATATGTTCATGCAAATGTTGAAGGTCGAGCAATTGTGATTAAAGGAAACCCTTGTGAATAAGTATGGAACCTTAAAAATGCTGGGTAAAAAAATTGGGGAGAAGTTTAAACCATGTGTGGCAATAACAGGGAAACAATATAGGAGAAACTTGTCAAATAAAGTAAACGAAGGCCATATACCATAACATGTTGTTATCTTTCAAAAATTGAGTACACAATATACAAAATGCTTTGACACACCAATGAACTTCATTCTAAGCCCACATAATGCATTCAACCACTACAACTTGATTACGATAAAGAATATATATTATCATTATTGTTGAAAGGTGTGTGTGTGTGTGTGTGTGTGTGTGTGTGTATAGTGTGTGTGTGTGTGTGTGTTGCATGAAGGATCTGCATTGTTGATCTTTAAATCACACAATTTCTCCTTTTCCTCACAATGAACAATGCTTCTGTGAACTATCAATTATTCCAATGGAAATTAAGGTGTGTATTGATGTACTATTATGAAGGTTTCTATGTTTCTTCAATCTAGTGGGATTATGGGTAGATAGAGAGGAGAAACAAATCTATTCAATAGTGCCATGGTGATTATGTTGCATCTAAGTCTCTTGTTTTTTACCTAGTTTTTTGTTGTTGTGTGGTCGGAGTGACAAGAGGATAAGAGATAGAAAAAATTCCTCTAGTGCAGATGAGGTGCACAAACTCCTCCAATGCCCAACAATCCAGCAAAGGCCAAAAAAAAATCAACAGAAAAAAATTGAATATAAGAACCCAAAAAAACAACAACTGACCCTTCATAAGTTTCTCCAGCGCAACAACAGGCCTACCACAACATTTCCAAAACAACTATGAATGAACGAACACACAACTGTCGAACGAACAACTGCTGAAAATTCTACAACGGTCTCATGACCCACACACACACACACACACACACACACACATATATATATATATATATATATATATATATATATATATATATATATATATATATATATATATATATATAGATATAGATATATATAGATAGATAGATAGATATAATTTTTCGGTCAAAAATGCTTTTCGGCTGAAAAACTTTGTTTGTTCGAAAAATCTAGTCGCCATAATTCCCTCCACCGGAAAAAAATCTATTGCATGGTTGTCGTTAATTTAAATGGTCATTTTTTTTGGCAGAAGAAAAATTTAACTATTTGGCCAAAAAAATAAAGTTTGACCTAAAAAAATTTCAATTCTGCCGAAAAAGTACAATTATGATTTTTTCACGGGAAATTATCACAAAAATGTAACCCAACTTCACATTTTCACCCTTATTTATCAGATAGAGAAACATTTGAAACATCTAGTGTTTCAAAACAAAAGTTGAACACAAGAAACAAAATGTATTTAACCATAGTTATGCCATAACAAAGACCCAACAAGAAGGTAAGCACTCTCCAACAAAACTTGACTTGGAGCCTGCATAACCAAGTGAAGAACAATTTCCCACCGCAGAGAAACAAATGAAGGAACAAAAGAGAAAGTTGGATGTACAATTTGTATTAACAACCATATGGAGGCCTTTTCAATATACCACACACACCAAAATACGCTAGAGAGAAAAATGAATCCACTGCGAGAACTACCCAGACCAACCAAGTGTCACCACAAAAACTCCAAGAGTAAAATAAATGTAGATTTGTAAATGCCATATAACGCCATATGTATAACCTAAAATATATTTAGTAACAATAATAACATTTGAGCCTAAGGGAACCAAAACTTGACCAACAAAGACCAGTATTAATCAGAGAAGATAACTGGACAGTCAGGAGAATTAGCAATAGGTGGAACATTAATGACTCTAGAAGGATCATATAGCTCCTCAGAAGCAGAGTCTGAGACCACATATTTTTCTACCCTTCTCAAACGAGAATCAATATCATAAATGAAGAAACAAATATTCCTTGGAATATGTTTAATGTCCTCTTGGCTAGAAAAAAAATTGTAATTATCTACTTTCTTGTCTCTTAAAACCATGTGGAAGAGAGTTTCCACTTGTTGGTGAACTGAGAGAGAATGAAGGAAATGCCACCTTCATTTCCTAAAATTTCCCAGATCAAGAATCCATTTGAGACATTCTGCAGCTACCTTTAATCAGAAAACTAAGGGAAATCCCCAAACTCCTTTGATTCCAACAACTAAATTTCCCTTCAAACTTCTAGAGCGATTGGATCAAATTAAGTTGCTACATAATCCCAAGAAAACAACCAATGATGATTATAGCTAGAACTAATCACACCACGTCTATGACTTGCCATTCTCTGTGGAGGAGGCATGGTAGCAGAGAGAAGAGAACAATCCCTATAACCCTAAAATAAATGACAACCAACATGACCAACAAAGGAACAAGACACATACCTTTGAAATCCCAATCAAACCATAATAAAATCATCCCCTAGACTCCACATCTAGGACCCAAATACAATAGCAACTTGTAAGACTCTACGAACTACATATGTGGACCTTTGAAAACCTCATTTGTAAAGAAAAACATAGACTCTCGAAAATATGAACATGTTTTTAAAATCACACCCAAAATAATGGA
The DNA here is from genome assembly GCA_031772625.1 of Pinus tabuliformis. Lineage (NCBI taxonomy): Eukaryota > Viridiplantae > Streptophyta > Pinopsida > Pinales > Pinaceae > Pinus > Pinus tabuliformis. Next base: position 602,120,589 of record CM062815.1, read on the forward strand.
AGACAACTAACTTGACCATGAAAATCCGAATTGGGAAGGAATCGAGAGAGTTTCCCCTTGAGTTGTCAAAATCCTAGTTACCCAAAAAAAGAGCTAGTAAGATATTACAAAGGCAAAAGGTAGGAAGCACCCGAAACATAAATAATGCCTCCAAATGGAAAGATAAACCACTATTCTTATCTCTAGATACAGAAATTACAGGGATACCAATAATCACACCTAAGTGTTAGGCAGGGATATGAGATACCTACAAACTCGGAATCTCGGAGAGTCGAATTAGAGAAAACAACCACCAATTCAAAGATCGGCATGTTCGCAGTGTTGTCCAAAAATAAAAAGAAGAACATTGTCCCGATTCACTCATGAACATGAAGGAAATCATAGGTAATGATGTATCCTGACCACCATAGAAAAAACCACTACCATCCTCACCAAAACAATGAGAAAACCCTACTTGACGTACAATTCTTATTGCATCAAAATCGAGAGAGCAGCAGGGTGAGGATAACACCACACCACCACTATGTATAACGACATACCTTTGCCACCCTATATCAACCGTCATGAATTTATAATGAGGGGATGTGAGGTCATTACCCTGAGCTTGAAAACAAATTTCCTAACACGCCATGACGAGGAGTGAACATGTGTAATCCCAACACATGTTTTAAGAAACATTCCCTTCCTGGCTCACACCCCCATTAACAATGTTATTAATTCTTGTGAGCAGTGATTTCACTTGGAATGAATGGAATGTACAAAAAAAATATCATTTATCCTATTTGGTTCTTGCCACTCCAAAAAGATGTCAAATGGAAATATATATATATATATATGTGTGTGTGTGTGTGTTTAAAAAATATAGTTAAATACTTACCCCCTCTTTTTATTAGTGGAAATTTAGGGATTCATTTATTATTTTTCTATTTTTGTTTTCATAAAATTAAAAAATTAAGATATAAGCATTTAATTGTAAGAGGCTAAACTATAATCAAGAATAGTACTTGGTTTTATGTATGTCATTAAAGTTAAATACTACTTGAAAGCTCTTGTTATTATAGCTTATGACTTAAAAATATTAGATTTATTAGACATATTATTTAGGTTGAAACTATATTTTGGTTGTATGACTTAATGCTACTTTTAATTGGTCAAGTATTTTCCCTCATTAGAGGAAATAGGTTATCAACCCAAGATCCAAAGACATGTGGCAAAAGTAAAGTTATGTTCCCTTATGAACCACCAACTAGTTATTTCTAGTGGCTATATTTTGTTTCCACAAAATGATGTTCCTCCATGTCAAGGTCCTAAGATTTTACCAATAAAGAATACACCATTAGCTTTGAATATTCATAAAATTTTTGTTTGATAAAAAAATAAGAAAAGGAAAAGAAAAAATAAACATAAAAAGGAAAAGTAATTAAGAAGTAAAAGGAAACTAGGTTGACAAATGAAAATTTACCCCCTTACAAAGTTCCATTGGGTTATTTTAAGTGGAATAGTTGTTAGGTTATTTTAAGGGGCGTGATTATTCTTAAATAATAGGGTGTGTCAACCCACATTACAAAAAAAACCGATAATCACTATCTTCAGTCCCTACTAACCACTAAATAGTTAAAAAAAGAGAGAGAAGTAAAAACATAATAGCAACAATAAAGGTAATAATGCATTGATACCATAAATTAAGGTGGAAACCCTTGCTGGAAAACTCACTCTTAATAATAGATTTATTATTCTTTGATCCGAATTCATCTTACAATGGAGTCGTCATGCTTATAAGTAGGCTACATTACATGGATATACCATGGGTAATGACATGGCTTATAGAAACCTCTAGCCCATAAATCCCTAACAATAAACCTCTACCCAAACAATTCCCTCAAAACTGACTTGGGTAGATTAACTTGGTACTAATATCTCTGTTGAATTCCATATAAAAAAGTTACAATCCATGAGAATACAAGGATAACTAGTCATTGTATCTACCACTTTACTAGGTCACTTTTTATCATACATGGTTCATCAACCATATCACATTCCCCCCTAACGCTAGTAAATGATTACACTTGTTGCCCTCATACTTATTCAAGTTATCCATTTCATAAATTTGATTATACATAACTCCATGTACCACTGCACTCAACATGTATGCTTAGTTAACAAATATTACAATGAACTAACATTATACCTATTGAATTGGTTCATTAGGCAAATTGATCCTCCATCCTCTATATGCATGAGAGAGATGACATCATGTGCTATTGTGCTACAACATGTATGCCTAAATAACATGTCGTACAACAACCTTGGGAAATAAATCTTTCCTATAACTAGGCTTTACAAATTGGACCAAACACTCTAGGGTCTTCATGCACTACTGAAACTCTCAATAACAAGTTGTATCCTTCACCAAGCCTCGACACCATATATTCCATCTATGTTCTCTCATCTATGTAGCTACACAACCTTTCCCTTGCTATATATCTAACCCATGTTGATCCATAATTTGCATGTACTCCTTAATATCCACTTAGCAATCATATATTGTTCTTGTCTCACCTAGCTCTATCCTTCAAACCTCATTTTCACCCATGATATTTCATCAACCCAACTCATGTCCATTCAATAGGCATCATTATTCTCTATCCATCATGCTTACTTCCTTGCGGCCACTAGCCATTGCTTGGAAATCCTCTCATTATTCCTTTCATCTTTGGTGCATTTTACATACATGTCCAACTACTCAAATTTTCCATGTTCATAACCCCCATAGTTTCTCTCTAGATATTGAAATTAAAACACAAGGCTTGGTCATTAAATCCCCTCCATATCTACTCTAGCAACCTATGCTACAACCATCCATTACTCTAGTGAATTCCTTGACCACATCATGCACATATATGTGTAGATCTCCATAGTCATCTAGTTATATTAGTTAAGATGAGTTACTCACTCTAGGGATCAATTCAAATCACGTGCTTCAATGGCTACCATGAACACGGCATATGTGCGCTCTTTAGGGCTCATTGCACCACTCGTCCCTTTCTCTTCTTAGATCGATCTCCATGCATACATTGGGGCCCTCATCATGCCATATACTATTTCCATCACACGCAAACCTGGGAAGGGAGTAGGAGAGTTTGGTGCTAGACAGAAGGTGTGGGTCACGTTACTTATCATGAAAAATTCAATTGTGCCTCCTATAAACTACGCCCAAATACACTGAATTCACCTTGTTGACATCATACTAATGTCTTGATGATGTCACTCTTCCATGTGGCATTCATTGAGGGTGCCACATGTCATCCACAACTACCCCCCTTGGCCACCCAAAAGGAGCATTTTCACTTGCCACATGTCATATAGGTAGTGTTCCACATTAGTTCTCTCACCACATCATTGATCCACAACATCCAAACTTACATGTGGAAATCCACATGATCATACCCAACCTACATGGTGCCTACCACCTTAGCTTAGCCCGGGGGACCCACCGAGCTCCAATCTTCTGTATAAACTAATGAATTTACATTGTAAGAAGGTGGCCCCATGCTTAAATCCTCTTATGTGCCTCCATGTTAGTGCGCCTAATGCATTCATGCCAAGGCGCAAGGGAATATCATGCCCAATTTGGCATGGCATGATGGAAATCTCTCCATCATGTGATGGAAGAACACTCCATCATGTGCTTTTTATTGTAGCACCCATTGCTCAATAAGTGACTGCCTAAAGATGGGTGTGACATAGGGTTAGCCATTGATCCTTTTATTAACAAATAAATTGCCTTTCATAACGATGAATAACATTAAACCATGTGATTAGCCCATGATTAAAGTATTATACGATTTCCTTCGTTCTTTGTGAATTTCCTAGATCCCCTTATAATATCAACAATTCTCATTTGGCCCATTTGGCTCAAACACAGATATTCCACCTCCCATATATCCATCTTGGCCCAATCATTTAGCCCCATGAGATTACCCAACAAAGGACCCATCCCAGATAAATACGACTCTACAATGACTTGGCCCAGGTAAGGCCCACTTCGGATGCGCCTCCACTTGACCCGTCGAAAATATATCTGGGATTCAAGTAAATGGGTACTCCACAATGGTTCCTCTATAATGAACCCCATATATCCAGATCTTCTATGATACATCCACTCTCAGTTATATGATTTGTGACTATTTACTAGGCTCATGTACTAGGTGAATCCTACCTTATTTTGACTCAAACACTTTCCAAGTAATTAAGGGATTGCGTCAGGGCTCTCCTAGGAGACTAGCTTTTCCCAAAACCAGTGCTAAACATAGATAAAATACTTTCATAGAAGTATAAAGCTTCCTCCTAACAAGCATTGAAACAAGCCAATGCATGGATAACGATACTTTGTAATTTCACTTACGAAAATACCATATTTTACTATCAAATGATCTGAACATTGCCATCATATTCCCTAATGTACTTTGATTATTTCACTATTAGACCATAAGTGAAATAAGGTAAGTAATCAGTCATATACAACAAAAATCCATGCTAATTATTAGCATGCCATATTCAATATTTTAACATCAAGCTTCATTAGTCTTTAGGTAGCAAATATTATTGATAATCATAGCATCCAAACCATGGCATCCCACACACCATAACAACCTAGTCAAATGCATCAATCAATCATACATGTGCATGGAAATAGTTTTTCTCTTGATGAATATCTTAGGTAAATGCAACCACATACTATATCATACCAATTGAGGAACATCAAGAATCAATGTAACTGACTAATTCCTCTTGTCAAAGGGAGTATAAAACCTTCAACAAAGTAATGAACCATGATATTTGCAACACGATACATGACAGAAACGTCATACCATAACTGGTTAGCTTAGGCATATTACGAAACTATGCATATTCATGTAATAACTTTTTAACCAAGTATGATAACATCAACACATAGGTCCATAACTTCATCATTATCATGAAGGCATATAAAGAAAAGCACTCACTATAATCAAATAGAGATATCAGAAATCTTCCAGTGGTAGAGCTAATGCATACCCGCAACACATAATCTGAGCTACCAAAGAGATTACCTAAAAGCAAGGTTATAACAGTGAGTACCCAATCTAGGCATAAATAAAAGGTTGAAAAATATGAAATATCAATTTTATTATTGATGGTTTTCAAACTATCAATCATAGACATATTAGGCATCCTAGAAATAAATTGGTAAGGTTGCAACCACATAGCTTCAACAGCTCATATCCACCATGGATACAGAAGTTATCTAGTTAACCATAAATATATAACAAATCAAACATTCTCACCTAGATATTTAAGGATTACTCATGAATCATCCATGGCACCATATACATAGGAATAAATAATTATTTTATTAATATTGGTATGGTGGGAAACTAAGGGATGGACTTCCACTCTCCACCCAACAGTAGGCCAACTACACTACAATTCCTTCTTGTAAATTTTTACCCTCGAGCTAGATTCAGAGCTCGAGGAGTGAAGTGCTCAAGGGAAATGTACAACAACCAGTCAACAAAACCACATAGGAATACAAAGATCATCTGCAAATCCAAAAGGAATTTTCCGAATGTACTATGGATCCTCTTGCTAAACAACCACTTGTTTCTTTTTCCTTCAGTCATGCACACCCATGTTCCCTAGTTCAACCAATGTTTGAGAATTTTCTTGAGTTCTCCTAAGTATTTTCCTTGTTGTTACATTAGAATTCACTAGCTATTTCTTATGAAGCTGAGTGAATCTCCCCTAAGTGCATGTTCTATATTCTCTTTTGGGTATTTTCTAATTTGTCTAAGTGTATGCTCTCCCTCTCAAAACAAAACTACTCCCTCCTACCTCCTATGTGTAACCTTTTTTTAATGTGCACGTGTTTTTTTTTTCTTTCTCTACCACTTTCTAGTTGCATGTTGACCATGCCAACATGTCCTGCGAGAGTAGGACAACCTCTTCCTTTCCTAGGAGCTCATACTCCATTTTTAAATTCTTGTACTAGCTTGCCATTAATTCAACAGGAAGATAGGTGGAAAAATAAGTGTAGAATTCTGAGTTTGATAGTTTCCCAAGTAACTTCTCCTCTTCATAACTCCTAAATCTGTGTCCTTCCTCAGCCCAATCATTTTTTTATTTCAAATAGTTATTTTTAATAATAGTTGTACATAACAAAATTTACATGAGGGGAAACCAAAAGGGTTGTTATAGACTCCACCCTTTTAGAGGAACAACATCCTTCTTGTTCTATACTCGAAAACAAATTCAACAATGAGCTTTATATACACAAATCTTTTGCATTTACATTTACATTCACATTCACATTCACATTTTCTTACATAGTAAACAAAAAGGGCAAGATAACCCATCTAATCAACCATTTTCCGAGTGGCCACACCTGATCCAATGTGTTTTCATTGCACCTTGACTTGTTGATTACTTGATCCTAGAGTGAAATTTGTTGCCAATGTCTAACCATGCTTTCCATTATGCCTAATGCTCCTTCAAAGAACCATTTGACCCATTGTTTCTTGAGACACACTTGATTCACCTCTAATCGCAATGAGTATGGACATGACCCTTAAAAACTGGTTCACTTTCCAAGTTCTGACATCCCCTTATTTACTTCATCAGTTCCTTGTGTGATTCATTTCTTCTTTCATACATTCACTCACCTTCTATTTTCAAGATCCCCTTCTCTACTTCCTCAATCCCTCAGGCGATCCATCCCTTGGCAAGGCTTCCTCACATAGGAAAAGTCTTCATAGCCAAGGCATCCCTCCATCTTGCTTTAATAACACAACATATCAATCATGGCATACCCCATGGAGATCAATGTATCTTACAAGGTTCCAGTGTCACCATAATGGCCTAGTTCTTGAAGTATTTAGCTCCATCATGCTACCACACATTTTGATATCATTAAGATGATGTTATTTACTTGAGATCAACCTCATATATTTATGATGTACATTTCACTGATTCACCTACATCACGGGCACATGAGTCCTATGAGATTCATCATAATATTTTTAAGTCAATTTTAAACATACTTTCATCAAGAAATTTATTTATGAGGTTAACCATGAAATTTTAAATCAACTCATATCAACTAAAGTCATTACAAATTATAAATTAAGGAAAATAAACTATAACTTTAACATAAATTTCTTTAAACTGATAATTGATACGTATCTTTTTAGTAACTCTTTGCTCCCTTAACCTTGCAAGCACTGAGTAGTTTGTTAGAATTGGAAAGCACCCAATGATGCACATGCTCCATAGCTCCACACAATCTTCAGCCAACTCTATCTTTAAATCTAGATCACTGAGTGGTTTTCAACCCCAAGCAAAGCACTTAGTGGGAGATGTATTGCTCCATAGCTCCACACAATCTTCAACCAAATCTGGCTTTAAATCCAACTCACTGAGTGGTTCTCAACCCTAAAGAAAGCACTCAGTCATAGTTAGACAACCCCACATCGTATTTTAGCACAACTCCAAATAATATTCCTTATGCTCACATCCCAACGAGCATGGGCATATTTCTTCTCCCACTAGCCACTCACCTTTATAGGCCCAGGAAACCCCCAACTAGGGTAGTCTACTTGATTAAGGTTTTCCTGCATGGGCCCCCATCATCTACTCAACTATCTAGGCCCAAGTAACCCCCATTCCAGGAAGTCTACCTATCCCAAGGCTTTCCTTCATGAGATAGTCATTAGATTCTTAGAGTGTAATAGCCATCTAACATGCTCTAATGACATGTGCATGGACTCTTATGACCAAGTGCCCATGTGGCATGCTCTACTGCACTACTTATGGAGTCTTATACTCAATTTCATCGTCATGAATTGCTCCCATGAGATAAACAAAGTGCCATAGGCCACAATGCCTTCCTGACATTCTACATTTTGGGCACTTTTAAGGTATATTTTTTGGTCACTTTTGTTTGAAATGTAGTAAATATTTGTTGGAATTACACTTTTAAGGTGAGTAGTAAAATTTGTTGGAATTGGACTCATTTATGCATTCAAAAATGAAATTCAGGTGTTGAATCAATTTATGAATTCAAAAGAGTAATTTAAATTACACTTGTGTGCATGTAGAAACAATATAGATCTATCTTAATCACATATTTATTAACCTCCCAATGTTCAAATATCTTAAGGTGCAATTTGTTTTCAAGCTTCACACTCTAAAAGAGGTTTGCACCTCAATCGAATACATGGTTAAAATGGATCTATATTGGTTTTAATTATCAATAATTAATAGGTGTATGGTAAGAATTTAACCTTTACAAAATATTTTTAGTACCAAGGATAAAGGGTTGAAATTAACTAAGAAGATAGTTGTCTTATTTTTTTACTTTTCAATTTAATTAAAAAATGTTACAAAATTAAATTAAAATAAAATATATACAAAATATTTTCAATATAAAATGACGTGTGAATTTTTAAGCATGTGATATTGATAAGTTGTGATGTTAACTCATGCAATTATAACAACATCTATCTAAAAATTAAGACTCCCCATCCTAAAATCTCCATAGTAAAAAGAAATGTGAAATTAATATATATAGATAATTCAAATTTTTACTACATTAAACCAATTTAAAAAAAAAGGGCAAAAGTGAATAATAACACAACAATTTTAAAATTATGATGAGTCGATGGGAAAAAGGAAATAATAAATATCCATTCCATTTAAATAAATGGTATATTCTAATTTCGTATATTAGAGCATAGGGCTGAGGCTGTTATTGGAGGCCTACTCAATTTAAGTACAGCTTTTGGAATATTTCAAATATGAGTAAAAATCAAATAATTGAGTCTATTAAATTTTTAAAATATTTTGAATTTTTCACAATTAAATGGTTAATAAATATTTTTGAATTTTTCACAATTAAATGGTTAATAAATATTTGGTCAACTGGTTGGATTGTGTAGTTATTAGGTATAAAATAGCATATTTTACTTTTTCTTGTTTTTAGAAGGAAATATATGTTTTTGACTATTAGACGTATTCAAATTGTATACAACAAAAACAATGTAAGTCATATAGACACATGCTCGCCCACTCAAATTGTAAACGACAAAAAATCATATAATGTGATAAAAGTCATATAATGTGACGAAAGAGTGATCGCCGTCTTATGAATTGAACGGAGACCTCAGAGATAGACGCGGACCGCAATATGAGATTACAAAACCACCATGTATTAAGGTCCAGCATTCATGTATTCTCAAAAACGATCCACTCATTTGTCTTGCGAAGAAATATAGGGCAAGTGAAAGTAATTGATTGGTGATGGTTCCATGTCTCAGCCTCCTTTATAGAATTCATGGAGCGTGAATTAAGGACCATCCATTCTTTCTGCCTTCCACGGAGAAATTTGGGTCATAGGAAAGTAATTGATTTGTGAATATTTCAATGCTTTAGACTTTATCGTTGGGAGAAAGTTCTATATATATAAAAAATAAAATAAGAGTGAGGTGATTGAGTGTATGGTTGACAAAGTTTTATCGTTGGGAGAAAGTTATATATATATATAAAATAAAATAAGAGTGAGGTGACTAGAATTATAAGAGAAAGGATAGGGTGATTGGAATTATAAGAGAATAATAAGTTTCATCAGTTTAAGGAGAAATTTAGTGCATGCGAAAAGTAATTGATTTGTGGATGTTTAGAGCATTTATTTTTTTACAGTATATCATTATCAAATTTTATGGATTCTTTTTTGTATAGTTCACCATTGACAAATTTTATTGATTGTATTGTTAGTTTTTTTATAATAAATAAACCAACGAGCAGTACACTCAATAAAACTTTGTTAATGATACACTGCACACAAAAATAAAATCAACGATATGCTGCACAAAAAATAAATGCTTTAAATATCCACAAATCAATTACTTTCACATACACTAAATTTCTCCACAAACTAATGAAACTTATTTTCCTCTTATAATTCCACTCGCCGCATCCCTTCCTTCCTCTTATAATTCTAGTCTCATATGTATATATATAGTGTGGAGTGGAGTGAGTGAAAATGGCAGAGAAAAAAAAAAATATTGTTTTTTAATTATTTTTTATTTTTTATTTTTTTTAATAAATATTTTTTTTTTCTCGTTAAAACTATACTATTCTATTATATACAGGAACAGGAAAACAGTTACAGTCACCGAGTCATTTTGCCGAAGGCCACAGATGGCACTTTGGACTGAAAGTTAACAGATAGAGCAGCCCACGAAGGGGCACCGCGACTATACCCAACCGCCCACGCAAGGGCTCTGAACCACAAAAGTGCGCCCATATCAAAATTACCAACCCGCGCAGGGGCTTTCAGAAGACCTTCATCAAGATCCCACGCAGGGGCATCAAAAAAGAAAAGACTTTCATCATAATCCCTTCCGAACCAGACTGACATAGCTAGACCATACATTAGGCCAACAAGACAAACACAGAAAATTAAAGAGGAACCTGGGCAGCGCCTGGGTGAGTGATGCTGAGCGAACGGACGACTAATCATCCGGCTTCTCCTCGACGATTCTGCACCAGCCATATTTTTCCCTTTCCTCTGCCGTTGGAAAATCATCCAAGTCGTTCTTGTCTCCCAGGGGTGAACATGCTGCCTGAGTCTGAGGTGGGGTGGCGGCATGCTCTGGAACAGTTGCTGGGGATTCCTCGACGTCTTTTGAGCTTCCTGCTTGGTGCTGCCTCTTGCTGGGGTGTTCCTCGCCCTCATCCTGAGGTTCTTCAAGGAAGAGGACCGAGACGTGGGCGTTGATACGGGATTTTCCCTGGGAGCTGTTGAAGGAGAAGATGGTAGAACCAAAAGCAGGCAGAGGTGCCGAGTCAGAGTCTGGGCTTCTGGAGTCCATGAAATGGCTTGATTGGAGGGGGTTGGCTTCAACAATTCGATGGCAGAGGCATCGACAGCAGGGGGATAGGGGATATTCAGTTGAAGGACGGGAGGAACCACTTCGGCCAGAGCCTCGACGGCTGAGCAGGTGCTGTCGAGGCCTGACCATCTTTGCAAAAATACCAGAGGGATAAAACAACACAGAATAGGAGTAATTGGAGGATTTGAGACACCTTCTGACCAACCTTTCAGGCTTGAAACGGCTTTCAACTGCCCGAGGGATGGCGAGAGCTGTGGCTCCGGAGACCAAATACCAGGCAGGAGCCTGAATATCAAACACCAGATTCTGAGCGTGAACCAGCATATTACCATCAACCCCATCACCTGTTTTAAACTTTCCATCGCTTCCTCGAACCCTGTACACCATAACTGCGCGCTGCAGTCGCACCTGAACCCCGGACAAAGCATTGAATTGTCGTCCATGAGAGCTCTCGCTTATATTCTTTGGCGGCAATTCGCAATGAATGCCTGTCTCAGGCTTGAGGCAGCACATGGCATCCATGTGTCTCCTCATTTCTGTCCGTAGTGTCACCCGCATCCGGGGTTTTTTAATAAATATTTGAGTTTTATAGTTTTTTTTAAATTGTTATAGATATTTAAGTTTTGTTGTTTTTAATTTCATTTATATATATATAATTAAATAAGTTTTAAAAGGAAAAACGTAAATATAGATGAAATAAGTTCTCTCCAATATTTTTTCACTTCAAATATATATTTTTCCAATATTTCCCACTTCTATATATAATTTTTTTTAGTGAAACTTAAATATATATGAAATATAATTTGCTTAACATTTCCCTCACATTCATTGTTTAGAGGCACATTCTACAACGAAGTATGAAGGCTAAATATAATTTCGTGAGTGCTCAATATGGAGTTGACACATGACCTTTTTAAATAAAAATAAACTATTCTTTAAACTAGAAAACAATGTCGCCTATAATTAAAAAATAATAATGAATATACATATTAGTTATCCTTAATTAAAAACATTATAAAACATCAATAATTTCACCATCAATATACTAACCTGATTGGTTATTGGTATTACAAGAAAATAAAATATTTAATAGATTATATATATATATATATGAAAACAAAATATTTAATAGATTATATATATATATATATATATATATATATGAAAACAAAATATTTAATAGATTATATATATATATATAAACTTTTTAAATGAAAGTAAAAAAAAAATCAATTAAGAAATAAATAAGTGATTCATTTAATTCTTAATATAAAATTGATGTGTGGTATTTAAAAAATATTATTTAAAAAAAATCAATATGAATTATAAATAAAATATTTTAATGCCATATATATATATATATATATATATATATATATATATATATATATAATTGGGAAAAAAAATCTTATGTTAAAATATTTCAAACACCTTCACTATTCTATATTTTGGGCAATCTTAAGTTATATTTTTTTTTGTCACTTTTGTTTGAAATATAGCAAATATTTGTTGGAATTACACATTTAAGCTCTGTAGTAAAATTTGTTGGATTTGAACTTATTTATGCATTCAAAAATTCAATTTCTGTGTGGAAACCATTTATGCATTCAAAAATGTAATTTAAACAATGAAAATTCACATGAATGTGTAGAAACAATATAGATCCATCTTAATCACATGTTTATCAAGCTCCCAAGGTTCAAATATCTTGAGATGCAATTATTTTTTCAAGTTTTGCATTGCAAAAGAGGTTTTCACCTCAAGCAATTTTATTCCTCTTGGTTCTTACTAGATCTATGGTTAAAATAGATCTATAGGATTATGTATTTAAGTTTTCTCCAAATTTTCCCTCGACCCCACTCACACCCTCATATAATGGTGAGGGTGGAGGTAAAGGGAAAAAGTCAGGGAAAACCCAAATGTTTTCTCTAATATTTCCCCATCCTTACATATTTAATTTTTTCTTAATATTTCCCCATTACAAGGAAGGAGGTGAAAGTGAGAACAGGGAAATATTATGGAAAACTTAAATGTTTTCTCTAATATGGATGTGAGGGTGGAAGTTTTCCCTGATATTTCCCCCAACTTCTATCCTTATACGAGGGTGGGATTGCAGGGAAATATTAAGAAAAACTTAATATATATGAAATAAGCAAAGTCTTTTGGCAGAAATCACATAAGAGAAACTTTTGGCCAACGCGTTTCAAACCAACAAGTGTGGTTCATCATAAGGACCAGATGAAAAGGCAGACCATGGAAAAAGCTTAAATAGAGAGCAATGTAGAGACATAATTTCAAGTAACGGCTATATTTGAACAATAATATTTAAATTATGATATTAATTTTTAATATATTAAAAACAAGTATTATTAAGTAACGGCTATATGAAATGCTAGTTTTTGAAAAATAATATTCAAATAATGATATTAATTTATTAATTTATTAAAAATATTAATAGGTAACGACTATATTAAATGGATAGTTTTTGAAAAGTAATATTTAAATTAATTTATTAAAACCAAATATTACTAGTTTTTGAAAAATAATATTTAAATTAATTAAGAAAAACACTAGCCATTTAAAGCATTATTTAAATCATTATTTTTTTAAAACTAGCCATTTAATATAGCCATTATTCAATAATATTTGTTTTTAATATATTAATAAATTAATATCATAATTCAAATATTATTGTTAAAATATAGCCGTTACTTGAAATTATGTCTTTACATTGCTCTCTATTTAAACTTTTGCCATTGTCTGCGTCTTCATGTGGTCCTGATGATGAACCACACTTGTTGGTTCAAAACGTGTTGGCCAAAAACTTCTCTTTTGTAATTTCTACCGAAAGACTTAGTTTAATTCATTATGGATCACAGAAGCTTGAATATAGAAAATATATGAAATAATTTCTCCCTAATATTCCCCCTACTCTCACCTCATATATATGTATTTTTTCCCTAATATTTCCCCCCCCCGCGCTCACCCTCACTCTCATATATAATTAAGTTTTCCCTAATATTTCCATCGACACCCATGCTCATCCCCGCCCCTAATATTTCCCTAATATGAGAGTGGGGAGAAATATTAGAGAAAATTTATGTAATACATATGTAAGTTTTCCCTAATATTTTCCCACACCCACACTTCACCCTCATATATATTTAGGTTTCCCTAATATTTCCCTTCACACCCACCTTCATACAAGAGTGTCCTCTTACCCAAAGTCACCCTCACTCTCATATACAATTAAGTTTTCCCTAATATTTCCCTTCACACCCACCTTCAGATGAGAATGTGAGTGAAGATGAGGAGAAATATTAAGAAAAACATAAAACACATATAAAATGTGAATTGCAAAAAATAACACATTGAAAATGAAAACTTTTAATAATTTCTCTAATATTTTTACCCCGTCATCATATATTTAAGTTTTCTTTAACCTATCTTGCCACCCCACCCTCGGCTTCACACTCACCCTGATATATAAATTTTCATGCCAATGTATCCACATATTCCATTACATCATATATAAGTTTTCTTTAACCTTTCTCGCCACCCTACCCTCGGCTTCACCCTCACCCTGATATATAAATTTTCATGCCAATGTATCCACATATTCCATTATCGCCCAACTTGACTTAGATCAAGTTCTCTTCATCGGGTTTTGGTCTTGTTGTGGAGGATCCCTTCTAATCATGAAAATGGATTAGTTTCAAGTTTCATTCATTAGGACTAGTGCTTCTCGTAAATCCCAAAGAAATCATAATTAACATCGTGAATTGTGCACCATCCCCAACGTTGTGATCGAGTGCTTAACCAAAAGGTGCTAATTCCAGCTTCTCACGTAATTCAGATATCTTCTTTACTCACCATCAACAATGGGTCCGGATAACTTCCTAACCCAGCTATATATCCCAATCCAGATTTTAACTTTTTAGGTTCGATAACTTTTAGCACAAATTCCAAATTCCAAAATCTGGAATCTAGTTCCTAGTTATAACTCTACTTAGGGTCCACACCAGATACTTCGAACTCCGAAGCTCAAGTACAATCCATAGCCGAAGCTCAAGTACAATCCATAGCCTGCTCTTAGTTATGATTTGCGGTAGGATATACCAGAAGTAATTATTATTCTGGATTATAAACTTCGACCTGAATGTCCTTCATTTGATTCGATGATTGCTTTCGATCTGGATTTCCACTCCAATTCAGATATTCCTTCTGTATTTAAGTTAACTTTGAGCCGACTACAGGACTTGTGGTTGCACTTTTTTTCATCCAGATAGCTAGACTTCCGACTACAAAATCAGATATTGCTGCTGTTTTCAAGTTAACTTTGAACCGACTGAAGGACTTGTGGTTGCACTTTTGTTCAATCCAGAGAGCTAGACTTCCGAATACAAAGGATTTGGTTGCAAAATCAATAAGATTGGGGTGGACCATGCAAGGGTGGAACCCTTGATGAAAATTTGTTAACAGAAAATTGTTCGTCACAATTCTTCGTCAACTAGCGAAGTA
The DNA here is from genome assembly GCA_031772625.1 of Pinus tabuliformis. Taxonomy (NCBI): domain Eukaryota; kingdom Viridiplantae; phylum Streptophyta; class Pinopsida; order Pinales; family Pinaceae; genus Pinus; species Pinus tabuliformis. Next base: position 602,136,041 of record CM062815.1, read on the forward strand.
TCGCCAGTGTTTTAAGCCATGAAAGATTTTCCTCCAATATGAAAATTCTCACCTTCAAAAGACTGCGTTTCAACCCCAAATTGGATCTTTATCATGAAACTAGAATTGATTCAAGCCACCACTATGTATTTCTCTATTTACAAAAGAAAGCTAATTAGACTTGATCACTCATCACAACAATATTCGTTTAAGAACCAACAAGCACAAAATAACACCATTCACTTGATTCACTACAGAATGCAAGAACTCAAATGGTTCATTAATAAATATAAAGAGTGGACAATTCACAAATTAAACATTATACTCCGCTATCCCACTTTTGGGTCTCTTGGACCCTCTATACTCGTACCTTTCCTATTTCCTTACACACCCTATTCTCTTTTCTACTCTTTATATAATCTATTTATATTCAAATTGATGCTATGTTGTTATTCTCTAAAGATGGATAAAATCACCTATTTACGGAAATATCAAATTTAAACCTAAAATATTTAACTCCCTCAACAAGTCACTTGAATTAGAGGATTACATGTCGATGAGGAAATGCTCCCTTATTTTTCAAAACAATTCCTATTACATTTAAAAAATCAATTTCATATCTCCATAAGTTAAATTAATTTAAGGGAACCCACTCCATCTGGTAAATGTGACAGGAGCTTTTAGGTCTTGTTGAGAAATGCTCTTGCAACATGCACCCCCATTCATGAGTCTTCCAACTATTTTGCTATACATTATCTATTTGTAGCTTCTATCCCGCTGTTTGATAATTCCATTCCGCACTTTGCCCTCATGGATTCTAAACTTTGTTTTATTTTTCTCCACTTCCTTTGTTGCCATAAAAAAATTAAACAAATTTTGTTCTAATGTTTAGCTTCCACTTGGAAATATTTCCTATTATCTTATGCATGTAGCTGATTTGTTATTGTTGTTGTCCTCAATTTTTCAAGTTTTTGTATTCTATTTTGTATAGCTCCACTTGCTTTGCTGATGTAAACTTGTGTAATCAACTGTGTTTTGTTTCTTATTGTTCTCTTCACCTCTCTATCCCTCATTTCTTCATCAACACCCATAACTCATCAGTTCCAATGTCTATCTTACCCCTTTGTTGAAAAATATTATTAGCACTACTTATCTACAATTGTACTTCATAATTTAAAAACTTCATGGAATTAATGGCCTTTTTAGTATTCCCATACCTTCTCATATTCCATTCTTCATCACCGTAAATTTTTCCAAGGATTTTTAAGGAATTTGAATGCCTTCTCTATGGTTGCTCTATGAAAGATTGACTTTCGTTTTAAAAACTTTTGGTTTTTACTTAAATCTACACACAAAATAAATTCATTACAACAAACATTTTGTCTATTAGACTCTTGAAATCTGTCATCGCTCATAATAATGATTGCAATTACAACTTGCTTTTCTTCATTGCTGTTTGCTCCAAATATGTAGCTTGTGGTCCCTTCTAATTCATATTTTGCAGCCTACTTGTTAGATTTATTTCTTTGCTCCTTGTTGTTCTACACCTCTTTAATGTGCATATTATTTATTCTGAATCATTCCAAATTTTATCTCTAGTTTCAATAAGACATGTGACTACTCCATCATCTCATTCACTAGATTCATCTACCGCTTGATTGCATTCAAATGAATGCTCTGATCTTCTTGTTCTTTCTCTTCATATCCACCTAAATAATTAATTTCAAAATTTTCAAATTTATTATATGCTTCAAGCATCTCTTCCTTTTCATGTTGTATGTTTGTAATCCCTGTATTGTCATCCTCAATCCTTGGATTGACTAGCCATTCTTCTAACATGTTCACTTCTTCTTCAAGATATTAAATTCCTTCTATAAATTTGACATCCCTCATTCCACATGCTAGAAGTTTCTTATATTTTTCATCATCCTCTTTCTTTGAATGAAATAGAATTTCATTCTATGAGAAATTTTTGTCTTTGTTAAGCCCCATGTTAACCCAAAAACCCTTTATTAAGCCATATATATTAAGTGACTACATTAGAACCCTACATGTTTCCATTTTATTATAGTTGTACATTTTTCTTGTATCTATATACTAAGGAGACTTAATCTTATGATCATAAAATATCGTGTTGTATATTTTATTCATTGTAAAAGGAGGATTTTCCTTGAAGAGGACTGCAATTATTTGTTTCTTATCATTTTTAAGTCTTTTTTTGTTTTTTTTCGGGGCGGGGGTTTGAATGGTGAAGCTTGGAGAATATAAATACAACATCTTAGGAAAATTTTGGTTCAAATTTTAGATATTTCTTTATTATATTTTTGGAGATATGTTCCAAGGAATTTAGGGTTTCTGAATGCTCTAGTAATCTATCTCAAATAGGTTAGTTTGGAAGTTTCGCTATAACATTTTTTTCTTTCAGGTTTCAAGCCATGAAACATGGACCACAATGAGGAAAAATATTTATGAATATTTGGTTCAAATCCCAAATCTTGGTTTGCTATAATTTTGGATATATACTCTAAGGAAATCTAGGTCTTATATGCTCCTAAAATAAGTTTGAACATGTCAGTTTGGAATTTTTGCAATATTGTTTTTCTATGATGTTTCAAATAGTGAAACTTTGACTAGATTAAGAAAAAATTTCGTGAAACTTCTAGTTCAATTTTCAAAATTTGGTTTGTTATACTTTCAAAGTTATAAGATATGGATCTTAGGGTTTTTTAACAATCCTAGAATAAATTTTAAACATGTCAGCTTGGTATTTTTTCCATATATGTATGTCTGGACTTTTGAAATTGTGATATGTTCAAGTATTTTAGGAGACATATACAGGTACCTCAGGTAGAAATTTCATAATTATATTTTAATAGTTGGAAACATGGCATGCTATTCAAGTTTGCTCCTAGGAAGCGACCAAAAAATAGGAAAGTTTTGGGAAAGTTGCCATAATTTTCACTAGAAACATTGAATTAATTTCACACATTTGGAATTATAGAAAATACATATCAATGCATTACAAAATAAATTTCAGATCTAGAATGGCTCAAATCTCAAAGATATATCAATAAAATTTCATCCATTATGATATTATCCAAATTAAGGTACATAACTTACTAGTGATCTAACTGTTGATTAGAATATCATTTTGTTGGTAACTAAAAGTTGTAAAATAGAGGAGTTCTATTATTATTTTCCAACATGCCTCCAAATAAAGCTACTTTGCCAATTAAATATTTTTAAGGCTCATCCTTAACTCATGAAGAAAGTGAAGACTTATAACTTAGGTTATCTCAGTTAGAGAAGAAAGAAAATGAAATGGATGGTAATATGTTGAAAAAGGTGGATTTCTTAGGTTCTCAAGAAAAGCTTAAAAGAAAAATGGAAAACAAAATGAATTAAAATAAGGAAAGAATAAAAAAAATATAGAAGGAATAGAACAAAAGATGGATAAAAATAAGGAAGAAATACACAACTAAATGATTGCCATGGAAAATCTTCTTTTGGATAGGCTTCTTAAAAGGGATGTGGAGATCCGAGGAAATCAATAACATAAGGAGAAGCATGTTGTTGAGAATAAATATCGTATTGGGGGTATGTTATCACAATTGGAGAGCACAAATTTTGAATCACAGAACCGTAATCATGAATTTTCAATTCAATATCCACATCATCAAGGCTTTAATTCAACACTAAGGATATACTACTACCTTCTAAAGATTGTTATGCAGAAATTTGATGGTAATGATTCTATAACCTAAATATTTCAAATATAGCAATACTTTGATCTACACCAACTAACATCCTTAAAAAAGCTAAATATGACATCCATGCTTTTAGAATAAGACCAACATGTATTGAATCAAGACTTTGTGAAAGAAAATGAGATTAGATTATATCATAGTCCATTTTTATAGAGGAATTGATAGAAAATTATGGGGGTAATGAGAGAAACACATTCTTTAGCCACTTGGTAAATATTTTCGGACAAAAAGTTCCAATTACAGAGCACATTCAACAATCCCAAAAGTTGTGTCGCAAAGTAAAGAATATTTAAAAGGATAATTTGCTAGACCTAATTATGGGAACTTTAAAGGAAAGAATCCAACATGAGCTGGATCTCTTTGAAACTAAAAATCTAGAGCATGATTTTAGTGTACCAAGGAAAGTTGAAAGTAAAAATATGGCCACTAGAAAACTAGTCACAAATAAAGATAGAGAAAATCATGCTCCCTTTCCTAAATCGATAAGGTTGACTCCTCAACAAATAGATGAGAGAAGAGCAAAGGGACCATGTTTCAACTAAGAAAACAGTTATAGTAAAGGACATACATGAAACAAGTAGAAATTATTCTACATAGACTATGAAGATGAAGAAGATGAGGAAGTGGAAACTTCACAAGATCTAGAGCTAGAAGATACTACTCCAAAAATCTCTTTTCATCCATTGGCTGACATTAGTACTCCACAAACCCTCAAGATAGGAGGATATATCAAAAAGAAACACATACAAATTGCAAATTGGGAAAACTTCTTAATTTCTTCATATATCTAGCACTAGAATTTCAAGTGATGATTACAGATGAAAGTACCACAAATTGTTAATGGAATTTCCATAAGATTAAGATGAATATGGCGGGGTATTTATTTTTTATTTCCATGATTGCAATCCAAATGGGTGGTGTTGATGTTGTATTAGGGGTCCGTTATAATCATTGGTAGCAATGACCCTTAGTTTTCAAGATCCATTCATAATATTTTTCATAGAAGGAAATGAAATTGATCTTAGAGGAATCCAAGGGAAACCCAATAAGTCATAGGCTCTAACAGAATGACAAAATTTCTAAAAGAGGGACATCGAGTTGTAATTTCATGCATGGTTGTTGTTAATTTAAATGGTCATTTTTTTGGGCAGAAGTTAAATTTAACTATTTGGCCGAAAAAATAAAGTTTGACCTAAAAAAATTTCAATTCTGCTGAAAAAGTACAATTATGATTTTTTCACGAGAAATTACCACAAAAATGTAACCCAACTTCACATTTCACCCGTATTTATCAGATAGAGAAACATTTGAAACATCTAGTGTTTCGAAACAAAAGTTGAACACAAGAAAAAAAATGTCTTTAACCATAGTTATGCCATAACAAAGACCCAACAAGAAGGTAAGCACTCTCCTGCAAAACTTGACTTAGAGCCTGCATAACCAAGTGAAGAACAATTTCCCACCGCAAAGAAACAAATGAAGGAACAAAAGAGAAAGTTGGATGTACAATTTGTATTAACAACCATATGGAGGCCTTTTCAATATACCACAGACACCAAAATACGCTAGAGAGAAAAATGAATGCACCGCAAGAACTGCCCAGACCAACCAAGTGTCACCACAAAAACTCCAAGAGTAAAATAAATGTAGATTTGTAAATGCCATATAACGCCATATGTATAACCTAAAATATATTTAGTAACGATAATAACATATGAGCCTAAGGGAACCAAAACTTGACCAACAAAGACCAGTATTAATCAGAGAAGATAATTGGACAGTCAGGGGAATTAGCAATAGGTGGAACATTAATGACTCTAGAAGGATCAGATAGCTCCTCAGAAGCAGAGTCTGAGACCACATATTTTTCTACCCTTCTCAAACGAGAATCAATATCATAAATGAAGAAACAAATATTCCTTAGAATATGTTTAATGTCCTCTTGGCTAGAAAAAAAATTGTAATTATCTACTTTCTTATCTCTTAAAACCATGTGGAAGAGAGTTTCCACCTGTTGGTGAACTGAGAGAGAATGAAGGAAATGCAACCTGCATTTCCTAAAATTTCCTAGATCAAGAATCCATTTGAGACATTTTGTGGCTACCTTTAATCAGAAAACTAAGGGAAATCCCCAAACTCCTTTGATTCCAACAACTAAATTTCCCTTCAAAATTCTAGAGCGATTGGATCAAATTAAGTTTCTACATAATCCCAAGAAAACAACCGATGATGATGAGAGCTAGAACTACTCACACCACATCTATGACTTGCCATTCTCTATGGAGGAGGCATGGTAGCAGAGAGAAGAGAAAAATCCCTGTAACCCTAAAATAAATGACAACCAACATGACCAACAGAGGAACAAGACACATACCTTTGAAATCCCAATCAAACCATAATAAAATCATCCCCTAGACTCCACATCTAGGACCCAAATACAATAGCAACATGTAAGACTCTACGAACTACATATGTGGACCTTTGAAAACCTCATTTGTAAAGAAAAACATAGACTCTCGAAAATATGAACATGTTTTTAAACTCACACCCAAAATAATGGAAGACAACTAACTTGACCATGAAAATCCCAATTGGGAAGGAATAGAGAGAGTTTCCCCTTGAGTTGTCAAAATCCTAGTTACCCAAAATAAGAGCTAGTAAGATATTACAAAGGCAAAAGGTAGGAAGCACCCAAAACATAAATGATGCCTCCAAATGGAAAGATAAACCACTATTCTTATCTCTAGATATAGAAATTACAGGGATACCAATAACCACACCTAAGTATTAGGCAGGGATACGAGATACCTACAAACTCGGAATCTCGGAGAATCAAATTAGAGAAAACAACCACCAATTCAAAGATCGGCATGTTCGTAGTGTTGTGCAAAAATAAAATGAAGAACATTGTCCCGATTCACTCATGAACATGAAGGAAATCATAGGTAATGATGTATCCTGACCACCATAGAAAAAACCACTACCATCCTCACCAAAACAATGAGAAAACCCTACCTGACGTACAATGTTTATTGCATCAAAATCGAGAGAGCAGCAGGGTGAGGATAACACCTCACCACCACTATGTATAACGACATACCTTTGCCACACTATATCAACCCCCATGAATTTATAATGAGGGGACGTGAGGTTATTACCCTGAGCTTGAAAACAAATTTCCTAACACGCCATGACGAGGAGCGAACATGTGTAATCCCAAAACATGTTTTAAGAAACATTCCCTTCCTGGCTCACACCCCCATTAACAATGTTATTAATTCTTGTGAGCAGTGATTTCACTTGGAATGAATGGAATGTACAAAAAAATATCATTTATCCTATTTGGTTCTTGCCACTCAAAAAAAATGTCAAATGGAAATATATATATATATATATATGTGTGTGTGTGTGTGTTTAAAAAATATAGTTAAATACTTACCCCCTCTTTTTATTAGTGGAAATTTAGGGATTCATTTATTATTTTTCTATTTTTGTTTTCATAAAATTAAAAAATTAAGATATAAGCATTTAATTGTAAGAGGTTAAACTATAATCAAGAATAGTACTTGGTTTTATGTATGTCATTAAAGTTAAATACTACTTGAAAGCTCTTGTTATTATAGCTTATGACTTAAAAATATTAGATTTATTACACATATTATTTAGGTTGAAACTATCTTTTGGTAGTATGACTTAATGCTACTTTTAATTGGTTAAGTATTTTTTCTCATTAGAGGAAATAGGTTATCAACCCAAGATCCAAAGACATGAGGCAAAAGTAAAGTTATGTTCCCTTATGAACCACCAACTAGTTATTTCTAGTGGCTATATTTTGTTTCCACAAAATGATGTTCCTCCATGTCAAGGTCCTAAGATTTTACCAATAAAGGATACACCATTAGCTTTGAATATTCATAAAATTTTCCTTTGATAAAAAAAATAAGAAAAGGAAAAGCAAAAATAAACATAAAAAGGAAAAGTAATTAAGAAGTAAAAGGAAACTAGGTTGAAAAATGAAAATTTACCCCCTTACAAAGTTCCATTCGGTTATTTTAAGTGGAATAATTGTTAGGTTATTTTAAGGGGCGTGATTATTCTTAAATAATAGGGTGTGTCAACCCACATTACAAAAAAAACCGATAATCACTATCTTCAGTCCTTACTAACCACTAAATTGTTAAAAAAAGAGAGAGAAGTAAAAACATAATAGCAACAATAAAGGTAATAATTGCATTGATACCATAAATTAAGGTGGAAACCCTTGCTGGAAAACTCACTCTTAATAATAGATTTATTATTCTTTGATCCAAATTCATCTTACAATGGAGTTGTCATGCTTATAAGTAGGCTACATTACATGGATATACCATGGGTAATGACATGGCTTATAGAAACCTCTAGCCCATAAATCCCTAACAATAAACCTCTACCCAAACAATTCCCTCAAAACTGACTTGGGTAGATTAACTTGGTACTAATATCTCTGTTGAATTCCATATAAAAAAGTTACAATCCATGAGAATACAAGGATAACTAGTCGTTGTATCTACCACTTTACTAGGTCACTTTTTATCATACATGGTTCATCAACCATATCACATTCCCCCCTAATGCTAGTAAATGATTACACTTGTTGCCCTCATACTTATTCAAGTTATCCATTTCATAAATTTGATTATACATAACTCCATGTACCACTGCACTCAACATGTATGCTTAGTTAACAAATATTACAATGAACTAACATTATACCTATTGAATTGGTTCATTAGGCAAATTGATCCTCTATCCTCTATATGCATGAGAGAGATGACATCATGTGCTATTGTGCTACAACATGTATGCCTAAATAACATGTCGTACAACAACCTTGGGAAATAAATCTTTCCTATAACTAGGCTTTACAAATTGGACCAAACACTCTAGGGTCTTCATGCACTACTGCAACTCTCAATAACAAGTTGGATCCTTCACCAAGCCTCGACACCATATATTCCATCTATGTTCTCTCATCTATGTAGCTACACAACCTTTCCCTTGCTATATATCTAACCCATGTTGATCCATAATTTGCATGTACTCCTTAATATCCACTTAGCAATCATATATTGTGCTTGTCTCACCTAGATCTATCCTTCAAACCTCATTTTCACCCATGATATTTCATCAACCCGACTCATGTCCATTCAATAGGCATCATTCTTCTCTACCCATCATGCTTACTTCCTTGCGACCACTAGCCATTGCTTGGAAATCCTCTCATTATTCCTTTCATCTTTGGTGCATTTTACATACATGTCCAACTACTCAAATTTCCCATGTTCATAACCCCCATAGTGTCTCTCTAGATATTGAAATTAAAACACAAGGATTGGTCATTAAATCCCCTCCGTATATACTCTAGCAAACTATGCTACAACCATTCATTACTTTAGTGAATTCCTTGACAACATCATGCACATATATGTGTAGATCTCCATAGTCATCTAGTTATATTAGTTAAGATGAGTTACTCACTCTAGGGATCAATTCAAATCACATGCTTCAATGGCTACCATGAACATGACATATGTGCGCTCTTTAGGCCTCATTGCACCACTCGTCCCTTTCTCTTCTTAGATAGATCTCCATGCATACATTGGGACCCTCATCATGCCATATACTATTTCCATCACATGCAAACCTGGGAAGGGAGTAGGAGAGTTTGGTGCTAGACAGAAGGTGTGGGTCACGTTACTTATCATGCAAAATTCAGTTGTGCCTCCTATAAACTATGCCCAAATACACTGAATTCACCTTGTTGACATCATACTAATGTCTTGATGATGTCACTCTTCCATGTGGCATTCATTGAGGGTGCCACATGTCATCCACAACTACCCCCCTTGGCCACCCAAAAGGAGCATTTTCACTTGCCACATGTCATATAAGCAGTGTTCCACATTAGTTCTCTCACCACATCATTGATCCACAACATCCAAACTTACATGTGGAAATCCACATGATCATACCCAACCTGCATGGTGCCTACCACCTTAGCTTAGCCCGGGGGACCCACCAAGCTCCAATCTTCTGTATAAACTAATGAATTTACATTGTAAGAAGGTGGCCCCATGCTTAAATCCTCTCATGTGCCTCCATGTTAGTGCACCTAATGCATTCATGCCAAGGCGCAAGGGAATATCATGCCCAATTTGGCATGGCACGATGGAAATCTCTCCATCATGTGATGGAAGAACACTCCATCATGTGCTTTTTATTGTAGCACACATTGCTCAATAAGTGACTGCCTAAAGATGGGTGTGACATAGGGTTAGCCATTGATCCTTGTATTAACAAATAAATTTCCTTTCATAATGAAGAATAACATTAAACCATGTGATTAGCCCATGATTAAAGTATTATACGATTTCCTTCGTTCTTTGTGAATTTCCTAGATCCCCTTATAATATCAACAATTCTCACTTGGCCCATTTGGCTCAAACACATATATTCCACCTCCCATATATCCATCTTGGCCCAATCATTTAGCCCCATGAGATTACCCAACAAAGGACCTAGCCCAGATAAATATGACTCTACAATGACTTGGCCCAGGTAAGGCCCACTTCGGATGCGCCTCCACTTGACCCGTCGAAAATATATTTGGGATTCAAGTAAATGGGTACTCCACAATGGTTCCTCTATAATGAACCCCATATATGCAGATCTTCTATGATACATCCACTCTCGATTATATGATTTGTGACTATTTACTAGGCTCATGTACTGGTTGAATCCTGTGTTATTTTGACTCTAACACTTTCCAAGTAATTAAGGGATTGGGTCAGGGCTCTCCTAGGAGACTGGCTTTTCCCAAAACCAGTGCTAAACATAGATAAAATACTTTCATAGAAGTATAAATCTTCCTCCTAACAAGCATTGAAACAAGCCAATGCATGGCTAACGATACTTTGTAATTTCACTTACGAAAACACCATATTTTACTATCAAATGATCTGAACATTGCCATCATATTCCCTAATGTACTTTGATTATTTCACTATTAGACCATAAGTGAAATAAGGTAAGTAATCAGTCATATACAACAAAAAATCCATGCTAATTATTAGCATGCCATATTCAATATTTTAACATCAAGCTTCATTAGTCTTTAGGTAGCAAATATTATTGATAATCATAGCATCCAAACCATGGCATCCCACACACCATAACAACCTAGTCGAATGCATCAATCAATCATACATGTCCATGGAAATAGCTTTTCTCTTGATGAATATCTTAGGTAAATGCAACCACATACTATATCATACCAATTGAGGAACGTCAAGAATCAATGTACCTGACTAATTCCTCTTGTCAAAGGGAGTATACAACCTTCAACAAAGTAATGAACCATGATATTTGCAATACGATACATGACAAAAACGTCATACCATAATTGGTTAGCCTAGGCATATTACGACACTATGCATATTCATGTAATAACTTTTTAACCAAGTATGATAACATCAACACATAGGTCCATAACTTCATCATTATCATGAAGGCATATAAAGGAAAGCACTCACTATAATCAAATAGAGATATCAGAAATCTTCCAGTGGTAGAGCTAATGCATACCCGCAACACATAATCTGAGCTACCAAAGAGATTACCTAAAAGCAAGGTTATAACAGTGAGTACCCATTCTAGGCATAAATAAAAGGTTGAAAAATATGAAATATCAATTTTATTATTGATGGTTTTCAAACTATCAATCATAGACATATTAGGTATCCTAGAAATAAATTGGTAAGGTTGCAACCACATAGCTTCAACAGCTCATATCCACCATGGATACACAAGTTATCTAGTTAACCATAAATATATAACAAATCAGACATTCTCACCTAGATATTTAAGGATTACTCATGAGTCATCCATGGCACCATATACATAGGAATAAATAATTATTTTATTAATATTGGTATGGTGGGAAACTAAGGGATGGACTTCCACTCTCCACCCAACAGTAGGCCAACTACACTACAATTCTTTCTTGTAAATTTTTACCCTCGAGTTAGATTCAGAGCTCGAGGAGTGAAGTGCTCAAGGGAAATGTACAACAACCAGTCAACAAAACCACATAGGAATACAAAGATCATCTACAAATCCAAAAGGAATTTTCCGAATGTACTATGGATCCTCTTGCTAAACAACCACTTGTTTCTTTTTCCTTCAGTCGTGCACACCCATGTTCCCTAGTTCAACCAATGTTTGAGAATTTTCTTGAGTTCTCCTAAGTATTTTCCTTGTTGTTACATTAGAATTCACTAGCTATTTCTTATGAAGCTGAGTGAATCTCCCCTAGGTGCATGTGCTATATTCTCTTTTGGGTATTTGCTAATTTTTCTAAGTGTATGCTCTCCCTCTCAAAACAAAACTACTCCCTCCTACCTCCTATGTGTAACCTTTTTTTAATGTGCACATGTTTTTTTTTTCTTTCTCTACCACTTTCTAGTTGCATGTTGACCATGCCAACATGTCCTGCGAGAGTAGGACAACCTCTTCCTTTCCTAGGAGTTCATACTCCATTTTTAAATTCTTGTACTAGCTTGCCATTAATTCAACAGGAAGATAGGTGGAAAAATAAGTGTAGAATTCTGAGTTTGATAGTTTCCCAAGTAACTTCTCCTCTTCATAACTCCTAAATCTGTGACCTTCCTCAGCCCAATCATTTTTGTATTTCAAATAGTTATTTTTAATAATAGTTGTACATAATAATATTTACATGAGGGGAAACCAAAAGGGTTGTTATAGACTCCACCCTTTTAGAGGAATAGCATCCTTGTTGTTCTATACTCGAAAACAAATTCAACAATGAGCTTTATATACACAAATCTTTTGCATTTACATTTACATTCACATTCACATTCACATTTTCTTACATAGTAAACAAAAAGGGCAAGATAACCCATCTAATCAACCATGTTCCGAGTGGCCACACCTGATCCAATGTGTTTTCATTGCACCTTGACTTGTTGATTAGTTGATCCTAGAGTGAAATTTGTTGCCAATGTCTAACCATGCTTTCCATTATGCCTAATGCTCCTTCAAAGAACCATTTGACCCATTGTTTCTCGAGACACACTTGATACACCTCTAGTCACAATGAGTATGGACATGACCCTTAAAAACTGGTTTACTTTCCAAGTTCTAACATCCCCTTATTTACTTCATCAGTCCCTTGTGTGATTCATTTCTTCTTTCATACATTCACTCACCTTCTATTTTCAAGATCCCCTTCTCTACTTCCTCAATCCCTCAGGCGATCCATCCCTTGGCAAGGCTTCCTCACATAGGAAAAGTCTTCATAGCCAAGGCATCCCTCCATCTTGTTTTAATAACACAACATATCAGTCATGGCATACCCCATGGAGATCAATGTATCTTACAAGGTTCCAGTGTCACCATAATGGCCTAGTTCTTGAAGTATTTAGCTCCATCATGCTACCACACATTTTGATATCATTAAGATGATGTTATTTACTTGAGATCAACCTCATATATTTATGATGTACATTTCACTGATTCACCTACATCACGGGCACATGAGTTCTATGAGATTCATCATAATAATTTTAAGTCAATTTTAAGCATACTTTCATCAAGAAATTTATTTATGAGGTTAACCATGAAATTTTAAATCAACTCATATCAACTAAAGTCATTACAAATTATAAATTAAGGAAAATAAACTATAACTTTAATGTAAATTTCTTTAAACTGATAATTGATACATATCTTTTTAGTAACTCTTTGCTCTCTTAACCTTGCAAGCACTGAGTAGTTTGTTAGAATTGGAAAGCACCCAATTATGCTCATGCTCCATAGCTCCACACAATCTTCAGCCAACTCTATCTTTAAATCTAGATCACTGAGTGGTTTTCAACCCCAAGCAAAGCACTTAGTGGGAGATGTATTGCTCCATAGCTCCACACAATCTTCAACCAAATCTGGCTTTAAATCCAACTCACTGAGTGGTTCTCAACCCTAAAGAAAGCACTCAGTCATAGTTAGACAACCCCACATCGTATTTTAGCACAACTCCAAATAATATTCCTTATGCTCACATCCCAACGAGCATGGGCATATTTCTTCTCCCCCTAGCCACTCACCTTTATAGGCCCAGGAAACCCCCAACTAGGGTAGTCTACTTGATTAAGGTTTTCCTGCATGGGCCCCCATCATCTACTCACCTATCTAGGCCCAAGCAGCCCCCATTCCAGGAAGTCTACCTATCCCAAGGCTTTCCTTCATGAGATAGTCATTAGATTCTTAGAGTGTAATAGCCATCTAACATGCTCTAATGACATGTGCGTGGACTCTTATGACCAAGTGCCCATGTGGCATGCTCTATTGCACTACTTATGGAGTCTTATACACAGTTTCATCGTTATGACTTGATCCCATGAAATAAACAAAGTGCCATAGGCCACAATGCCTTCCCGACATTCTACAATTTGGGCACTTTTAATGTATATTTTTTGGTCACTTTTGTTTGAAATGTAGTAAATATTTATTGGAATTACACTTTTAAGGTGAGTAGTAAAATTTGTTGGAATTGGACTCATTTATGCATTCAAAAATGAAATTCAGGTGTTGAATCAATTTATGAATTCAAAAAAGTAATTTAAATTACATGTGTGTCTATGTAGAAACAAAATAGATCTATCTTAATCACATATTTATTAACCTCCCAAGGTTCAAATATCTTAAGGTGCAATCCGTTTTCAAGCTTCACATTCTAAAAGAGGTTTGCACCTCAATCGAATACATGGTTAAAATGGATCTATATTGGTTTTAATTATCAATAATTAATAGGTGTATGGTAAGAATTTAACCTTTACAAAATATTTTTAGTACCAAGAATAAAGGGTTGAAATTAACTTGGAAGGTAGTTGTCTTATTTTTTTACTTTTCAATTTAATTAAAAAATATTACAAAATTAAATTAAAATAAAATATATACAAAATATTTTCAATATAAAATGACGGGTGAATTTTTAAGCATGTGATATTGATAAGTTGTGATGTCAACTCATGCAATTATGACAAAATCTATTTAAAAATTAAGACTCCCCATCCTAAAATAAAAATAAATCTCCACAGTAAAAAAAAATGTGAAATTAATATATATAGATAATTCAAATTTTTACTACATTAAACCAATTAAAAAAAAAGAGGGCAAAAATGAATAATAACACAACAATTTTAAAATTATGATGAGTCGATGGGAAAAAGGAAATAATAAATATCCATTCCATTTAAATAAATGGTATATTCTAATTTCGTATATTAGAGCATAGGAATGAGGCTGTTATTGGAGGCCTACTCAATTTGATTATAGCTTTTGGAATATTTCAAATATGAGTAAAAATCAAATAATTGAGTCTATTAAATTTTTAAAATATTTTGAATTTTTCACAATTAAATGGTTAATAAATATTTGGTCAACTTGTTGGATTGTGTAGTTATTAGGTATAGAATAGCGTATTTGACTTTTTCTTGTTTTTAGAAGGAAATATATGTTTTTGACTATTAGACGTATTCAAATTGTATACAACAAAAACAATGTAAGTCAGATAAACACATGCTCGCCCACTCAAATTGTAAACAACAAAAATCATATAATGTGATAAAAGTCATATAATGTGACGAAAGAGTGATCGCCGTCCCTTATGAATTGAACGGAAACCTCAGAGATAGACGGGACGGCAATATGAGATTACAAAACCCATGTATTAAGGTCCAGCATTCATGCATTCTCAAAAACGATCCATTCATTTGTTGTGCGAAGAAATATAGGGCAAGTGAAAGTAATTGATTGGTGATGGTTCCATGTCTCAGCCTCCTTTATAGAATTCATGGAGCGTGAATTAAGGTCCATCCATTCCTTCTACCTTCCATGGAGAAATTTGGGTCATATGAAAGTAATTGATTTGTGAATATTTCAATGCCTTAGACTTTCCTTTATAGCATTTCTCCTTTTTCATCGAGTGTATTGTTGACAAAGTTTTATCGTTGGGAGAAAGTTCTATATATATAAAATAAAATAACAGTGAGTTGACTAGAATTATAAGAGAAAGGATAGGGTGATTGGAATTATAAGAGAAGAATAAGTTTCATCAGTTTAAGGAGAAATTTGATGCATGCGAAAGTAATTGATTTGTGCATGTTTAGAGCATTTATTTTTTTTACAGCATATCATTATACAAAATTTTATTGATTCTTTTTTTACAATTTACCATTGACAAATTTTATTGATTGTATTGTTGGTTTTTTTATAATAAATAAACCAACGAGCAGTACACTCAATAAAACTTTGTTAATGATACACTGCACACCAAAATAAAATCAATGATACGCTGCACAAAAAATAAATGCTTTAAATATCCACAAATCAATTACTTTCAGATACACTAAATTTCTCCACAAACTACTGAAACTTATTTTTCTCTTATAATTCCACTTGCCCCATCCCTTCCTTTCTCTTATAATTCTAGTCTCTCATATATATAATAGTGGAGTGGAGTGAGTGGGAATGACAGAGAAAAAAAAATATTGTTTTTTTATTTTTTTATAAATATTTGAGCTTTATAGTTTTTTTTTTTTAATAATTGTTATAGATATTTAAGTTTTGTTATTTTTAATTTCATTTTTATATATATAATTAAATAAGTTTTAAAAGGAAAAACGTAAATATAGATGAAATAAGTTCTCTCCAATATTTTTCCGCTTCAAGTATATATTTTTTGAATATTTCCCACTTCTATATATAATTTTTTTTAGTGAAAACTTAAATATATATGAAATATAATTTGCTTAACATTTCCCTCACACTCATTTTTTAGAGGCACATTCTACAACTAAGTATGAAGGCTAAAGATAATTTCGTGAGTGCTCTATGTGGAGTTGACACATGACCTTTTTAAATAAAAATAAACTATTCTCTAAACTAGAAAACAATGTCGCCTATAATTAAAAAAAAATAATGAATATACATATTAGTTATTCTTAATTAAAAACATTATAAAACATCAATAATTTCACCATCAATATACTAACCTGATTGGTTATGGGTATTACAAGAAAATAAAATATTTAATAGATTATATATATATATATATATATATATATATATATATATATAAACTTTTTAAATGAAAGTAAAAAAAAAATCAATTAAGAAATAAATAAGTGATTCATTTAATTCTTAATATAAAATTGATGTGTAGCATTTAAAAAATATTATTTAAAAAAAAATCAATATGAATTATAAATAAAATATTTCAATGTCATATATATATATAATTGGGAAAAAAAAATTCTTATGTTAAAATATTTCAAACACTCTCACTATTCTATATTTTGGGCAATCTTAAGTTATATCTTTTTGTCACTTTTGTTTGAAATATAGCAAATATTTGTTGGAATTACACATTTAAGCTCGGTAGTAAAATTTGTTGGATTTGAACTTATTTATGCATTCAAAAATTCAATTTCTGTGTGGAAACCATTTATGCATTCAAAAATGTAATTTAAGCAATGAAAAATCACATGCATGTGTAGAAACAATATAGATCCATCTTAATCACATGTTTATCAAGCTCCCAAGGTTCAAATATCTTGAGATGCAATTATTTTTTCAAGCTTTCCATTGCAAAAGAGGTTTTCACCTCAAGCAATTTTATTCCTCTTGGTTCTTACTAGATCTATGGTTAAAATAGATCTATACGATTATATATTTAAGTTTTCTCCAAATTTTCCCCCGACCCCACTCACACCCTCATATAATGGTGAGGGTGGAGGTCAAGGGAAAAAGTCAGGGAAAACCCAAATGTTTTCTCTAATATTTCCCCATCCTTACATATTTAATTTTTCCTTAATATTTCCCCATCACAAGGATGGAGGTGAAAGTGAGAACGGGGAAATATTATGGAAAACTTAAATGTTTTCTCTAATATGGATGTGAGGGTGGAAGTTTTCCCTGATATTTCCCCCAACTTCTATCTTTATATGAGGGTGGGATTGCACGGAAATATTAAGAAAAACTTAAATATATATGAAATAAGCAAAGTATTTTGGTAGAAATCACATAAGAGAAACTTTTGGCCAACATGTTTCAAACCAACAAGTGTGGTTCATCATCAGGACCAGATGAAGAGGTAGATCATGGAAAAGGCTTAAATAGAGCAATGTAGAGACATAATTTCAAGTAACGGCTATATTTGAACAATAATATCTAAATTATGATATTAATTTATTAATATATTAGAAACAAATATTATCAAGTAACGGCTATATTAAACACTAGTTTTTGAAAAATTATATTCAAATAATGATATTAATTTATTAATTTATTAAAAAATATTAATAGGTAACGGCTATATTAAACGACTAGTTTTTGAAAAATAATATTTAAATAATGATATTAGTTTATTAATTTATTAAAAATATTAATAAGTAACGGCTATATTAACAAGCTAGTTTTTGAAAAATAATATTTAAATTAATTAAAAAAAACACTAGCCATTTAAACCATTATTTAAATCATTATTTAAATATTATTTTTTGAAAACTAGCCATTTAATATAGCCGTTATTCAATAATATTTGTTTTTAATATATTAATAAATTAATATCATAATTTAAATATTATTGTTAAAATATAGCCGTTACTTGAAATTATGTCTTTACATTGCTCTCTATTTCAACCTTTGCCATTGTCCGCCTCTTCATGTGGTCCTGATGATGAACCACACTTGTTGGTTCAAAACGCGTTGGCCAAAAATTTCTCTTTTGTAATTTTTACCGAAAGACTTTGTTTAATTCATTATGGATCGCAGAAGCCTGAATATAGAAAATATATGAAATAATTTCTCCCTAATATTCCCCCTACTCTCACCCTCATATATATGTATTTTTCCCTAATATTTCCCTCCCCCATGCTCACCCTCACCCTCATATATAATTAAGTTTTCCCTAATATTTCCGTCGACACCCATGCTCATCCCCGCCCCTAATGTTTCCCTAATATGAGAGTGCGGAGAAATATTAGAGAAAAATTATGTAATATATATGTAAGTTTTCCCTAATATTTTCCCACACCCACACTTCACCCTCATATATATTTAGGTTTCCCTAATATTTCCTCTTACCCAACACCACTCTCACTCTCATATACAATTAAGTTTTCCCTAATATTTCTCTTCACACCCACCTTCATATGAGAGTTTCCTCTTACCCAATGCCACCCTCACTCTCATATACAATTAAGTTCTCCCTAATATTTCCCTTCACACCCACCTTATGAAAGTGTGAGTGAAAATGAGGAAAAATATTAAAAAAAACATAAAACACATATAAAATGTGGATTGCAAAAAATAACACATTGAAAATGAAAACCGTCATCATATATTTAAGTTTTCTTTCACATATCTTGCCACCCCACCCTCGGCTTCACACTCACCCTGATATATAAATTTTCATGCCAATGTATCCACATATTCCATTACATCATATATAAGTTTTCTTTAACCTTTCTGGCCACCCCACCCTCGGCTTCACCCTCACCCTGATATATAAATTTTCATGCCAATGTATCCGCATATTCAATTATTGCCCAACTTGACTTAGATCAAGTTCTCTTCATCGGGTTTTGGTCTTGTTGTGGAGGATCCCTTCTAATCATGAAAATGGATTAGTTTCAAGTTTCATTCATTACGACTAGTGCTTCTCGTAAATCCCAAAGAAATCACAATTAACATTGTGAATTGTGCACCATCCCCAAAATTCCTTAGTTCTCAAGGTTAATTCACTGTAACGCATATGATCAACGTTGTGATCGAGTGCTTAACCAAAAGGTGCTAATTCCAACTTCTCACGTAGTTCAGATATCTTCTTTACTCACCATCAACAATGGGTCTGGATAACTTCCTAACCCAGATATATATATCCCAATCCAGATTTTAACTTTTTAGGCTCGATAACTTTTGGCACAAATTCCAAATTCCAAAATCTGGAATCTAGTTCCTAGTTATAACTCTACTTAGGGTCCACACCAGATACTTCGAAATCCGAAGCTCAAGTACAATCCAGAGCATGCTCTTAGTTATGACTTGCGGTAGGATATACCAGAAGTAATTATTATTCTGGATTATAAACTTCGACCTGAATGTCCTTGATTTGATTCGATTATTGGTTTCGATCTGGATTTCCACTCCAATTCAGATATTGCTTCTGTATTTAAGTTAACTTTGAACCGACTAAAGGACTTGTGGTTGCACTTTTTTTCAATCCAGATAGCTACACTTCCGAATACAAAGGATTTGGTTGCAAAATCAATAAGATTGGGGTGGACCATGCAAGGGTGGAACCCTTGATGAAAATTTGTTGACAGAAAATTGTTCGTCACAATTCTTCGTCAACTAGCGAAGTATCGCCAATGTTTTAAGCCTCGAAAGATTTTCCTCCCATATGAAAATTCTCACCTTTAAAAGACTGCATTTAAACCCCAAATTGGATCTTTATCATGAAACTAGAATTGATTCAAGCCACCACTATGTATTTCTCTATTTACAAAAGAAAGCTACCTAGACTTGATCACTCATCACAACAATATTCGTTTAAGAACTAATAAGCACAAAATAACACCATTCACTTGATTCACTACAGAATGCAAGAACTCAAATGGTTCATTAATAAATATAAAGAGTCGACAATTCACAAATTAAACATTATACTCCACTATCCCACTTTTGGGTCTCTTGGACCTTCTATACTCGTACCTTTCCTGTTTCCTTACACACTCTATTCTTTTTTCTACTCTTTATATAATCTATTTATATACAAATTGATGCTATGTTGTTATTCTCTAAAGATGGATAAAATCACCCATTTATGGAAATATCAAATTTAAACCTAAAATATTTAACTCCTTCAACAAGTCACTTGAATTAGAGGATTACATGTCGATGAGGAAATGCTCCCTTATTTTTCAAAACAATTCCTATTACATTTAAAAAATCAATTTCATATCTCCATAAGTTAAATTAATTTAAGGGAACCCACTCCATTTGGTAAATGTGATAGGAGCTTTTAGGTCTTGTTGAGAAATTCTCCTACAACATGGACCCCCGTTCATGAGTCTTCAAACTATTTTGCTATATATTATCTATTTGTAGCTTCCATCCTGCTGTTTGATAATTCCAATTGCAAGTGCATCCACTGCACTTTGCCCTCATGGATTCTAAACTTTGTTTTATTTTTCTCCACTTCCTTTGTTGCCATAAAAAAATTAAACAAATTTTGTTCTAATGTTTAGCTTCCACTTGGAAATATTTTCCATTAAATTTTTCCTATTATCTTATGCATGTAGCTGATTTGTTATTGTTGTTGTCCTCAATTTTTCAAGTTTCCGTATTTTATTTTGTATAGCTCCACTTGCTCTACTAATGTAAACTTGTGCAATCAACTGTGTTTTGTTTCTTATTGTTCTCTTCATCTCTCTATCCCTCATTTCTTCATCAACACCCATAACTCATCAGTTCCAATGTCTAACTTACCCCTTTGTTGAAAAATGTTATTAGCACTACTTATCTACAATTGTACTTCATAATTTAAAAACTTGATGGAATTAATGGCCTTTTTAGTATTCCCATACCTTCTCATATTCCATTCTTCATCACCGTACATTTTTCCAAGGATTTTTAAGGAATTTGAATGCCTCCTCTATGGTTACTCTATGAAAGATTGACTTTCGTTTTAAAAACTTTTGGTTTTTACTTAAATTTACACACAAAATAAATTCATTACAACAAACATTTTGTCTATTAGACTCTTGAAATCTGTCATCGCTCATAATAATGATTGTAATTACAACTTGCTTTTCTTCATTGTTGTTTGCTCCAAATGTGTAGCTTGTGGTCCCTTCTAATTCATATTTCGCAGCCTACTGGTTAGATTTATTTCTTTGCTCCTTATTGTTCTACACCTCTTTATTGTGCATATTCTTTATTATGAATCATTCCAAATTTTAGCTCTAGTTTCAATAAGGCATATGACTACTCCATCATCTCATTCACTAGATTCATCTACCACTTGATTGCATTCAAATGAATGCTCTGTTCTTCTT
Source organism: Pinus tabuliformis (assembly GCA_031772625.1). Lineage (NCBI taxonomy): Eukaryota > Viridiplantae > Streptophyta > Pinopsida > Pinales > Pinaceae > Pinus > Pinus tabuliformis. Next base: position 602,157,963 of record CM062815.1, read on the forward strand.
GTTCTTTCTCTTCATATCCACCTAAATAATTAATTTCAAAATTTTCAAATTTATTATATGCTTCAAGCATCTCTTCCTTTTCATGTTGTATGTTTGCAATCCCTGTATTGTCATCCTCAATCCTTGGATTGACTAGCCATTCTTCTAACATGTTCACTTCTTCTTCAAGATATTAAATTCCTTCTATAAATTTGACATCCCTCATTCCACATGGTGGAAGTTTCTTATATTTGTCATCATCCTCTTTCTTTGAATGAAATAGAATTTCATTCTCATGAGAAATTTATGTCTTTGTTAAGCCCCATGTTAACCCAAAAACCCTTTATTAAGCCATATATATTAAGTGACTACATTAGAACCCTACATGTTTCCATTTTATTATAGTTGTACATTTTTCTTGTATCTATATACTAAGGAGACCTAGTCTTATGATCATAAAATATTGTGTTGTATATTTTATTCATTGTAAAAGGAGGATTTTCCTTGAAGAGGACTGCAATTATTTGTTTCTTATCATTTTTAAGGCTTTTTTTGTTTTTTTGGGGGGCGGGGGTTTGAATGGTGAAGCTTGGAGAATATAAATACAATATCTTAGGAAAATTTTGGTTCAAATTTTAGATATTTCTTTATTATATTTTTGGAGATATGTTCCAAGGAATTTAGGGTTTCTGAATGCTCTAGTAATCTATCTCAAATAGGTCAGCTTGGAATTTTCGCTATAACATTTTTTTTCTTTCAAGTTTCAAACCATGAAACATGGACCACAATAAGGAAAAATATTTATAAATATTTGGTTCAAATCCCAAATCTTGGTTTGCTATAATTTTGGATATATACTCTAAGGAAATCTAGGTTCTTATATGCTCCTAAAATAAGTTTGAACATGTCAGTTTGGAATTTTTGAAATATTGTTTTTCTATGATGTTTCAAATAGTGAAACTTTGACTAGATTAAGAAAAAATTTCATGGAACTTCTAGTTCAATTTTCAGAGTTTGGTTTGTTATACTTTCGAAGTTATAAGATATGGATCTTAGGGTTTTTTAACAATCCTAGAATAAATTTTAAACATGTTAGCTTGGTACTTTTTCCATATATGTATGTCTGGACTTTTGAAATTGTGATATGTTCAAGTATTTTAGGAGACATATAGAGGTACCTCAGGTAGAAATTTCATAATTATATTTTAATAATTGGAAACATGGCATGCTATACAAGTTTGCTCCTAGGAAGCGACCAAAAAATAAGAAATTTTTGGGAAAGTTTCCATAATTTTCACTAGAAACATTGAATTAATTTCACACATTTGGAATTACAGAAAATACATATATCAGTGCATTACAAATAAAATTTTAGATCTAGAACGGCTCAAATCTCAAAGATATATCAATAAAATTTCATCCATTATGATATTAGCCAAATTAAGGTACATAACTTACTAGTGATCTAACTGTTGATTAGAATATCATTTTTTTGGTAGCTAAAAGTTGTAAAATAGATGAGTTCTATTATTATTTTCCAACATCCCTCCAAAGAAAGCTACTTCACCAATTAAATATTTTTAAGGCTCATCCTTAACTCATGAAGAAAGTGAAGACTTATAATTTAGGTTATCTCAATTAGAGAAGAAAGAAAATGAAATGGATGGTAATATGTTGAAAAAGGTGGATTTCTTAGGTTCTCAAGAAAAGCTTAAAAGAAAAATGGAAAACAAAATGAATTAAAATAAGGAAGGAATAAAAAAAAATATAGAAGGAATAGAACAGAAGATGGATAAAAATAAGGAAGAAATACAAAACTCCATGATTGCCATGGAAAATATTCTTTTGGATAGGCTTCTTAAAAGGGATGTGGAGATCCAAGGAAATCAATAACATAAGGAGAAGCATGTTGTTCAGAATAAATATCCTATTGGGGGTATGCTATCACAATTGGAGAGCACAAATTTTGAATCACAAAACCATAATCATGAATTTTCAATTCAATATCCACATCATCAAGGCTTTAATTCAACACTAAGGATATACTACTACCTTCTAAAGATTGGTATGCGGAAATTTGATGGTAATGATTCTATAACCTAAATATTTCAAATAGAGAAATGCTTTGATCTACACCAACTAACATCCTTAAAAAAGCTAAATATGACATCCATGCTTTTAGAATAAGACCAACATGTATTGAATCAATGACTTTGTGAAAGAAAATGAGATTAGATTATATCGTAGTCCATTTTTATAGAGAAATTGATAGAAAATTATGGGGGTAATGAGAGAAACACATTCTTTAGCCACTTGGTAAATCTTTGACAAAAAGTTCCAATTACAGAGCACATTCAACAATCCCAAAAGTTGTGTCAGAAAGTAAAGTATTTAAAAGGATAATTTGCTAGACCTAATTATGGGAACTTTAAAGGAAAGAACCCAACATGAGGTGGATCTCTTTGAAACTAAAAATCTAGAGCATGATTTTAGTGTACCAAGGAAAGTTGAAAGTAAAAATATGGCCACTAGAAGACTAGTCACAAATAAATATAGAGAAAATCATGCTCCCTTTCCTAAATCGACAAGGTTGACTCCTCAACAAATAGATGAAAGAAGAGAAAAGGTACTATGTTTCAACTAAGAAAACAACTATAGTAAAGGACATACATGAAACAAGTAGAAATTATCTTACATAGACGATGAAGATGAAGAAGATGAGGAAGTGGAAAATTCACAAGATCTAGAGCTAGAAGAGACTACTCTAACAATCTCTTTTCATGCATTGGCTGACATTAGTACTCCACAAACCCTCAAGATAGGGGGATATATCAAAAAGAAAAACATACAAATTGCAAATTGGGAAAACTTCTTAATTTCTTCATATATCTAGCACTAGAATTTCAAGTGATGATTGCAGATGAAAATACCACAAATTGTTAATGGAATTTCCATAAGATTAAGATGAATATGGCAGAGTATTTATTTATTTTTTCCATGATTGCAATCCAAATGGGTGGTGTTGATGTTGTATTAGGGGTCTGTTATAATCATTGGTAGCAATGACCCTTAGTTTTCAAGATCCGTTCATAATATTTTTCATAGAAGGAAATGAAATTGATCTTAGAGGAATCCAAGGGAAACCCAATAAGTGATAGGCTCTAACAGAATGACAAAATTTCTAAAAGAGGGACACCAAGTTGTAGTTTCATAATTGTGTTCATTAGATGTTCAAACATCTATATCCTTTGCTCCAATGTAACTTTGAAACATTATAAAAAATCATGCTAGGGTATTTGGAGAAATGTGTAAGGGTCTTAGATGTGTATGAGATCATGATCATGCTACTCATTTGCAGCCTAAAAGTGTAACACCCAACATTAGGCCTTATAGATATCCACATGCACAAAACAATGATATTGGGCATATGGTTCAAGAAATATTAGAGGTAACCATAATTCAACCTAGCTAGAGTGTATTATCTTCACCAATGGTGATGGTTGTCAAAAAGGATGGTTCATGGTGTATGTGTCCATATTGTAATAACTCAATAAAATGACAATAAAATATAAGTTTCCTATCCATGTAATTGATGAATTATTAGATGAATTTCATGGAGTAATTTTCTTTACTAAGTTGGATCTTCATTCTAGATATCACCAAATCATAATGAGGTAAGAAGACATTCCCAAAATATATTTTAGAACACATGACAGTCATTATGAGTTTTTGGTTATTCCATTTGGACTTACAAATTCACCTTCAACATTTCAAAGCTTGATGAATTATGTTTTCAAACCCCTTCTTAGAAAATTGTGCTAGTATTTTTTTATGACACACTAATCTAAAAAAGGTATTAGGAAGAGCATGTACAACTTGTTGACAGGGTCTTGACATTATTACAAGAGCAATAACTATATGTAAATCCTTCCAAGTGTTCCTTTGGGTTTCAAGAAGTAGAATATTTGGGTCATATTGTATCACATGATGGTCTCAAGGCAGATCCTAATAAAATCAAAGCTATGAGGGAAAGGCAAATCCCCAATACCTTGAATAAACTTAGAGGATTCTTAGGCATAATAGAATATTACCACAAGTTCATTGAGAATTATGGTCAGATAACATCACCTTTTGCAAAATTAATTAATAAAGAAGCATTTTCTTGGACTAAAGAGGAAACCAAAGTTTTTAAGAACATAAAGAGGTTATGGGTACAACTCCCATCTTGGCGACAACTAGATTCACAGAAATATTCATTGTGGAGTGTGATGCCTTAGGCCATGGCATTGGTTCAGTTTTTATGCAAGAAGGAAGGTCCATTACCTTTGAGAGTAGCAAAATTAAAGGAAATAACTTTCTTAGACCTATCTATGAAAAACAAATGTTCAACATACTACATGCAATTAAGAAAAAACATTCATACCTAATTAGAAGACACTTTGAAGTGAAAAAAAAACATGATAGTATGAAGTACTTATTGGAGAAAATAATATCTTCAGAAGAGAAATGAAAATGAGTCACAAAGATGTTGGATTATGACTTTGAAATCATCTAAAAATAGGGAAAATAAAATATTATGGCAGAGGCACTATCAAGGAAAGAGGAAGGCACAAATGGTTTACTATGTTATTTCCATTTCACAATCTGAACGGGTAGAAGAAGAAAAGATAGAACGACAACAAGATGAGAATATATGCAAGATCATTTAACATATACAGGAGGATCCCAATGCAGTAGAAAAAATTAGATGGAAACATTATTTGTTATGTTATCAATATCACTTATAGTCATGTAAGAATTATCAACTCAAACAAATGGTCCTTTTGGAATTAAACACTTCTCTTGTAGGAGGAAATTTAGGGTTATTGAAAACATATCATAGTATCAACAATATTTTTTTTGGAAGATATTCAAATAGATGTTCAAAAAATTGTGGAAAAATGTGTAGTATTCCAACAAAAAAAGAAGAGATTATCAAGACCCCAAGGCTTCTTCAACCATTAGCCATACCAAGCCAACATAAGGAAGAATTTTCAATGGCTTTTATTACAGGTTTACCCAAATCTGAAGGAAAGAGTGTCATTATGGTAGTGGTAGATCAAATGACAAAGTATGACCACTTTTTATCTATTTCTCGTCCTTTTAAAGTAATTACTTTGGCAGAAGAATAGTCTAAAGTATACATGAAATACCAAATATTATTGTAAGTGACATAAATCCAATTTTCTTTAGAAATTTTTGGAAAGAATTATTTTCTTGTTTGGGTACTCAAATGGCTCACAACTCATCTTACCATCATCAATTTGATGGGAAAACTAATATTGTGAATCAATGTTCAAAAATATATCTATGTTTCTTTGCATCTAATAAACAAAAATAATGGGTCAAATGGCTCCCCTTGGTAGAATTGTGGTACAACACATCCTTCTATACTTCTTCAAAAATGTCACCATTTATGGAAATTTATAGATATCATTCTCCAATTTTCACATCCCCTTGAAAGGGACTATAAATGTTGAAGAAGTAGAGGACCACATAGAACACCAACAAAAGGTCTCAAACTATTGAAAGGCAACTTGGTTATGGAGAAAAAAAGATGAAACAATAGGCATATCATCATAATAGTGAAAGGGAATTTGAAGTGGTGGATTTGGTACTTGTGGGACTACAACCATATAAATAGATGTTACTCAGGAAAAAAAAAGGATGATAAATTATCTCCAATATATTATGGCCCCTATAAGGTGTTGAAGAGTATTGGAAGTATGGTTTACAAATTGGAGTTTCCTCCATATTCACATGTACATCTAGTCTTCCACGTTTCTTGCTTAAACAAGGTAATGAGTGACAAGATCTCAGTCCAAACTATTGTGCCAAAGATTAATGAAGAAGTGAAAATAATACTAGAACTAGAAATAATTTTGGAAATAAGGACTAAGCCATTAATAAATTGAGCAATTATTGAATACCTCATCAAATAAAAGAACTTACCAGTGGAAGAGGCGACATAAGAAGATGAGTTATTCATGCAGAAACACCCTTGTTAACCCAAAAAACCCTTATTAAGCCCTAAATATTGAGTGATTTCATTTCTATTGTTATATTGTTATGTGGGCTAGAACCCCTCATGGTCCCATTTTAATATAATTGTACCCTTTGTATCCTATATATACACTAAGGAGACCTAGTCTTAGGATCATAAAATATTTACCTATACATTGTATTCCTTGTAAAAGGAGTTTTCCCCCTTGAAAAGGACTATAATTATTGGTTTCTTATCCTTTTTAAGGTACCAAGATCATAACAGTCTCTACTTGCCTTCTGTCAACTTTATTTGTACATATATACACACAATTAGCTCGAAAACACTCCTATGTATCCATATATACTTTAAACATTTATGCTTTTCTAAGTACTTTTGAATATTTCTCAGATTATATTGTAAACCCGTCTTTAAACTTTGTTTTCTTCAACGAATTTTCCAACATATTCACATCCTTATTAAAAATTGTTAATATCATATTTGAATTATGCTCTTTATCTTCTTTTTTTTCCTTCTTTTGGTTTTCTTGACAAGCCAAGCTTACAATGTTTACTTCTCCTTTAATAATTGCATCCTCTAACTATGTATAGGTTCCTATTTGATTTACTTTGTGAGAAAACTCTGCCTCTTCCATTCCTATCACATATTTCTGATTATGTTTTTCTTTAATGCCTTTGAAAAGCATTATTTTATCTTCCTCTATCCTTATGAAAGTTTCTAGTGAATTTTCATCATCTTCAATACCTGTAAAAGCTTCATTCATACAAAAATTATCAATTTCAAACTCATAAGGCTCTTTAGCATATTTTGATGTCTTTGTTATAACATTATTATGTTGAAACAAACTTTCCAAACAATCCATGATACTCTCTTTATGTCTCTCATCAACATCTTCATTATCATCCTCTCCAATAAATCATCCTTGCTCTAGTTCACATTAATGAATTCTCATTTCATACTTAACTACTTTAAGTTCTTATTCCTTCAACCAAGTACTCAGCCCGTGCCTCATATTCTTCCTCAAATTTCTTACAATTAATTCCTTCATAAGACATGTAACCCACTTCTTCATTTTCAATCTACATCTCTAGTCTTCATCACCACTTTATTGTAATAACTTCGTCATTACACTGAGCCCTTCCTTTAAGTCAACAATTTCTTTGTCAAGTTCCTCCCGACTCATCTGCTTCATTCTTCTACCAATTACTCTAGCATATTCTTTCATCTTGTTGTGGCTTTTCCATGGAAACTTTCCTTGATTTTCCTTAGTCACCCTTTTGTCTTTCTCTGTGAGCTTCTCCATGCTCAACTATGAAGTACAAAAGAAGCATCTACAGTAACAAGTCTTCTTCACCTTACTTCAAAATACCTCACCAAGATTCTCTCCTCCGAAATTGGTCTTTTGGTACCCTTGGTTCCTTCCTCTAGAACTCCTTGGGCTTCCTTCGCTCCTCTTAGGCTTCTACACTCTCTCACTTCTATTGACAATTCTATCCACAATATTAACTTGTCAAATTGTCTTAACAACTTCTACCGAACCTCAACTAGAAGTCGTCACAACCTTTTCCTTCTTTCTTTGTTGTTACCTACAATCAACAATTCCTCTACCCAAATTAATTTTAAAATATAAAGACCATGTTAGCTATCAACTCTCATTAAATATACAATCCCAAGAACTTCTAATTTCTTTGCTTCAAACTCCTGCAAGATTATTAAAACTACTAGCCTCCTCGAGTTTTACTTAAAATCGTCATTAACAATTCTACCCCAACTCTGTTCCTTGGCTAGAATTATCTTCAATTTGCAAGAATTTTACTGTATCCTATAATTCCTTTACACAAGATCATCTATGATCAGTTTCCTTATCCAAACCTCCATTCTTGCCAATATAACTCATTTTTCATCTCCTATCAATCATATACTCAAATTCAATATCAAATAGAATAAATTTATTACCTCAATACATGTAGTATCTATTCCTTGTATATTTCCTTCAACATCTTCTTGAAAATCTATTGGTGTCCTATATTAAACTCTAACAACTTCTCTAAAGTTACAAGCATTCTTACTTTGATCTCCTACCTTGAATTCTTCTTCTAAATTCTTGTGCTAATTTGTCACTAGTTTTACCACTATCTTTGCTCGTGTTTCTGCAATGATATCATATCCCTACAAGCATTCACATGAGTAGGAATTATTGTGATTTGATACCATAATGATGCTAATGCATCTACTATCCACATATTCCCTGGTGCCCCAATTTGACTTAGATCAAATTCTATTCATTGGGTTTTGATCTCATTGTGGAGGATCCCTTGAACCCCCTCTAATCATGACCATGAATCATCTTCAAGTTTCAATTATCATGATTATTGATTCCCATAAATCCAAAATAAATCACAATTAACATTGTAAACTATATGCAATCGCAAAAAAAAATTAGTTCCCAAGTTTTATTTTCTTTACCACATATGACATGCACTATGACCAAGCACTTTACCTAAAGGGCTAAGGTCATCTTCTAACACAATCCAAATATCTTCTTTACTCATAATCAACAATTGGTTTCAATAACCACTTAACCTGTTTATTTGTCTCAATTCAGATACCTTTTCAAGCCAAATTAAATTTTTAGGCCAGATAACTTTTGGAGTGAATTCCAAAATCTAGAGTTTGGTTTCTGGTTAGAACTCTTTGTAGGTCCACACTTGATACTTTCCAATCCAAAGATAAACTTTGATCCAATTTTTTCTACCTCAAATACTTATTAGTTTGGATTATAAAGTTTGATCCAGATGTCCTTGCTTGGATTTGATGATTGCTTTCAATTCAGATATTTGCTCCAATTTGGATTCTCATGGTCTATCCAACTTAATTATGATCCAGCTAAAGGCTTTTTGGTTGCACCTTTTTTCAATACAGACAGTTGGACTTCCAGATACAAAGGATTTGGTTGCAAAATCAAAAATCTTAGGTTGGAACCATGCAATGGTGGAACCCTAACTTAATAGATGTTTGTTGACAAGAAATTATCCATTGCAATACTTTGTCAACTGGATATGTGTCACTAGTTTTATATGTTGCAAGGTTTTCCTGTGATATAAAAAATCAAGCCTTTCAAAGACTCTGTGTATGAAACCTAAATTGGATCCTTGTCATGAAACCAAAACTCATTCAAGCCACCACTATGTATTTCTTTATTTACAAGATAAAGATGACCAAACTTGATCACTTGTCACAACAAGATTCATTTAAGAACCAATAAACACAAAATAACACCATTTACTCTATTCACTACATAATGCAATAATTTGGATGGTTCATCCATAAATAGAGAGGGTGACTAATTCACTTGAATTAAAGACTCTACTCTGTTATCCCCCCCTCTCAAATCCCCTCCTACACTAACACCTCTCCTATTTCCTTACACATTGTACTCCACTATCCCCACTTTGGGTCTCTCAAACCCCCTCCTATACTAAAACCTTTCCTATTTCCTCATAACTATATTCACTTTTCCACTCTTTACATAATATGTATATATATACAAATTTATGGTTTGTTGAAATCCACTAAAGATGGATCAAATCACCCATTCATAAAAACTATCAAATTTGAACCCATAATCTCTAACTCCTTCAGCAACTCGCTTGAATTAGAGGATTTCATGTCGATGAGGAAATAGCTCCTCATTTTCAATTTAATCCTTAATACATTTAGAAAATTAATTATCTATCTCCTTAAATTAAATTAAGGGAACCCACTCCCATTAGTAAACATGGTAAGACCTTCTAAATCTTGTTGAGAAATTCTCATGCATTAAATTTCTTCTAATATTTTCCCTCGCCCTCATTTATAAGTTTTCTCTAATACTTCCTCTTATGAGAATGAGAAAATACTAAAAAAAACTTATTTAAGTTTTTATCAGATTTAATTCATTTTAAATATTAATTTAAATGCCTCTAAATAAATAAATATATAATGTTTAATATTTAAATATTATTTTAGATATAAAAAATTCAAATAAATTTACATAAATTCATTATATTTATAAAATAGTGTATGTGAAAAAATAAAAAATAAAAGTACAAGTAAAAGAAAAATTCATAAAAGTAATTATATATGAAATTTAATTAGATTTGGTTGGTGTAATTAATTAAACTAAATAAATTTTGTAATTAGAATATATTTTAACATAACTATTATATTATAAAAGAAAGCGGAATGTATTTTAGATTTGAGTGAAAATATAATGTAAAATAAATAAATATTATTTTGTATTTATCTGTTAATTCAGGTTAATTTAAATGATTATAGAATATAGTATTAATTTTTTTATTAATATTTTATTTTAATATATTATTATTTTTATCTAATTTTAAGGTCATAGCTAAGTTAGACACTAAATTGGTGTATTAGACCATTTTGTTTGTGGGATAAGGGACCCACTTCCCAGTAGGTATTTGACTACTAAGCCTACAAAGGCATACATACTCTAGCCCTCTGATTTTGAACGTATGACCTCTTAAGAAAAAATACATACTCTTAACTATTAAAAAACACATACTATATAACATCTATTATTTATTTTATTATTTCAATTATCCATCTAATTGTTACAATATTAATAAAACCACCCAATAATAAAATCCTCTCAAATTCACCAATTCTAAATATAACAATATCAAAAAATTATAAATATAACAATATCAACAAAATAAACACAACCCCAACGAAAAATAATGAATAAAAAATACTTGAAGTATCCACTACCTACCTTTAGGTCATTATTAACAATATTGTCCATTTCAGATGAACTTAAGTTCAAGCCAAATAATTGTACGATAAAATGTTATAATATTCTCACTAAAATTTTATTATTCCCATATATAATATATTTTATCTATTTCACTATATCCATTAAACCCCCTGCTCAATCTGCCCTTGGTAAAACTTTTAAATGCAAAAACCCATCAAATCCACTAATTTCAAAGTGAAAAACATCCACAAAATGAACTTAATCTTAAAAAAATCAAAAAAATCAAAACTTAAAATATCTAACCACAGCCTATTTAGTATATATGTATCGACTCCAATATTAACAATATTGTCCATTTCAAGTGAGCAATCATTGCAGAAAAGGCAATTAGAATACACACAAAAATCTCGCTTATTGGTCCTTGCTTTTTCGAGGCTGTAGGGATTATAGTAATCGTTTTTAGTCTTGTTATTCGTTGGACACAGAAACTAAAGAAACCTTTGTGTCTTTAACCAAAGTATTTTTCAATATTCAAATGAATATTTGTTATCATCCAATGAATAGGCTTTAATATTCATTATGATCCAATGAACAAGTTTTTCATATTATTTGGCCTCATATCGAGGTATACTTTATATAAACGTTATACATACTTTAGATAAAGCTAGGATAAACAATAGCTTTGATGAATGGGTTTTGTCCAGGTAAAGTAATGTTAGCATTTCTTCACTAACACAAAATGCTAAGTTTGTTTAATTAATTTGTTTCCATTTCCTATGACATCTAGGTCCATCTGACATCTGGGTCTTTGTGACAGGTGACATTTGCTTCTTTGTGACATCTGCCTGCACATAGAGAGCTCACATAGGGCGTCTGTGACTTTTGCCAGCACATAGGTCATCTTCCTGATGTTGTGTTGTTACCTCTGTTGAGTTAAACAATTTGTTTTGCAACTTAATCTGCAATTGGATCACTAGAACAGTTGTTGGTAGATATGCTTCAGCTTTCACCACTACACCAATCTGCAATGGCATCAATTGTTAGTGCTGGAAAATATGGTTCTCGCTTGACCACACCTTAACCTTAGGGTTTTAATTTCAATACTTTCATGTTGGAAATACATTTTCCTGAGAATATGTCTGTTTTCAATCTTGAAGAAAATGTTTCTATTTCTGCTTACAAGGGTATTTTCACTTTCTGCTTTCAAACTTGAAAAAATGATTCTATTTCTTCTTGGAATTTTGAAGGCACTGTTTCTATTTCTATTTGCAAGGGTATTTATGATTTATGCTTTCTATGACAAATTAGTGGTGTTAGATTGGGAGAAGAGTCCCATCAGGCTCACCATGGAAAGATTGGCTGCAACAATATTCCATAGTGCTTTAGAAGCTCATATGTTCTGTCAATGGGTCTAGCAAAACAACGAGTTTGACTTTTATGCAAAGAGCCTAGCGGATTTTTTTGTAGGTGATCCTGACTGGGTGAAATTGTTAGATGAGACAGAGACTGCTGCTAGTTATGATGAAGGTCCTCCTGCTTCTATTTCTGCTTGCAAGGGTTGCAGGGTTACAATAGATTAGAATGCACGAAAACATACAGGCTCACATTTGAGTACAAAGGTGATGGAGCAATAAACTATATTCATTTCCTAGAAGATAATGAATGTGAATTCTATACATTTTCAGCTACATCTACAAAGTTCAGTTACTTACTAGGAACTTCCTTACTAAAAAGTGGTAGTAGCTTGGAGATATCCTCCTTTAAGCCTGTGCAGTTGTAGTTGTGGTGAATTTCCTCCTTTAAGCTTGTGTAGTTGCAGTTTTGTTCGCCACAAAGAATGCATGCAATGATAAAAAACATTTCCATCCAAATACTCTCCAGACTATAATATTCTTTCTGATGAGCCAATGCCTTGGCTAAGGAATATTTTGAGCAGCAAAAGGTAACCAAGACTTAATTTCACTATCAAGCTTTGTTTCGTTTTCCACTGTGCATGATGGAGCAGGAAGTGGAGCCCAAGAAAACCAACGATTGTGTTACAAATTCAACAACAGCTCTATGCCCATCTAATCCACCCATATCTCTGGTAAGAAAGCATTCCATTCTCATGGGAAAAGGGATCTCAATTACTAGCATCTCAACCGACGATATCAAAGCAAGGTTTTAAAGTTCGCCCCGGTAGTTATTCAAAAGAAAACCATATTTACACTAGTTTAGGCAATCATTGAAGTACTGCATTAAGGAAGCAATGGTAAGGAGGTCTTCCTTCTATAGGAACCTTAGACATTGGACATAAAGCATATTAGGGAGAGTAGCCAAGCCTATTCAACTCTCAACATTAAAAATGTTGTTGCATGAACTGGGTGGCTCTCTGTTATAGAAAGAAGTTAAAGCAGAAAACACAGGAAACCAGACAAAAGAGCACTGTAAACTTTTCTTAAACTCGGGAAACTATGCATTGTATGTGGAAGCTATGTACTGTAAGCGACCATGCTAGAGAGAATTAGTGATACACACAGGCACGTGGGTTGCATGCAAATGGATGCATACCCCACAATTGTTATTTGTTTTTATCATTTACATATTTTTAATACCCTTATTTTTATCATTTACATATTTTTAATACCCGACAATTGTTATATGGTTTTATTGTTTATATATTTTCAATTATATAATATATCATTGTTAACATATGTCGTTGTTCCCCATTCAAACACATGGGCAACATGCATGCCCATGTTGACACAAATCACTTATTTTCCCTAGCTGAATCAACTTATTTGCTATGTAATTCACAGGAAGAGCATGGCTAGATCAACTTATTTCCTGTGTTATTCTAAGGAAGAGCACAACCTAACTTGATACAATTACAGGTGAGTTTTTTTCCATAAAGGTTGGAGTGGATTTTTCGACAGTTTCAGATCTTCTGAGGAGTTGGCGTTGTCTATTCAACAAATCAGATTGCAGTTTTGTGTTGTCTATCGAAGGATTCTATTGTAAAAGGGCTTCTTGGGAAAGGCAAAGATAAAGTGATTTTCTCTCTAGTCCTGAGTATGGCACGGGCACAATTTGTTCTGAACAATGAAATTGAAACCCAGCTTGCTACTTTGTATCAAGGTAACTTACATGCTGATATAAAGGTATACCATAAGTACCATCAAAGTTTTCTAATTTATGTATAACACTAATCTGAGTTTATGTTACTTCCAAGTGCTTCCATCCAACTTTGGTGTAAAGGCTTCTTTGGGAAATCTAAAAGTAAGTGACAACAATGTTGATGATGCCCGCCCATACTATTGGATCTGTGATATGCGTGATCAATACGGACACCTTGTCATGTAGCTTTATATCAATGGGTCTAGTACTGATGGTAGAAAGAGATATAGACTAGTATTGGTTCTATTTATTGTTAGTGTCAGTATTTTCATATTGTCATCAGTGATCAAAAATCATCTTTTCATATCATATTAGGGTCCCATTCTGAAATTTTTGTCATTCCACTAGGTCGTCATGCAAAAATTTGGTCACTGAAGGTTGAATTAGTGTTTCCTTTACTCCTTTTAGAAATTTACCCCTTATTGGTTCATTTCAACCTTGTTGAGTATCCATTGTCCATAAAGTTAATGACAGCATGCCATCACATCAATCATGTCATCTTAAAATTCAGTCCTTCAAGGTCTCATTAGGTCTTTTAGGGTTTTTCAAGGTTTCATTAGGTTATTGGGGTTCCCAAGTTTCCAATAAAACTCCATTCCATTGCATAAGATAGACAAGTAAAGGGTGATCAAATAAAATCTCTTCACCATGTGAAGATGATTTGTAAAGAGAAATGCTTATTTCATCATGTAATTTTATGTTCACTATATGTAATAAGTAATGTTCCTAAGCTTCCAACTCAATCTCTATATGCCAACTTCATTAAAGAAAATTAAAATTCAAAGACCATAAAAATATCAATTTGTCAAAGGAAATAGTCAAGTGAAAGGGTAATGTTTCAAAAAGTTAAGTGAATGCCAAAGGGAATTGTCTTTTCCCAAGGGTGTCAAAATCATCATTTTCCACAAGCACTAAACCCTAATTTCCTCTCCCACTGAGCTAGGGTTGGCTATGGAATCATAGAAAACTAAGAAAAGGAGACCTAAGCGGGGTAATCTCAGCAAGTATGAGTCCATTCCAACTCATAAACATCATGCCTCCATCATTTTTCAAGAAGTCATTCGAAGGGACAAATCATTGGCCAAACACAGGGCCTATTTTTCTTCAAACTATGCTTCTGACCAAACAAATATGAATTTGACAAACGTGAGAGAGATGTTTGTCCATCATAGGCCAAGGATGAAAAACATCCTTCAGTGTTTACACAAGTGTCATGGTTTTGGAGAAATTTAAAAAATACAGTTGCTACAAGAGAGTTGTTGCACTTTTGGAGTGACCTTGGTAAAATCATTGTTTTGCCTAGATGGAGTGTCCAAATGAATTTCATGATGTTTCAAATGCTAACCAAGCAGAAGGAGCTTTCCAATGAGATATCATGAGCTCCATTTAGAGTTGTTGAAGACCTACAAAAGTTTCTTTCAAGATCACACTTCATTTTTGCACCCTCATTCTGCACAGTTTGACTAGTCTTGGGAGAATGAACTGTTGGAGGGTTAAATCAAGTCCATTTTGAAAACTAAAGGCATATTTGGAAACTAGATAGGATACTCTTTCCAATGACTTGTCCTGGGCTCAATTTTGATAATTTTTGAGCAAATATTTCAAGTTGTGAATTTCTTTGTTTTTAAAGGCATTTCTAGCACAGTGAAAAGGTTAAACGTGCAACACCTAGGGTGCTACGCTCTTTTTTGGGGAATATAATGAGAAAAAGGTCAACATCATTGGATTCAGAGTGATGAGGACATGCACCCTATGCATTTGCGAGGCATTTGGAGACAAACAGTTCAGTCAAAAAGGTCAAAAACCACCAAAACATCACCTTTCTGCCTCATTTCTGGCTTGGGTGCTACACGTTTACTAGTCTTGGGAAATTGAGTTTTTGACGAGGAAAATGGACTCCAAATTGAAAACTGAATACATGTATAGAAATTAGACTTGAAGGGCTTTCCAAAAAGCCATCTTGGAGCAGATTTGGAAAACGGGAAGGCGCCCAAAAGTAGTCCTGAACTTGGAGGGCGTGTTTGACAGAGGAAGGGAACGTTTGACAAAGAAAGGGCGCATTTGATAGTCTTCTCCAATTTTCTGAGTTTCTTTCCTGTTTTGATTTTCACCTTGGAAAATGATGATTTTACCTATGTAAATGATCAAATTGGATGCAATTATCGTGTTTTTACTATTACCTAGGGTAAATGCATTAGGTAGATCAAGCAGATGAGGTGGAATGAATCAGTTCATTTAAGATAGGAATGAGTCACTTGGACCATCCTACAAGTTAGCTATCAGTTCATATTTTTGTGTAATGTCTTCCTCATTTCATGGATTCGACCCCTAAGGATGAGGGGAAGTTGTTTTCATGTCTATTTAGTCCCTTTCTTCACCATAGAGAAGGGTTGGAATCAGTTGGATGTTTGGCTATTGATCAAAGACACTAGTGTAATCAATATTTGGCAGAATTTAATGAATGAGTTGTAGCGATTTTGATGGAATACCTATGGTATGGAATTTTGACTTAGTTTCTTCTTATGTTGCATATGTTTGAATGCTTTGTACTCCCATATTTCACTTCACTTCTATGATATGTTGATTTTCAAGTTGATGAGCAGAATACATCTTATATGCTCTGTTTGGGGAAATCTTCATAGTTTGTCTAGTTTCTTCAGTTTAGAAAGAATACATGCTTGTCTTGCTCTTTCTAGCACATCACCGGTCTTATCCATCTCACTTCAGAACCTTAAAGTGTTTGAGTGCCTACCTACCTTGCTCCATTAGATGTCTGCAATCATACCCTCATTTTCCTTGACCTAGTCTTTTTGACCTAATCCTCTCCCAACAACCCCACCAAATCAAATCAAACAACCTCTACACATCATACCTAGCCTAAAACCCTAATCCATCCAGCTCTTTTGGCTATGATCATTTGGAGAGAGCCCTCTTTGGTCGGGCTAGCTACCAATTCAAAAGGTTGGTCTGTGGTTACCTCAGCTGGACTCTTCCTCAGCCTTGGAGATCCGGAGGAGTGATAACATTTATCACTATCAGCTTTGAATAGTGTTATATCATGTATAGATTACTCTGCTTCAATGGAGTTCATACTATAGCTCTAGTCTTTATTATCCATGTAAATGATCAGGTTTCACGTGTTGGAATCAGTATGTGGTTAATAGAGCTGTTCACATGATACTAGTGGTTTTTCATTCATCCTATATTATTGATTACTCATATGCCTGTAGTTAGCTAGTGAATAGTGTGTACTAATCTTAATGGGGAAGGTGTGACCATCGCTTGCCTTCTTTCTCTGAAGGAAGGAATCAATCGTACTCTTACCTTAACCCTCCGGGGGAAAGGAGCAACACCCATGAGCGAGGCTAATCCATTAGGGAGCGGCCTATTCTATTCTCTTTTGTGTTATGTCTATTATCTGTTATGTTATGTGCCTATTACCTAGCTGCACCGTGCGCTTCGAGCGGTTATCATCTCGGAAGAGCACTGAAACACGGATTACACTTACAACAAGGACAGAAACACAGGAGCGAAGGGAAAGTATGGGTAAACAACTACTGTTACCGGTGCTTCACCCAGAGACAAAAACACACTGGAATCAACGGATTATGAAACGGGATCATCTGCTGGTGGATCGACCTCTGCCTTAGCTGCTCTCTCCTCCTTAGCCCATGTCTCCGTTGCTTTATATGCCCCAGCTGTTGCTTTCACCGGGTCAATTCAGTCAACTGGTTCTTCTGCTGGATCTGGATAAACTAGCTCAGATGCTGGCTATGAGTCTGGAACCGAATCCACTGCTGGACCAACCGGCTCAACTATTGGTATTGGTGCTGCTGGTTAAACTCCAACTGGTTCTTAAGCTGTTGGATCTGCTACTCGATGCCGCTAGTAACACTGGTTAGAGTGCACGGGAATTCAATGGTGTTATTTGGAAGTTCGTGAGCGTTTCTTCATTTCTCCCATCAATCTTTGTTCATCAACCGTATCTTTGCCCCACTCACTTTGATGAGATGCAAAAGGGGGAGATTTAAGTAATGAAACCGTCAATCATTTCAACAATTTATTCCTTAGTCAATTGAGCAATTGACTCTGCAGCAATCCCTTTTGTTGACTAAGATACAAGAGCAACACCAAGAGCAGTGGTAGATTCAGATGTTCCAGATGAAGTTAATTGATAGTAAGAAGTCCGAGTGGAAGTTCTGGTTGATTCACTTTATGATTAAGCGATTGATCCATATAGATTTGATTTAGTCAATTCAGAAATTGATTTTGTTGATCCAGCTCGAGATGGAGAACCCACAGAGGCAGAGGTAGACTTCCTAGTTGACTTAGCGAAATCACCCTATGCGGCAGCAAAGGCAGGAGTATAAGGAGAAGTAGCGGTGCCATATCTATATAGCAGTTTACCGTTAGTAGTAGAGAAAAATTATTGACATTAAAACTTTCGTTATCGAGCTTCAGATCCAGACCTCCGTGAGCGAGATCCATCCATATCCATATCATAGTATCATAGAGAGATATCCATATATAGTTATCAAGATGCTGACCTTCGTGGTGAGCTAGATCCAGATTCTCTCTTTCGTGGTCGTGATTCAAAGTCTGGTGCTCGTCGTGGTAGAGATCCAGTGCCAAGGTAAAAGCCAGTTGAAGCACGTGGTTTAACCTCTTTATCCAGCACCAGCAACAGTAGATCCTTTAGCAGCAACAGATCGAGACCTAGAAGCAAAGGTGCCTGGAGAAGATCCAAATACAGATCCAGACATTAGTGAGCCAGATTCTGTCCTTCGAGATCTAGATCCATTTTTTATTTTCGAGATAGAGATGTTGTTCCAGATGCTCCAGTCGATCGTCAGCCTACAATTAGGCATAACGACATGTTAGAGTAATTAGTTGCCCATGCTTAGTATACTTGTACAAGCTCATAAGAATTACTACTTAGCATGTCAGGACTGGAGTATGACCTAGACACTCTGTTGTCCCTGCTAATTCATACTCTCCATAAGAGTCATTTATGTACTTGCTCTAGTCAATTATACTTTAGGTCTAGAAATCAATCCACTCAGCAAATAAAGCAGCTTATATAAGGTTGAGTTATGTATTTCACGAGATGTATAACTCTAACTGGATAATAATAGCCATCGGCTTACATGAAAGAGCTAGAGTAATGTTATACATAGTATTACAAGTAAATTCAATAGGACTAAGCAACCACGATCTCTATCACTATGTCATGATTATGGAATTGCATTACGCAGTTAGCACTGATTAGACTTATGTTACCATTAGCAGTACTCTATAATCATGTTTGATTAATACCTTGATATGTATTACTAGCACATCATAAAAAAAACCATCATACTAGAGGCTATCTAGGTTGAGCATTGTATTACTTATCTATGTCGTAATGCTTACCTATTTAGAACACTCGTTAGCTCAGACTACTTGTGGTTAGTCTAGTAAATTCCTAGTTAAATACATAGTAATAGTACCAGTTACATCTTGCTAGTGCAACATGGACTTGATATCACTCTTATGGATTAACTTGATCTAATTCGGAACTAGTCAAGCATTTACAGAGGCAGGCATAATCTAGCAGCAATTTGGATATGGTAAGGTATATGTCCTATGTAATTACAGTCATATCTTCAGAATTCTTGCTAGTCTTGTGCATGTGTAAGAGTCAATTTTGAAATTACGCTTGTTGAGCCTAATGAAGCTTATTACTTGCACTAAGCTCGAGTAAGATTACTACATCAATGTATGTTGTTGTAGAGTGTGTTGACCCTGATCATAGCTTCATGCATCAAAAGGTTTATTATGTTGTGCCTCAATGAGATAGATTTTTTAACTGTGTTATCAATATAAACCTACATATAACATAATGAATACAAATGTATTCCAAGCATTCCTTGGAAAACTTGATCCAATTATTTAGTTTTTCTCTTCATTTCAATTTTTGTCTTCATTACTTGGAAAACTCAACCCAATTATTCAGTTTTTCTCTTCATTCCTTGGAAAGCTCTCAGACAAGTTCCACCCTGTCTCACAAGATAGTTCCACACAGTGAGCTCTGTCTCAAAAGATAATTCCACATAGTGGAGTGGTTCCACTATTGTTACTTTCCAACTGAGTTTAAGTTCATCATTCACTTCATGTTCTTTACACTGAGACGCTGTAGTGATAGAAGTTTTTGTACTAGCAATTGCACCAGATGTTTCAATGGAAACGTCGTAAGGAAATAACATATAACATTAATTAATCCTTTTTTGACAATTTTTGAAAGGTAGAAAAATATCAAGAAAAGGCAAGGACCATGCTACAGTGAAAGCTTACATCTTGCTGCCTCCGAGTAGGACCAAGCTCTAATCCTTGAACTCTACTAGAAAAGTTTAGTGAGCACAGAGTTTCTCCCATGTCATTTTCATGGGGACTAATTTTTACAAATAAAGTCTTTGTACATGCTCCTAAGTGAACATGCATCATATTGGTGTTAGATGCTATGGAAGGACTCTGAGACAAGGCAATCTCATACCCATCTCCATATGATCTCATTCCTTCTGCCATCAGCTTCCAAAACATGGATCCTCCACCTGCTCTTCCCATGCTCGCAGAAACATATATTTGTTTATAAACCACATCAAATAAATTGTCTCTCTGGTCGATGCTGAATCTTGGGTTTTTAGAGGATTTCCCAAACTCTACAAACAAAACTAGTTTCTTCAATATTATGCTTCCATATTCTAGATGGTTCTCTATCCAACTCTTCACAAATGAAATTTGGGTCTCCTCATTTGATCCAGCAAGCCTTCAAAGTTGAAATCACAGTTCAATAAATTAGTGCAAACTCTACATCATCCAATTGAATACATATATATCTAAGGAAATAGATAGAGATTTACCAAATGTTAGGATAAGATTTGTGGAATATCTCTTAATATGGATTGAATCTCGAATTACAATTGTTTTCCACTTTCCAATTTCTCTTCAAAGACAAAAGTTTTTATCTCACCTGGATGGTCCTCCTTGAAGGATCACTTTGACAACGAGGTTCGTACTATACTAGAGCCCCTGACATTGGCATTTTCGGCCCCTTTAGCAATCACATTAACTATTCCTCAGAATCCTTCTCATTTGACGATGATTTACAAATATTTGTTGCACATTCATTCATCAAAGAATGTCATTCTACAAGCAGTTTAATGTCATTGCCTTTGAGCAGAAATCTTAGATCGGAAAGTCTTCCTATGAGTACATCAAATAGTACTGGCTTGCTTAAGCTTGTTGCAGGTCAAAGCTTCCCTACTGAAAACATGGTAATGAATGAGAATTGTGATGTGATTTCCGAGCACTACCCGAGCTATGAGCAGCGATGGCCAAAAAGGGGAACAATGGAGGGGATCGAAAGAAATTGGCAGAAGAGAAAGACGGTTGATAAAGATATAAATCAAGAGTTCCATTTTCTTAGAAAAATGTTGTCAACCAAGGAAAGATCAGGAGGCATCATTGCTGGAGAAATGGTCGTCAACAATTCTCCAACTGAGAGGCCTTTATATGTTGGTAGCAGTGAGCCAAATTCAGATGGGAGCGTGTTGAGAATAGCTGGCCTAGCGCGTAATGTTAAACCAAAGCCCAGCGCTCGAAGGGGTTCGACAACTGATCCTCAAAGCGGGTAATTCTTTGAATCATAAATTCTGGAAATATTTTGAAATCTATTTTTATTTAATAGTTTATCAAATTCCAAGATCAAATTAAATTGCTTTTTTTTAGGGAGAAAAAAAAAGAAATTTCTTTCATTGAAATAAAATAAGATACATTTTCATATTTAAAGTCAAAATGGTGCTTCTCAAGTGATAAGCCTTTCCCATTCTCACCACTTCAGATTGACATGAGTTTGAGTGATGAGGCTGATTTCTGTCAAACAGTAAACAGCTAAGAATTTCTGAAAATTAAACTCAAACGAAGCTTACCATCTGTAAGGATCACATACAAGCACCCTGTGATAGTTGTCTACTACAGACTCATCTCTCCTCGCTTCTGGATAATCCAAGCATTCTTCAGCTGGCAACGAACCCATATTAAATTCAGGAGCTTGGCACAACCTAACCGAACAGTTAATAAATAAGGGCAAACTTCTCTTTGTATTCAGACTAATGCCCTTCCAAATGAACATGCGTTGTGTACAGAGATATGTAGTGAATAATTAGGAATATGTTAATAAATTTGTAGTCTAACTAGCCGGAGGAATTGCCTGGAAAGTTATGGAAATTCAGATCATATTTAACGAAAATCCGGCAAGGATTTTTGTAAATCCAACTTATAGTTGTTAAATTTCAAAATTTTAGGTGTCCTAGACATTTTTGATGGTGCTGAATCCATTTCCACCATCAAAAACACGATTCAAACATTGCCTCTACAAGATGTTTTTTAATTTTTTGCCCAGATTCAGGCCACTTTTGGCCGTCCAAGCAATTCCTCCACCTCGTTAGATTACTTCGTTAATAAAACCCAATTTATTTCCAAAAGTGATAAGAAAATAAGGGCAAAATCACTTTAGAAATTCTTAATGCTATTGTTCCATCTTCACTTAGATTGTGGTGGAAATAGGAAGCTTTCACGAAGGATTGCAGGAAGAAAATGAGACAACAGTAAGAAATTCAGTTGAATTTGGAGGAGATGAATGCGATGGCAAGGCAAATCTGTTAAACTTCAATGATCAAATATGTTGCATAAATCCGCCACCATTAGAAGAGGAACATTTAATCCCATGAATCCACTGATGCATTGGGCTGAAGGTCCCTCACCAATTTGAAGAATATACGGCTCTCTAATGCTATTGCTCAAAGGAAACCCAAGAAAACAATGTTCTGACACCACATGGCATTTATTATTAGTTCCATATTTGCTAAAATTTGCATTTTTAGTCTTACAAACGTTCTGAAGCTAAGTTGTCTTCTTTGAGCATAGATGCAGATGAACAATTTGCAAATTATGAGGAGAATTAGAATTTGAAAATATAAATTTGCATGCCTACTAGTTCCTAAAGAATATCCCAATAACTCCAGCACATATAAAGAGCAAAATCTCCGCAGGAAAAGAAAAGGAAAATCTGTTAAACTTAAATGGTCAAATATGTTGCATAAATATGCCACCAATGATGTTGAAACATTATATTTATGTTGGTCTCACGAAGAAGCATGAACCTGCCAAGTTCCAACACTAAAATATTTTTTAAAACGTATATATGGAAATGTGTTCATCTCTTTATTGGATGTGTTGTGCATTTGATATTCATGAGTTCTTTTCGTGGGTGCACTTCTTCTTTCTTGGCATACACTTAGTGTTTGATTCTTGGTGACATGCTTGGTTTTTTCAAACACCTGGATATTTGCTTATTGGCACTCTCGGTTTGCTGGCTGAGATTCGAAAAGTGGAATGACAAAAACCAAAAGTGGAATTGCGTGGGGATGGTTCCCTAGCAGTGAGCTTCACCAATTCACAATATACACCTAGTTGACTTGAAACCCAAATAAACCATACGCCAAATTGACTTGAACAAAATTTCATATTTCTGGCACATTTTTTATCCTCTTAGATTAACCATTTTCTTGGCTATTTTCGAACTTAGTTTTTACTTGTGTCTCTTCCAGTTTTCTCTGCAAATCATTACACAAACCACTGCCAATTAATGGCCCCTCAAACAATAGTTTTGATGAACCTTTTACCAAGCGAAATCATACCAATTTCCATAGCTAATTTGTGCTAAAATTTACTATTTTTTGGTTGCTGCTTCCCCAGAAAAATCATGCCTCTGTCAATGACATTTCGTGGCCCTTCAATACAATGATTTGATGGGTACCTTACCAACTAAAAATTTGCTCCCTTTTGTTGCGATTTGGTTGGTACATTCTCAGCAAAATCATGGATCCAATCCTAGTGAATTCGTCCTCTTTTTATACTGCATTTTTGTGACCAAAACACCTAGCAAAAACGAACCTCTTCGCTCTATTAACCGTGTCTTTAATTGTAAATTTGTGATATTACCTCTCTAACTTTGCATATTATATTCTTTTTCAACCTTCACTAATGTCATCTTACTAGACCCTGGTTGTCCACACATCTGCCTCTGCTCACAACTTAGCCATATTTTCATTCTTGGCTTGATAAGATATCACTGGTGATATGTTTCTCCCACTGTCATTTTTCAGTGTAAGCAGCTTTTTTACATTTGCATTCAAATATTTCAAGGCAATGTCCCAGTTTATTGTATAATCCATTGACAGAAAAGAGACACTTGCAGTCAGTATAGGCAAAACGTATCATCATTTGATATATTGATTGATCTAGATTCTATAGGAAGGGGAAGTTGGGTAGAATGTACCATATACGTGAGCTCCAGCTTGAATTTCACAGACCCAGTATCTCAATGTAGCATTAACATATATACAATTACTAAGGTCTGTTACAAGGTAACAGAAAACTTTAGTGGGTCTACAAATTCTCTTGATCCTTTCTATAACATGTTGTCAAGCTTCTCAAAATTAAGAAAATTGAGACAAACAAATAACAAATGCGTCATCCTTTGATCCTTGTAATGTAACTAAGTTGGTAGTCAGAATCATGATTGGCCTCTGGAAAATGCCCTTTCGACCAATGAATTCAATACCAAAACTAAGGATTGTAAGAAGATCCATCCTTGAGTTCTCTCCACTGGTGAATGACTAATTAATTAGAAGTATATAATATCTACTTCTATTTGGAAATAAAACATATTCCTAGGAGATCTTTGATATGACCAATGAGGAAGTTTAATCTAGTTTCCATCGACAATATCACAATCATAAAATGAAGTGCAAATAGAACATTGCTTGCCCATCCATTCATTGTTCCATCTCATTGGTATGAACATATATGCCTCACATTCATTACAGAACCCTTGCATTGTTATGACTACAATTCAATGACTTTTGTTGGTGCAATTAAAAATATTGTGCAATAGATGCAACAAAAGGTGATAATGCCCCTATCATAGTACCAACACTAAGGTATGCCATTGATAATCGTTGAGTAATAAAGCCCTGTAATATCTTGAATACAGCTCGATTATGATGCAAAGAATACAGTGAAAAAATCTTTGGGCCACATACCAATTGTTATGAGAATAAGAACACCCAAATAAGCTGGTGGATTTCTGGAAAAGCTCAACAAATTTAACTATGTCATTTTGCCAAGAAAATGTTACAACATTCCTGATCCAATAAATCATTCATGGGAGTTTAAACACCCTAGGTAGCTAGAAGCTTCCATCTTTGACCTACTTCTCCAATCCATGAATGCCTTGATAAGCATTTCTTCTAGGGCTTCATCTTCCTCAACTTCTTTGGGGAAACTCTATGTCCCGCTCCTTATTACGCACATAATGAATATATGTTGCATCATCAATTCCCTACATCCATAAGCTTCGTTCAATGGTGCATGCAGAATTATTGCCAAAGGACAGGCTAGATATGTGTTCAACAAAATAGCAACAAATTCTTCATTGGCATGTATGCAGAGGATCTTTAGTACAGATAATGAGGAAGATGAACCCTTCATTATGGCCTTCTCCTTAAGAATGTGCATGTCCAAGCTGCGTTGTCTTTTGATTTGGAAAACTTTTCAAGCGCATGACATTCTCACAATAAATACCATCCAGAGTATTACCACACATGCAAATTCGTTATAGCCATCCACTCATCCTCCATAGCTTATATCTTTATGGGGAGAAGAAAAGATGATACCTCCCAAAAACGAAATCAAGAGTTGTTCCAACCTTGTACATTAAGTGCAGCTACTAAATCTTCAGCATTGTTGCAAAATACAACAGAATTATTACACTGACCATCATCGACAATGACTTCATGACTTCCCACAACTGCATTCAATCTGGTGAAACAAAGTTGAATATCTCGAATAGGTGCATTAATTCATCAAATTGGGTGTAAAAATGGTTCCATTATGACATAAATTAAATTGTGTAATTTGTATGGATTCAAGACTAATTTCTAATTAGCATGAGGCCTTAATATGAATTTAATATCAGCACTTTTCAAGTATAAATTTCTTTGAGAAAACAGTGACTGCCATTCAGGGTACAAATAGATTTGCTGGGAAACTTGACCAGAAATCATTATTAGAACATTGCACACATGACTGTTGTGCATAACAAAATTGTTAGGTATCTTAACAGCACGATTACATATAGCATAGGCAGGTAAGGAATATATCAACCAAATAATATATTTCCCTTGATATCATGTATACAACATATGCATATTCTGCCATTGCAGAAACAAGTGTTTAATTTTTCTTTCTTTTCTAAAAATGCAGAGAATGTTACCTCATTTTTAAGAGTTGAGTCACATTTTGTAAATGCCAGACCTGGGATCAATAACACTCCATAGAGCTCTGTTGAAAGCAATAATCACAAATGTATCAATTACATTCCTTTCTTCTGCCTACAAAGATGAGTACCCCCAATCACACTTGTATGAGTGATGTTCACTTTTTCTTATACCAGAAGAAGTTGAAGCTCACAATATGTTCAGATATCCTCTTGCTGTCAAGTGGTTTGAACACCACAGAGCATCGACTATAAGCAGGGACAACATAATATTCGAAACTCCAATATGAAGCAAAGGTAAATTTCTTCTAACGTTGGCATTCCACTCAGGGTTTTGTCCATTATAATGATCATATAACACATGTGGACTTAGACAGACCTGAGAAATAAAGGCAATAGGGAATGAGACCTATTATCCATGGTTGACTAGAGGGAAATGCAATTGGAAGGTGATCAATATACAACAAAACTGATATGAGTCGCCAAATCAAACATAGTAGCTTAAATTTATATTTCCTTTGGGAAGGACCCAATAAGAGAAATCAGCATCAAGTGCAGAATGATGAATTACATAGTTTGACAAAGATGATAACCTTTTACAAAATATCAGCCGCAGGGCATTATAATGCACAAGCAAAGGTATGAAACAGTTCTCAATTTATTGTCTCCCATAAAAGGCCTGCCAGACTTAGAATTCAAGAATCCAAATGCTCATGAGAAACATCAAAACTCAAAAACTATTATCATGCATCTATAACAACATTAAAAATAAGCATTCTGTCACCAGTTCTGTTCTCAAGTGGAAATTATTATTGAGACAATTTTCCGAAAAATGTCAATCGAGGTTGTAGGCAATAAGGCACCTAACAACAAACAAAATCCACTAAACCACAGACAAAACTGAACTTTCTTACAGAAGGAATATTTACATGATTGAGGGAGAAGAATGCCATGAAGGCTCCTCCTCCAAGCTTTTCTCAGCAAGATTCCCTCCCCATCTCACATTACTTTTGGTTCATATTTTGAAAGAAAAGATATCCCACCACCAATGCCACTGTCGTCTTTGATAAATCCCTTTTCAGTTACAAGATATGAACAAAATTTCTCCATTTTTTCAATTACAAAAATGGTCGACCAAGCCTGCAATATGCTAGATAACTAACTGTAACAATTCATTGACAAAAATTTGTGTTAACATACCCTGATTCACGAATCACCCCTACCACTATTAAGATCTGCAATGTCCACATTTTCAATGTCAACTGAGAACCCATGAACCATATTAGGATTCCAATTCTCCTGATTAGTGTGAACACTTTTCAAGTTACAACACCTTATCAATGTCCAACTGACAACCCATGAATCGTATTAGCAAACCAATCCCTGGTTAATGGATATGTATTAAAACCTAAAATAAAACAACACGATTTTGAATTAGGAATAATTAGGAATATGTTAATAAAACCCAATTTATTTCCCCAGGGGAAAGATCAGGAGGCATCATTGTTAGAGAAATGGCCGTCAACAATTCTCCAACTGAGTGGAATTTATATGTTGGCAGCAGTGAGCCAAATTCAGATGGGAGTGCATTAAGAACAACTGGCCCAACGCGTAATGTTAAACCAAAGCTCAGCAACCTTCACTCCACTCCATGGCCGTCTACCTTCACTCTGCAATGCAACACAAGCCATGGTAGTCTACCTTCAGAGTTTGCTGGTTCTTGAAAGATGAAGTTTAGACTATTATTGTTTCAGTTATAACTAAGTTTTTTTATTAACAGAAGCAAATATTTTAATTGTCCAACATCAAATCAAATGGATCATACGGATCATATTTTGACACGTAAGATGAGATGTGAGTGGATTTCAGAGGGGAACGCCTTATGGGGTAATTATATAGAATAGTTGTGTATTATATAGAATACATGTTTCTATCTGTAATAAATATGTGTAATACGAGAAACAACTTGCATTGTTCTAGTTCAATAAGTGAGATGAGATAGTTAGTACAATAATAGGAACTTAGTAAAGGCTAGCTAATCAACCCACCCAAACAAACTCAGTTACTACCTATTGCTGAAGGGGCTATAGTCAACCTGGTCTCTCTTCAAACAACTGTACCAATTCAAAGAATTCCCACAGGTATCTATTCAACATGTTCTCGAATCACGCAGTTAACAAAATTACTTTGTTTTTCTCATGGGTCTATACACTCCCAACCTGTTGTCCCAAATATTACCACAAATGCTCAGTGGAACTTGCTCCTATAGTTCAGTTCTAACATCAACCTCCCCAAATGAATTTTCTATCGACACTGCTGCGACAATTGTAACAAGCTTTGTCAGGAAGGGACTTATTATCCGACAACCCATCTTGTTTTATTTACTTCTTGCCACTCCATCCACAATATTATAAGCATGGACCAATAAAAAGCTATAAATTAATGTCATAGGCATGGATCAATGAAAGAGTAAGAGTAAAACATATTCCATGATATTTTTTTTAAGGGTAAGAATTGTATTTTTTTTCAAAAAAAAATGAAAATTATATTTGATTTTATATATTGTTTATGAGAGAAAAATCACACTTTCTTGAAAATGAAATCACACTTGCATAATATATTTCAATATTTTTAGATTGACGACGGCAGAACTCTGGTGCTAGGGTTTCACTAAGCGAGGGAAGGAGGGCAACAGGCACCCATGGAGACACAGGGAGGAGGGAGCTCCACTCCCTCCTACAGTAATATGGTAGCAAATAGAGGAAGAGGAGGGAAAAAGAACAAACCTACACAACCCTTGGAGATCAAGACAAAAAACACCGAAACTCAGAAGGCGGAAGGCAGCAAAACCCATGCAGATCAAGGGGCCCATGAAGAAGAATGTCAGGAGGAAAAAGAGGAAGACAGAGGTTAGGGATCAGAGAACAGAGCCAAGATGGGGCCCTGTAAACCTAAAACCATAACTAAACCTCGGGTTATTCTGAATGATCCAGCTCTGCAAGTGCACAGGGATCACATGGCAAACTATGCCATCATATGCAAATTTATGGGAATCTGGCCATCAGAGAAAGCATTGTACACCTGGATAAAATACAACTGGAAACCAAAGGGGGAGTTAAATATACATCTTGGATCCAAAGGTTTTTTTACTGTGGTGTTTACGAATATGGAAGACAAAGACAGGATTTTTGAAGGAGGGCCATACTTCTTTGCAGCTGTTGGTCTCTATATGCGGCCATGGACAATGAACTTTGTGCCAGAACGAGAAACATTCACTTCAGTACCGGTATGGATTAGACTATACTCCTTACCTTTAGATTATTGGATGCCAGAGTCTTTAAAAGCTATAGGCAATAAATTAGGTCATTTCTTAAAAATCTTAGAGGCAACTCTACGGGGAAAATATACATCCTATGCCCGTATATGTGTGGAGATGGACCTATCAGGAGCCCTTCCAGATGAGGTCATCCTAGAAGTCTATGATGAGGAATGGGTTCAAACAGTTGACTATGAACATATCCCGTTTAGATGTCACAAGTGTCATGAGCATGGGCACCTATCCAGAGACTGTCCTCTTAATAGAAGGGAGGAAAACCTAAATGCTAGCAAAGGGAAAGACCAGATAGGTTTCACCAAAGTAGAAGGAAGAGGAAAAGGAGGGGGAAGGAAAACACAAAAGAACCCTATTGGGAATGATAAAACAAAAAGTTACAACAAGTTTGAGATCTTAGGAGAAAAAGAGGCAGATGGAGGGGATCAAGAGAGTATAGAGAAGAAGACAGCAAGAGGGAAAGGAAGAGGGACCAGCATGGAGTTCACTCAGGAACATAATGAACACACAATGGATCCTTTGAGTACCATGGAAATAGAAAAATACCAGGAAATGTCTCAAAGTGAAAGTGGCACAGAGGATCAAGACTTACAAGAGATCCTAGAAAGGGAAAACCTAGAGCTGGAAAAGTTTCTAGAACAGGGAGGGAACCTGGGAATAAACTCCATCCCTCAGGAGGATGTGGACAAGGTCCAACAGATATTCCTTAACAAGTCACACCAAACAGCTGCAGGAGTCAAAAGAGGACATGACAACCAGGAAAACAAAGGGACTTCCTCAATAGGATTAATAACAGGAAAACTAACAAAGAATCCAGGCAAGAGGAGGGGAAGAAAAAGACAGAAAGAACTACTACTGGAGTGTGGAAAACTCATGATTGACTCAGGAAGGATGAAAGACCTTTCCAGTTACTCCTTTAAAACCCCACCTCAATGAAAATCACAACTTGGAACATTAGAGGACTAGGGAGCAGAAGAAAACAGAGGAATCTAGGTAAAAGGATCAAAGAGGAAAAACCTGACATAGTATTCATACAGGAAACAAAATGCTCTGTGGAGAGGATCCGCGAAAAACATAGAAAATGGTTAAATAGATATGAATACCTTGAATTTAAGGCAAATAAATATGCTCGTGGCATTCTCACTCTATGGGATCCACAGAAATTTGGTGTGATTGATGCGGAGGCATCCAGACATCACCTTTCACTGATTTTCCAACCGGTGGGTGACAGACAATGTTACATGATCACCAATGTCTATGGTCCGCAGCCAATGGAGGACAAACTTTGACTCCTCACAACACTGGAGGATATGAAGAAGAGATACCCAACTCTACCCTGGATACTTGGAGGTGATTTTAACATAACAAAATCACTCATGGAGAAGAAAGGAGGAACTAGAACACTTGGTAGAGACTCAGTTGCCTTCCAGAACTTCATCACCAATATGAAATTGGTTGATATGGAAACAAGCAATGGAATCTTCACTTGGAATAATAAAAGAGGGGGACCTAGCTAGGTAGCCTCAAAACTAGACAGATTTATTGTTTCAGAGGAACTTCTTCTCAAGGGAGGCAACATTACTGCACTCATTCTACCTTTTGGAGGTTCAGATCACTGGCCTATCCAATTGGAAGCTTCCCTCTTTGGAAAACCAAGGAACACCCCCTTCAGATTTGAGAACGCTTGGCTCACACATTCAGATTTCCTCAAAAACATTGAAGAATGGTGGAAGGAAGAGCTTCACCTTCAAGGTACAAAAATGTTCCTTCTACACAGCAGGCTCAAACACATTAAAGGCAGACTCAAAGAGTGGAATAAAAAAGAATTTGGTAACATCTTCAAAGCTAAGGAAGATGTGGAAAAGAAACTAAAGGAAATAAACCAGATTCTTATCACTGAAGGCTATACAGAAGAAAGGAAAGAGATGGCAGAGTCACTCCAGTAGGAGTGGGACAACAGATGTCTTCAAGAGGAAATATTCTGGAGACAGAAATCCATAGTACAATGGATTAAAGAAGGGGAGAGAAACACCAAATTCTTCCACATATCCACCATAGCTCACAAAAACAACAATAGAATTGTGAAACTTATAGACCAGCATGGAATAGAGAGAAACACTCATGAAGAGATGGAGAAGGTTCTACTCCAGCATTTTCAAAAAATTTCTAAGGAAACCTTGGAAGACAGATACCAGTCCACGAAAAGATTTACTCAGTACATCCCTAAATTGGTTACTAGAGAAGATAATTTCAACCTCAACAGAACAGTAACAGAGGAAGAAATAGAGGAAGCCGTGAAAGAGATGCAAAATGGGAAAGAACCAAGCCCAGATGGTTTTAATGTAGATTTTTTCAAAGCTTGTTGGAGGATAGTGAAACAGGACATCCTGGAGGTAGTGGAAGACTCTCGAAGATACAAGACAGTCTTAAGGCACTCAATGAATCTTTCATAGCCTTAATCCCCAAACAGGAAAAGGCCACATCTCCAGACAGATTTAGACCTATAGCATTATGCAATGTGATATACAAAATTATATCCAAAGTCACTGCCAACCATCTCAAACCCAACCCTAGTGTCAGAGGAGCAAACGGGCTATGTGGAAGGAAGACAAATTTTAGATAATATAATTCAAGCTCATGAAATGGTACATTCACTCATTACCAACAAACATGCAAGAATGAATATGAAGCTGGACATAGAAAAGGCCTATGACAAGCTTAGTTGGTCGTACATAAGAGCAATATTAAAATCTTATTACTTTGATCAAAATTGGATTAAATGGGTTATGGCGCTAGTTACCACCGCCAGCTGTTCAATTCTTCTCAATGGCTCTCCTTCAAGAACTTTCAAGCCTTCTAGGGGTCTTAGGCAAGGAGATCCTCTTTCTCCTTTCCTTTTCATTCTAATGATGGAAGGGTTAGGGAGAGCTATTAGAGTGGCTAAGGAAGAAGGGAGAATTCAGGGTCTGAGACTCACTCAAGGTGGGGACACGGTGACACATCAACAATTTGTGGATGATACCATGCTTCAAGGCACACCCACTGTCAAGGAAGCCAAAGCATTCAAACAGATTCTGAGTGAGTTTGCTAGGGCAGCAGGCTCAGAGGTAAGTCTTACTAAATCAAAGATTTTCTTTTTCAATACGGATATTTCAATACAAAGAAATCTTTCCAGAATTTTGGGCTTTCAAAGGGAGTCACTGCCTACGAAGTACCTGGGAGTTCCTCTCACTGACAAACCACTTCACAAAGATATCTGGGAGCCTGTACTTAATAAGCTAAAAGACAAGATCAGCAAATGGACAAATAGAGCACTAAATCTAGCAGGGAGACTGATTCTCACTAAGGCTGTCCTCCAAAGTATCCCTATCTATATGCTATCTGCCATTCTAGCACCAACCGGTGTAGTTACTAATATAAGAAACATTCAGAGAGACTTTCTCTGGGGGAAAGGTGAAGAAAAGAAGAAATGGGCCCTAGTGGCATGGGACAGAGTGTGCAAACCTAAGTCCCATGGTGGCTTGGGTCTTCATGACCCAAGAATTCTTAATAGAGTTCTTGGTGCCAAAATCTGGTGGAGATGGCTAAAAGAAATACAAGCCCCTTGGGCAAAACTTTGGAAGCAAAAATATGCTAGCGAATGGCAGGAGAAGAATCTAATCAGAATGACAGGACAAGTAAAAGGTTCTGCAATTTGGAATAGGGCATGGGAGAATAGGGCCCTAGTCCAAAATCACAGTTTCTGGGAGATCAGAAATGGAAACCTGGCTTGGTTCTGGGAGGATAATTGGTAGCAGGAGGACAATCTCCGAAGTGAAGAATTAGTAGACATTCACACTGATACCATCAACAAAGGATTAAGGTGGGTAAGTGACTACTAGGACCAATCAAGGAACAATGGGAAATGGAGAACATGGAAACTTCCAGATTACAGAGGAATGGGCATGCTGCATACTCAAGCTATAGCCCTTAAAGGTCTTTTAGACAAGAGACAAATCTTAAACTCAAACTTGAATGATCAACTAAGATGGGGAAAGAACAAGGCAGGTCTCTTCAACCTCAAGGAGGCCAAAAGGATAGATGCAGGGTTGAACCTTTCAAACACAGATAAAACATGGAAAGAAATCTGGGAAAATCCTCATTGGATGAAAGTCAAATTGTTCAAGTGGCTGGTTCACCAGGGCAAGATTCTGACATGGGATAATCTTAGAAAAAGAGGCTTTGTTGGCCCCTCAAGATGTCACTTATGTAGACAACAGGAAGAAACTACAAATCATCTCCTGAATAGATGCACTTTCACCACAACACTTTGGAATTGGGTTGGAGAAGTCTTTGAGCAGACAGACAGAGATGTTAATGACATCATCACTACTTTGAAGAATTGGAGGAAAAATTTCTCGGATAATGAGATCATAAACTCCGCCTAGATGTTGACCCCAGGATTCCTAATCTGGAATGTCTGGAAGGAGCACAACAACAGGATTTTCAAGGAGAAAGCGAGTCTGGTGAGCAACATCCTCAAGCTAGTCCTTAAACAACTCAAAGAAATTGTTCATATCCTGGGAGGTGCAGCTACAGGTAAACCCATTGGACAAAGAGAGGCCAGAATATTGGAGAAGTTAGAGCTCAAGGTTATTCACCCTCAGGGTTCTATGCAGATTATCAAGAAAACCTCAGCAGAAAAGTCTTCTTGGCAACCCCCTTCTCATGGCTTTTTAAAATTCAACATAGACGGGGCTTCAAAAGGGAATCCGGGAGAAGCTGGTTATGGAGGGGTCTTGAGGGATGAGGAAGGAAACATACAAGTCATCTTCCACAACTATCTAGGCAAAGCAACCAACAATATGGTTGAGCTCATGGCGATGGAATTATGCCTGGAAATACTGCTCAAGTACAACATTCAAAATGTCATCATTGAGGCAGATTCAGAATTAGTCATTAACTCAGTGAAGAGGATAAATGTTGGCGCTGCTCCTGAGAAAATCTCAGAACACTGGAGGCTTCTACAAGTCTACCAAAGAATCCAAGCGCACCTAAGAATGCTGAGAACCCTCAGGTTGGTGCATGTTCGTAGGGAAGCCAACAAAGTTGCGGACTGGCTAGCCAATGAGGGGGTTCGAAACAAGCATATCGATTTATGTTGCTGGTGGGAGGAGATAACGGATGACAGGTTGAAGGAGGGATGCTCATCCAGGGCCCTCAGTGACCGACAGTAGCATTAGGAAAATTCAAGAGTCGGTTTTTGCTAACACAAAGCCACAGAGATGAGGTCTAGTTGATCTGGTTTCATTATGGAGTGTTATGACATATGTGAGATCCTTTTTAGGATGCAAGTCTATGTCGGCCTCATTAACTCAGGTAATGGAAAACCAGATGTCTCAGGGGGATGGCTGGATGGAGGGATCTTCATCTCCCTTTGGCCCATGCGTCAGAGCCCAGATTTTCTTGGTAAACACAAAACCCCAGCTTTTATTCCTGTAAACAGCTTTACGACCCTTGAAGTGGTTTCTGGTATATCACATGCTCATCAAGCTAGAAGCGGTTTTTCTCAATCGGGAGCGATTCCACTCACCACGCGACACGTGGCTAAGGGCGGGGAGGAATTACCGCCTTCATCGTGTGCTAACTATCGGCGCTTTTAGTCCGCGTGATATGATCCTTAACCATTGGATCTAGCGAGGCTAATCTATGGCCAGGATTTTGCGTGCATGTTGGTGGGTCCACAACAATGGTTATGTTTTGAGTTGTTCGCTTGACTTCTCCGAGATCACGCGCAATCGGTGGATTTCGGGTGGTTAAAGTGATTGAAGGATAAGTCAAAATCGGGTCCGATTTATTTGTTAACAGGTGTGCTTGTTGGCCACCCAATGTGTTTTTCATCCACTGGATCTTCAACACAAGATCCAACAATCAGTTTTGGACTGCTTGTTTGATTTGACGGGCCCAAGTCCTTGGGTTCGCTTTGTCGTCTTGAGACCATGTTTTGGGGTAGGCCTGTCATATTGGTGGGCCTCACTGCTGCGATCAACTTTTGTACACTATTTCTTTTTTAATTGAATAGAAGGATCCACTCTGGCCGTAGCAAAATATATATATATTGTTTATGAGAGATTTTTTGGCATAAATAACATGATATTTCATTTGACGATGCGTTTCGAACCCACCAGTGTGGTTCATCGTCGGGTCAAGTTGAAGAATCAGATCTAGGTTGTATGTTAAATAGACAGAGCAGAACATCCAATGGCTATAATTTTTGACCAAGCAATGTCTATATTGACTAGCTAATGGCTATATTTGACTAGGAAAAAAATAACATAACTGTATTTAATTAAAAATTAAAAATTAAAATAAGTTAAAGTTATGGATCTAAATAATTAATAAATTAATAGTTAGTTATACTATTATTAAATTACGTGATATTTGATAATATAAAAGTTAATTTTTTATCAAAATTAAATGTTATTTTATAATACAATAATTTCTGTTATAAAAAACAATTAATAATTTTTTATCATATTTTATTTAAATTTAAATTATCTTTAATAATCTGATTTAATATTATTTTTAATTATCTAAAAACTCATCTCGGAAACAAAATATTAATTCAATTTTCGAAAACACGTGTGAAGAAAATACTATTAATTCAATATTCAAAAACATGTGTCAACGAAATATGAACCGCTCATTTTAATAATTAGATTTTGTTTGAATATAATAATAATAATATTGTTGAATATTCGAATTGTGAAATTACATTAATAAAAAATTAAATTAATAAGTCTAAATATTATAAAAAAAAATTTTTTTTTAAATACATATATTGAAAATAAAAATAAGTTAAAAATTCTTAAAAAATAAAAATATACTAGTTACAAATTATTTAATAAAATTTAATATTTAAAATTTTAATTTATGAGTTAATGTGATTTATAGTGTTGTAAGCAGCCAATGCTTCTTTAAAAAGTCAGGGAATATATAATGAATATTTAATTTTAATACGTGTAAAAATTGTTATTTTTAATAAATAATTTAAAGTGGGAAAAAATTGTAAAATTAAGTATTTTGTATAGAAGTAAAATGAGTTTTAAATAAATTTATAATTTGAATATTAAAACTATCGGAAAAATTATATTAGAAAAATTTTGTGAAATATTTTGAACCAACAAATATGATTCATAATTAATCAAGTAATTATAAAAATTTCGAAACACTTTTTACTCTCTATTTTTTTATAAAAAACGAAATCATCATCATATTATAGTTATTAATACTACACTATTCATACACAATAAATAAATAAAAATATATATAAACTCACGTATAACTAAATTAAAATTCCTAATATGATATAAACCATGAAATTATGATATAAACCATGAAATTAAATATTTTATTCAAAATATAATTAATAACTATCTCCTCACTTTACAAAAGTGCTGAAAATGTTTGATATATCAGGGCACAGCCGGTTCTAAGTTCATATTTCATATATATTAGGGCATAGCCGGTTACTTATCATCAATACAGGTAAGGATAGTTGGCAGTCAACATTGCTGTGGAAGATCTGATTGTGGAATCCAAGTAAGGACTGACGGCAATCAACATTGATATGGAAGATCTGATTGTGGAATAAAGGTAAGGATAGACGGCCGTCAACGGTGATTGTGGAATACAGGTAAGGATAGATGGCAGTGAACATGGGTGTGGAAGAATAGATTGTGATCGCAATTTTAAAAGGAATTGTATATTTTGGATTTTTTGGTGTTGGAATTAATGGAAAATTTTGAGGTGAAATATTGATTTGTGTTATTTAAATTTGTTTTTTGTTTTTTGAATGTATATATAAATTTAATATTTTGAAAATATTTTAGAGCATTTCGATTGTGCAGGGGTTACCAATCAAACTTGTGATTTCAATAAATTTTTATTAAATTTTAAAAAAATTAAACTGGAAAACCCCATAAAAAACTTCTAAAAAATCTCACAAAAAATAATTAAAAAACCTTCCAAAAAATCTCACTAAAAATAACTAAAATTTAAATTAAAAAACCTATGTATTAAAATAGAGCGGCATCCATATTTTGTGAGTATCCATATAACCTAGTGACACAGCTCTTGGTGACGGTCGGTGTGCGAGGACGTTGAATATTCATGTAGTCCAATGAGACAGCTCAGTCGGTAATTGTCAATGAGCGAGGAGGTTGGTCCCGGATTCAAGTTTTGAAAAATATAATCAAGTTGATGACGAACGGTGAGCGAGGACGTTGGTCCCGGGTTCAAGGCTTGAAAAATATAATCAAAGTGACGAAAAAGTGAGAGTATCCGTGTATTAAGATCCATTCAAATCCATTCATTTGTTCTTGAGATCAATTCAAATCCATTCATTTGCTCTTGAGAGAAATTTAGTTCATGCGAAAGAGAAGAATGGTGATGCTCCCATCTCGCAGCCTCCTCCTGATAGCCTTCAGCTACCTAATAATACCACTTTTTGCCGCACAGACCATGGAGGAGGATCATCGAAACACCACTTTCGTTTTCGACAGATTCAATAGAAGCAGTTTATTCTTGGGAGGGGTTGCTTCAGTCATGCCCTTCGAACCCGTGCTTGTCCTTACAAATCAATCGAATTTCATTTCAGGCCGCGCGCTGTATTCAATTCCCGTGCAGATGAAAAGCAATGAGACAGTTTCCTCCTTCAGCACTACCTTCGTTTTCTCAATGGTGCCTCGTCCCTCTGAGGCGGGGGGTCACGGAATAGCCTTCGTCATGATGCCCCACATATCTCCCGTCGGCGGTCTGCCAGCCCACTTTTTGGGCTTGCTAAATATCACCAGCTGCGGGCAGGCATCCAATCACTTGTTTGCAGTGGAGTTCGACACGGCCAGGAGTGTGGAATTCAATGACCCAGACGCCAACCACGTGGGCGTGGACATCAACGATCTCAAGTCAGTGGTGACCGAGCCTGCTGGGTACTGGAGCGGGGAGGACAGCTTCCATGGATTGAACCTCAAGAGTGGAAGGAACATACAGGTCTGGATCGATTACAATCATGCACAAAGCCGCCTCAACGTTACCATCACATTGGCCGGCTTGCCGAGACCTCAGAGACCGTTGATATCTCTGAAAATCGACCTCCACAACGTTCTGCAAGAGAAGATGTTTGTTGGATTTTCAGCGGCCACAGGAGTCTTCGTGGAAGACCATTACGTTCTGGCGTGGAGCTTCACCACCGAAGGCACGGCGCCGCCCCTCGATGTGTCGCGTCTCCCTTCATTTGCGAATATGTATTCGAAACGTACGGACCCCGGACTCATAGCCGGTATCACCGTGGCGACTGTTGTTCTCGTCTCACTGGCTGTTGGCACGGCCCTGATTCTGAGAAGAGCGAGAAACAGGGAAACGATTGAGGAATGGGAGCAGGAGTACTGGCCCCATAGATTCACTTACGAGGAGCTCAGCATTGCCACCAGCAGATTCCGGTCTGATAACGTTTTGGGGCAAGGGGGTTTTGGCAAGGTTTACAAGGGCGTTCTCCCCAGCAGCGGCCAAGAAGTAGCAGTGAAATGCATAATGAAGGAGTTCACGGGGGA
This sequence comes from Pinus tabuliformis, assembly GCA_031772625.1. NCBI lineage: Eukaryota > Viridiplantae > Streptophyta > Pinopsida > Pinales > Pinaceae > Pinus > Pinus tabuliformis. The sequence continues at coordinate 602,197,200 of CM062815.1, forward strand.
ATGAAAGGGTTTGTCGCAGAGATCTCGAGCATGGGACGCCTACAGCACCGCAACCTGGTTCATCTCCGGGGCTGGTGCCGGAGGCAAAAGCAATTATTCATCGTTTACGACTACATGCCCAACCGCAGCTTGGATAATTTCATATTCGGGAACCCAACAACAGTCCTGCCGTGGGATCGGCGATACGCGATCCTGAAGGGCGTGGCGGCGGGGCTGCTGTATCTGCACGAGGGATGGGAGAAAATGGTGATCCACAGAGACATCAAGTCGAGCAACGTGCTTCTGGATTCCGAGCACAACGGGCGGCTAGGAGACTTTGGACTCGCTCGGCTTTATGATCACAGCGAGAATCCTCAGACGACGCATGTGGTGGGAACGCTGGGTTACATAGCGCCGGAGCTGATACACACGGGGAAGGCCTCTCCCAGATCGGACGTATTCAGTTTCGGGGTTTTGCTGTTGGAGGTGGCATGCGGAAGGAGACCCGTGGATCTGTCGAAGGACGCCGAGGAAACGATTTTGGTTGAGTGGGCGTGGCAGCTGTACAGCGAGGGCAGGCTCGTGGAGGCATCGGATCCAAAGCTGGGGAAGGACAGCTATGACGTGGGCGAGATGGAGAAGGTGCTGAAATTGGGGTTGTTGTGTTGTCACCCGGAGCCGGAGAGAAGACTGGAAATGCAGCATGTTTGTGAAATACTGGAAGGCGAAGCTCCCCTTCCCGACATCTGCATGGATTCATTAGAAGTGAGTATTATGTGTTCTTAACCCATAGTTTGCCTTTCTCGGGTAATATGGTAATAAGTTTTGGGAGTATACGTCGGGCAGTTCAGAAGGTATACGCTCAATTCAGCCTTCGTTAATTCAAACTCGCAGCAGGTTTCAATGGTCGAATACTGTATGCTGCGGTCCACGGACTTTTCCATCGCGTCTTCTAAGATAACCCTCGAAACAAAATTGAAAATGGTTTCTTTTTATTTATATATTTATTGTAAATATTAATATAATTTTTATTAATATTATATTATTTCTTTAATTGCTCGAGTTACAATGGTTTTCCCACTAATAAAAAACTATTATCTCTTTTGATACACAAAAAAAACTATTCTCTTCTGAAAATCTTAAAAAATATTTTAGAATTTCCTCAAATTGAACTACATATCATAAATATCATAACTATCTTTTTCCAACATTTAGCGTAAAGCTGTAAGGAAAAGCATTTTGTTGCAAATAAGTTTCTAATAAATTATCTTAATTAGTATACTATTTAAATTGGTAAATGCAACAAAGGAGATGTGCACACTACATGGTTAAGTTATTTTAAATTATATTATATATTTTTAAATTGGTTTTTACCTTATCGTGAAAAAGTGTATTTGAATTGTTTTTAAAAGTTTTTTTAAACTTTAAAAAACACATAAAAGATAATAAATTATTTTAAACCATTGATTTTTTTTCTTCGTTTCTTATTAATTTATGGTCTTTTTTTCTCCACCAATGTAAACTTGTTCCATAAGTTGCATTTAAATAGACCAGTAAAGTCCAGGAAAAAATTAAAACTTGTTCCATAAGTTGCATTTAAATAGACCAGTAAAGTCCAGGAAAAAATTAGGGCTTAGATATATGTATTTTCAAGTTGCATTTAAAATATACCTGTAAAGTCCAAGAAAAATTAAGGCCTAGATATATGTATTTTTAGCACTTACACTTCTAGGGCCTAGACATATATATTATTAGCACTCATACTTATAGGACATATGTATCATTAGCACATGACATTTTATTGAGAGATCTTATTTCTATTTACATTTAATTTTAAATGTCATTATTATATTTTTTAATATTTATGTGTATTATTGCTTAATTGTATTTATTATTCCATTACTATGTATTTAAACTTTCTTGAAACATAGAACCATAATTTTTCATAAAACCTATACAATAAGTTTGATTAATGTATAAATGAACTTATATATATATATTACTCAATTTATAGGGCATATGTATCATTAGCTCATGACATTTTCTTGAGAGATTATCTTATTTCTATGTACATTTAATTTTAAATGCCATTATTATATTTTTAATGTCTGTGTGTATTATTGCTTAATTGTATTTATTATTCCATCATTATGTAGTTAAATCTTCTTGAAACATAGAACCATAATTTTTCGTAAAACCTATACAATGAGTTTGATTAATGTCTAAATGAACTTAAAAACATAATTGTGTAGCTTACATGACATCATAGTTACTTGCTTCCATTGGCCATTTATATGATATATCCAAATATAGGGTCATGATGAGAGAGTACTACTCAAGTGGCATTAGTAAGGAAGAGATGAAAAATATGAATATAAACAAAACTAGTATTGTTCTTGTTCACTGACCTTAGAACCAAACACTTACTTAGTTCAAGAAAGAGGCATCATTCCATGGACTAGTGCACATCCCAACATGGAGAGACAACTAGATGGATTAATAGATTATGGTATTTGGAAAACCTCCTTACAATAATAGAGAGGTTCCATTGTATTCTTTTGGGAATTATGTGCAACTGAGTTCATTCTAAGTCTCCATGCCAATTATTTTGACATTGGAGAATTTTAGGGATCGGTCTTAGCTTTTCTCAAGACCAAGCAACTACCACACATAACCCACTGAGAAGGTAGCTCATTCCTAAATTATTTTTAATACCCCTTCACACCTCATCCCACCCCCTAGCCACCCCACCTCAAAGATGGGATTCAAGTTGCTACTATTACAATATCATCCTTGACACGTAGTATTGTATTTGTGACAACTTCCCATCAAGAGCCATCATCTAATGTTGTTATACAATTGTCTCTAAGTAGGGACTTTAGATCAAATAGCCATTCTAATTCTAGCACAATTGTTAACACAAAAATCTTGAGAAAACTGTAAATTTCCAGGACTTGAACCTATGACCATATGATCTTTTGGGTGTGTTTGGGCATTGTCATTTTCATTTTTTTGAGTTTAATTAATATTTATATAAAAGCTACAAAAAATATTTGAGTCGTGAAGTAAGCTAACACTGTATAAAGTTATTGAAAAACCATGAAGAAATTCAATTTTCCTGACCTTCATCCAATTCCTACCATCCTTGAATTAGCTAAAAAATCCAAGATAACATGAGAGGGAGTATTGGATGATGTTATTGTCTCATTTGACTCTTGTGATTACTTCGTAGAATTTATCGTCTTATATCCTAATCCGAATTTAAAAAAGAACGTAATAAATTACAGAGATAACCATAAATACAGATATGCAGTGGAAATAATACTTCATTTCATTACTGTAAAATACTGAAATATTCTTACAAACAGAAATGGAAAAAAACTAGCTAGGGAGATGGTAGCTTATCTCTGAGAAGAGATGTGGCGGCTACATGCCTCTGAACTATGTTACAATGAGGCTCAAAGGCCTATTTATTGTTGAGAAACAATGGAAAACCCTTAACATTCCAAAACCTAACCCTAGAAGATGAAACGCCAAATTGTGGGCCCCGTTTGGGTAAATTGATATATCAATTTCCCGAGGTCGTAATTTTGGCGTACAATCTCCGTTTGACGCGTACGATAGCTCGTTAGAAATATCTATCTGAGAACTACCACTTTGGGAAGGGCAACACTCGTCCATGGACCCATGTTGCCCCCAGATTTCCCAAAAAACGTCGTTTAGGGCCTCAAAATGGCTCCGGAAGTTCAGGACCCGAAAAACTGCTAAAAATAGTAAACTGTGCTACAATTTAGGAAACTAAAAAACTGAAAGAGATAGTTGTGGGGGTCCAAATGGGATAGGTGGGTGGCCACCAACATCCACCTAGATCATTCCTCCCCCTTTAGGAAGCAATGGTCCCCATTGCGTTGAGTTCCACCCTAAGATAAGGAAGCTACTACTGAGTTGGGTCTCTGGTGAGCTGTTCTGCAATCTCTGATGTGTCTAGTAATGGTGGGAAGCATGGTCGGCGATGGTCCACATTGAACACTCGGTGCACGCGAAGGAATGGAGGAATGTTGTGCATCAAAGCATTATTTCCCATAGCCTTGGTAATGGTGTAAGTACCATGTCAGTGTGATCGGAGCTTCTGATGGGCTCTTGTAAGGCTTTCTTTTTACAGATGCAGCCAGACCTTATTGCCCACCTGAAGTTTGTGTGGTACCCCTGTAGGTGAGGAGAGGTTGTTCCTGTGTTCTTTCATGACCGTATCCCTCTGTTGCCGCTGCTGCGTGGAGGAACCCTTCACAGGGGTCTTGGATGTAGCAACGATCTTCCCCTTACATTGGGAGTGAATTAGACAGAAAATGAATTTCCTAGTCTGGGAGATGAGCTTGCTGCCTTTCTTAATAGAGATCAAAGAGGTGGCGGTAGGTGGGGCTACCTCTGGTATCCTGTATAATGAATTATTCAAAGAAATAATGACAGCACGAGGCCTTGACTCATACATAGCATGTCGCCTCCACAAGTATGGTTGGCCTAATAGTACATCACAAACATCCAGAGGTGTAACATCACACAATACCTCATCTCTGACGGGCTTGTTGCTGTAGGGAAGGCGGCATTGCTGGCGAACTTTGAGATCTCGTCCTTCATGAAGCCACCCGATACTGTACGGCTGCGGGTGTGGTGTAGTTGATAAGCCTAACCACTTCACGACCTCTGCTGGAATGAGGTTCTTTTGGCTGCCACTGTCGACAATGAATTGCAGCGGCGAACCCTTCACCCACATCTGTGAGTGGAAAAGACGTTCCCCCTCCTCTAGATCTTCAGGTTCATTCTTCTAGGTCTTGGCAGTGGCAACAGTGATGATGGGATCCACATCAATGATCTGCTTCCCTTTGCCATTCCCCTTGTCGGGTTCTGACTCAGGGTCGGGACATGCATCTGATTCCGAAGCCTTCAACTCGGCCACCAGCGACTGCTTGGTCCGACACTCACTTGTGTTATGAGTGGGACTCTTTTGGAACTCACACCACTTTCTTGTGTCCTTCTTCGACTTCGTGGTGTTGTTCTTTTCTTGCGGCTTCAACGGGTTGTCTTGGGTCACCCCGCCTTGGATTTGTCCTTTGGGCTTCGGATTTGCAGATCCAAAGTCTCGCTTCTTCTGTTTTAAATTTTTCTCGATTTTGATAGCATACCGGTATGTCGTGTCGAGCGAGGATATGTTTAGGAACTCCATCTCATCCTGGATGTATCTGTGTAGGCAGCCGCGGTATTTAAGTACCAAATGTAGCTCAGAGTCCTTGATACCCAACTGTGTGCGAAGGGGATGAAAAATGTTTGTGAACTCTGGCACATCTTGGTCCTGCCCCTGCCGCAGTGTGGTCCATCTGATGTGTTTGTCCTCATAGCTTTTGATAGGGTAGTACTGCTCCTTGACGGCATCCCGAAATGAATCCTAAGTGGGTGCGGCTAAAAATAGTGAGCCCATATTTTCACCCTTCTGCTCGCAGTAGGTTTCCCACTAGTCCTTGACGTGGGGGGCTGCTTTGAGAAGAGCGAAAACAATCTTTTCCCACCTCGAAAATTCATCAACAGAAAAATATCCTTCTAGTAGATTTAACCATTTATCTATGGCATCTGCGTCTATCTGACCTCGAATATGGGGATTTCAAAATTAACTTGTACCTTAAACGGTGTGGCATTTCCAGAGTAGCTGTTGGAAGTCGATGCATCACATATGGGTAGCCGCTGAAGGATCTGCGCAAAGTTGTCCATCATCGCGTTCCTTTGTCACTCGAGGGCTTCTTCGAGCAAGATTTTCATAGGATCTCCTGCCCCCTCATCTTTCTTCTCATCTGCCATAGGAGGCCATCGGGATTTTCGAGGCTGGTCTTGTAAAGGTTCGACTAGTTCAAGCCCTAACTCCTTATATCCCAACCTCGTTGGGGACATGCAAAGAAAAACGGAGAAAAAGCATACTACTCTGATACCACTGATCTGGATTTAAACAAGAACGCAATAAATTACAGAGATAACCATAAATACATATATGTAGTGGAAATAATACTTCATTTCATTACTGTAAAATACTGAAATATTCTTACAAACAGAAATGGAAAGAAACTAGCTAGGGCGATGGTAGCTTATCTCTGAGAAGAGATGTGGCGACTACATGCCTCTAAACTGTGTTACAATGAGGCTCGAAGGCCTATTTATTGTTGAGAAATAATGGAAAACCCTTAACATTCCAAAACCTATCCCTAGAAGATGAAACGCCAAATTGTGGGCCTCGTTTGGGTAAATTAGTACATCAATTTTCCGGGGTCGTAACTTTGGCGTATGATCTCCGTTTGACGCGTACGATAGCTCGTTAGAAAGATCTATATGAGAACTACCACTTTAGGAAGGGCAACATCGGTCCATCGACCCATGTTTCCCCCAGATTTCCCAAAAAACGTCGTTTAGGGCCTCAAAACTGCTTTGGAAGTTCAGGACCTGAAAAACTCCTAAAAATAGTAAACTGTGCTAGAATTTAGGAAACTGAAAAACTAAAAGAGACAGTTGTGGGAGTCCAAATGGGATAGGTGGGTGGCCACCAACATCCACCTAGATCATATCCCAAATATTCTTTTTGGAACATCCCATGATCCTTGGTAGGCCATGGCTTGCTACCACAAATGCTTTTATAAGTTGCAAATCTAGAAATATTTTTAGTTCACAGGGGGATTTAATGAAACAAGAGACCTTATACCCACCTAAATAATCCATCACTTAGTTAGAAAATACTCTATGGTATGACAATGCCAACAGTGATGGAGAATTTGTAAAATCATATTTGCAATAGATCAAGTAATGAACTTCAAAGAGAACATGGAGGAAAGCCAAATGAACACTTTCCTCTACAATTTAGATTTTACATAGAATTTTAATTTGTGTTATCTTTAGTTAAATCAAATTTTGGAGGTTGATGTGTAGGAAAATAGTGTTTCAACATCCCCTTCTACATTTTGTAATATTGTGGCAGCCACCACATAGAAGGAATAGTGCTACAACATGCCCATTGGTATCAACCAAAGTGAATTTTTGCATATAAGTTCTCAACTTACTGAATCCTAGCAGGAAAAATTGATCCAAGTCCCACAAAAAAAAATCAAGTGCTTTTGTATGATACTACCATGAAATTAAAGGTATACACCTTAACACTTGCTCTCATCATATCTATATTCAGAGTGATTCCCATCTTATTAGGTAACCCCAAAGGCATATGAACCTAGCCCTTAAAGAAGTAGTTAAAGATGAATTGCAAAAGCTTCTTGATGCCAAATTTATCCATCAAATAGGTCTCACCTATTGCAGTAGTTCCCAAGAAGAATGGTAAATAGAAAATTTATGGATTTCCAAGATTTAAACAAAGCCACCATGAAGGAATATTTGCATCTTCCATTCATTGACCAAGCTCTAGACAACCTAGCAAACAAGCTGTATTATTTTATTTTTGGATGGTTTTAGTGGCTATCATCAAATATAGATTGCACTAAATGATCAATACAAAACCACATTCACAAACCCATGGGGTACATTCACTTATTGAGTGTTGTATTTTGGATCATTTAATGCTCTGGCACATCCCAGAGAATAGCACTATGAATCTTTTCAAACTTAATCCATAATCATGTTGCAATGTACATGGATGATTTTATTGTTTATGGTGACTAATTTGAGGAAGCATTAGAGAATATTGGAAACTTCTTAATCAAATTCCAAGCAACTAACATTTCCTTAAGTAATGAAAAATGTTGCATGTTGTTAAATAAAGGTGTTGGACTTTGAGATATTATCTCTTCTGTAGGGATTGAGGTAGATTAAAAAAAAGAGAAGTAATTTCAAAGCTTCAAATATTTAAAAGGTTAAATTTCATGCAATTTCCATTGAGATCCACCATTGATCTAGTCAATGAGCCATGGATGCACCATAAAAAGTGTGCACTCTTTAACATATCAATAATTTGGATTTTTGTCCTATAGTTTGGACCTCCAATTAATGATGATTTTAAAATGGCTATAAATTCTCATCAAAGAGGATTCTTTTATAGTGGGATATATTGTTGCAATGGTATCTATGATACATATGCAATCATTCTATTTATAGGATCATTAGGCTTCTTAACTTAGTAAAAAACTCAATAAACTTCAAGCTTCATTGGAATTCACCTAATTAAGGTATTCAAGATGTATAATTGTCATATTACTTCCTATGATCCATAAATGATGCTACTGTTGTCTCAGAAATTCCATTTGACATCTTGTTTTCATCGATGACAACACTATGTGCAACAGTCTCCCCCTTTTTCATTAATGTAGTCACCATCAGACATTAATGCTTATTGATGTCAATCGAACCAAACTCCCCTTGATATGGTGTTAACAACTCACCCTGCCCAACTATGAAGATTCCTCCCTTCTTTTTGTCAATATCTGCATTTTCTCTTCCAATATTCTTGGTCCTTCAGTTTGTATCAATGTCTCCAATCTCTCCCTCTTTGACATAAATGGAAAAGGCTCAATAATGTTTACCATATTCATATGCAAATCTGCTCCTATGGTGGATTGATTTTTACCATAATTTTTGCATCTGGTAAGTATCTATCAAAAATCTAGAAAATGTTCTTCTATGAAATAAGGTCTCTGTAAGTACGCTGCCAAAGCTTTTGAACTATTCCTAATCCCATGGACCTGCAAGAACCATAATTCCTTTTTGTTGCCATATAATCATGCTTCCACATGGATATATTTTACCCCTAATATCATATGTTATCCTATGGCTCAGTCTAAATCTCTTACTACCAAATTTGTTCACAATTATTCCTACACCTTCAAAGTCTCCCCCTGAGACCATGCTTCCTTCATTGATAAGTACATGTCATATCTACATTCTCTATTTTCCCCTATATTATCCTACGGACCTGAAGTTTCCTTCATACATAACTTATTTCCAACACTCTCTAGTGTTTTTGAACTTTCCTATGGACCCATGTCTGTGATGAAGTCTTTACTACATCAACCTTACTTCTCATACTAACTAAAAATTTCCCTGCTATTGTTCATATGTTTTCCTCAAAGTGCTCATTCTACCTGCATGCAATTTCTTCTTCAAGTTTTGATCAAACAAATGATTGCCTTGAAGAAGCCTTCACCAAGGGATTAGATCTGAGAAATCAAATCTAATCAAGGTCCTACTTGACCTATTCTCCATCCTGTAGATCTTGTATTGATAGGAAGTCCCTCTCTGTTACACCATCTCAAGTTGAGTTTGTAATTTTGTGATATATGACCTTCATTATGTCATATCTAACATTGCGTGAGTGGTTGGTGCATTCTCCTAATTTGATTCACGTGTCTCCATCTAACACTTGATCATATCCTCTATACTTGACCTCATTATATGTTCTACAATTCTATGCTTTGTGCCCAATTCTTTTACACCAAAAGTAATAACCAAGGAACTTATTTTCATACATGGGTGTAGAGGGAGATCTTGATCTTCTGAATTTATTCCTTAGAAGAACCATATCCATTTGTCGATTTCTGACACCTACTTCATTATTTATTATGGATGCTTTGTGAGGAGCCATATTCATTTGTTGATTTTCAACACCTACTTCATTTCTGCTTGTGGATCCTTTGTAAGGATTCCTTGTCATAAGAGATTATCATTCTTCATTATTGGATTTTATATTCTGCCCCTTCCTAGAATTATCCTTAGTCATTGAAATCAGCATACTTGGTTGGGTTCGTTCCTTTATTTGATCTCTAAGAATGTTATTGCTAGATGCATTAAATGTATGATTGAGCTTCTTGATATGCTATTCATTTGATGAGCTTGAGGGACCATTGTTCTTGGGTTCCTCACGATTTCCTTGATTACTAAGACCTATTTTAATGAGAGGAGACCTCTATATTATGAGAATGTGATCTAGCGATTCAATCCCTTTGTGAAACTTTTGTTTGATCTGCTTGAATTCTTCTCCTAAGAGGACAACTTCCTCTAGTCTTTCAAAAATTTGTTCCTTCTCATGTAACTATTCTCACAAAAATTTCTTTACCCCTTTTGCTTCTTCTAGTTTTACCCTGAGAGAAATAATAATGTCTTCATTTAAGCTTTTGTCTTGAAGCTACAACATAAGTTGAACTTCCTTCTTTTTGAGAATTCTTATCTCTTTTAACGAACATTTAAGTTCTCCTTCATAATCTATCTCTACTTAAGGTTCTTACATTTCAACAATGAATAATATTTCACCTATTGTCACTCACTTCATTATGAGTTTTCAGTTGATCAAAGTTGCCAAAGTGCAGTGAAGTTTTAAGCCATCTTCCAAGCCATAGAAGAAATCAAAGCCAAATCGTACCCTCTTTGTTGCCTAGTGCTTGGAACGAGCTTTCCAACGGTATATGGAAGTTCGAAAACAGACTCCTGGATCAGAAGTTAGAGCAGATTGAAGATACCCTTTCAAAGCCAGAAAACAAAGAAAAATGGCTAAGGGTTAGGCTCATCGCAAATCACAATCGGGGCTTTTCTGGAACAGCAGTAGTGGAAGGCAGTCGAACCGGTGTTTGTTTGCTCGCCGATATCGCAAATCGCAAGTCGGCGATTGGAGGCCCAGGGCACATAACGCATCGGCGGTTCACGGTGTCAAGCGACGATATCGCATATCGGCGATCGCAGGAGCAAAGGGGTGCGCACAAGCACTTGGTCAGGAAAATCGTCGAACGCCGATATCACGAAAGTCGCCGAAAATTGGGCCTTAATGTTAAAGCGCGAGGAGGGGCCGATTTCATTCTACAAAGGAAATCAGTTGCAAAACCAAAGGCAGGCGGCCTTTTCTCTCTCCTTATGGGGCCACGTGGCAGAGCACCATTGGTCCAGATGAATCCACATGGCAGCTGATGTCAGCATGATGTGGCAGTACGGAGGACACATGGCATGCAGATTTGGCATTTTTAGGGGTCCTATGGGGGAATTTCTGGGTGACACATGTCACCAATTAGGAGGTGCCACGTGGCACTGATGACATCATCAAATCTTGCAATCGAGGATCGCACAAAGAAAAGCCTCTCCTCTGCTAAAGTCCCTTATGGCTTGCGATTGTGATATGCAATAACCCCCTGGATGTGATATTGTATAAAATAGAGTTAAAAATTTGTTGGGTCCATCCCTTTCAAAGGCTGCATGCTCATTCACCAACCCCCATCTCTGGATGGCCCAGATTGACTCCACCTAGATAAATGGCTCCAGGGCCTTTTCAGCCCCCTCTGCCATTTTTTCGTTTATCAGTTGTGGGGGGGGGGGGGGGTCTGAAAAGCGGTTTCCCCGCCAAGACCCTCTGCTATGTGTCCTTCTCATATCATTTTGCACCCCCCCCCCTTCAATTACCATGCATGCCCTCCTCTAAAATCCACTCGTCTTCAACTCCCTCCCCCGTTTTGCGATTGCGAGACCTTGGGTGGGCCCGATCTCGCAAATCGGTGATCACAAGGTTCAAAGGGAAATATCAAAGACAAGTGTTATAAATCGTCGATATGAGGGATTTCATATAACAAAGGACGAAGTCCCCTGGCAGGAAGTCCCATGGTCTTAGCGCTCGAGGGTAAGTCCCCGGTTCTAGACCCTGGTCATAGGAAGAGGGTTGAAGTAAGGGGGCTTAAAGGGAATCTGAATTCTTCTGTTTTGTAATGTTTTAGTGATAAGGGCTAGTACTGGAAAGTCCTCCATAGTACGACATAAGTGCATCACCAGGCATATCAGGGCGCCGATAGTGTTCTGCAGAACTTTAATGGCGAGGTGGGTCGACAACTGAGGCATTTAATATGGGAGATGGAGCATTCAAACCCGACATGGGCTGATCTAGAAAGGCCCTTTGTGACACAGAACCAAGGTCAACGCTGACAGAAGTAAACAAGGACTTAGTGGCCTGGGAGGACTTTATTATCCAGCATGGTGCCCCCATACTGAAGGAAGATGAAGTACAGACCAGGGGTCCTATGCTTCAGTACTGCAGCATGAAACTGATAGCGCCCACTCCCAGATTTAAAGGATGAATGGTTCAAACAGTAAAGGCAGAAGCGACTGGAGTGGTTGAGCAGCACATGAGGCCATACCATGAGCAAACTACAAGTTGAAGCAGTAGTGATCGCAGGGATGGGCATGAAGATATTTTATTGGCATTTTCATCTGATTGATTGACTTGTTTTGTATTCTTGTAGTGTGTGGCCATTCAATGAGGCAATTAATGTTTTGTAATGTTTTTGGGCCGTAGAGCCATCCTTGGACAAGACATCTAATCAATCTGACAGCTGAGACTCGGTAGAAGATATTTTTTTGTAGAAAATGTTCAAGAGCTCCCCCTCTCTAGATAAAGAGGGGGAAGCAACGCTTTACAAAGGTTCGGAAATTCTAAAGAAAACACTATGTGTTATTTTCAGACTGCATAGCTTTATAATATAGACCTTTTAGAATATCAAGGAAATGGTGGTGATTCCCCCTTCAAGTATTACAGTATGTTATCCCTTTGTTAAAACCAATTATGTTCATGTTTCTTCTCTGAATTCATGTAATCATAGCGGCTAGAAATATTTCATACTTCCTTGCAGATTCATTTGTATCGATATGTTAATGCATGTGCCTATAAACTTCTCACAGATTTATTTGTATTGACATTGTTAATGCATGTGCCTGTATGGATTATTGAAATTATATCTTTAAATTTGCGCTACATGAATCAAAGAATTCAATCCCTCTTTTATCCATTATTTCTACCCATAACTCAAATAAGTGTAGAAATCCTTAATGCTTCAAGCTCTATGTGTTGAAGATAGAATTCTTGATTCTTTAAGCTCTACGTGATGAGTTTCTATTTCTTCTTATTAAACTGTAATTCCTTGAACTACACAGCCTCCACTGTTTATGCATATATTTTTGAGATTTTTACATGTGAAGAAGTACCAGACAGACATGTCTTACTCCTTTAGATGAATGAACCAACCCATACCATTTTATATATACAAATAGAATATATGTGAGGTCTCCATTTCACTGAGCATCATTTCAAACACTCCAAATCTAGATGTTCCCAGGCACTAGTCTTGTAAGAAATCCAAGGCTGTCTCTGGGAGAGACAACATCACCCCTAAGCTTTATTGATCATACTTTCATTACTTTCACTGTCACTATGCTCTTTTCAGTAGAAGTTCTTCTTCTTACTGGTTTTCTTCTACTTTTTATGTTTGGATATGAATCTTGGCTCATCAGCAATATCATTCATCTTACCATAGGGACATTTAGATGCATAATGACCTATTCTTCCACATTTAAAGCACTTGAAAGGAAACTTACCTTTGAACTTGTCAGTTCCTCTTTTTATCTTCCAGATAGACTTAGCTTCTTCTTTGTCAAGACCTGCAGTGGAGTTAATGGCATTGCCTATTTGAAGAAAATGAGAGATAGTCTTATCCTCTTTCGTCTTTCCATCACAAATTTTCTTCATTTTTTTCATCAAGTATATATGTATTATTATTGGTCCTGATAATTTTTGCTACCAATTTACCTATATCTCAATTTCAGATCTGAAATCATTTATATTTGAATATGCCATCAAAACCTTGATCACATATCTGGCTGACACTTAGAATATTATACTTTAATCATTCTATATACAAGACATCCCACACTTTAGCTCTTCCATTATCAATGGTAACGATACCTTTTCCAATGATTCTTGTAAATGCATTGTTCCCAAAATTTACTTTACCTCCATCTATCCACCTAATGTTGATAAACTTGCTTTGATCCCTTGACATGTGTCTTGAGCAACCACTATTGACATACCATATATCTTTTTACTTTTGAGTATACAATATGAGGCTAATCTTTTCTTCTTTCTCTTTCCATGTCTTAGGTGGACAGTTTTCTTCTTCATGAGTGACTTTATGATTCATCACCTTGTGTTTAAAATAATGGCATATAGAATGATCACAAGTAAATTCCTTATAACCAAATGTATTACATAGAAAGAAATAACCATAGAAGGGTGTGTGGTACATGGGGTATTGCTTATTGCTACTTAACTTGGCTTGGACATATTTCTGAATGATCCAGATTTATTAAGGAACAAAATGAAATACATATATAAATATTAAACAGAGATACATCAAAAACAAAACTTCAATTCATTAATAACAAAATACTGAAAATTGATTGCATGTAGAATGGAAATAAACTATCTCAAGCAATGGTAGCTTATTTGTGAGATGAGATGTGGCAGATACATGCCTTCTGAACTATGTTATAATGAGGATCAAAGGCCTATTTATTATTGAGAAGAAATAAAAAACCATAAACATCCAAAAACCTAACCCTAGGAGATGAAGCACCAAAGAATTGCGGGCCTCGTTGGGGTAAATTGGTACATCAACTTCCTGGGGTCATAACTTTGGCATACAATCGTTGTTTGACACATACGATACCTCGTTAGAAATATCTATCCGAGGACTACAACTTTCGATTGCAAACCCCTATCAAAATTTATGGGTTTATCCATTTAAAAAAAAAATGTTGTTTACGGCCTCAAAACGACTTTGAAAGTTCACGACCCAAAAAACTGCCAAAAATAGTAAATCGTGCTACAATTAAGGAAACTAATAGAAACAATGGTGGGGGTCCAAGTGGAATAGAAGGTTAGACACCAATATCCACCTAGATTAGTCCTCCTCCCTCAAGAAGAAATGGTCCCCATTGCGTTGATTGCCTCCATGAGATGGGGAAACTTTTACTGAACTTGGTCCCTGGTGAGCCAATTGCCTTGGTGTAGGAATTAGCTAGATTTAACAACCAGATACGGTTGGATCTTCTATTGGCGAGTGTTCTCGATCTGCGTGTCCATGATCTGATCAATTGTGGCATGTTCCATTCACTCTAGGTTTAGCTTTGTTGGTGTTATTTGTTCTGCAATGTCTGATGTGTACGACAATGGTCGAAAGTATGGTCGAAGGCAGTCCACATTGAAAACTAGGTATAGGCCAAGGAATGGGAGAATGTTGAGCTCAAAATAATTGTCTCCTACAATCTTGGTGATGGGGTAAGGACCATATCAGAGTGGTATGAACTTTTGATGGGCTCTGGTAAGGTATTCTTTCTGCAAATGCAACCAAACTTTGTTGCCCACCTGAAACTTGTGTGGCACTCGATGATGATCATGTCGTTGCTTATACTTGGAATTGGACTTATCTAAGATGTTGTGCACCTACTGGCGCATATGTTAGATGCATTCAATAAATCGGGTTTCTTTATCAACCTAGGAGTGTACATGTGTGGATTATGTATGTGTAGTCGCATGAGGCATGGCAACATCAATCAGACACAATGGTTGAAATATTAGACCCACTTGAAAAGGATTGCAGCCAATCAAGCTATGGAGAGCTATGCTATTATTGTTTTTCACATAAGGAAGGCTCTCATCCTAGGTTCATGGCTACTTGGATTTTTACATGGATAGTATGTGAACTATCATCCTATTGATGGCCTCTATCTGACCATCATTCTGGGGATGGAATGAAGTTGATTTGGTCATCTTATTGTCTAATAATGTCCAAAGGCTTGACTAGAATGTGCTCATGAACTTGTTATCTCAATTTGGTATAATGGTCAGTGGAATCCCAAAATGTACCCATACTCGTTCAAAGAAGAGTTTGGAAGTGTCCTCTGTTGTGATACTCTTCCTACAAGCCACCAATATAGCCATCTTAGAAAATTTATCCATGAAGACAAATACACAGTCATTATCATGCTTGGTAGAAGGGAGGCTTGACAGATAGTTCATGGAGATGGATTCCCAGGGTTGGATGAGAGTAGGAAGAGGAGTGTACAATCCTTGCTTCTTGATGGTTGGCTTGGGGATGACATAGGCAATGCAGGATCATATATATTTCCCAACGTCCTGTCAGAGTTTTGACCAATAAAAATACTTCTGTAGTACGGCCACAGTTTTCTCCACACCAAAGTATCCTACAATTTAACAATAGTGCACCACCCATTTTAGCTTGGCACACTTGCTTGAAGGAACACAAAGGTGGCCTAGGTAGCATAATAATGCATCCTAGAGGTGGAAATTTAGAACTTTTTTTTCATCCACTGGCATCTGGTATTTGGTGGAAAACTCTAGATCATTTTTGTACAATTGTGTCCCTCCAAAAATCTCATGGCTACAAGAGTTGAGAAAAATAGTCAGTGTTGCAACTAGGGGCCAACTGAGGCAATCTAAAACATGTTCGGTGTTTCCCTTCTTATATTTAATGTTCAAGTGGAATTGTTGCAAATATCTAGACCACTTGTTACTCCAATTGTTTTGAAACTTCCCTTATGTCTAGATAAACTTAAGAGGCTAGTGATCTGTGTGGATGACTGTCTCCTTCCCTAGAATGTAATTTTTTTATTGTCAGCATGTCTGCACAATAGAATACATATATTTATTATAGGTGGGGTATTTCTGAATTGTATTAGAAAGTGTCTCACTATGATAGGCCACTAGATTCCCTTGTTGGGTGAGAATTGCACCAATAGCATAGTCGGAAGCCTCTGTCTCAATTTCAAATGGTTATTGCAAGTTCGACAATGTTAGTAAACGCACAGAGAAAAGGTAGTGCTTCAGTTCAATGACACCTTCTATTGGGACTCAGACCATAAACACTTTTCTTTTTCTCTTCCCTTGGTAACCTGACTCAGAGGCCTAGTGATATGAGAGAATCCCAACAAGAAATATTTGATAAAAATTGGCAAGGCCCAAAAAGCGGCGAAAATTTGTGAGAGTGGTCAGGGCTGGCCAATATTGAATGACTTGGATCTTATCTGGATCCACATGTACGCATTTCTCATCAATGATGTAGCCCAGATATTGGACCTGACTCATGTAAAGGTGCATTTATCTAATTTGGCACATAGTTGCAGGTGCTCTTCCTAACTCTTACTAAATATGAGGATGTCTTCCAAATATACAGCCATGAAAAAGTTTGTTAAGGGCTGCAATATGTCATCCATTAGCCTCATAAAAGTTGCAGGGGCATTTTTCAACCCAAAATGCATGACCAACCACTCGAAAATGCCCTCCTTGGATTTGAAGGTGGTCTTCCATACATCCATCTGTTCTATTGGCGCCAGGTGATAGCCATACTTCGAATTGATCTTGTTGAGATACTTGGCCCCCTTGATTTGGTTAAGAAGGTAATGAATCTATGGGATTGGATATATGTTCCTAAAAGTGGTTTTCTTTAATTCCCGATAATCAATGCAAAACCTCCAAGTTCCATCTCTCTTCTGTAAAAGTATAATTGAGCTACCACAAGGTGAGGAACTTGGTCAGATGTGCCCTTTTTGCAACAACTCCTCGATCTTCCACTTGATTTCTTGATTTTCTAGAATGGAGGGGAAACATATCGACCCATTGGGTAGAGGTCCTCTGGGAGTCATATTGATCGAATGCTTGACCTGACAGTGCAAAGGTACCCTTATGGATGAGGAGAAGATGTCCATATATTCTTCCACGACCTTATCCACTTGCTTTTGTTGCACCTGGGAACCCTTCCTGGGGGCCATGGATGTGCCCACTATATTCCTCTTGCTTTGAGAGAAAATTATAAAGAAAAAAATTTCTTGGTCTCGGAGATGATCTTACTACATTGATTAGTAGAGATCAAAGAGATGGTTGTAGGCGGGGCTACCTTTGGTATCCTATATAACTTATTGCCCAAAGTAATAATAGTAGTGCGAGGCTTGGACTCATGTACATCATGACACTTCCACAAGTATGGTTGTCCTTATAACACATATCAAATGTTAAGAGGAAAAACATCACACAGTACCTCGTCTGTGAAGGGCTTGATGTTTTAGGGAAGGTGACACTACTAGTTGACATGAATATCTCATCCTTGGTGGAGCCACATGATGGTGTATGAATGGGTGTGGTGTGGTCGGTAGGCCCAACTGCTTCATGACCTTGACTAAAATGAGGTTCTTTTGGCTCCCGCTATCGATAATGAACCATAGCGAAGACCCCTTCCCCCACATATGTGAGTGGAAGAGATGGTCCCCACCTCTCAATATTCAGGCTCAATCTTCAGGATATTGATGGTGGCAATGGTGGCACTATGTTCTGCATCAACAATCTAATTCCCCTTTTCATTCCCCTTATCGGGTTCAAGATTAGAATTATAACATGCATCAGACTCTGAAGCTTTCAGCTCAACCACCAATGATTTCTTGGTGCAACACTCATTTGTGTTGTGAGTGGGGTTATTGTGGAACTTACACCACTTTCCTATGTCCTTCTTCATCTTCGTGGTGCCATTCTTTGCCTATGGCTTTGATGGGTTTTCCTAAGCTGTGCCACCTTGGCTTTTTCCTTTTTTCTATGGTTTGGGGGCACCCCAGCCCTGCTTTTGATTCACAAATCCAAATTCTCCTTCTTTTGTTTAAAATTTTGTTCAATCTTGGTAATGTATCGGTATGCTGCACCAAGTGAGGAGATGTCTAGGAAATCCGTTTATTCCTGAATGTGTTTGTGCATACATCCATGGTACTTGACCACCATATGTTGTTCAGGGTATCTGATACCCAACTTTGTGCCTAGAGTATGAGAAATATTTCTGAACTCATGAACATCTTGGTCCCTTTGTTACCATAGTTTGGTCCATTGTATGTACTTGTCCTCATAGCTCCCCATGGGGTAATATTATTCCTTGACACTATCTTGAAAGGAGTTCCAAGAGGGGACAACTATAAACAGAGAGGGTTCCTCAACCCTTTTCTCATAGTAAGTTTCCCACCATTCCTTCACATGGGGGGCGGCCTTAAGAAATGAAAAAGTAATGTTTTCCCTATTGGAGAAACTATGGACTGAAAAATAACCTTCCAATAGATTCAAACAACATCTACATCTATTTGATATTCTAATATAGAGATATTGAAGTTCACTTGTACCTTGAAGGGGGTGACACCTCCGAACTAACTGTTGGATGAAGATGCATCGTCGATTTGCATCCTCAAAAGGATATGGGAAAATTTGTTCATCATCTCATTCCTTTTCCGCTCGAGAGATTCTTCTAGCAATAGTTTGATAGGATCTCCTGTTCCCTTGTCTTTATTTTATTCTTCCATGGGAGGTTTGTCAGTGGGGACAGTCTTGCAAAGGCTCAACTAGTTCTAGTCTCAACTCCTTATACCTCAAATTCATTGGGGACATGCACAGAAAAACAGAGAAAGAGTTTACCACTCTGATACCATTGATCCATATTTATGAAGGAACAAAATGAAATACATATATAAATAGAACATAGAGATACAACAAAAACAAAACCTCAAATCATTAATAACAAAGTACTAAAAATTGTTTGCATGCAGGATGGAAATAAACTAGCTCAGGTGATGGAAGCTTATCTATGAGAATAGATGTGATGGCTACATGCCTTATGAACTATGTTACAATGAGGCTCAAAGACCTATTTATTATTGAGAAATAATAGAGAACCCTAAACATCCAAAAACCTAACCCTTGGAGATGAAGCGCCAAAAGTCTATGGGCCCAATTGGGGTAAATTGGTACATCAACTTCTCAGGGGTGTAAATTTGGCATATGACCTCTGTTTGATGTGTATGATACCTTGTTAGAAATATCTACCCGAGGAATACAACTTTCGATTGTAAACCCCTATTGCTAGTTTTAGGTTTTCCCGTTTTCCAAAACAAAACTTTTTAGGTCCTCAAAACAGCTTTGAAAGTTTAGGACTCGAAAAACTACCAAAAATAGTAAATTGTGCTACAAATAAGGGAACCAAAAGAAACAATGGTGGGGGCCCAAGTGGAATAGGGGGGTGGCCACCAATATCCACCTAGATCATTGAATTACCTTAGTTGATTTATTTGCTACAACTACTTCTTCCTTGAGATATATGATTGTGTCATTCGTCTTTTTTGTCTTATTTTCTATTTCACCTAGTTGCTTCTTAACTTCATCAAGTATCTTTTTCAGGTTTTCACATTTTATTTTAAACTCCTCCAACCCAAGTTATGAGATCATAAGAAAGTTCTCATGTAAATCCCTACTGTCATCATTCCATGGATCCATCTTCCAGTAGTTAAGTATTCCTAAAGATGACCTACACAGATTCCACTTGTTAGACCCAAGAGCACACTGAGAAGGCGGGGGGCGAATCAATGTGTCATCTATATTACCAATTCACAACTTTCAATCAATTAGCAATGTAACAACCAATAATAACCCTTGTAATATATCAATAAACATAACAATGCATCATGAAAATATCCTCATGTCAACAGTTAATCAAGAGGCCATCACATCAAAGATAGACAACATTTTACATGGAAACGCATACAAGAGAAAACCATAAATTATTCATCTCCATATGGTTCAATTTATTACAATCATCTACAAGCTTCAAACTCTTGGAGGAAACCACCCCAAATATATGCAAGTTTCCACTTGTGGTAGTCTACAACATGATTGAGGCACCAACCTTGATAATGAGAAAGATCCAACTTGTTCTAGGATCCATATTGATTGAGGCACCAACCTCGACGATGAGCAAGCTTCAACCTGCTCTAGGGTCCAACCTGATTGAGGATCTAACCTCAGGGGAGGCACCCACCTCCTTCTTCAACTCCTTGTGGACCTTTTTTAAAAATATTTCAAACTAGATCCAGCATTGTCTTCTATATTTATATTTTAATAAATAAAAATAATCACAACCTATAATCATTGTTACCACCATCATAACCTGTACATACTATCACCATCATCACAACCTGTACACATTGTCACTACAATTATTTCGATTGAACTTGCAAACAATTTCAATACAATCACTACCACAAACCATCATATCAATCACTATCATTGGCTATCATACTTTTTTCCATACTCTAGTCCAACTAGTTCATCAATCTTGTCACACAAACACCTTGGAAAATTTTCTCACCATTATCCAAAACCACTATGACTAACTCTTAAACCCTCAAAACCATATAATTAAGGTTATGGTCACCAAAAATATGCCGACAAGGCTTTTGATGCCTTTGAATGCATCCACTTCAGAGCCTTGATCATGGATCTTCTTCCAAAATCCAATTTGGACCAATAATGAGCTAAAAAAAACCCATAAAAACCATACAAAGCAATGAATTAAATTAAATTCTCTACAAGTTTCCTTTTTCTAGTTGTGCTTCTATAAAGTGCCACTTTCTAGCATCGGTGCTAAAAAATTGTACATTGTCATGTTGTTAATAGTGCAACAGAATGGTCCACGAGGTCTTGGATAGATGGTGATCGATTGCTCTATTAAGACACTCCTTGATGTGAAGTCACTGGTTCAATTCCTTGCCCCAATTGGGGTGATATATTGGACATGATGAAGATGTAGTCCTACCAAGCTTAAAAAAAACAAATTAGTGCAGCAAAATGAAGCCTATTAAAGTAAATAAAATAATAATGATCTTGTTCACCACTGAGACTCGAACCTATGACCTCAGATTTCCCATAATAATCCCATAACAATCATGCTATCTGATGGAGCTTTTTATACCATGCTCTCAGCCTAACTTTGTTATAAATTTCATTCCATATGGGTCATGGATCAAACTCATGGTGAATATCCCTTTGACCAAATGTGTTAGTTAATATGAGTCCAATTGTATATCTCTACTCGCCAGTGCACACCCAACTCAGTCGTCATGGCCAAATCAATGGTAGCCATACCTGGCACCTCCAATCCCACGCCAAAACTGGATGTTGTTACAAATAGATATCATGCCAAAATCATCACCGATCTCTCCTTTATATCTTTCACTACATAATCACCAAGTAGATTTCCTTTGTGATATCTCTACCAAATGTATCTAAGGTATCACCAAAATTGGATTTTGCGTCCACAAAATTGAGCTTAAACCAAAACTAGACTTTCAAAGGCATAAAAATAGATTATTGTTGAAGCAACCTTTCCAGCTACACCGAGTTCAGAGGTATGCTTTCTATTGATGCTTCGACTATAATAAGATCAATGGAACCATTTCTTGTAATTATTTCATGCTTAGAGTGAACCAAAACAATAAAACTTAAACCAAACTCCCTAGCCTCACTCCAGAACTGTATCAACTTCTTATGTCTTAACATGATCGAGTGTATGTTTCAATGATGATCGGGCCCCTATATTTATATTAACAAATTCATCATGGGGCTTGAGGTAAGCCGACCATGGAAACATTGATCATGCTTGAGATTACGGAGTCAAGTCAACGTTCATTTCAATTAGAGTCATATGACCTTACTCACATCACCTTACCCACGCCCAAAGTGCTCATATTATGCCATTAAAATTCATGCAATATGATTGTTTCGTATGACCATTCTTTGTGCCATATTCATACTTCTCAACTTTATCTCATGTGACCACATCATTATCCCAGGTGACCTTGTCTTGGGGGGCCATTGGTTTCCTACATGATAATTTCAACATGACATCATCATGCCACATGGCAGCCCATGAGGGGTGACACGTGTTACCCATTTTTGGAATTTCCACCAATTAAAACTTTCAAAATTTTCCAGCCACCTGGAAGACCCTAGTGGTGCCACGCCATCATGTTGATGTCAGCTACTGACATGTCATGCCACATTGTTGCCACATCATACATGCTACCATGTCATGACCTGTACTTTTCTACCACATGCCCAAGCTTCCATGTCATCGATGAGGGGGTAAAGGGTCTACATGTCATGTGGGTCGAAATCATCACTATTGACCAACAATGTATGCCACATGTCTTGTATGTCCACTTAGATCTACCACCTATGTATCAACTATTTATTGGCTCTGTAGAATGTGTTGAATGTCATGCAACTTGTGACATCATCCACCATCCACTTTCTCATGGTTTTTGGAGTCATTTTATTAGTGAGAAGGACTATGTTCTTTAACATGTTAAAATTCATGCAAGTTCTGTTGAAATCTTGCATTGACCTAGTCTATGAGCCATGATGCGCCTGAAAGGTGAGCACTCTTTAACATATCAATAAATTGAGTTTTTTTCTTATACTTTGGACCTCCAACTAATGCTAATTTTCAAATGGCCATAACTTTTCATCTACAAGGATTTTTCTAGAGTGGGATATACCATTAGAAAGTTATCGCTGAGACCTATATAACCATGTTGTTTATAGGATCACCAAGAATTCATATGTTATTAAAAAAACTCAATAAATTTTAAGCTTCCTTGGAATTCACCTAATGAAGGTATGCAAGATGTCCAGCTATCATATTTCTTCCTATGATCTATAAATGATGTTGTTGTTGTCTCATACATTTCCTTTGGCATCAATGACAACACAATGCGCAACACCTTGTCACATGTCCTAGAGATTCTAGTATATTGAACATGGGTGTACGCAATTTGAAAAGGATACAAATCTCAATTTTAAATCAAAGTTTATTTTGAGTTCTCTTAGGATATTGAATGGAGTGCATAAAAAAATTGTGCACCTTTCTGCAAGAAATACTAAGAGTGGAGGTGAATCATTATTTTATTGATATTAGTAATTTTTATCTTTTAAAACATTTGATACATATAATTCATGAAACATGGATCTTTATATAAGAAAAACTTACACAGTTTTTCTTTGTAAATATTTTGTAAAATTCCTTATACAAAGTAAGCACCAACTTACCACTTCTGTAGGCACCGATATACAGGAGATTCCAATCTCCAAGTTGAGCACCAAATTAGAAACTTTATAGGAACCAACATATAGGAGACTCCAATCCCCTAGTTGAGCACCAATTTAACAAATTAGTAGGAACCAACATACTTCTTCATTTTTTTTCCTTGGACCTATCAATAACAATTCTTGTTTTCCTTTCTTCGATGACCTACCATGGTCAAACTATTCAACAACAAGCTTCACATTTCTCCTTAACTTCTCCACAAAACTGGTCTTCTACTATATTGATCACATGTTAATATTTTAGTATATTGTTCTTTCACTATTTATCCTCAATATTTTTCCATCCATCCACACTCTCCTCCAAGTATATCTTCTTCCACATAGCCTTACTCACATGATTTGTTCTAGGAATTTATTCTCTTCCACTCCTTTGTTGACACAAGGTGAACAACATTCTGTTGGAGCCATCACCTTTAGCCATTATAAGCTTAGTAGATGGAGTGGATATACATGTTTCAGTGCATAATACAAATATACATGTGGCCTAGTCCTCAAAATTATATGAGCACTAAGAACCATCAAGTATAGCAAGAGTAGATATTTATTTTTGTTTGTGGAAAAACCTGTGAACAGTTATAGAAACCAACATTTCGGACTAGCTTAGTGAGTCCATCATCAGGGCAATGAGATTTGTATTTTGAGAAGAGAGCATGAAATTATGGAGCTATTAATAGTTAATTAAAAAAATATTCAATGTTTTCTTTTATTGTCGGCTTACAAATGACTAACTAATTAATAATTATTTCTTTATTAATTTATATGTATATTAATTTGTTTATTATTATTACTAATTTATTTTTATTTTTATTTTTATTTATTTTTATTTTTTTTAATAAGAAGAAATCCATCCTTAATTTTTAGTTAGGCATGAAGAATTAAATAAATTTCATTAGAGATTTTCGTGGAGTAGCTCTAAGAATTTGAGGTATTTGATCCTTTTCAAACAAATTTTCAAAGTTATTTGAAAATATTACATGGATATACTTTAAAAAAACGTGTAATCTCTTTGAATATTTCTAATGTTAGATATGGCTAGAAAAGGGTTTGACCAATTTATGGTGTCTCCAAATAATGTGAAGTAATATCCTATCAAGCTTTGGATGAGAGTCATGGATGACTGAAATGAGAAACCCTTTATGTCTCTGTAAAAATTTGCAGCCTTGAAATCAGAGCTAAGAGCCTTGCCCTCCACAACAGTTTAGAGTGCACAGTCCACCTTAAAGATTCCTCGATCTCCTCAGACCTATAACAAGACTTTATTTTGGCATGTTCAAGTCTTCCTTAAAGCACAAAGAAACAAGTTTGAAAAACTCTAAAAACTATCCCCAAAACAGTTGTAAATAGATCCTACTAAAGCTCAGTTAGGAGGAGAGAATTCTTCTTCTTGGTTTATCCTCTCCTTTTATTGGCTCAATTTTTCTCCTCCTCCTCTCCAAGATTATATCTAAATTAGATGCTTGAGTTGAGTGCTAAACTCCTCTACATAACTCTTATTTATAATGTTTGGGCATCTAAGTTGGGTTGACTTGTGCAAATCTTGTGCACATAATAGGATATTATAAAATCTACTTCTCCTTAACCGTGAGATGTTAGAAGGCACGCCATATATTGTTGGAAAGGTCTCGAGATATGATATTTTTTTGTGTAACTTTCTCTTTCATTTGGACTACCTTTGACATTAATAATAACCTGTTTCAACAATCTCCCCCTTTGTTATTGATGAAAACACTTTGATATTAGCCTCTACTAACAACTACGCCCCTTATCTTCATTCTCTCCATATTTCAGATCATCTTCTCCCCCTGTCTACATTCTCTCCCCATTTGACATCAATAGAAAAGGGTGCTTCCCCTATCTGCATCATTTCAACACTTCCTAATAGGTGTTCCTCTTTTTCTATCACTTAGGACTTCTCCCCCTGACATTATACTTCCCAAGGACATTTGAATCAAACATCTTGTTATATTTCTTTTCAAGTATCTTGCTTAAGGTGTCTAGTATTTCCTTTCCTTCTATGTCTTCAATGCAATATTAAAACTTCAAAGTGTTCAATGGCTCCTCACCTTTTATGTATCCATTCCCAAAACTAGTTTTAATGCCATAAGAAGCCAACACCATGTAGTATAGTGTCACATCCAATTCCCACACATCATCAATGATATGTCAAGCCTAAGGATCACTTTGGTGTAGTAAAAATAGGATCACTAAGAGACCTTCAAAGCTCATCATTGTTTCTCTCAAACACCTTGCTAACATTGAAGTTAGAAGTCTTAACTATTCCATCGCAAACGACAAAAAGGTTTTCTAGTTTGACATCTCCTTTTCCAAATTATACTTGCACGTTATGACTCCTTTACCTCGCCACGTTTTTCTTCAAGCCAAGTTGGGAAACGTAATTTTCCTTCCATTATCATTCAATGTGGTTAATTTCCTATTAGGAGAATAGATGAATTTAATGTTTATTTCCATGTAAAATGGCATCAAAGACCTGAATATGTTTTTCATATCTTTTCAACATATATCGTTTCCCCATTTCCTCGTATGAAATTTCAACCTTTATAGAACCACGAAGTTGCCACTCATCAATCATCAGTATGGAATTGAATGGCAATGTAGCCTACATATTTCCATAGTAGGGTTGAGATGCAAGTATCGACCAAAATTTTATCTACACTATATATGATGAATATTTCCTAGGGAAAAGATAATAATTGGACCTTGAATATTCATGTTTCCATGCAACTCAGAGTGGTATGGTAGTCAAATATGCCCTTCTAGTCATTTCTATTATACATCATATCTTCCTCTAAACTAAGAATCATGCAAAAAACACTTCAAAGTCCATGCATGTCAATCACTTATTAACATCTTTCTAGTTATGGTCATTCTTGGAAAGAGGTTTAGTGTGGATTTTCATATGACTACTTGTAATTTTCCTTGGCTTTAGACCAAGAAATTTTAGGATCTCCAAAAATTTATTTAACTTGTTTATTTCTTCATAATAAATTACAGTGGGACAATTTCTTTTAAACAAGGAAAATGCATCATTTATTGTCTTTTGTATCTTGTGCAAGTACGTAGGTAGAGAAGGAACATTTACAAATGGCTTATAACTTGCCAAAATTTCTACCTCAAATTTGGAATACACATGTGCTTGACGTGTGTCATTTAGAATTTTTTCCTCCTTGTCAAACACATTGGCTAGGATGGATATATATCTCCTCAAAATGTTACACCTAAAAAGGAATATTATTGAGAGCCCCTTTATTTAAAGTATGCCAATTCTTCCTTATTATATTCCATGGCACCCTGATTAAGTACCCACTTGAATCCAATAGTTTTAGTGCAACCATTCTTAGAAGCACTACTATTCTAGTTAAGATTATATAAATTTATCAAGAATTTTTCTGATGGAAGCAAAGATTTCCCTCTTCGTCTCATTTTCATGTAGTTCTCCATGTGAAGTGGCATTCAAAAGGTTCTTATGTAGGGTTTCAAACCATCCACTTCCCAATCTTTTCATATATAATATTGCAAACTTGTGTTCAGGAGTGCAATAATATTCTTCTATATTATAGGAACTTGGTTGAGGATACTCGAGAGGAAACTTATGAGTATTTGGTTACTGGAATTATGTGTGATTTGTCTTGTTCTCTTAAGGGGAACCATGTCACCGGTTTCTCAACATCAATCTTATAATCAACCCAGAAAGAACATGAATATTCCACTAAATCCAAGAAACGAAAGTGTGAACAACTTCCATATCAACAACGTTTTCTTTTTCACATATTTTTCCCAAAAAATCCCTTCAAAAAATAAAATTTATTATTTATAGACTCTAGTACAAGAGACAAAAAATTTAATCCATATCATGGAAACTCCTCTACAACCTTCATGTGATTAGTATATAGTCAAAATAGAACATCATATTGCATAGTATATACTTCCCTTTCTTCAACTACCTCAAAGCATTCAACCTTGTATATACTTGAGGAATATATCAACAATTTAGACCTGTATCTTGGGCATATAGATCCGTATTTGGATCTTCTTGTTTTCTTCTTCACGCCTTGGTGTATTTTTCTATATGCTTGAAGACAGTCGTTGGACCACAGTGGTCGAACTTTAAAAGAGAGAAGAGTCTGGTAATTATGTCAATAGGAATTTTATTTTTTGGCTTGGGGTGGGCAAACAATATTCACCCTAGTGAATTTGAATGCATGGATTTGATCCTTCCAACCTATTAGTGTCAGTATTTTCATACTGCCATCAGTGATCAAAAATCCTCTTTTCATATTCATATTAGGGTCTCACTCATAAATTTTTGTCACTCCACCTAGGTCCTCATTCAAAAATTTACTCACTGATGGTAGCCCTAGTCAAAAAACCTCACTCACCTACACTCCATCTACCTCCCTTGACCTTTTCCCATGCACATTCCTCTCATTTCCCTCTCCTAGGGTTTTGATGACATCTTTCTTGGTTTCATGACCTCCATGGCTAAATCATCAACAAAACTTGTATCCTGATGCTCTTACGCCTTCCCCTATCCTTAATATACCTTCCTAAACACTTCCCATCACTCTTATCCCTCAAAATCATCATTTTTCTACAAACCCTAGCCTATTGCTATGCTTTTGACACTTTTCTAGACTAGGCCTATGTTTCGCCCTTTTGGACCCCTTCCCCTCACTCAATCCTTAAAATTATAGTTTCCCTTACTTCTTAACATCCCTCCCTATGTCCCAAAATTTTCCTAAGAATTTAGAAACCCCCTATCCCCTTTATTTCCCTTCATTCCTATAAATTTCCCAAATCCCTTATTTTGCCTACACTAAACCCTAATTTCCTCTCCCACTGAGCTAGGGTTGGCTATGGAATCAGAGACATTTGAGCAGAGGAGGCCTAACGGAGGCCATTTCAGAAAGTATGAGGCCATTCCAACTCATAAACATCATGTCTCCATCATTTTTCAAGAATTCATTCCAAGGGACAAATCATTTGCCACACATAGGGCTAATTTTTCTTCAAATTATGTTTCCAACCAAATAGAGATGAATTTTACAAAAGTGAGAGAGGTTTTTATCCATAATAGTCCAAGGATGAAACTCCTCCTTCATGTTTTACACAGGTGTTATGGTTTTGGAGAAATGTCAAAAATACAGTTGCTATAAGAGAGTTGTTTCACTTCTAGAGTGACCTTGGGAACATCAATTTGTATACTAGCGGGAGTGTCCAAATGACTTTATTGATGAGTCAAATTATAACTAGACCCAAACTTATTTCTAATGAGCTATCATGAAATCAATTTGGAGTTGAGGAAGACCACTAAAAGTTTCCTGCAAAATCACACTTCATTTCTGCACCCTCATTCTGTACTTTTTGACCAATCTTGGGTAAATGAAGTTTTGGAGGGTCAAATCAAGCCCATTTTGAAAAATAAAAGCATATTTGGAAACTATACTCGATAATATTTCCCATGAGCTATCCTGGGCTCAATTTGGACATCGGGAAGGCAGGAAAAAGTGGGTCTAAATATGGCGCCGTGTGTTTGACAGTTCGCCTAGTTTTTCACTATTCTTCTCCAAATTTGATTTTTACCGATGAGAATTCAATATTTTACTCATGTAATTGATATGATTGATGTAATTATCATGTTTTTACTATTACCTAGGGTAATTACATTAGGTAAATGGCCTCTATGAGGTGTAATGAATCAGTTCATTTTAATTAGGGAAGAGTCACTTTGACCACCCTACACTCTAGCTATCAGTTCATATTTTGGTGGAAATACTCCTCTCATGGATTCGACCCCTGATGGATGGGAGGAGTTTTTTTGAGACATAAATATTGTATTTTTCAGTCTTTTCAAAGGTTGGACTCAGTTTGATATTGTAGTATTGATCAGAGGCACTAGTGTAATCAGTATTTGGCAGAATTTAATGAATGAGTTGCAGCTATTTTGGTGGGATTTCTGTGGCATGGTATTTTGATATTGTTTCTTGTTTAGTTACATGTGTGTGAATGTTTTGTATCTTCCATGATCCATTTCACTTCTAAATGTGTTTTATTTTCAAGGTGTGATAAGCATAATTCATCTTCTATGCTCTGTTTTGGGAAAATCATCATAAATTGTTTCATTTCTTCAGTTTAAAAAGAATCCATGATTTTCATGCTCTTTTTAGCACCTCACCAATATAAACCATTTCATAAATATACTACAAACTGTCAAAGTAACTTTCCTACCTTGCCCTATCATATGTCTGCAATTCTTATTCTCTCATGCCCTGACCTATTTCACTCTCTGACCTAATTGACTCATCCAGTGACTACCCCAATCAAATCAAACCAAAACCATGAGCAACTATATCTAACCTAAAACCCTAATCCATCCAACCCTCTTGGTTGTGATCCTTGGGAGAGAGCCATCTCCGGCTTCGTAGGGCTAGCTACCAAGTCAAACGATTGGTCTGTGGTTACCTCAACTAGACTCTTCCTTAGCCTTGGAGATCCAGAGGAGTGATAACATACTGGCCTCATTGTCGGGGACCGAAAGTTCTATCTTTCCTAGGAAAGAATGACAATGACTTAGATCCAGTTGTTGATGGTGGACAGCAGTCGGACACAAGAAGGTCGAATCATCCACCTGGCGGATCCATTGTTCAAGATCTTGAGATTCAAAGTTCAGAGTGACTTCAATGCCAAAGAATCCAGATTTCAGAGAATTGATGGTAATCACAGATGATAGGGTATGTGGAAAATCCTTTATCTAGTGAAATATTACTAACTTTAAGGAATGAGTTAGCAGAATTTCAGATTGATCAAAATTTCTCAACATCAATATTTCGTTGTTTGAAATCCAGCCGACTCACACCTTAAAGTAAAAATTGTTTTCTTGGTTTATTTGCTAAAAGATTAGAAAATGAAATTGAACTATTGGATGTTCATATTGAATCATATGATTTCCAAGATCCTAAACAGTTCTCGGAAACTCCCCCTCCTCCCAAAGAAGAAAAGGTAAGGCTGCCCTTGGATGGTTGGATTGAAGGATGTTTTGATTTACAACAGGGATGTGACAATCTCCAGCCGAGAGCATATGTTAATGAGTTGGGGCAACAGACAAAATCTGGTTTTTATGATCCTATAGCAGCATATATAAATATTTCCTTAGTTTGAATGACAAACCAGATTTCCTTTTACAAGGACAGAGGTATTATGTGTATATCTTGTTGGTAGAATTTCCAATTATGTTCTAGTTCAAGCACTATCAAACAACCTCATCATTACAACAAGTGCTGGACTGGTTGATTTGGCACTTTAGTATCACTTTATTTAGGGCTTTTGCAGTAGATTAGTGTAGGATAAGTGTGCAATAAGTTTGTTGGACAAGCATCCTTCAGCATCTAGCTTACAGTAAGCAGTGTATGAGTTTTCAGTGTTCAGTTTGGTTGTAATTTTTTTACCGTATTGGCCCACATGGTTATACACTTGGTCTATGGTGTTCTTGAAACCTCCAAGGAGCTTCCATCCCCAATAAGGCCGATGTTAGTGTCATTATTTTCATACTGCAATCATTGATCAAAACTCCTCTTTTCATATTCATATTAGGGCCTCACTCAGAAATTTTTGTCATTCCACCTAGGTCCTCATTCAAACATTTACTCATTGATGGTAGCCCTAGTCAAAAACCTCACTAACCTACACTCCATCTACCTCCCTTGACCTTTTCCCATGCCCATTCCTCTCATTTCCCTCTCCCAGGGTTTTGAGGACATTTTTCTTCGTTTCATCACCTCCATGGTTAAATCATCAACAAAACTTTGATCCTGATTCTCTTACGCCATCCCCTATCCTTAATATACCTTCCTAAACATTTCCCATCACTCTTATCCCTCAAAATCATCATTTTCCTACAAACCCTAGCCTATTGCTACGCTTTTGACACTTTTCTAGACTAGGCCTGTTTTTCACCCATTTGGACCCCTTCCCCTCACTCATTCCTTAAAATTTTAGTTTTCCTTACTTCCTAACATCCCTCCCTAGCTCCCAAAAATTTCCTAAGAATTTAGAAACCCCCTATCCCCTTTATTTCCCTTCATTCTTATAAATTTCCCAAATCCCCTATTTTGCCTACACTAAACCCTAATTTCCTCTCACACTGAGCTAGGGTTGGCTATGGAATCAGAGACATCTGAGCAGATGAGGCATAAGGGATGTCATTTTAGAAAGTATGAGGCCATTCCAACTCATAAACATCATGTCTCCATCATTTTTCAAGAAGTCATTCCAAGGGACAAATCATTTGCCACACATAGGGCCAGTTTTGCTTCAAAGTATGTTTCCAACCAAACATAGATGAATTTTACAAAAGTGAGAGATTTTTTTATCCATAATAGTCCAAGGATGAAAAACCTCCTTCATTTTTTACACAGGTGTTATGGTTTTGGAGAAATGTCAAAAATACAGTTGCTATAAGAGAGTTGTTGCACTTCTGGAGTGACCTTGGGAAAATCAATTTTTCTCCTAGCTGGAGTGTCCAAATGAATTTCTTGATGCGTCAAATGATAACTAGAAAAAAATATATTTCTAATGCGCTATCATGAACTCAATTTGGAGTTGAGGAAGAACTCCAAAAGTTTCTTGCAAGATCACACTTCATTTTTGCACCCTCATTCTGCACTTTTTGGCCAGTCTTGGGCGAATGAAGTTTTGGAGGGTCAAATCAAGCCCATTTTGAAAACTAAAGGCATATTCGGAAACTAGACAAGATAATATTTCCAATGAGATATCCTAGGCTCAATTTGGACACTGGGAAGGCAAGAAAACGTGGGTCTGAAGATGGCATTGTGCGTTTGACAGTTGGCCTAGTTTTTCACTATTCTTCTCCAAATTTGTTTTTTTACCTATGAGAAATCAATATTTTACTGATGTAATTGATATGATTGATGTAACTGTCATGTTTTTACTGTTACCTAGGGTAATTACATTAGGTAAATGGCCTCTATGAGGTGTAATGAATCAATTTATTGTAATTAGGGATGAGTCACTTTGACCACCCTACAGTCTAGCTATCAGTTCAGATTTTGGTGGAACTGCTCCTCCTCTCATAGATTCGACGCCTGATGGCTGGGAGGAGTTTTTTTGAGGCCTATATCTTGTATTTTTCAGTCTTTTCAAGGGTTGGACTCAGTTGGATGTTGTAGTATTGATCAGAGACACTAGTGTAATCAGTATTTGGTAGAATTTAATGAATGAGTTGCAGCTATTTTGGTGGGATTCCTGTGGCATGGTATTTTGATATTGTTTCTTCTTCAGTTACATGTGTGTGAATGTTTTGTATCTTCCATGATCCATTTCACTTCTAAATGTCTTTGATTTTCAAGGTGTCATAAGCAGAATTCATCTTCTATGCTCTGTTTTGGGAAAATCATCATAAATTGTTTCATTTCTTCAGTTTAAAAAGAATTCATGATTTTCATGCTCTTTTTAGCTCCTCACCAGTCTAAACCATTTTATCAATATACTAAAAAGTGCCAAAGTAACTTGCCTAACTTTCCCCATCAGATGTCTACAATTCTGATTCTCTCATGCCCTAACCTAGTTCACTCTCTGACCTAATTTACTCATCCAGTGACTACCCCAATCAAATCAAATAAAAACCCTAAGCTACTATATCTAGCCTAAAACCATAATCCATCCATCCCACTTGGTTGTGATCCTTTGGAGAGAGCCCTCTCTAACTTGGTAGGGCTAGCTACCAAGTCAAAGGATTGGTCTGTGGTTACCTCTGCTGGACTCTTCCTCAGCCTTGGAGATCTGGAGGAGTGATAACACAACCAATAGAATTTTTCCATGTGATTTCCCCTCTAACCAATAAATCTTGTCATATGTCCAAGTAGATTTCTACCCACTTTCGGCCACCTTCTTATTTTTGCATGTCTCTATGACATGCCATCCCACCATACTTGTGCTCTCCCTTCCACCTTTACTTTTGAGGCCCTCCTCTCTGGAATTTTGTACCCTTCTCCTTCCTGTTGGTCAATCGGCCTTGTTCACCATACCTCCACTGAATTGCACTATCTGCCATCTCCCTCACATGTCATTACCTATGTTAAAGAGCCTTGTACCCTTCTTCTTATCATTGTTTAGTCGATCCCCGTCCTCCATACCTGTGCTCCCCCTTCAAACTTTATTTTTCACGCCCCCTCTCTGGCATGTTGTACCCTTCTTCTTCCCACTGGTTAATCGATCCCATCCACCATACCTCCCACATTGACTTGAAATTTTTTCCATATCCCTCACATGGTGTTACCTTTGTTAAATAAGTTTGTACCCTTCTCCTTTCTGTTGTTCAATCGATCCCCATCTACCATACCTTCCTGCAATGCATTGAATTGGACTGAGCTATGGGTGTTCACAGACCATCCTCTTCCCACAGTCGGTCACTTCATTCAGCTTCCAATATATTATCAGGGGTCTGTTCTTACCTGCTATCATTTCAATAGTTCAATTTTACAACATCATACTTCAAATTTCACAGCATCACACTAGAGGGGCATCGCACCATCTACTCTGAAGGACTTTAACAGATTTCTCTCCAAAAATACTAGGTAACTTGTCTGTGTGAAATCCAAGTTCTTCATAAGCTAGTTTACACTGTAAAAAATTGCCTGCAACTTGATTTCTTTCTAGAGCCATGAACGACTTGCTTCCCTCATGGCCAAATTTGAGGATCTCCACAACATGTTTAAGAGACAAGCGCAAAGATTACAAGGCCTACAAGGTATTATCCTTAAGTAAGGGATCCTTCAGTTCCATGCATGCCATCTACTCCTGCTTCCACAAAATCCATGTCCAAATCTGGCACCCTCACCCCCATGATTTATGCTGCCATGTATGGGTGATGATCTATTGGAATCCCAATTCAAACACTATGAACTGTGACATTTACATGAGGTTTAAGGTTTACCCTATGATGAGATTCAGGGGTATTTTCATTATTTGTACAAGAAACCTCATTGGTCCCTCACTTTTCTCAAGATCTAGATCAAATATGTTCACCTCTTTTTATATGTGAGGTGACTTTACATAGGAGAGAGATCCCATGCGCTTTCTCGGGCCTAATCCGACCATGCAAATTACCCCATTATTTATTGTTGTCACAATAGTTGGTTGCGATAAGAGGCATGTGAAGATCTAAACATTTGGCACCAAATTGGTGATAACATTTATCCCCTTGTGGTCACCATGTATTGCCACCAGGACTTTCTGTAGTAACTGGTCATTATTTCGAGTCTACTGCTTGCTACTAGCAGTCAATTCTTTACTGTTAGTTTTTCCCTTTCCCAAGCCTGATCCCACCATGTGAATTACCTCATTATTTCTTGTTGTCACAGTAGCTAATTACGATAAGAGGCATGCGAAGATCTAAACATTTGGCACCAAATCAATGATAACATTTATCTCCTCATGGTCATCATGTATTGCCACCAGGGCTTTCTGTAGTAATTGGTCATCATTTTGGGTCTGTTGTTTGCTAATGCATAAGCATGAGACTTGGAGGGAAAAGACTTCAAACTTATTCCAAAAATACAAAAAAATCTACAAGCAAAGGAGTGGGATCCTTTAATTCCATGTTTTTCTAGTGGAGATTCTCGAGGAGAATACCTCACAAAACAAGATAGGATTAGTTATCATAGTGGAGATTCTTGAGGAGAATGTCTCGCACAACAAATAGGAAAAATAAATTTTAGCCTCTGTTTTAGGATCTGGTTGTTAAAATGAACCAATATTTATGTAACTTTCATGCTATTGTAAAGGGATTTTGACCGAATGGTTTTATCTCATATTGTTTAAGGAAAGAGGAGGATATCTCTGTGTATTGGTCGATCCCAGAGGCATTGTGACCTTCGAAACCCTTTCTATGCATCTGAACACCTGTTTGTCTATTAAATCGGGTCTTTATGCATTTCTTTGGTTTTCTCACATCAAGTCTTTATAACAGTGGTTCGGCCTAATTTTCCAGTTAATACTTTGATAAGAGTCAGTTTGAGTGTTTTTTTCATTCATATCGGCGTGCTCTGTTTCCAATTTATGCATCGTTTTAGTCCCGTAAGCTAAATTCCTATTTACACTAAGAAACAACGAAAAACATAGTCCTAATTTGAAATCCGGACTTGAAATCTTATAAAGCACGACTTATATTCATATTGGGTCCGTAAGGTTATCGGATTAGCGCTTTAGAGCAGACAGAGCCTAGCATGGAGGATTGTGACTATGTGATATGCGATTTAATCGTGACCGTCGGATCACGACCTATCGCAACCGTTGGATCGGCAAAGTATAGTTATCGCATCACAAGTTTGAAGAAACCACGGCAGATTTTGGCTGGACGGAAGACCATAAGTGGTATTTCCCTTTCGGCCCCGATTCCATACGCTTAGTGCCACGTAGCAAAGAGAAGAGCAGGAGAAACCACATTTTCGGGTGGATTTTGAGTGCGCAGGTCTGCCGGCCAAAATGTGTATGAACCGTTAGATCTCGCGGAACAAGATCGACGGTCCACAGGTGTGGAGTATGTTCAAGGTCGGGAAGTGTTGAGCCATTGGATCTAAAGAGATCAACGGTGAAGAGGGGTGACGGGTTTAGAAGACGGATCTCAAGTTCTATTAAGCCATGGTTTATATTAACTTCAGGTCCGATTATTATGGAATAACCCCATTGATAGTATATTTTCATGTATAATTACATTACGGCATTTTAACTCGCCGATATTGTATTTTACGTATAAATGCATTATTGCTATTTTCAACAGCGCCGATAGTGTATTATGTAATTCCTATGGAATTACAGCACCGATAGTGCTAAAAAGGGCCTCTGTTATGAAATTGCACCCGATAACAAGGGTTGGGCCGATTAAGGGAAAAGGATTGGTAATAGTGGCTAAAAGGGGGAAAATTTATAAAACAGTCAGTCTAGGAATAGATGACTGATACTCTAGTTGGGATTGAAGAAGAGTTTCAGCCAAAATTAGAGGAAATTGTATCAGGGTTCACTACTACATGTAGGGGGGTTTTAAGACAATATTTGAGTCAATCGTCTTAACTTAAGACAAAAAGAAACTCAAATATTGTCTTAAATATTGTCTCTAAGCAGGTGTCTCAAAATATAATGTCTCAAAAATTTGTCTCTATAAAGACAATATAGAACACATATTATTATTGTCTCTATAAAGACAATTTGATTTGTCTCTCTAGAGACAATTTCATTTGTGTGCCTTTAGAGACAATTACATTTTTGTCTTTTTAGAGACAATTCCATAATTCAAACTATTGTCTCTCTAGAGACAATATAAAAAATTATTTAAAAATAAATAAATGTCCATAATTCAAACTATTGTCTCTCTAGAGACAATATAAAAAATTATTTAAAAAAATAAATGTCCATAATTCAAACTATTGTCTCTCTAGAGACAATATAAAAAATTATTTAAAAAAAATAAATGTCCATAATTCAAACTATTGTCTCTCTAGAGACAATATAAAAAATTATTTTAAAAAAAATAAATAAAATCATTTTGAATGTCTGCTGGCCCGTATCGTTCTCACCTGGAACAGATTCGTAAGATAATAAGTAGGAATCTTCCACACAATACAGAGTTAACAAAATGTGCGTACGCCTCCAGACGCTTAGTATGCGCGTTAGTATTAGATAAAGATTCAATTCAGACAGGGTGTTAGTAGCTGAGTTCCAACATATAATTGATCAAGACACAATGTTCTGGCCATAGCTGATCAACAATGCCTGCCTGTAATTGATGAAGAAATCTAAAATGTCCAGGAGTAGGATTTCTTTAGAAGGGTAAAATCACTAAAAGCATGATGCTTTAAAAATTTTAAGGCTTACTTCAGGTCTGCTTCAGAGTAGCCTGTATGAAGGGTAAGTGTTTTGTTCCAACATGGATCCTTCCTCAAAGTGCATCGAGTAGTGTAGACAGCAGCAGCAGCAAGCATTGATGGACCGTAGATAGTCCATGTGCTTTATGGACATATCTTGCCATGCCAAGCACTTAATGTCCAAGAGGCTTATAAAGGGATAAGAGGCAAAAAGAGGAAACAGGCATATTCAACAATAAAATAATAGAACAAATGAGAAGTGAAACACAGCCAAACCACATAGCCTCCAATTCAAATATAAGTAGACAATACCGACATCCGTTGTATGATTTCAAACAACATAAATGTTTTCATGTCATTGTCAATAAAATTGAATGTAGGCTAAGAGCATCATGCTTTGAATTCCCCGAGACTCTCTCAACCAAATATTTTTGTTGAATTTACAATTTCTTTCATCCAATTTACAATTTCTTTCATCCATTAGGACATCAGAACATGCTGGAATAAGAACACAGGACATACTATTCATGTTCTTGAATATAACTTTAACACCATGTATAATCATAATCCACAAGGCTTGGTAAGCAATAAGAAGCACTATTTCTATACAGTTAAAAAGTGGCCATAAAAAGATTTGACACAAGTTAGCAAGACTGATGGTCCCAATGCACAATTATTTTGCCAAATCAGAAAATACACATCTTTGGGGATGCACACTACTGCAAATCTAGAAATATTTACATTAATCTAGGTGAAGAGAGCAATTCTCCTAGTTAAGTAGATAACTAACTCTCGAAATTCTTCTCTAGCATCTCCGTCACTGTCTTTAAAATTTGAGAATTGTCGTCAGTATACTTCCTTGTGTTCAGCGTTTTAACATCTCCAAGGCTACTTTTGGCTGATCCATTGGGACCATATGACCTACATCATGAACCTGGTGCAGCAAAATAGAAGATTCCGTAAGGAAGAAATTATCTACTTGTAAAACGAAATCAAAGATGATCATCGAGTGCCTTTTACCTTGAGAAAACTGAGTGGTCCATAACTGGTTATTAAACCTGCTTCCTTATCGTCTACAAGGAAGGATTTTGTAGGTGCCTTCTTGAAATTCTCACTTCCAGACCAATCCATGGAATTCACCCATCTTGAATTGCCTGAAAGACACATAATTTGAACAATTAACTTTTCAATTTTGAAGATTAGACTGACAAGCCTGAAAAACACAACTGCAAATAAGTTAATAACAGACTTAACACCTAAATCATAAAGTCATTGTCCAAAACAAAAACAATATGTTATATGTATACAGTATCATTACCTAACCAATTGCAAATGAGATCATATTCTCCTGCATAAACTAGCAACTTAACACCATCCTCCAAGAGTGTTGGAATGCCAACTTCCATATTCCGCATCTAGTCAGTAAGCATAGCTTCATAAACCAAGGGGCTACATGAGACAAATTTTCGGCTGCCAACCCCCAGGGCATCCCTAACGGAACCCTGGTTTAAGTAATTCTCCATATTTGAAAAATCATAGCACAGGCCACCATTGCACTCCTTCTGAACATCATAGTACTGCAAAATATAAAACAAAATAATGAAAACTAATATCGTAAGATATATAAAACAACGATGACAAACTACATTTTAAGATACAAAATGATGATAAAATAAACATAATGTATGGTTGCCCAGTATTTAGAATTTAAGTCTTACATTGATATTCCCAGCTAATGCCATAATGGAATTGAAAATTGAGGTGCACACCAAGTATGATGCAAAGCATGTGACAGTCCCTTTGGTACCTGGCAAGTTATCACACCGGCTATAATCAAAACCTACATTAAGAACCTTCGATAAAGGATCCAGCATAAGATCAGCCGTAACCAATTACTTAAAACACTTCACAAATGGTAACTAAGGATCATAAAGCAAACAACATTTAGCCATCAAGCTTCTCGCAATTTAAAACATAGTAACAAGATTTCAATATGAACACATACAAATCTAGTTCAGTAAACAAAGTATACATCTCATAAATATGAAAATATGCATTTAGTTCCAAATTTTAATAGGATTTCAGCCCCATGAAAAAATATTCCTTGAAATTTGATGACTAGTTTATATTTATAGGTGTCTATTTCTGATATTTTTGGGCTGTTTTTTACAGATTAAAGGCCTACAAGCATCAAATACATGAGATATATTATCAAAAACTATAAAAAATGGACCATACTACAAAATGTTTGTAAAAACACACAATAAACAAGAATGAACTAACTAGAGGAGGGAAAAGCATCGCCTATGCACAATATTTTGAGATCCAGATAAGCCTTCACTACCGTTATGGAAAATGCTTGCACAAACAACTTAAAAAATACATTGAATATTTCAAAAGCCACATCAACAAACAAGCCTTCCATAGCGGATAAGCCTTCACTACCGTTATGGAAAATGCTTGCACAAACAACTTAAAAAATACATTGAATATTTCAAAAACCACATCAACAAACAAGCCTTCCATAGCGGATAAGTGTTCAAAGCCCTTAACACAAATTTTATGGATTGTACTTGCTCATTATGTATTGAAGCAAACACAGTTCAACCAAGAAGAATGCTAGATTTTCCATCTGAATAATAGATAGTACGACTTGTCAGTACAGCAAGGTATTATCAGGAATACAATAAAGAAAAGTAATTTAAAACATGAATGCTAGATTTTATGAGGCATTTTCGAAAGTAGATTTGATCAATTCCACACAGGCTGCTTTCAACAATATAAAAAGTGGTGTCATTCAAAACTTTACCACTTTGTTGGAATCAGCTGCCTTTAGAAACTTGAGGAGGAATACATATGGCCGAGTGGGAACTGTAAGCTTGAAGTTCAGTTGCTTTAATATCGTAGACTCCTGCGAAGAGTTATTATCAATTGATCAGTCAATCTGAATGTTTGGAGACTATGTTGCAATCAATGACAAAGAATTATCAGTTAGAGCTAATTACCATGGCCACTATCTGTTCTGACGTGCATTCATTTGGGAAGATGCGGATGAAGTCATTGACCTGTAGCCAAGTATAAACCAGCTCTTATCAATATTGTGTTACCTATTATAATATAATTTTTGTGCTGATTCCAGCATAAAGCGTAATCTTCTGTAGGAGTAGATATTGCTGGTGTATGTACTTTTATACAGCCAACAAAGTGTTCTTTTAATTAGATATAAACACATCTTTTCTTACAGATGTCAGCAAGTCATCCTACATGTGGAGGACAGACTTCTTCATATTTGCTAGCTATAAAAATTGCAGCGATAGCAAGTAATGGCAAATTCTTCCTTGCAATACTCTCAATAGAAAGGTATCTGTCAATGATGTTCACAGTGAGATACAACATCTCTGGCATTAATTTGTAAATTTAGAAAAGTCAAAAACGCATGTGAAGAATGTAAATTTGTAAATTTGTCAAAGAAATAATGAAATTACAATTAATTTAAATAAATATAAAAAAACCAAAACACAAACTTTTTTGGGTGCCAGCACACTAAGATCCTAATTCCTTATTCATAAGATGGATACATTAAAAATTGAGAACTTAGATGCTTTACAACCTAAAAAATTAATGAAAATCGTACTTCCTGCTTAATAAATCTAAGGTTAAAAAGGATCTGTGTTGAATATCAATCCCAATTATCACTTGTGTTAGCTCTGTAGTTTTCCATCATTGGTTTCTTTGTAGTTTTCCATCATTCAGGTGAACCCAATGATTTTGTTAGTGTATAGGTGATGAGCCCCAAAAATGTACAATTATTTGGGCTCATTCCACCTCCTAATTTGACTTAATCCACCATTCTCATTGGTTTATTGCATGTTTTTGATTATTTTTATGCTAATAGAGTGAATTTGGTTAGTCATTATGCCAACAAGTCTAATGGGTGCTTTGTGTAGCCTTTTTGGTCAATTTGGAGACAAAATTGAAGGTCTTAATGAGCACTTGGCAGCCAAATTCGTGGGAGAACAAGCTAGAGGATTTGTAGGAAGGTGTCCCCTTCATTTATGGGCCCTTACCTCGAATTCTCCACCATCAGCTCGGAGTTCAAGGGCCACCGAATCAATCAGCACAAGGGCAGCCAAGCAAGTCAAGTAGGACTGCTGTTAACTCCAAGTTTTGGGCAGCCGAGTCCCTAAAGTTTAGGAGGACTGTTGGGTCCTCAAATTGTATAAATAAGAAGGCTTAGGGCCTCATTTGGGTTAGCCAGTTAGTCATTTTGTTAGCCAGTGGATGTTAGCTAGTTAGCCAGTAGATAGTAGCTAGTAGTTAGTCATTTCATAGCCTTGTTGTAGTCATTTTGTAATTCGATTTGTAGGCAATAGACTAGCTTTGCTTTTAGCTCATTCTCAAGCTATCCTTGTGGACAGTTTTGATGTAACTCTTCATTTCTTGATCAATAAAGATGAATCCAGCTTTGCACCAGCTCTAAATCTCTCTTAGGA
Source organism: Pinus tabuliformis (assembly GCA_031772625.1). Taxonomy (NCBI): domain Eukaryota; kingdom Viridiplantae; phylum Streptophyta; class Pinopsida; order Pinales; family Pinaceae; genus Pinus; species Pinus tabuliformis. The sequence continues at coordinate 602,239,388 of CM062815.1, forward strand.
GGCTGTAGCTCTTGGGGTTGGGCCCATCTCAAGCGCCCAGTACCTCCTTCGTTTATCTTTATGTGTTTGCTGCATTCTTAGAATAAAATCTGCTATTTAGATCTAACTCTTGTGTTGTTATTTAGTTTGTTTTTTTATGTGTAAAATAGCTTTTCATGCTCAGATTTAGTTGATAGGTTGTTAACAGAAAAAGCTTCAAGAAAAGGGCCAACAAACATCTGTGGTTTCACCTCTCCCTTAGTGGGATCAGGAGCTGTGACCAGGATGACTTTGCTGCCCACAAAAACACTGATTTTGCTTTGCCATGCAATCACTAGTGTTTGATTTTCATGTGTAGAAGTTGGTTACAAGTTCAAACTTTCATTTGCTTATTTGCATGAGTTAAAATACATGGTTTCATTGCAGGTCACACTTCTGTTCATTCTCTTTACTAACAGCTAGCAAATTAGGTCAACGTAATTAGGTCTTTGAATTCATAAGTCTTTGTTGGTTCAGATTGGAAAAATGACTTGCAGAGCACCTGTACCACTCCTTCATCTGCTTATTCTCCATCAGCACCATCCACTCCACCCTCTACTTAGAACCCTTGCTTCACGTTTGCCATTCGCTCCCAAAACCCTAATTTTTGTGCAACATTGCTTCACTCTCCCTTGAACAAATTGAACCATCCTTGCCATTCCTTAGCTCCATCCATCAGTTTCTAGGCCACTTCAGACCCCTATACTACCTTCATATCCACTCATGCATCTTCCCTCACTCACCCATGCTCCAAAATCCCATTTCAGAACATCCTGTAGAAATCTCTGAACATCCTGTAGGATCCCCTGCAGACATCCTGTAGAAGCCTGCAAACTCGGTTGCCGAGCACCTGAACGTTGTGGACTTCTGTGGAATGATGTTTTGGATCCCCTGGAACCTTTCCTAGCCCCCCTGACCTTTCCCAAGCTTTCTTTCCCTTCAAACTACCCCTGCACAGTCAAACCCTAATAAGAAACAAAATCATAATAACTCCAACCACTTAAGCAAAAATACAAAAACAATGTTCTTTTCAGTAGAAGTAGTTTAAATTCATGCATCTCATATCACTAGAAGTAATGGCATCATTTCTAGAAGTTTTCACTCCCACCATTGCATCATAGAGATTAGACTAGTCAGATTAGGGTTTACTTGGGTTTCCATGTTTTGTTGGCTTTCAGTTCATTCTTGCAAAGTAGGTTAATTTCCTTTCAGATAGTCTTCGTTCATCATTTAGAAAGCTTCTTCTGAGAACATATAGAAGTTGGCTTGAGCCCTAGCGGACTTGTGCCAGCTGACTAAGTGACAGCTGCGACAAGAGCTAGTACTTGTGCATACAGCACCGTCGCTTCCAAGTTTGTTACGAACTACCGGGTTGATAAAATTAGAGATAGGAAGCTCCAGGAGTTGTAGCATTATTGCTACAATACTGGGGCCCACCAATAGGCTTTAAGCGAAACCATAATTTTCCATCTTTGGAAGAACCAATAATTTTATTTAGACCCTAGGGAAGAAACCACCAAAGGCATAGAGATCATAGATCTGAATCCATCAAATTGATTTCACTAGCTTAGATTCATCTTGATTCTTAACCCATAAAAAAATTCTGGAAAGTTCATTTTTGTTTGAAGGTGCAAGCACTTCAAATTTGCAACTTGAGGTTTTTCATCATCTTGACACGTGATAGATTAGACATTGTTAAAATGGATCTATGTTAATTTTTTTTTTTTTTCTTCAAACACAGCATTACACATCCCCAAACCACCTGGACTATACAATGTGCTACTCTAGACAATAAAATCAACACTGGTGAAAATATATCCTACTCAGAAGTTAAAGAGAGATGCCTAAATAGTTTGCCAAGATAGCAATTCTGCAATAAAATAAATGTCAAATTACAAATCCATTATCAGTAATTTTTAGAGGTGTAGATAGTCTTCATGTCTAGTCAACAGAGATATGCTAGCCCTCTTGCTTACAACAGGCAGGGGGCTAATGTACAGATATCCTAAGTGTCCCGCTTACAGTAGGCAGGGGACTTACACATACATATGCTAGCCCTCTTCCTCGTTGTAGGGCTTATGTATAATTGCTTTTCTAATAAATTCATTTGTTAGTAACATATATGTAATTTTCCAAAACAAAAAGGAAAAGGAAAACACCAACATACAACGTAACCTTTTTTCCTTAGTAACATACAACAAAACATGCCAGAAGAAACTTTGAATAAACTGTTCAATGGAATTTTTCTAAATGCTGTAAAGAACCAAAATTCTGCAAATATTCGAAAATGTTTACAAGTATTTATAGGCACACTCCCATACCTCAAGTTTTTTGGTTTCAGCTTCAGCTTTAGCAGTCTGGAGATTTATCCAAGCTTCAATTCTTGCTTCTTCTCGCTGATATCTGAAATTTACAGACAACCTGAATGCTCAGACATTTTATTGCAAAATTATATATAACAAATGCTAGTAATCTCTTAAAAGGCCATTTCATACTATTGTAAGCTAATTTTGATCATGATTTTGTGGCAAAATAAATTGAAATAATTTGAAATTGTTTAAAGTAGATTGTGACTTATGTTAGAGATTTGCATCAAATGAGCTTCTTCTGGACTAACGGAGTTTCTCATCCTAGAACCATTTTACACAGACTGAAACTACAAATCAAGAAAGGTTTAGCTTCAATTATGTATTTTGTGGAAAAATAAATTGAAGTAATTTGAAATTTTTAAGGCAGGATGTGATCTACATTATAGTATGCCAAAACTCAGCTTCTTCTGAATCAACTGAGTTTTTAGAGCCATTTTACAGAGAATGAAATTACAGATCACAAAAGTTCTGGCCGAATAATTTAAGGCAAGGTTATATAAATTTCCTATAATTAGGAGCTACTGTAAGGAATCACTAGTTTTCGATGAATATAAGGAGAATCAATAACAAATGGCCCTTATTCTTCTAGTCCATCCAAAAATTTCCCTGATAAAGGTTATGTACTTGAACTCAAACACAATGTTAAATATGTGCATGCTCGGTTTCTATCTCAAGTTTCAACTAACTGTGCATTCTCAAAAGTTTAATCTCCGAAGTGGTATAAAAGCAAGTACTAGTAAACTTTTTGATCAGAGCTATTTGTCTAAAATTCAAATCAGAGATACTTGTCTAAAATTGAAACACAATCTTTGAACTTTTGGCTATGCATCCTCAAAATATATGCTATCCAATTTGAAACGAGGTGACTCGTATCAATGAAGCCTTTTCCATTGTGGTTCGGTTCAATTTTCTATTGCCCTATTCTATCACATTATGGATCTCCACTTGTTAGGATATGGTCCCATGGTGTGGCTTCCATCTATTGATGCAATAAACTAGGAAAACTGTTACCCACAACTGCTGAACTGCTAGGAAAAATGGTCCTAAAGAACAGGGGATGACTGTTTTTAGCACAAGGTTCCACTCAATCCCGCAACTTCTTTGCTTCTCCTTAAAATAGGGATACGGCACTGTGATTTAGCAGGTTTGCCATATTAATGTGAACGTTTGCAAATAGGGATGCAGCACTGTGATTTAGTAGGTTTGCATTTAAGAAGGCATCACAAAGACATCGATCAGAAGCTAGGGAACCCAGAAAACACATGAACACCACCAAATAATTTTAGTACTGATGTGAGGGAGAGACTATCACATCAATCCAAAGACCTATTGGCAAATCTCTTGGTTGGCGTAGTATTCCATGAACCCCACCCTTGGCAAAGCAGTAGACCATTAGCTTATTGCTAATTGGTCTCTGCATGCTATCTATATAGTCCTACATCTATCTGAGAAATACCCCACAAGAAACCAATTTCTTTCTCACTTGCATGAAATGAATAACAGAACGAGAATAACTGGATTAAAACATAGTATGCAGACTCAATATTTAATCCTGGGGATGTTGTTAAGCCTGGGTTACGATTAAGGTGAGATAAGAAACCGGACGGCTATAGCAAAATATCGAAGGGTAGATAAATTGGAACTGTATTTAAACGGAAGTAAACACATCGAGCCCTGATAACTCCCCATTGTACAAAAACTAACTTTTAATGAAACTATAACAGCAGCAGACAATAAGCATATAAATGAATGACGGAAGCAGATAATTAAGCATATAAACGAATGACAGAAATGAATTAATATCTTCCAGCCAACCCGCAAACCTTGGAACGAAATTATTTACATAACTGTGACAGAGCAGTAACTCAAATACTCCTGGCAGAGGTATTAGATTTGATAGAGAATTAATTCGAATGTAAAACCAATTACTGATAGCCAGTTTTGAGCGGGACTAAAAGCCGCAAATATATGTATATTCATATACAAGTCTGGAAATGCCGACAACAGAGTCATGCAAGTTCTCCAGGCAATTTTCTTTACCGAAACAGTAAGGAGGGTTGTCAATCGATTATCCACAGCCATAGGTCAATAGAAGAGACCATGCAAAAAAAAAACTAAATTAAAGAATGACCAGAAACTGCATGAAATCTGTAGAAAGCCGTAAACAATCCCCGTAGCCTGGGGCTATAATTGCCAGTAAACACAACCATCACTTTTAGCATCCCATGCAGAGGAATAGAAACAATACTCTGATATAATACTTAGCAAAGCCCCGAGGGCTACGAATATCGTGATTAATAAAAGGAGTAAGTATAAGATGGTGTTTAAACATTACAATTCGATGAGTGATATACACCAAAGCTTTACCCATTCATATTCTGGAATAATACAGTGAAATTACAAACAATTCTGAAAAGACGAGAGCATGTCCACACAGGTTAACACTGCTAAACCCCGAATCTTGGGTTAGTTTGGCTCCACCTGGAACCAAAATCCTAGTAACCAGAGAGGCGCAGGACAAGTCTGGTGTGACATCTTGCTGCTATCTGCGACCAGCAGTGGAAAAGAGGTAAGGCTGTGGGCCGTGGGCTGTGTCAAGAGGTACGAGGGAGAGAAACCCCCTCTGTTACCAGACATTACATGAAACCATCAACACCAGCAACTGTTCATGGAGTGATTGGAAAGAGCATACCTGTAGGGAAGTCGGTAGAGTCAAAACGCTGGAAGGAGATGTCCTTTTTCCAGGAGCAGGCTCGGAAGGCTGGACAGCACCTTGCCATGAAATCGAAACAAACATAGCATACATTAGTCAAAAACCCAAAACTCCTTAAAAAAAATTACAGGAGCCAAGAGTGATGAATTCAAACACAGTAAGACCGCATAATGTAAACTTACCAGGAAAAAAAAACATCTAGACTGTGTATGTGATGCCTCCGAATGGTTGCTCAACGAACTGAAAAACCCAGGATGATCCTGCGGCAGTATAGAGTCGGAACGGGTTGGAGTTGGCTCGCCAGAGCCTCTGCTGAAACCTTGGGAAGCCGGTCTGAGCCTTGTGTCATCGGATAAACCTGTGGTGGAACATCCGGGGCAGCACAGCCCTTGGATGACCATCAATCCATCTCAACCGTTGAGCAAGGCGGTGCTAAACGAGGGCGCGAACTCCAGAAAACCCCGGACCTCATCCCTTCACGTGGTTGAGCCGGCAAAATTAAATGCCATACCCAGGTGTTAAGTGCTGGCACTGCCAGCAATGAACCCTATGTTAACCAAAACTTTTTCCCGTTGGACCATAAGTTCGGAAAAATTAAATCTAAACCATTCTTTTTACAGTAAATTAACGCCCGCTTTATAGCGATATAAATATAAAAAAAAAATCATCCCAGGGTATGTGACAACTATAAGTAGTGTCTAGTAATTTTTTAAGGAGCATTCATCAAACAAAGAAATCTAATGAACCATAATAAATATCATATTTATTGAAGGGATTTTATCATCATAAATTACCAAAATGTAATTTGAGTGACTAATAAAATTCTACTATGACAAATAGATAAAAAAATTCATTCCACATTCATATACACTTCAAGGTGGAATGTGCTATTCTTTATTAATTACACCTTATTATCTTGACATCTTTGCTTATGTAATGACTATCAATCCTTCACTCTTTATTTGATTATTGTGATTTATTGTAATTGTTTTGCATGTAGGTAAATTATTTAAATAGAAATGCCTCCAAAAAGGAAGGGTCAATCAACTAAATTTTTTTTATGTATATTTTAAAACATCAAAGACTTATAATGTTAAAGATATTCCATATATACCTCATTTGAATGATGATGCTAATGAAGATATGAATGAAGAGTATTTTGTTGATATAGAAATTCTTGGCAATAAAAAGGAAGGACACGATGGTGGATCTAGTAGTTCGAGGAGGAAGGCCTTCTCAAAACGTGAATTCCGAGAAGAGTGGATGATAAAACATCCTTGGGTGTATAGTATCAATGTTGAATATCACAAGACTCATATGAAGTGTAAAATTTGTGAGAAATACAAGGCTCAAGGTCCATGGGGTATTGGAGATGGATTTAATACGATTCAATATGATGTTGTGAGAACTCATGCAAAATCCATTATTCATCAAACATCAACTCAGAGAATTTGTATGACACTGAAAGGTTTGAAAATCCCATTAAAGAACACATAGTGGCTATAAGTGAGGCTAATAAGGAAATGGTCAGAACTACCATTTAGTTAGCATATTTTATTGCAAAAAAAGATATTTCAATTTTTACTTATGAAGATCTTTGTCATATTCAAATGCATCTACAGACGCCTAATATGCCTTCTCGAGTGGATATTCTTCCCACATAAATAGAAAAGAAGCTACTAAATTCATTCACTCTATATCAAATTATCTTGAAGAGGTGCAAACTAGAAAAGTGTTAGAAAATCCCTTTTTCTCTATAATGTTAGATGAAAGTATAGACAATGGTTTGGAACAACACCTTGTTGTGTATTCTACATATCTAGATTTAAAAGGTTTGGGCCCTCCAGTCACACAATTTATGAAAATGATTATTGTTCCTAGTGGAAAAGGAAAGACTATATATGATACCATCGTTAATTTAAAGGAAACAAGGTAGTTGGAAAATGAGAAACTAATAGCGGTTTCGACTGATGGTGCTTCATCTATGGTTGGATGTGAAAATGGATTTGTCACACTCCTAAAGAATGATTTAGCAAATTTGATTGGCACTCATTGCATTTCACATATTGAAGCACTTGTAGCATCATATGCTTTGAAAAAGATACCTGAGTATTTGTATGTTGAGACAATAACAAACAAGGTATACTCATGGGTTGGAAATTTAGCAAAGAGAAATAATAACCTCATTTCCTTATTAGAGATAATGGAATTAGAATCCTTGCAGGTTCTTCAAATCCATGGGATTCTATGGCTCTCTATTTTGAGCGTGTAGAAGAGAGAAAGAAAGAATTCATTGTATCATAAGGCAAGGATTTGTATCATAAGGCAAGGATTTTTTTAATTCAATTTTGTTTAAAAATGCTTGCTGATGTTTTGAAGGAGTTGAATAATCTAAACGAAAAATTTCAAGAAGATAATGTGGATGTCACATTTCTTGGAATACCTATTAACCATGCACTAAATACTCTTAAAAGATATTTTTGTATACTAAATTCTTTTGTAGAAGGTGTTTTACATCTTACTAAATTTTTGAAAGACTCCAAAGATGGTTTCCTTGAAAATGTTGACAAAGAGGGGAATACCCATAGACATGATTTTTTGTATATTTCAATCCATGATGAACAATTGTCACAACCAATGGTAGCTTGCACTGAGGGCTCCCTTCAGAGTTGCATACAACTTACAAGAAATTATGTCCAAGCATTGATTGAGAGTTTTGATTCAAGATTTCTAGATCTTCATCTTTTTAATCCAACAAGTTTGTTTAGTCCTTGTCATTACTCGTCAGATATTTATGTCAGAGAAAATAGTGTAAAGCATTGGCTTGAAATACTTTTTTCACATTTGCAACATAAAACATGTAATGAAGGTGAAAATGTACTAATGTTTGATATTACAACTTGTAAAAGAGAATTATATCAATTTATTGACGTGGTTTATTTGAATAGAGAAAGATTCTTAATGGAAGATGCATGGAAAGTATTTTCTCAAACAAAGATTGGCACTTTAGGTATCCAAATATGCTAAAATTATGGCAAGCAATGCTTGTCATACCAATGAGCACCGTCGCATGTGAATGAGGGTTCTCTAAGAAAAATATGATCAAAGATATAAGGATAATAAGACTATCAATTAACACACTTGATGCATTGATACATATATCATTAATAGGTCCTAACACGACAGAGGTGAAATGGGAACAAATTTATGAGATTTGGCAAGTTGCAAAGGAAAGAAGGCTTTTTGACATGTGAGGATTATTAAGTTATATGTTTTTTTACTTTGCACAAAGTTTATATATATATATATATATATATATATATATATATATATGACTTTTGTTGTCCTTTACTATATGTATATTTTTGATGAAGTGAATAAGAAGTTTATAATATCTAGAGATGTGATCTTTCTTGAGTCTTCCAATATTGACAATGTTGTTGAGTGGCAACTTAATTGTTTGAATATGTTCAAACATGAAAAGTATTTTCAAGAGTTTGATAGTGATATTCCACATCTCCTTCTCTTAGCTCTATACTTTCTATGAAGAGCCCTGAAGAAATCAGGTTGAAGGAAATTCCTACCCTTGCTTTGTCAAGAAAGAGCTAAGAGACTACTAGCAGCAGGTAGCCAAATTTGATAAGTAGTGAGGGTACATGCCAGATACAAAGCAAGGATTAATGCAAAGGAGTGTACTAACTATATACATATCATTAAACATATTTCATCCCACATAGGATGCCTTGCATCATGCCTGGTTAGTCGTAAGATCATGTTGGTCACAAACTCTGTAGCTTAAATAAACAAGTGGTATTTCTGTTCATCTTCTAAGCTATGTAATAAACAAGTGAAAGGGAGCAAGAAACGTACAGGAAACAATGGAATGACTTTCAGTTCTTGCAACCATGCATTTCATTGAAGACAGAATGATACAACAACAATAAGCAAAATTTTAAGCTACAATAAGAGGTGTATTTCAAAATATGTGCTTTGTTTTCCATACCTAGCCTCCAAAGGGTTATGCATCAGATGGAGTCTTCATGCGGTCCTGATATTCTATCATACCTTGGGTTCCTTGGTCTACTTATTTTTATCCTCAACTCCTTGAGAGTCATCTATCATGTCATCTTTCTTCGTGGTCCCTGAGAGACATAATTGTGTATTTTCAGCGAGAAGTGACCATTGCGGAATGAGGCCCTGGGAGGAAACATTTACAAATTTTTAGATGGATGAAAGGCACTACTATTGGATGAGGTCGTGGGAGGACACATCTATGTAATTTCAGGATGCAAGGCAGACTAGGTAGTCAAGGGAAAAAACTGCACAGTTTCTGGAGACATTGGGTTCGGGTTGAGGGAAGGACATTGGAGGAAACCACTCCACAGTTTTGAATGCTAAGGGAGGTTGGGATTTGTGTGCGTTGCACAATTCCAATAGGCAAGAGAAAATCTTGAGGGTTACGTATGTGAAGTGCGCAGTTCAGGAAAGTTGGTTGAGGCTAGGTTGATAAGGATACTCCGAAATTTGGCTAAGTGTGGGAGCAGTGGAACTGATGTGAACAATGATAAAACTTGACTACGATCACACACTTGAAAACTTAGCGATACAACATAAACCATCTAGAACATATAACACATACTTCGCTTAATGAAACAACGTTTGTGACATCTTACAACAAGTGTGGCTCCGATGATAGACTTTGGGATGATGATAGATTGTGTGAAATGAGTTTGAAACATGTCTATGTGGTGAGGACAACCCATTCTCATAAATATTTCTACTTGAATCAAAACAAACCTCGCTTTGCATGACAAGCGATAACCCACATGCCCAAAGATGACAGATTCTATGTAAAAATAAAAGCATGAATGACTCTTAAGATCGAAAAGGGGAGATTGAGATCATGATCAACTTACAAATAAGTGACTAAGGAACGATTGATCACAATATCCATATTAGGCTCCAAAATTTAAGTGCAGGCCAAAATTTTCGAGGGTGTTGCGGCCGTTACAATTGAGACTTCACCTTCTTGGTAGCTTCTTTTTCAACCAGTGCCTTGAGTTCTACGAACTTGGATAATGTCTCATCTTTCTTCCACATGAAAAATATCCAACACTTACGTGAGAAGTCATCAATAAAAATGACAAAATATTTGTGTCTAACAGTGTAGATTGTCGAGAAAGGTCCATAAACATCATAGTGGATCCTTTCTAGGACTGCATGTGCTTTGTTGTCCTCATCATTGAATGTGGATTTTATGTACTTTTGTAATGTATATCCTTTGCATATATCCTATTGCTTAAGTGCTCCTTTACATATATCCTATTGCTTAAGCGCTGCTACCCACTTTATGTGCTGGAGTTCCCTGTAAGATCTGGTTGATCATGTTAATTAAGATCTGAGAGTCCCCTTCAATTATGAGTGGGAAGAATCTATTGTTCTGAGCCAGGAGAAGTCCTTGCCAAATTCCTTCTAATTCAACTGAGTTGTTTGTATCCCAACGTATTGACCCCATGAATGTTTGGAGAACATTTCCCTTGTGATTTCTAAATATTCCCCCAAATCTTGCTTTACCTAGATTTCCCTTTGACGTTCCATCAAAGTTGAGCAGTACCATGTGTGGTGGGGGTGGAGTCCATTTGTCAGGTGTATCTCCAGAGGGAGGGATTTTCCTTAGGTGTACCTACTCATGGTTCCACTGAAGGTTCTAGTTCAGCCATATATTTTATTCTTGTGGTGTGGATGGGAAATCATCATCAAGCCACGTTTGGAGCATCAAGGTTTCTCGTATGTTTTGACATATATTGATCCATAGAACTTCTATGGGAGAGGAATGGTCTTTGATGATGCGGCTATTTCTCTCTTTCCAGATTGTCCACATGAGGAAACCTGGTATTAGCTTCCATAAGGCGTTTAAGATTTTGCTTTTATAAGGGTGAGGTGACCAAGAATGAATAGTGTTGGCTGAATTCTCCTTATTTCGTCCATCTCTTTGACATCTTAAGCTAACCTTCTCCCAAAGTCGGGTTGCTAACAGACATGAGTTTAGGAGATGTTCGGGTTAAAGCGCTCGATCCATCCTCTTAGGTATAGCCCTGCTGCGTTGAAGAAATATGGTCCTCCATCCAATACCCTGTTTCGGTCCTCCAGACAATTGAAAATGGCAGTAAAGAAGCCCTTAGGCCCTAACTACAGTGTTATGTGCCCTTTTGGCTTCCATTTGGCTACGATCCAACCGTGCAAAGCTTTCTCCGTTGGCCAAAGGCCTATGAACTTTCCTATCAAAGCATGATCCCTCATAAACTGGATCTGAGTGTTGATGCGCTGACTTGGGAGCTCGATTTTGGGTCTGTCAACTGCTACTGGCTTGCAGGTGTTTGACGTCACTCGTGGTTCTTCATTTTTGTTGTTATTCATTGGCGTATTTTTATTCTATGTTGTTGTATCTTCTGGATGGTCCATCCTGACATTTTCAGTCTATCGCAGGCCGTTTTTCGTATCAACGGGGGGAGGCATCATGTCCTCCCCCTGAGGGGGTTCCATTGCACAATAGTTGTTCCTTATTGTGTTGTAGCTGCCTTATGGCTGAAGGTTAATGGCAGAACAACGCAGTCTGTGAAGGTCTGCCAGTTCCAGAGTAGCATCAAACCCTAAGCGCTCCGCTCTCCATTTTCTTTTTTTTTTGACATAAACAGTTAGTTTTTATTTAAAATTCAGCAAATCAGTTGCCGAGGACTTTAACACTGAAACTTTGTATTTCCTTGTTACAGTTGGCAGGGAAAGAAGATTTTGCTTTTGAATAGTCCACTGAATGAGTTACACTGTGAATGCAGATAGAGGCCTGAAAAAGAACTTGAATTGGTTTTAGAATGGTGCCTTAGAATTCTGCTGCTTTTGCTTTCCGTGACGTAGCTCTGCTTCCTAGCTTGTAGAGAGAAGATCCAATGCGCCGGAGTGCCGGATCATCCCAAGAATCACTGCATTTTCTTTTTGAAATGTCTGTCAGAGTGTTATATAGTGTTCAAGAATGCCAAGAGTGGTAAATTGGCCTTGAAGAGGCCCTCGTGAACTCCCCAGCACCTACCCAGACGCAGCAGTGAGTTCCAACGACGAACAGAGATCGAAAATGCCACGGTTGCATTCTGAATTTTCCCTTGTGGATGAGTCCACGTTTCCTAACAGCAGCCAGCTCAAAATGGTACGGTCCCAATGTCTGGAGAATCTGAATCAGCAAAATGCTCAAAGGAGTAGAGGCCCAGACAACTCCAAAATTAAGGAATGCTGCAGTCCGATTCAACATCATTTACTAGCAGAGATCTCCTGCTCCTTAGAGAGCTTAGGTTGGCTGCCAAGTCCGCCTATGTGTTTAACTTCCTCAGAACATGATAGAAGGAGATTTTGTGGAACTTGGGCAACAATAGTCTGATTTTTTTGAGGATGGGGGCTAACTGCACCTGAGAAGGGATCTTTTTTTGGAGAGACAGAATGGGGATAACTTGGCCCAGTTTCTTAGTAGGTCCTGAATATTTCCTGGAGGCTCTATTTTGTCAGGTCCTAACATCAGGACACCCTTCCAAACTTCTTGAGCAAAGGGGCACAATAAGAACAGGTGGTTAGTCGTTTCTTCATCCAATGCACAAAGAGGGCACCTGGAGGGACCTTCCATTCCACGCTTCCTCAGGTTATCTCTAGTGAGGATACTTTTATGCGCCAGAGTCCAGCAAAAGAAGTCAATTTTGGGGAGAGCAGGAAAAGACCAAATAACTTTCCATTGAGTTGGCTTTAGGGGGACGCTAGGGACAACCATCATACTTTTGTAACCTTTTGCTGCTGAGTAAGATCCTGAAAGAGAACCCGACCCTCTTTTGTCCTTAGAATAGGCCTTTAAGGGATATTTTCCTTGGAGAAAATCCAACAATAAATTGGCTTCACCATCCAGCCAATGAGGGACCTCCCCTAAATTCAAACCATCCCATAGACTTTCTGCATCATTTGTCCAATTGGAGATGTCCCAAAGGGTTTCCAGATTGCTGGCCTGAAGCCAAGCTCTGATATTTTCCAGTTCTGCCATCTGATTCAAGGGCTGATCTCCAAGAATAGGTGTCCATCTCATGCTATCAAAAACAAGGCTCCCTATGAAATGTGGTATGGCCACATTCCTTCAGTGAGGTATCTCAGGGTTTTTGGTTCCTCCTGTTATGCCTTGATACCTAAGGAACAGATAAAAAAACTTAGTGCAAGGAGTCACAAATGTATCTTCTTTGGATACTCATACCTCCAAAGAATACCATCTCTATGATAAAGTGAATAAGAAGTTTATAATATCTAGAGATGTGATCTTTCTTGAGTCTTCCAAGATTGACAATGTTGTTGAGTGGCAGCGTAATCGTTTGGATAGATTTGAACATGCAAAGTATTTTCAAGAGTTTTATAGTGAGATTCTACATCTCCTTCTCTTAGCTCTATACTTTCTATGAAGAGCCTTGAATAAATCAGGTAGAAGGAAATTCCTTCCCCTGCTTTGTCAGGAAAGAGCTAAGAGACTGCTGGCAGCAAGTAGCCAAATCTGACAAGTAGTGAGGGTACATGTAAGATACAAAGCAAGGAATGCAAAGGAGTGTACTGACTATATACATATCATCAAACATATTTCATCCCACTTAGGATTCCTTGCATCATGCCTGGTTAGTCATAAGATCATGTTGGTCACAACCTCCGTAGCTTAAATAAACAAATGGTAATATTCTTCATCTTCTAAGTTATGTAATAAACAAGTGAAAGGGAGCAAGACATTAAGAGGAGACACATGGAATGACTTTCAGTTCTTTCAACCATGCATGTCATTGAAGACAGAATGATTCGACAATGATAAGAAACATTTTAAGCTACACTAAGAGGTGTATTTCAAAAGATGTGCTTTGTTTTCCATACTTAGCCTCCAAAGGGTTATGCATCAGATGGATTCTTCATGCGGTACTGATATTCTCTCATACCTTCGGTTTCTCGGTCTTCTTATTTTTCTCCTTAGCTCCTTGAGAGTCATCTATCATGTCATCATTATTCATGGCCCCTGAGAGACATAATTGTGTAGTTTCAGCGGGCAATGACTGTTGCGGGAGTAGCATCATTAATATAGTTGGTTTACACTTGGCACCACTACACTAGGTGTTTGCTTGCTATTTTTTTCTCTTTTTCTCCTATCATCATTGTTTAGTCCTTAAGGTCATCATTGTCTTGACATCATTGTGCCCCCTAGGCATTTGTCACAGAGAATTTGAGGCCTTCACCCTCAGTTTCTATTAGGACATATTACTCCTCCTCGTCAAGTTAAAGTACATCTTCTGAGTCCTCCATTGAGTCCTCATTTTGACTCTAGTTCTACTGATTCTTCCAATTCTTCCTTTCATTCCACATCTTCTCAATGTTATACCATCACCATGTCAAGCACCAATGCGGGTGTGGGAAACCAAGGTGGTAACCCAAGTACTAACTAGGGTAACCCCATGAGCGTAACCTTCACTAATATGGGCACTCCTACTCAATTGCCTCCTTTTATGGCTAGTTTGAGTCTCCCTAATTCAGCCAACTCATCAACGACCCCCTTCTTCATGACCCAAATTGGCCAGTTATGCCTACCAAGGTTCCTTTCGACATCCCCAATTTTGAAGGTAATCCTAGAGAAGATCCCACAAATCATGTTCACCCATTCCATATGTGGTGTTCATCCAATTCTATCATATAAGACTCCATTTGTCTTCGCCTTTTCTACTGCACTCTTACTGGAGCTACTGCTAAGTGGTATGTCGATCAAACCAGATCCACTCATTCCACTTTTGTGACTCTTGCCAAAGATTTTATAGCCTATTTCAAGTTACCTTTCTATTATGACACTAGTAACAAAATTTTCACTTCTTTTCATCAAACTTTTTCCGTTGGCCTATCTGATCATGTTCAAGAATGACATAGAAGGAGGAGCATATGTAAAGCTCCTGAATTCTAAGACTGTGTCTATATGGATTGGTACCTTAAATCTCTTTTGGCCCCCATTGCTAAAGAAGTCAATTCTCACTTCCCTTAATCTGAGGAATATTCAAACCTTTTCTATAAAGAAATAAGTTTTTTTTCTTTAGAAAACATACAGTTTGAGGTTAAAAAACTTGTAAAGGGAAAATTTAAGAACATCAAAAGCTACCAAACAGAAATCTTAAAAATTTCTTTGCATGTCCTTTTTTATTTAACAATCAAGCAAGACTTCCCTAAACCCTGGACTCAAAGCTTTATTGTACCTATTTTTAAAAGTGGGGATTGTAGAAATTAATGTGCAAATTCTAACCGCTCATGAAATTTTCTAAATCACAAGACTAGAAGCTACTCTACTGATCTGCAGAAGTAAATTCACGATCGAGAACTCATATCATCAACATGCATCAAGATTCAACACACATACACAGAGATTTATCTAAGGAAAAGCAACTTTCCCTGAGAGACAAACAGTTCCCCATCTCCTTTCCATACTTCCAACCCAAGGAGAGTACACACGATAGTTGTGAGTTGTGTCTGTGTACCTGTTGAAGGCTCGAAATTCTCTGCCTCAACATTATAAGGGAGACCACCTAGCTGGGAACTTAAAGTAGCTCATTTTCCGTTGAAATGGTGGTTCTAACTGGTTAAACTAGGTCTAGTTACCTTCTTTCTATCGTTAATGGCTTAAAGTATGCCTTTTACTTACCAATAGAGAAGAGACGTTAGATCAACGCTCTTGCTGATCACACAAGAAAGTGATCCTTAAGCTGATTTGGGGCTCAGCCAAGCCACAACTAAATTTTGCCCCTTTGATAAGAGGACTTCTAGGAATGTAGAATTAAATCTAAATGCAAGCAAAATGAAAGAAATCCTAAGCCTATCTATAGCAAGTCCCGATAGTGATCTGTAAACGCTCTTCGAATGGCTTCCTGAGTCCTTTGTCTATCACTTTCTGCATCTAGGATGGAGCTAACATTATTCCTTATCTTTCTAGCTGTTGTTTGCTTGTGAAAAAAACTGAGTTCTTGTCACCCCCTTGTAACCATACTTGTCTCGACTTAAGCCTCCATTTTGTTTCCTCTTCTCTGTTAACTCGGTATAGCTGTAAGTAGAGTTCATTTTCCTGTTGTTTTTTCTCTTGGGAAAGGCCATTATCCTCTATTGGTCTTTGGATACTCTCCAGATTGTTCTTAATTTCTTTTTTTACCTTCTCTGGTTGTTGATACTTTGTTTTAGCCCATTCTTTGATGGCTTGTTTTGTTTTGCGTATTTTTGTTTCCCAAATGAAACCGGGAGAGCCTTCCACATGTTGGATCTAAGAGCTGTAAACAATTCCTGCAACTGCTGGTATATCATTCCAGAGAGAACTGTATCTGAATGGAATGGGCCCAAGTGGCCTATGATTTTCAAGCATTAGAGTTATTGGGAAGTGGTCGGATGTAGAGCACATTAGAATGTTAGCATATATGATGGAGAAAGCAGAGAGAAGTGTAATATTGATGAGAATTCTGTCCAACCGCTCCATGATGTTACCAGCACCCATCCTGTGGTTGTTCCAGGTGTATCTACGGTTTTTTGGAGGGACATCCATAAGATCATGCTCCTGCATGATATTTTCCAACTGTATTCTATATGGATCAGGCATAAAACTGCCTCCCCTTTTCTCATTGGCGTGGAGGATTAAATTAAAGTCACCTCCTAGAATAATGTTAGTGTTCTCTTCTGCGTCCAGACTATCTTTTAGATCCTACCAACAACTATCCTTATCTCTGCAGTGATTCGGCACATAGATGTTGTAGATGATAATGGCTTGCGGATCTGCTTTATTTTCCAGAGTTGTTTTGATCCAGTGTTGATTTATTATTTCTGAAATACAGTTCCATATACCTTGATTCCAAATTGTTGCTATTCCTCCTGAGGCTCTTCTTGCCTCACTAATGCTTCCTCTATACTGTCTCTGCTGCTCAATGACTTTATTCATTTCCTTGTGGTTTTGTTTTGTTTCTTGTAACATAATAATTCCTGGCGTCTCAGAAATGATAAGATCCCTTAGGGTTGCTATTTTAGAGGGGTGCCCAAGTCCCCTGATGTTCCAAGATAATATTTTCATCATTGGATATGCGGTATGCGGGGAGGTACTCGCCCCCCTTGGTCCTTGCTAATTGCTTTTTTGTCATGCTGCCCTAGGATTTAAGTTTCTATGGGTGTCTGCGTTCCCATTGCTATGTCCTTTTGTGCGTTCTCATCCTTGTGCTGCTTAGCAGATTTCTTTCCTGGGCCAGGTTTCTTGGAGGGTTCACTAGAACCCCCGTGATCTTTAGATGAGCTTCTGGTGATTTTGTTGAGGGGAGGATCAAGAAGAGGCTGAGAGGAAATAGTAAGAGGTAATGAGGATTCGATAGTGTCTTGGCGTTGGCTTTCAGGGAGAGGGGGCTCCTGGGGATCAGGAGGAGAGTGGGGGGATGAGGGGTCTTCTTCCTCCAAATATTCGAAGGGGTTTGATGTAGAGGGTAATGGCTGAGTCAAGATGGGAGGGGAGGAGAAGGATGCAGCTTGGATTTCTGGGGGAGGCTTTGGTTTTGGGCCAGACTGTTTGGGGTTTGCTTTCTTTTTTTTGACTTGTTCCCATGTGTCTTCACTGGCTTCAAATAGAGATGGTGGCGAAATAGAGATGGGAAGCTTAACAGTCATCCAGAAGGAAAATATATGCCCGCATGTAAAGGTAAAGGGAATGCTAGGGGGGTAATTTGATTCAAGCAAAGGGTGAATTATGCTTCCCTGAATGGACATCATGAGACTGTGTTTAAGATTCACCATTCCGAAGCTGCGAGAAGACTAGAGTGTAAGCACAAGAGAGAAGCTAAACATATTGTGGGTTGCGAAGAGGGCCAAGAAGGCCCTTTCTGGTTCTTCCTCTTTTATATTGGAGACACAATATTTAAGAGTGTTTATAAGATAGCAATAAAGATGAGATGGATTGTCAAGCATATGCTGGCAGGGGTGTTGTTGGACTGTCACAGTGGAAGAAATGATCTAATGGATAAAATGAATGTCTACTGAAAAAGAAAATTTCAATGTTGAGGTGCAACTTGGGAGAGGTAGCTGATGGTTCCCTAAGCTAGGTCAAGTGCTTGCAATGGATTAAAGATCAACTTCTACTACAAAGTCTCATGAGGAATATGATTATGCAATAACTACACCTAAAAAATTGGAAGTCAAAGTCTAGGACTCATTATAAAGAAGCGGTTCAATCAATAACCACTAAGTTTTGAATGGGATCTAAAATTTGACTTTCTCAAAATTGAATGAAGTTGGAACCACACTGAAACAACTCGAAACAATTAATGTTAATATTAAAAATTTAAGTAAAAGCTGACATTATCCTTATCTTTCCTTTTCAAAAAGGAAAGATAAGGAGAATGTCAACTTTTACTTTAACTTTAAAAATTAAATATTACCATTAATTACTAGGGTTAGGTTTTGTAGGGCCCTCGAGTTAATAATTTTTTTTTCCTTTTCAATATTTTTTATTAAAAAAATATTATTTGGTGGTCATTAGCTATGTTGCACTACATTCTTTAGAATTGGTCAGTTTATTAGAGAACTAGTGAATTTGGTGTTTTAAGGTCAGTTCAATACAAGACCAACCTTAGCCAATCTGAACCGCCAAACTAGATTAGTACAACTCTAAAACCATTGGGACCAGCCAATTCCACTAGTTCTAGGCTAGTTCCAATAAGAGTTTTCCCTTCTCATCTTCCTCTGAAGTCGTTTTGTTGGATCCTTTCAGGAATGGTGATTTGGAAAGTGCCATAAACTGTCGAATTGTTGTGAGCACCTAAGATCATAAGTAGTTAAGCCTTGGAAAACAGAAATTTACAAGGACCTAGCACAGACATCCCAAAAGATATTTAGTGAGGATGTGCATGCAAGGAACTATTACAGACCTCCCAAGATATTTAGTGAGGACGTGCATGACCAAAAAGCATAATAAAAAAAATATCAACCCTCAAAAACCATGCCCAAAACATTGAAGTGTGGTGCAAAACAAATTGCTGGTAGGCTATTAATGCTACCAACAATCATTCGCTCTCTAATTTCACAAGAATCTCCTAATCAAGCTACCTCCTCCACTATGGTTATAGCAAGTTCTTGCAACTGTGTGAGCTACAAGAAATTAAAACTACCTTCGAATCTCCACCAATTTTAGGGGACTTGACTTCTCTTCATGCCCCAACTATTTTGGGTTGATTGATCAGTTAACTAGATGATCACCGAGTTTGACTGAAGTCTCACTGCTTAAATGACCTTCCACTAGTTCCTACAAAAGTTAGAACTAGTTTAACTGACAACAACCTGAGATAATTGACCTTTATTGCCACAAGTTAGCAATCGAATATGCAGAACTGAACTCTAACTCCTCCAACTCGAATTTATTGAGTAAACTAGGTGACACAAGCCATGTCACACAAGTTAACATCATCCAAGTTGTCTGTTGATGTGGAAATTTGAATTTTTTCAATTTAATCAAGGAAAAATCAAATTGAGAATTTCTTGCTGCATTTTTCAAAACATAGTTCATTGGAATGTATTACTTTCACTATGAACTTGGCATAGTTCACATGTTAAGTTCATAAGGTTTTGGGCTGATGTGGTTCTATGTGTTGTGTATATAAATAATAGGTGTCCAACTCTTGCTATTAGAAACAAGACTCCCTATGAAATGTGGTATGGCCACATTCCTTCGGTGAGGCATCTCAGGGTTTTTGGTTCCTCATATTATGCCTTCATACCTAAGGAATAGATAAAAAAACTCAGTGCAAGGAGTCACAAATGTATCTTCTTTGGGTACTCATACCTCCAAAGCATACCATCTCTATGATGAAGTGAATAAGAAGTTTATAATATCTAGAGATGTGATCTTTCTTGAGTCTTCCAAGATTGACAATGTTGTTGAGTGGTAGCTTAATTGTTTGGATATATTCGAACATGCAAAGTATTTTCAAGAGTTTGATAGTGAGATTCCACATCTCCTTCTCTTAGCTCTATAATTTCTATGAAGAGCCTCAAAGAAATCAGGTTGAAGGAAATTCCTTCACCTGCTTTGTCAGGAAAGAGCTAAGAGACTATTGGCAGCAGGTAGCCAAATCTGACAAGCGGTGAGGGTACATGCAAGATACAAAGCAAGGATTAATGCAAAGGAGTAATGCAGAGGAGTGTACTGACTATATACATATCATCAAACATCTTTCATCCCACTTAGGATGCCTTGCATCATGCCTGGTTAGTCATAAGATCATGTTGGTCACAACCTCAGTAGCTTAAATAAACAAGTGGTAATACTCTTCATCTTCTAAGCTATGTAATAAACAAGTGAAAGGGAGCAAGACACGTAGATCAAACACATGGAATGACTTTCAGTTCTTGCAACCATGAATGTCATTGAAGACGGAATGATACGACAATGATAAGCAAACTTTTAAGCTACATTAAGAGGTGTATTTCAAAAGACATGCTTTGTTTTCCATACCTAGCCTCCAAAGGGTTATGCATCAGATGGAGTCTTCATGCGGTCCTAATATTCTATCATACCTTGGGTTTCTTGGTCTGCTTATTTTTCTCCTCAGCTCCTTGAGAGTCATCTATCATGTCATCTTTCTTCGTGGCCCGTGAGAGACATAATTGTGTAGTTTCAATGGGCAGTGACTGTTGCGGGATGAGGCCTTGGGAGGACACATTTACACAGTTTTAGGATGTAAGGCACTACTTGGGACGAGGCCCTGGGAGGACACATCTATGCAATTTCAGGATGCAAGGCAGACTGGGTAGTCAAGGGACAAAACTGCACAGTTTTTGGAGACAGTGGGTTCCGGCTGAGGGAAGGACACTAGAGGAAACCACTGCGCATTTTTGAATGGTAAGGGAGGTTGGGATTTCTGCGCATTGCACGGTTCGAACAAGCAACGAAAAAGCTTGAGGGTTACATATGTGAAGTATGTAGTTCAAGAAAGTTGGATGAGGCTAGGTTGCTAAGGAAACTCCGAAATTTAGCTAAGTGTGGGATCAGTGGAACTTATGTGAATAGTGATAAAACTCCACTACGATCACACACTTGAAAACTTATCGATACACCATAGACCATCTAGAACATATAACACATACTTCACTTAATGCAACAACCTTTGTGGCAGCTTACGGCAATTGCGGCTTCGATTATAGACTTCGGGAGGATAAAGGCGACACTTGTGTAAGAATGTGTGAAATGAGTGTTAAACATGTATCATTCTCATAAATATTTCACCTTGAAGCAAAACAAACCTCCCTTTGCATGACAAGCGATTACCCCCATGCCCAAAGATGACACATTCTATGTAAAGATAAAAGCATAAACATAGGTTTGATCTAAAGTGGTCATTGTATTAAATATAAAGTTTTGTCTTAAAATATTTTTGTCTCAAAATGCTTTTGTCTTAGATATAAAGTTTTGTCTTAAACTAATTTTGTCTTAAATTGTTTTTGTCTTAAAATAAATTTGTCTTAAATTGTTTTTGTCTTAAAATAATTTTGTCTTAAATAGTTTTTGTCTTAAAATAATTTTGTCTTAAACTATTTTTGTCTCAAACTACTTTTGTCTTAAATATAAAGTTTTGTCTCAAAATATTTTCGTCTGAAATTATTTTTGTCTTAAATATAAAGTTTTTTCTTAAAATATTTTTGTCTCAAACTACTTTTGTCTTAAAATATTTTTGTCTTAAACTATTTTTGTCTTAAACATAACGTTTTGTCTTAAAATATTTTTGTCTCGACCTATTTTTGTCTTAAACCTTATATTTGAGACAAATCAATTGATATTAATTTTTAATGTAAAATAAAAAATGAGTTTTTGAGACAAAAGACTTTTTTTGAGACAAAAGATTTGTTTTGTCTCAAAAAAATGTCTCAAAAGTGCCCTTGGTGTAGTAGTGGTTTGAACGTTTGTGGATATCGCCTGCACCCAAGCCACCATTTGCTACTACCAGTCTTTTCTTTACTGTCAGTTTTCCCCACTGGTTATGATTATAATGAGTTTCATTTAATTATTCTAAGCTTCTCCCCTGGATTTCCCAGACAGACCCTAACTTTTGTGTCTAAACAAAGCAAAAACCCATTTTTTTCTTCTTTACAAGGTTTCTTGTCTCTTCCTGATGGAATTTCTTTCGCGACTGTTGTTGAGGTCATCCTTTGGTAGTCCATGGGTTGACCATTTGGTATATGTGGTTTATGGAGGCCCCATTTTCTTACTTCATCTATGAAATGTTTACATTTCTTTTATTCGACTGACCATTTCTACTAAAACTACAAGTTGAATAAATGTTTTATTTTTATCTGCACCATCTGGTTTTAGTTTCATTTTTATTCTCTTTCACATACCTCATCAAATTATCCAAGGTATAATTCTTCTCTATCATTGATTCATCCATGTCTTTCTTTACCAACATTTTGTTGGATGATTCCTTCACCTATGATATCAAAACTTTCAAATATATTTTTAGTTATTTCTTTTATTCCTTTGCCATTATTTAATTTCTCTTTTCAACTTTTAATCTTGTTCATTAAACAAGGTTTCATTGTAAAACTTTCCATTTTTTTCACAAATGATTCATTCTTCATCACTTACTCATTTTATAACTAAAAGGACTACTCATCTATCAAAGTATCAAAGTTTCGGGTCTACTTCTTGCTATAGCCAATCGGTTCTTTACTGTCAGTTTTACCCCACTAGCTATGATTATGATGAGAGTTTCATTTATTTATTCTAGGTTTCTTCCCTAGATTGCCTAGCCAAGCCCTTCCAACCTCATATATTTTGTTGAGGTCATCCTTTGGTAGTGCATGGGTTGTCTTTTTAGTAGATTTTTTTTTTTATGGAGGGCACCCCTATTATAGAAGTATCTTCACCCTTAGTGGGTCTTGAGGTTTCTTCTTCCTTTTTTTCTTCTAGCTCTGTTTCTATTGTCCTTGTGGAGTAGGCCACTCTTACATTTATAGCAATCTAACTTTGCTCTTAATGATGCTATTATGTGGCTTGTTTCTCTTCTTACTTAGCTTTATTTTTTAAAATTAGGAGTCGTGTTTGTGTTGATGTTCTATTGAATTCAAAGGACTTATCTTATCTTGTATCTCTCCTTTGTCAAGATTTCTGAAAAGTGAATTGTTGCCCTTATATTTATGACCCCTTGTCTTACTTCATCGTATCAATGTTTACATTTATTTTATTGGACTGAACATTTCTACTATAACTACAAGTTGATTAAAGGTTCTACTTTTTATTTGCACCATTTGGTTCCAAATGTGTTTTTCTTCTCTTTCGCATACCTGCTAAAGTTATCCAAAGTATAATTCTTCTCTATCACTGATTCATCCACATCTTTCTTTACCAACATTTTGTTGGATGATTCCTTCACCTATAATATCAAAACTTTCAATTTTGTTTTTAGTTATTTATTTTATTCCTTTCCCATTAATTAATTTCTCTTTTCAACTTTTAACCTGTTCAGTAAACAGGGTTGCTTGTAAAACTTTCTATTGTTTTCACAAATGCATTATTCTTGATCACTTACTCATTTTAGAGCTAAAAGGACTACATCTGAACTGGTTGAGACCTATAATTCATATTCTATTTATTTTCAACAAAATAGTTTAGAAATGAGATCATGTAGGTAAAAGATTTAAATTTCTTTTATGTGATGTTTTCATCTATCAAAGTGTCACTTCTCGAAAATGTTTTGGTACATTTCCTATGTGTACCTCCTCTACTGCTATTATATGGTATGATCTCATCAGGATTCACGTCCATCAAACTGTTTTCAGTCATCATCTCCTCCATTCTTCCCTGAATGGATATCCTTTCCATCCTTCTCCCTTATTGCCACCTGTTTTAAATACTAGATGAATTCCCCTCCAAGGATCTAACTAGCACACGCCCATTTAATTTTGGCTCTGTTATGCTCACTCGAGGAGTTGAGGTTATCAATTAAAGAGCCTTCATTGGTTCTTTTATCTTTCATTCTTATAAATCTCTTAACAAAAGTATCATATGCTAAATTTGACCAATAAATGAAGGTTATGCCTCATCTTGTGAAGTGCAACAATCTTGGTGAATCGATACTCAAGGTATTCACCATCTTCGCATCTTGAATGAAAGGAATGAAACTATTGACGAAGAAAAGAGATGCCTGTCTTTTAAGTTCATTGAAGATTTAATTTTTTTAGCTAGAGTGGAAAATGTTGTCATTGGCAGTGCCTCGATTTTTGTTGAGACTCATTGATTGTCTACCTTAATATAAACTCATTTCCTTTTATTTTCTGCATCTTGTTTGAATCCTTGTTTTTTTGTGCTTAGAGATTTAATATCTTTTCTTGTGTGAAAACCTTGTTTACTGTAAGGAAGCAAAATATATAGCCTTGTGCTTTGAAGTTTTCCTCATGAATCTGTAAAAAGTATACAAATATATATAATGCAACTCATTAACTCAATTTATAGAAATTTGAAGAGAAATCATCCTTCCACAAATAATATTTGAAAATGTTCCATTGGTTTTTTTTTAATGGACTAGCGTACCCTTACTTTAGACTTGTATAGAATATCGGTATCCAGACTGCATATACATTTGGGTTGTACCATTATTCCCATCTGGAATTCATGGTTTTTGGTTTTCTGCATGTGTTAATTAATGTTTGCTTGCACATTATGCAATGTTGCATGAACATTATGATTTGTCATGGAATCAACAAATCAGATAGATGAAAACGTTCAAGTTTATATATCATATTGCATGAATGTGTTGCAAAGGTTGTTCCTACATCAATGGATCAACATCTTTAAAATTCACGTTTTCGATTTTGGCATAAAAGATTCTAACATGTGTTGGAATATTTTTTTTCATATTAATAGAAACAATAGTGATTGCATATTAATAGATGAAGTTGAAAACAACTTCTGGTATAATTCTTGAGTGAGATTACTTGAAGAAAGTATCAATGCTCAAAAATATATTTGATGATTATGTTTATTAAAAATAACCTTGTTTTATTAGGCTTTAAAGAAGACAATGGTGAGGAATTAATTGGAGTGTTTTAGAATCTTATTTTTCTATCTATAAAACAAATGGAGAAAAGATTTTTTATATCTTTGTGGTTTTCATTAGGAAGGTTGGTTTGTTACAAATATTTTGAAATTAAAGATATGATGTGGGTGTACATAAGACATTCTAAAAGAAAGTGTTTTTCATCAGCAAAACTTTAATATCACAAATATGATATATTCTTTCATCTCATGCCATTTTGGAATTGTCCAATGCCTTCTTTCATTATAGAGCTCATGAGAACTGTTGAATTTGTTTATTATGTTATACTAATAGAGATCTAGCAATGTGATGGTATTTTACTGGAATGGAAAATACAACCATATCTTTCCAGGGATGCTTTGCTTATTTTACTTGTTATATTTAAATAGAAATACACTACTCTAGCCCCTCTTGTCTACAAATGATTCGTGGTATTTTGAAAACTTTACAGTTAAATCCATGACTTGGGAAAACTGTTTTAGTCACTCTACTTGTCATATTTTAATACCACTTCACTAACATAGATCCATTTTAATTTGGCAGGATATATTGTGTTGTTCCCTTTCGAAAGGTAAGAATCTCATGTTCTTAATCTTTATTTCATTTTTGTTTACATGTTCAAAGGTATGCATCTACACTTTTCCTATCTACACACACTTATACTCGAGGAATTTGAAACATAAACAACATTTATAAAAACAAGATATTAGTAAAACTTCTAGGTTGTCACTTCCACATTTTCTATATGTTTCAAATTGTTCTAGAAACAAATTGAAATGAGATGCAACATTTTACTAGGTCATATGTTTATTCCAATAGCTTCCCTTGCATCACCCTCAGATCTTTTTCATTGTTGTATATAATTGCAAGTGTGCTCAGTGTATTCCTCTGACCACTCTGCAAACTTGTTCCATCCTTTTCAAACTTATGGTTGTCCTCTAAACAACCTGCTTCCGCCTTAATCTTCTCCTATATAGGCCACTTTTCTATCACCCCATTCCATCAATATTCACTTCATTATCAACTAAAAAACTTCAAGAAACTGTTCTTTGACATCCTGGTGTGCCAAATATATTATGGCTATACTGATCCAAGTACATGTTCCAATTCATCTTCATATAAATATGTAGTGAAAATGTTGTGAAACATAATTTTTAATCAACCATATAGGAAAACTGGAAAACTGAGTATCCTATTATGACAGTACCATATAGATGAAGATGCAACACAACTCTAGCTTGGTAGAACTTATCAAATCCTTTCATCAATGTGAAATAGTTTCATCTTACTTGAAATATGCCCTTGTCATATGAACATATTGTCCTCACATATTAAATGGCTTTTCCCCTCTTTTGGAAGTGTTTCATTTATGGTTGTTATCTATTGGGATGTTATACTATTTATGGTTGTTATTTGTCTGATGTTACATTCTATATGAACACACATTTCATTCCCTTATTTCTACCCTATATTTTCCTTTACACATTTTTTCTTTTTTGGAGAATGTCACATGCTCTTTTATATTTAATATAGTGAGAGATTTTCTCTCGCATAAAACAATCTAGCCTATATTTTTTTATATAATATTAACAGACTACATCTCTATACCTAGTTCATGTGAAAAGTTGCAAGGTCATTTGAATAGGGTGCAAAATTGTAATTGACATAAATGCAGAAAAAACACTTTACTTCACAAACAACTTCCATAATCCAAAGTATGCTTCCTAATTTTCCTTGCTACTACCAAGCCTCTTCGTTTGAACAAGGCCTCAATGTCTGTTGGATAACTCATTCAAATTGCCTAGCCCTTCCTCTGTTCCCTCCAAAACTTTCCTTCATTCAACAAAAAACAAATCCATTTTAGGTGTTGTTTTCTTCTTGATTTTTTTTCTTACCCATGATACATTTAACTTTGGCACGTGCAAATTTCACAAATCATAAAGAGAGTAGTCTAGAAATCTATTCATTTCTGGTATCTCACTCATTCTTGCCCATTTTGTTTTTCCCTCATGCTTTTTTATCTTCCACGCTTTTCCTTTTAATTATTATTGTTGCTTCATCTCTTTTAAGATAAAATATTTAACCTTTTTCTTCATTTTACTACACAATTTGTTCTTCGCTTTCCTACACTTACAATTGATATTCACTTGTAGCACCTTTCTTTCAACAAAAAATCTGTATCACCATGGAGACAACCTTGACTAGAAATTCACTTTCATTGTTGTTTGATGGTTCTACTGAGATGCAACCAGTCCTCTAAGTCATTGTTGTTGAAAGGATCTTCCCCGCTAGTACTTCAACCCCTCGCTATCGTGTCTCTCTTTATGATCATTCTCACAAACGTGTGGTCTTTCTTCCTTCTTCACACAATGCCCTTGCAAAAAGCAAGGACTTGCCAATAGGATCCATTGTGCTCCTCAAAAAATTCTCATGCACATATGCATATCAAGCTATGTATATTGCGTACAGGGAGTCCTCCCCATACTCTCTCCCCTTCCTCTCCTTTTATGTCCCTTTTAAAATCTATTTTCTTTACTAGTGTTTTATTTCCCCTCTTCGCTCAAATATGTTCTTTCTTGTAGGTCGTTATGTGTCCTTGAACTTGAAATACTCCACCATTTAGCAACTTTGATTTGTGAGCCAACCTCGCTTATTCTCTCCACCGAAAAAGTGCTCCATGCCGCCTCATCCTCGTCTACTAGATCTTCCTTTTCATCAACACACTCCATTAACAGCCAAACTCCAAACTTC
Source organism: Pinus tabuliformis (assembly GCA_031772625.1). Lineage (NCBI taxonomy): Eukaryota > Viridiplantae > Streptophyta > Pinopsida > Pinales > Pinaceae > Pinus > Pinus tabuliformis. The sequence goes on from CM062815.1 coordinate 602,267,368, forward strand.
ACAAATGCTTCTCTTGCATCTACAACACCTCTACCTTTTAAGGCACTTACCCCAACCTGAAAATTTTGGTCCATAAAAGGAAAAGCACTCGCAAAAACACCCCTTCGTGAATACACCAATGCACACGGCTCTAGGAAATTGCTCGAGTTTGACCTTGTTGACCATGACGCGGTGACGAAATCCATGTATCTACCTTCAATGACTTGGCAGACTCACTCCATGCTCTCATTCAGCTTGGGAAAGTCTAAATTGTTTCAAATGGCCCCATAAAGGTCTCGAACCCTACGTACAACCATCTTAACTGCCCATTCGAAATTTTCCTCTTCCCCACATCAATTATATCTCAGAAACAATAAAGTTATTAATGTTGTTAGCTCGTCCTCTACTCTCTCTATCGTGTGCAGGCATGATGGCCCTGAAACTCCAAAAAAAATTGTCTCGCTTCATGACATGTCTGGTAGCAACATCGATGTTACCTTGTGGGGTGAACATTGCCATCTCGAAGGACGTGCACTCTTCAATATTTGCATGGTGCGTGCTGTCCCATTCCTTGCAATCAGAGGGGGTTGGATTATCAACTTCAATGGTTAGACTATCGGAACTATCCCAATCGCTTCCCTTCTTATAAATCTAGATATTTCTAAAACACGCCAACTCAAAAAATGGTTTCGAGAAGAAGGCATCAACTCTTCCTTGCCATTTCTCAACCGGAAAGATACAGGAACGACCAATAGGCCCATCAAAACAAAAACAATTGCTTATAATTTTTCAATACTCCTGGGTGAAAAAGTTTCATGGGTTTCCCTTCATGCTACTGCTATAACAATTAACATGGATGACTTCCACTTCCTTGCATTCCCCCTTAGCATTGATTGGATGCAATGCATGAAAAAGGTTTTACGACAAGCTGATAAAACATGGCATTGTTCAAAATGTGAAGGCTCCTTCCTCGAATGTGAATGTGACTATCACTATGTGCTATGGCTTGAATTGTACGACCACACTGGCCACCTTGAAAATGTGGTTGCTTTCAATGATTCCGCAAATGACCTCTTGGGCATATCAACAAAGGACCTTTACCTCCTCTCAAGCGAGCTAGAAATTGTCAAAGACATATCCAATAGGATCAAAGCATGACAATTTCTCTTCACACTGGCTATCAAAATAGATACTTTCAATGAATTCGATCACCTCTGCCCAACCCTCATGCACTCTAAAGAACTCCCTTACACCTCTGCATCCACTCTCCTCCAGCAAGACCTTCAACTCGCTCCTCCCCCCGCCAAAAAAGTTTCGTGTCGACTATAAACATGCCTTTTTCTCCTCTCCCTCACTATTCCCCATGCTCTTGTTCTATACACCCTTTCCCTTTAACACTTTTTTTCTCATATCCCCCCCTCCCTTCTTCATTGATGTCCATCCTTGACCTTGCAAGGACTTTCCCTACTATACCCCTCCCTTTCGCTATTTCCAACTCCTTCCCCCCTTCACTCTAATTAATCCTCACTTTCCCTTGTGTATCTTGTCAAACCCTCTTGTCTGCACTTCTATCTTTACTTTTTTTCTAAACCACATCTTCGAAAATACTTGCTACTATTGTAATGATTTCTTGTAACTGTATGTGTTGTCTCTCAATTGTAATGATTCTCATGAACATATGGGCAACCATTCGTTTTTTTTTTCCTTGTGCATATATGGAAATTCACTCACTTGTAATGTCTCTTCTAAATATATAGGCATTCGCTCACTTGCATTTCGTTATTCTTTCTCATCATTTAATTTTCTTTGCAAAAAAAAACATTATTTGAATGCACATATGAATATGATATGCTCATTATGGAAAATAATGCACAACTAATGCTTATAATTATGGTCAAATGCACAAATGGTCTTCCTTTAGTCTAGGACAAATATGCATAATGCTATTGCTTCCAAAATTAATAATATTCATTTGAACATCCCATCACAGAATCTTTAAATTCGAACAAGTTAAACAAAAAAAAGCATTCACTCCTAACTTCGTATTACACCTAATATTCATATTCGACACATTATGTAGTGAATGAAATTTCTCTAAAAGCAACACTCACACCATATATTCACTACTATGTTTTGTAATTCAAACCAGAACACATACAAAAAAAAAATCAAACAAAAAAAATCCTTCATATGCATGCTTAACTTGCCTTCGCTCCTAATTCCCTTACACCTCTAATTTTGATAAAAAATTTCTTGTTTGAGCATCTATGCAAGCCACCCCAGGGAATAGTGTGCAGAAGGAACAACAAAGAAACCACTATGTGCTTAACAAGGATAAAATAAATTCATGTCACCATCTTCTCTACAACAGTCGTCAATCCAACCTTCCCTCTCAAACCAACCCAAACCAAACTCCCATTCCTTCCTAGATTCGTTTCCCTCCCCTACCATCCACCCAACCTTTTCAAGTTTCCCTTCCATTTCCACTTGTCGACCATTCATTTCCAAACCCTACCCTTTCTTCACCTCGCACCTTGCATGTGAAATCATCCCCCCCATGTGGTTTCCTCTTCAACTTCCCAACAATTCCACAGCAACCATCTCCATCAAGCACAGCAATTCTTTTGTGAAAGGATTGATGCACTTAACCCCATACAAGTTTATTACACTTTTCATGAAACTTACCCATCCATGAAAACAAAAAAACTTTATGGTATCGTTATTTATTCTCGTTGTGCCTCTGAGGGAACTCTCCATCATTTCTCCTCCTCAAACGAATGGACCCAGACTAATCCAAGTGGATGTTGGTGGCCACCCACCTATCCCACTTGGACCCCCACAACTGTCTCTTTCAGTTTTTCAGTTTCCTTAATTGTAGCACAATTTACTATTTTTAGTAGTTTTTTAGGTCCTGAACTTTCAGAGCCGTTTTGAGGCCCTAAACGACGTTTTTTGGGAAAAATGGGAGCAACATGGGTCCATTGACTAATTTTTCTCTTTCTAAAGTTGTAGTCCTCGGATAGATCTTTCTAACAAGGTATTGTGCACATCAAACAGAGATCGTATGCCAAAGTTACGACCTCGGGAAATTGATGTACCAATTTACCCAAAACGGGGCCACAGTTTGGCGTTTCATCTCCTGGGGTTAGGTTTTTGGATATTTAGGATTTTCCATTGTTTATAAACAATAAATAGGCCTTCGAGCCTCATTGTAACACAGTTTAGAGGCATGTAGCCACCACATCTCTTCTCAGAGATAAGCTACCATCGCCCTAGCTAGTTTATTTCCATTTCTGTTTGTAAGCATAATTCAGTATTTTACAGTAATGAAATGAAGTATTATTTCTACTACATCTATGTATGTATGGTTATATCTATAATTTTTTTTGTTCCTATTTAAATCCGGACTGTGGTATCAGGGCGGTTTTCTCTTTCTCTATCTTTCTTTGCATGTCCCCAACGAGGTTGGGATATAAGGAGTTAGGGCTTGAACTAGTCGAACCTTTGCAAGGCCAGCCTTGCAAATCCCGATGGCCTCCCATGGCGGACAAAAAGAAAGACGAGGGGGCAAGAGATCTTATCAAAATATTGATCGAAGAGGCCCTCGAGCGACAAAGGGACGCAATGATGGAAAACTTTTCCCACATCCTTCAGCAACTACCTAGAGGCGACGCATCGGCTTCCAACAGCTACTCTAGAAACGCCACACACTTTAAGGTACAAGTTAATTTTGAAATCCCCATATTCGAGGGTCAAATAGATGCAGATGTCGTAGATAAATGGTTAAATCTACTAGAAGGGTATTTCTCTGTTCATGATTTTTCTAGCCAGCAAAAGATCATTTTGGAACTTGTCAAAGCAGACCCCATGTCAAGGACTGGTGGGAAACCTACTACGAGCAGAAGGATGAAAGTACGAACTCACTGTTTTCAGCTACTCCTTGGAATTCATTCCGGGATGCCATCAAGGAACAGTACTACCCTGTCAAAATCTATTAGGACAAATACATAAAGTGGACCACGCTGCGGCAAGGAAGGGACCAAGATGTGCCGGAGTTCACAAACATTTTTCATACCCTTCGCACACATTTGGGTATCAAGGATTTTGAGCTGCATTTGGTACTCAAATACTGCATCTACCTACACAGATACATCTAGGATGAGATGGAGTTCCTGAACATCTCCTCGCTCGGCACAACGTATCGATACGCTATCAAAATTGAGCAGAAGTTTAAACAAAAGAAGCGAGACTTTGGATCTGTGAATCCGAAGAATAAAGGACAAAGCCAAGGTGGGGTGACCCAAGACAACCTGTCAAATCTACAAGAAAAGAACAACACCACGAAGTCAAAGAAGGACACAGGAAAGTGGTGTGAGTTCCATAAGAGCCCCACTCACAACACAAGTGAGTGTCGGACCAAGCAGTCGCTGGTGGCCGAGTTGAAGGCTTTCGAATCATATTCATGTTCTGACCCTGAGTCAAAACCCGATAAGGGGAATGACAAAGGGAAGCAAGTCATTGATGCATAGCCTAGTGCCACTATTGCCACCACCAAGGTCCAAAAGAATGAGCCCAAAGATCCAGAGGAGAGAGAGCATTTTTTCCACTCAGAAATGTGGGTGAAGTATTTGTCGCTGCAATTCATTGTCGACAGTGGCAACCAAAAGAACCTCATTTCAATAGAGGTCTTGAAGCAGTTGGGCCTACCGACTACACCACACCCGTAACCGTATAGTATCGGGTGGCTTCACCAAGGACGAGATCTCCGAGTCCATTAGCAGTTTCACCTTCACTACAGCATCAAGCCCTTCACAGATGAGGTATTGTGTGATGTTGCACCTCTTGATGTTTGTGATGTACTATTAGGCCAACCATACTTATGGAGGCGACATGTTGTGTATGAGTCAAGGCCTTGTATTGTTATTATTTCTTTGGGTAATTCATTATACAGGATACTGGAGGTAGCCCCACCTATGGCCACCTCTTTGATCACTACTAAGAAATGCAGCAAGTTCATCTCCCAGACTAGGAAATTCATTTTTTGTCTGGTTCACTTCCAAAGTAAGGGGAAGATCGTCACCACATCCATGACCCCCGCGAAGGGTTCCTCCACACAGTAGCAACAACAGATTGATACGGTCATGAAATAATACAAGAACATCTTCTCCTAACCCACAGGGGTACCGTTGCACTGTCAGGTCAAGAATTCATTCGATCTAGCTTCCGGAGCACCTCTAACCAACGGGCTTATCTATCACCACTCCATTTTGGAAAATGCCAAGCACAAGCAGCGACATGATCAGCAGAAGGTACCACACAAGTTTCAAGTGGGAAACAAAGTCTGGTTGCATCTACAAAAAGAACGTCTTACAAGAGCCCATCAGAAGCTTAGACCACTTCGATATGGTCCTTACACCAGTACCAAGGCTATGGGAAACAATGCTTTGGAGCACGGCATTCCTCCATTCCTTCGCTTTCACTGAGTGTTAAATGTGAATCACCCTCGACCAAGCTTCCCACCATTACTGGACACATCAGAGGTTGTAGAACAGCTCAGCAAGGACCAAGTTCAATAGAAGTTTCCTCATCTCATGGAGGGACTCAACACAATGGGGACCATTGCTTCCTAAGGGGGGAGGAATGGTCGAGGTGGATGTTGGTGGCAACCCACCTATCCCACTTGGACCCCCACAACTATCTCTTTCATTTTTTCAGTTTCCTTAATTGTAGCACAATTTACTATTTTTAGCAGTTTTTTGGGTCTTGAACTTTTGGAGCCATTTTGAGGCCCTAAACGACATTTTTTGGGAAAATTGGGAGCAACAACTAATGTTTTTCTTCCCAAAGTTGTATTCCTTGGATAGATCTTTCTAACGAGGTATTGTTTGCGTCAAACGGAGATCGTATGCCAAAGTTACGACCCCAGGAAGTTGATGTACCAATTTACCCAAAACGAGGCCCACAGTTTGGCGTTTCATCTCCTAGGGTTAGGTTTTTGGATGTTTATGGTTTTCCATTGTTTCTCAACAATAAATAGGCCTTCGAGCCTCATTGTAACACAGTCCAAAGGCATGTAGCCGCCACATCTCTTCTCAGAGATAAGCTACCATCGCCCTAGCTAGTTTATTTCCATTTTTGTTCGTAAGCATAATTCAGTATTTTACAAAAATGAAATGAAGTATTATTTCTATTGCATCTTTGTATGTATGGTTATATCTGTAATTTTTTGTGCTCCTATTTAAATCTAGATCAGTGGTATCAGAGTGGTCTTCTCTTTCTCTGTCTTTCTTTGCATGTCCCCAACGAGGTCGGGATATAAGGAGTTAGGGTTTGAACTGGTCGAACCTTTACAAGACCAGTCTCACAAATCCCGATGGCCTCCCATGGCGGATGAAAAGAAAGATGAGGGGGTAGGAGATCCTATCAAAATCTTGCTCGAAGAGGCCCTTGAGTAGCAAAGGGACGTGATGATGGAAAACTTTGCCCAGATCCTTCAGCGGCTACCTAGAGGCAATGCATCGACTTCCAATAGCTACTCTTGAAATGCCACACCCTTTAAGGTACGAGTTAATTTTGAAATCCCCACATTCGAGGGCCAGATAGACGTAGATGCCATAAATAAATGGTTAAATCTGCTAGAAGGGTATTTTTCTATTCATGATTTTTCCAGCCAGCAAAAGACCACTTTTGCACTTCTCAAAGCAACACCCCACGTCAAGGACTAGTGGGAAACCTACTACGAGCAGAAGGATGAAAGTACGAACTCATTGTTTTTAGTCGCTCTGACTTAGAATTCATTCAGGGATGCCATCAAGGAGCAGTACTACTCTGTCAAAAGCAATGAGGACAAACACATAAAATGGACCATGCTGCGGCAGGGAAGGGACCAAGATGTGTCGGAGTTCACAAACATTTTTCATACCCTTCTCACACAGTTGGGTATCAAGGATTCTGAGCTACATTTGGTACTCAAATATTGTGGCTGCCTACATAGATGCATCTAGGATGAGATGGAGTTCCTGAACATCTCCTCGCTCGGCACAGTGTACCGATACACTGTAAAAATCGAGCAGAAGTTTAAACAAAAGAAGCAAGACTTTGGATCTGTGAATCCGAAGAACAAAGGACAAAGCCAAGGCGGGGTGACCCAATACAACCCGTCGAAGCCGCAAGAAAAGAACAACACCACGAAGTCAAAGAAGGACATAGGAAATTGGTGTGAGTTCCATAAGAGCCCCACTCACAACACAAGTGAGTGTCGGACCAAGAAGTCGTTGGTGGTTGAGTTGAAGGCTTCCGAATCAGATGCATGTTCTGACCCTGAGTCAAAACCTGACAAGGGGAATGACAAATGGAAGCAAATCATTAATGCAGAGCTCAGCGCCACTATTGCCACCGCCAAGGTCTAGAAGAATGAGCTCGAAGATCCAGAGGAGGGAGAGCATTTTTTCCACTCACAAATGTGGGTAAAGGGTTCGCCGCTACAATTCATTGTCAATAGTGGCAGCCAAAAGAACCTCATTTCAGCAGAGGTTGTGAAGCGGTTGGGCCTACCAACTACACCACACCGCAACCATGCAGTGTTGGGTGGCTTCACCAAGGACAATATCTTCGAGTCCGTCAGCAGTGTCGCCTTCCCTACAACATCAAGCCCTTCATAGATGAGGTATTGTGTGATATTGCACCTCTTGATGTTTGTGATGTACTATTAGGCAAACCATACTTATGGAGGCGACAAGCTGTGTATGAGTCAAGACCTCGCGTTGTTATTTTTTCTTTGGGTAATTCATTATACAGGATACCGGAGGTAGCCCCACTTACCACCACCTCTTTGATCACTGATAAGAAATGCAGGAAGCTCATCTCTCAGACAAGGAAATTTATTTTTTGTCTGGTTCGCTCCCAAAGTAAGGGGAATATCGTCGCCACATCCATGACCCCCGTGAAGGGTTCCTCCATGCAACAGCGACAACAGATGGATACGGTCATGAAAGAATACAGGAACATCTTCTCCTAACCCACAGAGGTACCATTGCACTATCAAGTCAAGAATTCATCTAATCTGGCTTCTGAAGCACCTCTAACCAACGAGCTGAGCTATCGCCACTCCATTCTGGAAAATGCCAAGAACAAGCAGCGACATGATTAGCAACAGGTACCACACAAGTTTCAAGTGGGCAACAAAGTCTGGTTGCATCTGCAGAAAGAACGTCTTACAAGAGCCCATCAGAAGCTCAGACCACTCTGATATGGTCCTTACACCAGTACCAAGGTTGTGGGAAACAATGCTTTGGAGCACAGCATTCCTCCATTCCTTCATTTGCACCGAGTGTTCAATGTGGACTACCCTCAACCAAGCTTCCCACCATTACTGGACACATTAGAGGTTGCAGAACAGCTCACCAAGGACCAAGTTCAGCAGAAGTTCCCTCATCTCATGGAGGGACTCAATGCAATCGGGACCATGGCTTCCTAAGGGGGGAGGAATGATCCAGGTGGATTTTGGTGGCTACCAACCTATCTCACTTGGACCCCCACAATTGTCTCTTTCAATTTTTTAGTTTCCTTAATTGTAGCACAATTTACTATTTTTAGCAGTTTTTCCAATCCTGAACTTCTGGAGCCGTTTTGAGGCCTTAAACAACATTTTTTGGGAAAACTGGGAGCAACATGGATCCATGGACCAATGTTTCTCTTCCCAAAGTTGTATTCCTCGGATAGATCTTTCTAATGAGGTATTGTTCGCATCAAACGGAGATCATATGCCAAAGTTACAACCCCAGGAAGTTGATGTACCAATTTACCCAAAACGGGGCCCACAGTTTGGCGTTTCATCTCCTAGGGTTAGGTTTTTGGATGTTTAGGCTTTTCCATTGTTTCTCAACAATAAATTGGCCTTCGAGCCTCATTGTAACATAGTTCAGAGGCATGTAGCCGCCACATCTCTTCTCAGAGATAAGCTACCATCGCCCTAGCTAGTTTATTTCCATTTTTGTTCGTAAGCATAATTCAACATTTTACAAAAATGAAATGAAGTATTATTTCTTCTGCATCTTTGTATGTATTGTTATATCTGTAATTTTTTGTGTTCCTATTTAAATCCACATCACAGACAACCAACCGCATGTCCTATCCTACCTAACTCAAGTTGAATAGATGCTCATTGCCCGTGTCAACCCCATTCTTCAAGTGACCCATGCACGAGGAGGGAAATTCAAATATTCCAACCATACTATTAGCTTCCCTCAATATATAACTAACATTTTCACCTCCCTTCCCCACATGCTCTTAGAAATAAACATCCTTGTTGTAAATAAATCCAACAATGACCACACATCCTATGAATTCTTTGTCAGCAGATGACATCTTCTCGCACCTTTGCAGTTCAAGTCAGCAAACGACCCATACTACAAAGATGTTTAGCTTAACACGCTTGCACTTTCTACTTTTCTTGTTACCCCTTCAGACATTTCTAGCTGTTGCATCATCTCACCACCAAGTCCCTTTCACCCTAAGAAGCCCTCTCTGAAACTCCTAATCATAAAATTATCCACCCAAGCCTGTCTAAACTTCAACCATCCTCCTTTGTTGCAACTCTGCCAAATTCTCATAAGGAAATTGATGAAATACTTGCCTACATAGAATCCTCCAATTTCGCACCCACCCATTCACTTCAATGGCCCATCATTGGCATTTCTCCAGTCAATGAATACAATGCAGAAGGCATCTTCTCCATGGACTTCCCCACCCTCTTCCCCACCGAATCTGCCATGATTAACCAACCAAGAATTACAAAAGTTGATATGCAAGAATATGTTTTGCATCTAATGTGCTTCCATGAAAATCTCTTTAACCAACATCCTAGGCTTCAATATTACATGTACAACCTTATCATGTGGCATTGCAACTAGTCAACTATTTCTATATTCATTAAAAGGGACCTTTCAAATACCTTGTCTAAAACTATTGAAGACTTTCGCCTCCACCTTCGACAATTCTAGACCATATTATGCGCTTTAGATCATCCCTGCGTGGGAGTCATTCTTTTTGGACCAAGACTAGAGGGGAGCTCAACAACATGATCATTCGACAAGGTAACCCTACCTTCTTCTTCACACTAAGTGCAGCTGATACCAAATTTCATGACTTGCATATGTCCATGCCTTCCAATCCCCCATCCAATGCAAATGATCAAACTAAGTGGAGAATCCAAAACATTGTTGCAAACCTGCATCGTGCATCTCAATAAATCTATTGTAGATTCACAATTTTCTTAAAAGAGATCCTACTAAAAGGATTCCTAGTAAAGTATTTATGGGGTAGGTATGAATATACCATTGATTTTCCTTCTCTACTTTTTGTACTTTTCCTTTCATGCATCCCTCTTACTTCTTCTTGTCTTCGTTTCTAAGGTATGAATGGCATCATAGATTCTTTGTGCATGTACATGGGTTCCTATGGTTGGAAAATGCACCTGATATGGGCGCCCTTGACTGAACTAGTGATACAGACGTCCATGCGGCCAGATAATTCTTCAATACATATATCATTGCTTGGAAACCTCGCCCCCTCCACAACATGACTCCTAGAATACATCACTCATCTATACGCGATCCCTGCCTCCTTGCGACAAATGAAATATTTGTGTCAAGTGAGCTTTGATACTACGAGGAACTTGTGAACTACATGCAAAGGAAAAAAAATTTTCACTCCTCTACATGCCTTCGCAAAAGAAATAACTCTACTACTTTCTGCTATGGATCCTCCTTGGAATTGCGTGAGACCTCTTCTCTGCACATAGATGCTTCTGGTCGGAAAACGTACGCTCGTGCTAAAAATCATGACAAGCTCAATGTCCACAACTCTCATATTCTTGCAATTTGGAGGGCCAACATTGACTTCCAACTAGTTCTGTCGGGCCATGTTGTTTTGAACTACATTGCAAAGTATGCAGTGAAAGCAGTGGAAAAGTCTGAAAGCTACAACCAGATGCTCGCATGGCTTGTACAAAGTCCCCCCCCGATGCCCCTACTGTGACTGTCGTTTGGAAACTCCTAACCAAAATGGTTACTGATTGGGACATTGGTGCAAAAGAAACATGCCACATGCTCCAAAAACTCCCATTAACCCAATGCAACCATTATTTTGTCTTCCTCAATGTTAAGAAAAAAAAATTCAGAAGTTTTTCACAAAACTTGGATGGTCATCTTCCAAAAACACCCTTCATCATCTCATACATGCAAAGACCTCATGAAATTGAGTCATTTCCTCTTATTGAAGTCACATGGTCCTAGTCATTCTCCTCCCTTCGGAGGACATCAGCATGGAAACACATCTTCCCTCCCATGGTTGTGTACGTCATTCCTCGGTACACCTCAATTCCAGCTAAAGATTCAGCATGCTATGCAGACTTCTGTTGGAGTAGACTCCTCTTGTGTTTCTCTTTCCATAGACTACCTAGCGACATTGGCGAAACCAAAGAGGCAGTTGTTTCACATTAGGAATAAATTAGCAACATGTATCGAGCATGGCATGTTCAACAGGCTCCTTTAGAACCACCCCTCTTCGACTCTAATGATTTCTCTCCTAATGAAATGCACCCCTGCCCCATCATAGACATGGAAGAATGACAATTCCTCTCTCAGATCCACCCAGGTAACAACATCCTCCTTGATGATCTTGACATGCTTGGCCATCGAGACTTTGATGCAAACCATAATTGGGACCATTCTCTTATCCATTTTCACTTGCAAGAAACAACCATTCACTTCATAGAATTCAATTGCTCCTCCACAACGCTCGGCAAAATTCCCTCTCCAAATTCACATTCCCTTTCCTTCTTGTCCCAAAGCCAGATCATGGAATTCAATATAATTTTTCCCACTTATCCAACAGTGGCTCCAACACACCATTAAGGATGCTCATCCAAGGCACCGTTGACACTGACAAGTCATTCCTAATTGATTATCGTAAAAATGCCTTCCTAACCAACTCTACCAATGGAGAAAACTAGCTACTCTTGCTTTCTCCAATCGGTGTTGCAGCATTCCACATAAATTCCCTAACCATATACTTTGGACGCTGCATCCCTGTCTCCTCTATGCACCTTTGGAATGTCAATCTCCACTAAACCTTCAAGAACAAATTTGGCATGTCAAATACATTCTCATTGATGAAATGAGCTTCATTGGTCCTAAAATGCTTGCTCAAATTGATGAACATTTTCCATAGGCCTTCCCATCTAATAGAAACAATCCATTTTGTGGCCAATTTATAATCCTTATGTGGTACCTCAGACAAGTTCCACCTATTAAAGATACACCAATGTTTGTAGGCACATCTCATGGCAATGTTGTTTGGCAGAGCTTCAATACTATTGTCACACTTTCGACAATGTTTCACAAGCAAGCTATAAGTCCTGAGAAGATTTCATTTCGCCAACTACTCTCCAACCTTCGTAATGCAATCCACACATTGGATGATTGGAAACTTCTCATGACACATTCAAAATCCAATCCTACACAAGATGAGCTGTAGACATTCGACAATTCTATGCACCTCTATGAAACTAATGAGTCTATTGTGCTACATAATAAAACCATGCTAAAAAAAATAAACCTACCAATTTCACGTTGTTATGTCGAGAAAAGGAAACAAATTTCCTCCGCCAACCAGGGAGATGAACAACTTGCTACAAAAGTGCTTCTTTGCATTGGTCAACCTGTCATTCTAACAAGCAACTTATGGGTTAAAGCAAGCCTTGTTAATGGTTCGCTCAAGAAAGTTATTTCTATTTACTACACACCTCGTTCTCAGCCCCCAAAACTCCTATAATTTTTTGTGGTTGATTTCATTCACTACAAAGGTCCACCATGGGATACCTCAAATCCAAAATATGTTCCTATCTCCCTCCTAACAAGGGGTTCTTGCACACAAATGCCCCTTCGCATGGCATGTGCCCTAACAATCCATAAATCACAAGTCATGACACTACAAAAGGAAACAATCAACATAATTTGGCAACATTGATCGTTAGGGCCTAACATTCATAGTCATATCTAGAGTTAGATCAATGAATGATCTTTACAGCTCTCTAGCTTTATCCTTCATGCACTACACACACATGCAATAAAATCCTTACGTACTTCAGTCATAGGAAAAAAGAAGAAGCATGCCTTGCCTCCAAATTTGTGAATCAAACTACTTGAAGACCTTCTCTTTTTGGTTGCTTTCCTTCCTTTGCATTTCAATTTCAAATGTTTTATCTTCTCTCTCATGTTAACACCTTAAAATATCTGTGTTTTTTTTACCTATTCTATTTCTAATATACTTTAACTTTCAGAAGGTTGCTACTATTTTTCTTCTATGCTTGCCCTTTCAATTAATGAATTTATATGTGTTCGCTTACATGCTTTCCCTTTTCTTGCACAAATAGATGGATGTACAATATGTTTCTCAGCTCTGCACATTTTTCCATTAGATACATGAACAGGAGGCTTCTCTTTTGAATATATAGGCACGCTTCCTATGTTCTTGTATTGTGCCTCTGTACCATATGTGTCCAACTCTCCAACTTCTTAAAATGATTAAATCTTTCATGCATGTCCTCATCCAAGTACATCAAAGGGATGCAAACAGGCAACTTCAAGCATATTATCTCGATTGCACCCCAAATGAAAATATCAATTGGTGTTGTAGATGCCACACACCATCTTGTATTCATGGCCAGGAATTTTCCCTATAGGAGAAATACACGAAAAAAAACATGCACTTTGGTTGAAGGAATTCAAACATTTTTTTTCCAGTCCACTACATGCTTATGCATTTATAGCAAGTAGTACATGTTGTTTCGATAAATTTTTCTTACTTTAAAGTAACTTATATAGAAAAATCCCATACTTACATGGACATTCGTACTACCCTGTTGTCCCTAGTTCCTTGTATATCTACCAATTTTTTTGCATGATTAAACAAAATATGTGTGTATGCCTTTTCATGTGAAAGATAGCCAAAAAATTATAGTGTGGAAGTTGATATGGAACAGAGCATACTACCCAACAATTTTATTATCCAACCATTAATCTGAATGCATTTCCAGTGAACCTCTTCTAGTATACATTTGACTTTAAATGGTAATTAAAAGGGTTATGTGCACAAGTGTACTCTTTCTTGAAAATATACTATTGCATGGATATACTGCAAAGATTACTGTGAATACTTAATTTTGTAGTCTTTCACAACACTCTGAACGTATTTATGATGTATCACAACAAATTTTAGCTTTTGTGATATAAACATGAAAGGCCTATGCAAACCAAATTTCCCCATGTTTTGCTGCTACTCACAACCTTCTCCCTGTTTTCTTGCTACTTCATTATTAATGCAACATGCAACCATGTTCAATCCTGATTAGTTTTGTATCTAAGGTATCATGCTCAGTTTCAGCTTTTATGATTCGGCCTTAATACTGCAATATGGAACCATGTTCAACTGTGATCAGTTTTATCTCTGAGGTGTCACATTCAATTTTAGCTTTTGTAATATGGCCATGAGGGGACTATTCACACCAAATTTGCATGCCAAAAAAATTCCAATTTCATGCCGCAAGAAGAACATACTTCCTTTGCACATTTGACATGGTGCATGTTTTACTGCAACTGACTCTGGTATCTTCATGATTATAAATGAAATATGGATTATGGAACCATGTTAAATCCTAATAAGAATGAGTTCCAATTGTAAATAAGGATTCAGACAGTAAAGTGCAACAATTTTGTTTTTGAGGTATCACACTCAACTTTAGCTCTTCATTATTATTGATGCAAGATGGAACCATGTTCAATCCTGATAAGAATGTATTAAGTCACAACTAGACTGTTGATTGAGACAGTGAAGTAAGCAGTTTTATCCCTGAGGTATCACACTCAGTTTTAGCTTTTGTGATCTGCCCTTGAAAGAACTATTCAAACCAATTTTTTGAGATCATAAAATGCTAATATATTGCCAAAGAAGAAGATAGCTCCTTTGCAATTTTGATATGGTCAATGTTTTCTTGCAACTTACTCCTTGGAATCTAATGACATTTTTGTTTCATTTGGTATGGTAATACAATGACTTATAATAGGATTATTTTTTATCCTAATAAGAATACTCTATCATGAGTATTTTGATGAGTAGTTTTAGACATATTTTATACTATGTATGTAGGTGTATTTCATTAAGACCTTTCAAACAAATGACTTCGCTCATGTCCATTAAATTTTTGGAACATTTTGGAATCTACAATCCATATATGGATGACCATTCTTGCACTTTATTGAGATCTTTTAGACAATTGACTTCGCCCATACCCCTCATATTTTGAGAATATTCTGGAATCAACATTCAACATATAGGTGGCCCATTTAGAAATAGAGCAGTACGAACACATTTATAAAAAATACTCAGAAGATATCCGTCAAGCAAATGGAGAAATTGTTGATTTCTAAATGTGCTTATTGCATTTCAAACTCATTGTGAAAGGAAATGCGATCTTCTCAAGTATAGGTCTAATTGTAAATCAATGTCCAACTTGCACACCAGCTTGAAGCTTAGTCACCACAAAGTACATTGGCTTATAACATGCTTTTCCTGCAGTAACAAAAGTTATAACAATAGTAGATGGATTTGTATATGCTCAGGAAATTTATTTATGTCTGGCATGTAACATCAATACATCTAAATTGAAAATCGTGAAATACTCTTTTTACATTAAAAAATGCTCATTTCCAAGACTTGAGTTTAGACTGAAGGAGTTATAGCTTGTATTTTGTTCTGATTCAGTTAATATATCTGGAATTTATTTCAAAACAATAGTTTTATAAGACAATAGGAATAATCTAGGACTCAGTGGTGACCTTTTGATAGATGCATCAAGGTAGTTGATATTTTCAGCGATACACATAGAAGGTGAATTTACCAGTTATGTTTTTTGTTAGATGAATATATATAACTTCTAACTTTCCAAGATTCCTTTAGCATTGTTCTAGCTTCAATCAGTTCTCAGGAATATGAAGGTAGAGAGGTTGTTCATAAAATTTGCACTAACGATCACATACATCATGCATAATAGTAGGTGTGTGAAACTTCTCAAGTATCATAGGATTTATTGTGCGTTTCTGTTTTCATGGTCTTTTTTATTTAAAAAGTTCAAATGTGGCATTATGAAAACAACTATTCTCGAATGTAAAAACAACACCAATAATTGTGTTTCCATTTTCAATTCATTAGTTTCTCAACTAAAATCTGGATGTAATTTTCTACATTGATAAGAAATATGATTACAAACACATGTATCTTTCTTCTGCATGCATTCATTACCTCTGTGTTTATATGATTGAGTTTGGCATGCATTCAATGCTTATGTGTTTATATGATTAAGTTTGGGGCATCTCTTCAGTTGCAACATATTTCTATCCATTCTTTTCGGCACATGTCTTCCTTTTCATATTTGAATGGCATGGAAGCTCCTTCTCATTTCAATAGAATGTTTTCCTCATTTTTTAATCTAGCTCCTTCATAGGAAGAGGAAGGTTTCTTTGGCTGATGAGAAAGGTTTGTTAATGAAAGGATGTATGCTTTCTAATGTATATATGAACCTTTCATATATGTCAGCATGTTATTGGTTTGTGTGTTGCTCACACCAACTTGTTCTAGGTTGAAATATGTTTCCTTTATATTACAAAAGTTTTTGATATAGATTTAGGTCATAACTTATATGGATTACATATGCATTACTTGTTGAGAGGACCAAGAAGCAATTTTTGCCTGTGTTGGAAGGTACAATGACTTCTTATAAAGACATAATTGTTTTTGTTTCTAATTGGGGTGATTAACATCTCCTTGTTTATACTTTGGGTTATTAACACCTCTAGACAACACTCCTTTCACAAGGCAGTCTGACCATTTTGTGTATGGTGTCCATCTGCTTATTTGTTGCAAGACAAAGCTTTCCAGTGGTATAGAGACCTCACATCTTTTAAAGCTTCAAAATTTTTTGGAATTATTTATTCAGTTTTTAACTTACATTTGGTATTATTCTTACTTATAATTAATTTAAGGAGAACAAAATACAATATTGCATCTTATTCATGATATCTTGTCGAACTATAACACTACTACCCTACTAGGTAAGAGTTGGCTAATGAAATTATATCTTCAAAACACATGATAAATAAACTAAAGGAAGCTTCTATGAGTAAATCAAAATGCACTTCAGTCATATCTATGTGTCATTGAAACACTAGAATGTATCTTGAAGACTTGGTCAAAGGTAAATCACCACAGGATGAAGAGGAGTTGCAAAGTTATAACTCTGCTAAAGTACAACTCAAAAAATCTAGTGGAGAAGAGATTACGATATCAAGTTTCCAGGGAAAGTAGAGGTGGTTTCTAGTGATGATCAATTCAGTAATGCTATTAATTCACCTGATTGGTAATGCATGCCTATGAGCCATTTATGTTATATCTACTTGTTGTCCCATTTTAAACTTCCATGTTTGTTCATAGCACGAGATGAAAAACTCCTCGAATAACTTGATTTATATGTGTATCAATATGCATGCCTTATATGTGTATGGATATGCATAATATGATCACAGCGTGGAAGTCACATCACATTAGCATTTAACACAAAAGGAGGCATGATTTAAGCATAAAAAGGAAAGCAAGTTCAGTTAAAGATTTCAAAGATGCTTTCTTATATGTCTAATGCATTGTTAATAGAGAAAGGAAATTTTTTTAAGTGATGAAAAAACTATCTCGTGTAATTTTTCAAAGAAGGTTCGTTCAATATAGAAAACACTGAACTATCTAGGGAAGAGGAACAACTGGGAGAATATGGTCACAACTTGGAAGTGACATCCACCAGCGTGTGGCACAAAAGGAGGCATGACTTCAGCATAAAAATATGGACAAAAATGCAACAAAGGGTACAAGGCTTGGAAGTTTTAGCAACTAAAGTCAAGGGATTTGAAGGAGCCCTTTGGGTTCAATTTATTTTTCAAGATTAAGTGGCCACACTGTTGGACTCACCATGCCTTTTGTAAAATCAAGTCTCTGTTATTGTATTTATCTTTCAGTTTTTCACAACTCCTTTCTTATTGTTCAGTTATGAAACTTCTGAGGCAAACTTTCCTATATTTACAGTCATTTGAGAGCTGATTTGTGGTACAAGTTGCCTTCTATGATTCAAATTTCCATATAAGATTAAAAACATTCTAATGTAGTCCCTCATATCTAATATTATTATGCATTTATGAGCTAGATACTTGTATAATGATCTGAGCGTGAATAAAGAATTCCAAGCAAAGACCAGTCTACGATATATATAGTTATTATGCTATGAAATGGATTATTTTCCTCGCCTTGAATATCATGGGAGATGCTCTATAGACGTCTGAATGAAGTTAACTTGTTGGATTCATTTGCTAATGCCCAACATATTATCTGTTCTACCATTAAATGGCTAAAGACCTCCACACCTATTAGTTGTATATGATATTTGTGTTTATCTTGAAATACTAGTCATTGGAATTTTATCATTATTATTTGAAGTTATATGTCCTTTAAATTTCCTTTGCAATTTTCATGGTATAAGAATATGCTTTTGCATTATGTTGTAAGGGTGACCAACGGATAAGGCCTTGATCTTAAGATCTCAATCTGAAAGTATGTGCCTATCTTCCTTTCGTCTAACATCATTTTTTATTGCAAGCAACCATTGTTGTAAAGATATCGTTGAAGTGGCACCGAGCTCATAAGATATCCGAGGGTCAAGCTTTCTACCTCAAAAGACATCTTAAGGCTTAAAGCAGGTAGGTTCTCTTTCAAACATCTAGAGGGTGCCTTGGCAATATTCCCCTAAACAAGAATGTCTGAAGGAAAAAAAATAATTGTTCCATATAAAAGTGTTTGTAACTTCATCCAACTTCATTGAAGCATTCACACATCATTAGCTAGCTCAACCATTGAAGCATTCACACATCATTGACTAGCTCAGAATCGTGTTTCATGAAGATTCAACACTTTCAAGTGTTGGTGTCAGGGGTTGTAGACATTAGTTGGTTGTTTTTACTATTTAAAAACTCTTAACTACTTATGGATCATGTCAGTTTCAGTTAGGGGTTGTAGACATTAGTTGGTTGTTTTTACTATTTAAAAACTCTTAGCTACTTATGGATCATGTCAGTTTCAGTTAGCATCTTCAAAACATGTATAACAAATATATTATACACGCTATCATAATTCCGTTCTAACAAATCATCATGTTGAACAAGGCCTAAAATTTACCTAAAAAAACTTTTGCAATAATTCCAATGCTAGCTAAGATAGTTTTTTTACGGCCACAACAAACTATCTGTAGGTTTTCTGGAATTTTGGATGCAACAGAACCATCAAAATCTGATCTCAATGTATACGAGTATGAAAATGCATGGTCACAATCTCCCCACTAGTAAGAGAGTAAGAACCTCACATGTTTTAAAAGTGACAAGTTACCTCTCAAACTAAATAGGCAATCATTGTTTTCAATTCAAATCCTATCTAATCAGTGATTCCATATCCATTCCCTAATTAAAATTGTAAACAATACCCTTATCTCCTTATCTTCTTGTTAGATAAATACAATTATTTTATTCAAAGGATAAATTAAAAAACCAAATAAATTACCTTAGCACCTTTTGGTGCAAATGCTAGTTACCAACAAGTTTGAAATGCTTCTTATGAAATATAGATTGATGGATGTGCACATTCAATTGACCCTTTATACGAAGATCACCGGTAATTCCGCTGTCCGATTCTTTCGCTGGCAATGGTCAACCGGGATCGTTTACCTCACGACGGGTATCTACGTTTTCATCGTCAATTTTCGATCGATCCTTTACATGAAGATCACCGGTAATTTCGCTCTCCGATTCTTTCGCTGTCAATGGTCAACCGAGATCGTTTACCTCATGACGCGTATCTACGTTTTCATCGTGCGTAATTGACGATCAATATGCTAATGGCTGTCCATTCTAATTTCATATTTTACGGGATAATCGGGTACTTGTAATCTACTCTGATTGTCCAATACAGATCATGGTTAAGTAACGATGGACGGTGGTTAAAATTATTTCGTAAGAATGGACGGCAGACAATATTATTAATATTATTAGTGCCCCTTAAAAGTTCCAAAAGGCAAAGAAAAGGCACAGACCAAAATTATCAGTCATACACTGTTACTGTGATGAAATAGTGGTCGTTGTCGCGTCCTGATTTGGTCGGAGAGAACAGAGAGATACGCGGACGGCAATATGAGATCACAAAACCCATGTATTAAGATCCAGCATCAGTGGATTCTCAACATCCAGTCATTTGGTCTGCAGGTAAATGTAGGGAAAGTGAAAGTAATTGATGGGTGAGGTTTCCAGGTCTCAGCTTCCTCTATATACTCTCTCCTTCATAGAATTTATGGAGTCTAAATTAAGTTCCATTCATTTGTTAGCGAGACAAATTTGGCTCATGCGAAAGAAAAGAATGGTGATGTTTCCATGTCGCAGCCTCCTCCTGATAGCTTTCAGCTACCTGATAACACCAATTTCTGCTGCACAGACCATGAAGGAGGATCATCGAAACACCACTTTCGTCCTCGACACATTCAATAGAAGCAATTTATTCTTGGGAGGGGGTGCTTCAATCATGCGCTTCGAACCCGTGCTTGCCCTCACAAATCATTCGAAATTCGTTTCAGGCCACGCGCTGTATTCGATTCCCGTGCAGATGAAAAGCAATGACACGGTTTCCTCCTTCAGCACTACCTTCGTTTTTTCAATGTTGCCTCCTCCCTCTGACGTAGGCGGACATGGAATAGCCTTCGTGATGATGCCCCACAGATCTCCCATCGGCGCTCTGCCAGCCCATTATTTTGGCTTGCTAAACGCCACCAGCTGCGGGCAGGCATCCAACCACTTGTTTGCAGTGGAGTTCGATACGACCAAGAATGTGGAATTCAATGACCCAGACGATAACCACGTAGGCGTGGATGTCAACGACCTCAAGTCAGTGCAGACCGAGCCTGCCGGTTATTGGGATGGGGCGGACAGCTTCCATGGATTGAGCCTCAGGAGCGGGCGGAACATACAGGCCTGGATCGATTACAATCATCCTCAAAGCCACCTCAACGTTACCATCACGTTAGCCGGGTTGCCGAGACCGCAAAGGCCGTTGATATCTCTGAAAATTGATCTGCGCAACGTTTTGCAAGAGAAGATGTTTGTTGGATTTTCAGCGGCCACAGGGGTCTTCGTGGAAGACCATTACATTATGGCGTGGAGCTTCACCACCGAAGGCACGGCACCGCCCCTCGATGTGTCGCGTCTACCTTCATTTGCTAACGTGTATTTCAAACGTCCGGACCCCGAATTCATAGCCGGCGTCACCGTGGCCACTCTTGTTCTCGTCTCGCTGGCTATTGGGGTGCCCCTGTTTCTGAAAAGAACGAGAAATAGGGAAACGATTGAAGAATGGGAGCAGGAGTACTGGCCCCATCGATTCACTTACCGGGAGCTCAGCATTGCCACCAGCAGATTCTGGGGTGATAAAGTTTTGGGGCAAGGGGGTTTTGGAAAGGTCTACAAGGGGGTTCTCCCCAGCAGCGGCCAAGAAGTAGCAGTGAAATGCATAACGAAGGAGTTCACGGAAGGAATGAAAGGGTTTGTCGCAGAGATCTCGAGCATGGGACGCCTACAACACCGAAACCTGGTTCATCTCCGGGGATGGTGCTGGAGGCAGAAGCAATTATTCATCGTTTACGACTATATGCCCAACGGCAGCTTGGATAATCTCATATTCGGGAACCCAACCAGAGTCCTGCCATGGCCTCGGCGATACGCGATCCTGAAGGGCGTGGCGGCGGGGCTGCTGTATCTGCACGAGGGATGGGAGAAAATGGTCATCCACAGAGACATTAAGTCGAGCAACGTGCTTCTGGATTCCGATCTCAACGGGCGTCTAGGAGACTTTGGCCTCGCTCGGCTGCATGATCACAACGAGAACCCTCAGACGACTCATGTGGTGGGAACGCTGGGGTACATAGCGCCGGAGCTCATAAACACAGGAAAGGCCACTACCGGCTCGGACGTATTCAGCTTCGGGGTTCTGCTTTTGGAAGTGGCATGCGGGAGGAGGCCCGTGGATTGGTCGAAGGGCGCGGAGGAAACGATTTTGGTGGAGTGGGTGTGGCAGCTGTACAGCGAGGAGAGGCTGCTGGAGACATCGGATTCAAAGCTGGGGAAGGGATATGATGCGTGCGAGATGGAGAGGGTGCTGAAATTGGGGTTGTTGTGTTGTCATCCAGAACCTGAGAGCAGGTTGGACATGCGCCATGTTTGCCAAATACTGGAAGGCGAAGCTCCCCTTCCCGACATCTGCATGGCTTCGTTAAACGTTAGTATTATGGATTCTTAACCCATATAGCTGGCCTCTCCGGGATACGTGACAAATAAGTCTGCGAAGTACAGGCCATGGCCATCTTTATTCCGATGCAGATTTTGGTATATTTCAATTGTAAATTTTGAAAATATCTTAGGACATGAATTCTGAAAATATTTTAAGATATAAATGTAAATATTTTAGTTATTTGATGCGATTGGGATGATTGAATATTTCAAGTGGATGAGATTGGGATGATTGAATATTTCAAGTGGAGGATGATTGAATATTTCAAGTGGAGATTTCTAAAATAGTTTAGAATATAAATCATTTTACCCACTGGTTGTAAATTAAATTCTAAAATAATCTTAAAATTTACAATGAAATAAATCCATAATAAAACTATCAGAATGAACGTGAACGTGCCAATCCAGCCTCCGCTGACCCAAAATTGCAATAGGTTCCAAGGTCAGATTATAATATGCAGTCATTGGGATACACTGGCATCCAACAAAAAATTGGCCCATTTTATTAGGAAATTGATTTTTTATTATGTATATGTTTATTATTAAATATTAATCTAATTTTATTCTTATTTTAATTAACCATCTTAACCATTAACGATTAGATTTTTTCACATTAATATGATGATTCGTGCCATTTTTAAAAACATTTAATAATGAAGTCTTAAAGAAATGTATATATGAAAGTATCTAGAGTGAACTCTTTCGTGTATGGATCTATGTTATTAGAAACAGGAAATAAAATAAGAATGGTACGAGAAACTAAATTCGGAGGTTTTGCTTATAAGAAATAAGGAGAGAGAAAAAATAAGATTAAAGTTTAATAATAGAAAACAAAATATTAATCATAATAATGTTTTTAATTGTGAAATTTAAAAAATATGTATCAATTCTAAAAAAATAGCAAACATTTATGAGAATAAGAGATTTGAAATATAAATAAATAAAATGTATATTTTTGAATATGGATGTATCTTTAAAGCCATTTCTAATCATTCATATGCAAAATGCAAGTAAACTTAATAATCTAGATTTTCGAGTTCATTTTCTAGAATGGTTGATGAGCTTGAGCAAATTCTGAAAGCATTATTTTGGTTAGTAGACTTCTTGTTATTATCAAGCATGTCTTCAACATTGTCTTGTAGCACCTTAAGTGGAAGCTCATGATCTCCATCATTTTGTGAAACACCATAATCTCACATTTTCGTGGGTCTAATTTTGTATTCTAGTTGTTGTCGAGATAACAAGCATAGATTTGAATGTACAAACGCCAAATCTTGTGCCTTTTTTGTGCATATGCGATTCCTCTTTGTTGAATGGATTAAAGCATATTCACTTCAATTTATTTCACATGTAGATGAACAAGTTACCTATGAAATAAAATTAACATTATGTTACCAAAAGACATTTGAAATATTAAAAGGAAAAAAATCCAAAATGAAAAGTAGACTTAATTACTTAAACAATAAATTAATACACTAAAGATATTTGTTATCAAGCATACCTTTGAAAGTAAACAAATAGCCAACCAATGAAGCAAGGGAGTCTCTGTACCATATTACAGCCAAACGTCTATGGCACTGAGTTGTTCTTTATTGTATGCACAGTCATCATTTGCAAAGAGGTCTTCTGATCTCAAATACTTTCCCTACTTAAATCATAAAGCAGTGTGATCCTAACGATCGTAACACCTACTTATAAAAGTGTTCCAATTTTTTATCACTTCTACATCTGAAGATGGTTGCTTATGAAACCATTTAGGATTGAGTAGGAAAGAAATTGAATGAAGAGGGCTATGTATATTTTTCCATCTTGTTAGACTAAGTTGCCACACTTTATTTATGGTGTCTTTGTGGATCTTAGAATTTTCATCTTCCATTATGTCATAAAATGTCTCTCTCATTTGATCCATACTCTCAAACATATTCCCTAAGCATAGTTGACCACTATCAAATATGTGAAGGCTGGAAACAATATGTGTAATTCCACTCTCCTCCAAAAATCCTCTAAAGAAAGACCAATAATAATGTCCTCAACTTTTGGGCCATCCTCAATATGAGAACTCTTCCACCTCTGTCAATCCATTGATATCACCATCTTTCTTAGAGATTGATGCATTTTAATAAGGTGTTGAAGCATAATGAATGTAGATGTAAATCTAGTCTTGACACATCGAAGAAGTTGAATATTTTCATATTTCCTATAAATTGATATGGATGTTGCATGATTAACAATAAAATTTTGTGGCATCTTTGCTTCAGTTATAGTTTTCACAACCTATACAATGTTATTAATATATTGCATAGAACAAAGAGTAGAAAAATTATTGGGTATTCATGAGATAGTAGCACAATTTAATGCCATCCATGCCATTGAATCCACTTCTCCTAACATTCATGCTAAAATGCAACGGGTATTAGATCGCCACTAGCAGGTCTTTGACAAACCTAACGAGATCCCACCCTCTAGGGGTGAACATGATCATAACATCCCTTTTCTCCTAGGTACCCGACCATCCAATGTTTGCCCCTATCGATATCCTTTCACAAAAAATAATGAGATTGAAAAAATCATCAAGGAACTCCTCGAAGTCTGTGTTACTTGTCCCAACATCAACCCTTTTTCATCTCCAGTGGTCATGTTTTTAAAGAAAGACAATGAATGGCACATGTGTCTAGACTTTAGGGCCCTTAACAAGCTCACTATCAAGGACAAATTTCCTATTCCAATAGTTGATAATCTACTTGATGAACTGCATGGTGCCAAATTTTTTACTAAGTTGGACCTCCGCTCAGGCTATCACCAAATACATATGAAGAAAGTTGGCATTCCTAAGATAGCCATCTAAACTTATTATAACCACCCTCCTCCCATATCTACCCAAGTAACCGACCAACTAGGGTAAACATGTGACGATAGGCTACTATGATATGATTCAACCTCCTAGGTATTCTTAAGGAAATGGAATCAATGGAAACCCATCAAAAATACCTTCCACACTAGCAACAACACTCCCAAGAGCCATCCCAACCACACAAGTATCATGCCCCTGGGTCCCACTGAGTTTTTAAGCTATTAAACCTCTGGACGCTCCCATGTTATGGGCATGCTAGCGTCCAGAGAGCTCTAGACACTCCCATGCTATGGGCATGCCAGTGTCCCGAGAGCTTTGGACGCTCCCACAAGCCTGCATGCCTGCGTCCAGGGACTTTTTCCAACAGACCTACGCCAAAGTCCACGGAATTTAAGGCACCTTTCAAGCCCAGAATTCTGGCCACTGCCCAGAAC
Source organism: Pinus tabuliformis (assembly GCA_031772625.1). Classification (NCBI taxonomy): domain Eukaryota; kingdom Viridiplantae; phylum Streptophyta; class Pinopsida; order Pinales; family Pinaceae; genus Pinus; species Pinus tabuliformis. The sequence goes on from CM062815.1 coordinate 602,293,107, forward strand.
TTGTTGTAACTCCTGGAATCCATTAAACACATGATGACAAGACTAATAAAACAAATACAAATTCCAGGACTAGGCTTGACCATCCCCAACCTAGATTGACATTCTATCAAACACTTGGCATCAACGCAATCTACATGTCTAAAATAAAAGACAGAGCATGAATGATTGAAACTCTTATGAGACATGATAAGAAGGATCACCACCTCTCCTTTGAATTGTTATGACATCAATTAGTTCTTGCATCCATCATTTTAACAATTACAAGTAAATACATGAAATAACCATGACCTGAACCAGTCAATTAACCATGCTTATAACCAGCATAAAGTCAAGGAAATAACAGTGAGATAACAACCATTAAATCCACATATTAATAAGTACAAAAATAAGAGAACTTAGCTTTTATTAAACATAGACAAATCCGACCAGGGTTAGGGCTTCCACGTGCCACCTAACCGTAGACATGGCTGAACCAAATATTGCTTTTGAAGCCAATCACCCCTGTGCCATATTTCAAGCATGAATGTGGGATCTCATGGAGAACCAATACAAAAAAAACCAAGAGAATCGAGAGGTTAAACCACCTCCACCCTCACCAATCCATGATCACACCAAAACCAATGTTCCTTTCACAAAACCAAACCGAACTTACAATGCCATCCAGAATCCATCACTATCCTTAAGGAATTTTCCATTTCCTTGTCTCTCAGGCTTTACCGCATTCCAATCCCGGATCACTAGGCCTTAAACTAAGACACCAACCTCTCAGGATTTACCACAACCCACACCGGATCACTAAGCCCTAAATCGAGACCCCTCCCTCAGGCTTGACTGTGTATCCCGCCAAAACCGATCAAGGGATTCCTAGGCCTTTGGGAATGAACCTTGAGACCACATCCGCCTTGGATTCTGAAATTCATCTGGCAATTCCAAAGCTCAAAATCGAGATCAACATCCCAACACACCATGGCATCCAAAAAAAGGAAAGGCTAGGCTGAAAACCATTGTCATAACTCGGTAAAACCATTCCATCAACAACAAGAGAACCATACACTAACATGCAAAGCCATGCATGTCAAAACCAGCTAGGAAATCACACATGCAATATGTTACCTGCAAGTATTCCTGTTGAAGCTACTTGATCCTGCTCTTCCTTGCTTGATCATTTCTTTCCTTCCTTTCTCTAAAGTTAGAGTGCTCCAAGAAAATTCTAAGTGTCCAAGAGTGAGAGAGAGAGAGAATAATGAGAGAGCTCCAAAATTGAACTGACTAAGCTTACACTGACCAAGCTTAACACTAACCAAACCTACCAATTGATCCTCAGAAACCTTTTTATCAATGAGGCTTCTATTTTCTTCAATTTCCATTATTTTCCTTCATTTTCCTCCTCACTTGCAACCTCTGACCTTTCACCTCCCTTTTCTCCTAATTTCCTTTATTTTCATAAATAAATGTGCCAAAAATGCATTTTTTTCTCTTTAATGCCTTTTTCAATTTCGTTTAGCCATAAACACATCCAGTGATGCCCACTAGGATATCTTTGCCCAACATTCAGCTTGGAATAAGTGTTCCTTAACCGTGGTCTTATTTTGCCTTTATTAACTTTTATTACATGGAATTTTCACTGGGGCTGTTACACTCATGAAGGCCATTATGAATTCTTGGTCATGCCATTTGGTCTTTGTAATTATGCCCCGTCTACTTTTAAGAGCCTCATGAACCACCTTCTGAAACCAAATCTCAGAAAATTCATCCTGGTCTTTTCTTATGACATTGTCATCTACAAAATAACATGGGACACACACCTTCAGCATGTTGACCAGGTATTGCAACTACTCCAAGATCACAAATTGTTTGTTAAATTATCGAATTGTTCTTCCGGCATGGAAGAAGTAGAGTATTTAGGAAATATTTTGGGTTGTGAATGAGTGAGGGTTGACCCCAAAAAGATTCAGGCAATGCAAGATTGGACCCAACCAAAAACCTTGAAGAGTTTTAGGGTATTCTTCAATCTCACGGGCTATTGTCGAAAATTTGTCCGCAATTATGGACACATTGCCCAACTCCTCACTAATCTTCTCAAGAAAAAATCATTTCTCTGGACTGACGCAGCTCATCATACATTCTTGGCTCTCAAACAAGTGATGTGCTCCACACTAGTTTTAGCCATACCGAACTTCACAAAACCTTTTGTGATTGAATGTGATGCTTCAAGTACGGACATTGGAACAGTATTAATTTAGGAAGGTAGACCATTGGATTTCACTAGTCAACAACTCAGTGACAAACATCTAAGTAAATCTACATATGAGAAAGAAATGATGGCCATCTTCCATGCAGAATACACTTGGAGACCATACTTATTGGGGCGTCGTTTCCAAATCCGCACTAACCATCATAGCCTACAATATTTCCTAGAGCAGCGTCTATTGCCGCCATAACAAAATAAATGGCTCATAAAAATGTTGGGATATGGTTATGAGATAATTTACAAGAAGGGGCGTGACTATGTAGTGGTTAATGCCTTATGGCGCCAATTTGAAGAAAAGGGCACCCTATTATCCCTCTCTCTACCCATACCAAATTGGATTGAAACAGCATGTCATGAATGTTTCTCCCACCCCTCTTTGTCCCATCTCGTTAACAGATTACAAGCAAATCATAATTCCTAAACAGATTATTCTCTGAGGGATGAGGTTCTTCGCTATAAGGATCGGGTAGTGCTATCCCCGACCTCCATCCTCAAAGCCCACATCTTGGAAGAGATGCACTCCTCTCTAGTTGTAGGAATTTCATGCGTTTAGAAGACTTATGCACAAGCACGTCGCACTTTCTTTTGGATCGACATGAAGCACAACATTCTTACTTTTGTAGCTGAATGTGAAGTATGTCAACGCAACAAAGGGGAAACAATCAAGCTACCAGGATCCTGACAACCCTTGCCACTCCCTGCTTCCGTCTGGACAAATGTTTACATGGATTTAATTCAGGTTTCCCAAAGTCAGGTAACAAATCAATCATCATGGTGTTTGTTGACAGACTTTCCAAATATGCTCATTTTTGCACTCTACCACACCCATTTACCCCAATATTGGTGGCTCAAGTTTTCGTGGACCAAATATTCAAACTGCATGGCATGTCGACTTCCATTATGTCTGATTGAGACCCCACTTTCACCAACAATTTTTAGCAGGAACTTTTCAAGCTACATGTCACGAAAATTCAACTAAGTACAACTTATCATCCCCAAACCGATGGTCAAACAAAATCAGTCAACAAATGTTTGGAGACCTATCTGTAGTGCTTTGCTTCAGACAAGAAACATCAATGAGTACAAAGGTCGCCTTTAGCTGAATGGCGATATAATACTAACTACCAGGAAACCACCAAGATGACGCCATATGAGGCAGTGTATGGCCAACTCGCACCTTCACCAACTTCTTATATCTCGAGATCTTCCAAAGTACAGGTAGTTGATAAGCTCCTGTAGAACCATGCCACCATGATTTCTCATCTCAAAGATAATCTACATCAAGCTTAGAATTGAATGAAGCAATAGGTCAAGCAACACTGTTTAGAGAGGTAATTTCAAGTAGGTGACCAAGTGTCCCTATGAATCCAAGATTATAAGCAGACCTCTCTCAAAGAAAAGGGTTTCCAAAAACTAGCCCCAAAATTCTATGGGCCTTATTAGGTACTTCAATGTATAGGAGCAATCGCTTACAAACTAGCCCTGCCGACTACTTCAAAAATCCACCTAGTATTCCATGTATCTTGCCTCAAGAAAGTTGTGGGGAACAATTGCAGGGTTCAAACAAGTCTACCAGAATTGGATGAGGAAGGTTCACTTTGGCTCTAACTTGAACAGGTCCTCGATACTCATGAAAGACATCTTTGTGGCCACACAATTAAGGAATTCCTCATCAAGTGGAAAGACACCTCTCTAGAAGATGCGACATGGGAACCAACCACTGTTCTTTAGCAGTTTTCGCAGCTTCAGCCTTGAGGAAAAGGCTGCTTTTGATGGGGCAGGGCATGTTAGGGTCCAACCCTAATCTCTTTATTTATGTAATAAGCCCAAGGGGCCTTATCAGATTCATAGTTAGTTAGTTGAGTTTATAAACCCTGTAAGCAGTTATCCGCATTAATAATAATTGTAAGTGCTTGACTCACATTATAGGCAAGGCGCCACAATTAGTTATAAATGAGCCATAGTTATAAATAAAGTGTTTAGCTCATATTATGCAAGGGACCATTAATAGTTAGGGTTTGGATATCATAAAACTATAAATATTCTTACATAGCAAGGGAAGAAGCATAAAGTTTTATTGTAATTGAACTCTGCTCTGTTGGAGGTTTCCCCATCGAAAAGGAAAGTGAACATTGTATTCTACTCCTGAATAATAAAATATATTTGTAGCTTGTTTCAATTCATGTGATATATCTCTATTTTTGGCAATATTGTTTTGTATTTTTGGCATTCTGTTATTCTTGTAGGTTGAGTGCATAACACAGGCCATAAACGTTACTTCTTTGTACTCACAACCATTTTCTATTCTAAGAAAAAAAGAATATTGGCTTCACCTTCCAGTTGGGTTTTCTCTTGAAAGGGTTTCCCAAGTTATATCTTTTGCTATTCATGTTTTGTGGGTTTTTATTTCACTTTTCTTCATTTTCTGCATAATTATAATCTGCATGCATATGAAATTAAACAATGATTTATAGATCCATAAATCTAAAGAGAAATAAACCTCATAGTGTAGATTTCATATTTTTAAGTATAATTTTATCAGATCTGTTGTGACGAATTTTCTAATGGAGTATCCATGGAAATTTATGGATCATTGGATCTAAGCAAAAGTATGTAGAGTGGGTACTTATTGGGTGCAAAATCTAATTATGCTTCGAACGAGTTCCCATACTTGAAATTTGGGTATACTTGTAAGGAGATAAGTTGAAAATACAATGAAAAAATATTTTTCTTTATTTTCCCTCCAAAAATATTTAGCCCTAGGGATGACATCATCATGTTGAATTCTATTGGTTCTTCTAAAGTTGATTTTGTTAATATATATTTCAATTTGAGGCCCATTGTTTATCTCAAAATTCTGCTATGAGCTCAATGCATGGCTTTCACATTGTTAGATGTTCACCTTTCCTACAACCTCCTTTCAATTCGTTTTATGCTCACTTTATCTTCAATGTATGATGTTATTCACCTCTTGTACACTCTTTTAAGTCCAAGCACTTGATTTGTTTTGAGCAAGCAAAGATACTAGCCTCTGTTCCTTTTTATAACTCTCGAATTATTTGAGAAGCCCTTGAAATCGTGAAGAAGCCTAATAACTTTAATAGAGAGGATGGATTCAGGCTTAGCCATTCATGGCAGCCCGTTATCCACCAACTCACCCATTAAATTTCCCCCTCCTTTGGTTACCATCTTTCCCTTTGGTTTATTTTTTGTTTAAAAAAATGATCATTTCTTATTTATCTTTATTTATTATTCAAACTTTTTCCTGATTAATTATTTATCCTTCCTTTCTATCATTTTTTAAGGTGTTTTTAATGCTTTTATCTTCCCTTTATTCTCTTTCTATGTCAATGTGCCCCTAAAATTTTATCCTTCCCTCTTTAATCTAGCCTTATTTTTATCTTAGTAATTATAATTTATTCATTTAATTTCTTCATCACTTGAATTAAATCATTTTATTTAACATTATTTCAAATTTGTTAGTTATAAAAAAAAAAAAAAAATCCTTAAATATCAATTTGACTTGTTTGTTACTCTAATCTAATTTAACCATTATTTCTAATTAGTTTACTCTAAATTCACTAAATTTAATTTAAATCCTTATATTTTAATTTGACCTTATTTATATTTGGTCAAATAATTGTTTAATCATTAATTTAAATCAATTTTAACAACCATTTCTAAATATTATTTTATTTCAATTTATTATAAATTCTTAAATTTCAATTTGACCCTATTCAAAATTTGGTCAAATATTTGTTTTAATTTATTAATTAATTTAAACATATCTTAACATCTATTTCTAATTAATAATTTTAAATTATTATTTTTCATCTTAATCTTTGACCTATTTTAATTCTTACACAAAGCCCCTAGTTCCTCTTCCTATAATAAGGCTCTTGAGCAATAGTTTAATCATATTAACATCTATTTCTAATTAATAATTTTAAATTATTAATTTTTATCTTAATATTTGACTTATTTTAATTTTTACACAAAAGCTCCTAATTCCTCTTAGGATTTAATCATATAGCTTTTTAGTTAATGATAATGGATGAAATAACCATCTGAAACCTTGGACTATACACAATTCTTGCTAAAAATCTTCAACAATAATCTATTATAAATTATTTATTAATGCATATTCACTCATAGTTAATACATGAATAATATCTTTTAAAAGATGACTAACCCTTAATCCTATAAAAATCATTTTAAATTTTAATTGAAAATGGAAAAATAATTAAGATATAAATAATATTAAAAAACCAATAAATAAATAACTATATAATCAATTAATTATTTTTATTAAAATTTAACTAAATATACATTATATGCTATATTATTTAAATTAATTAATATATATATATATATATATATAAGTAACAATGTTCATGTACAGCATATTAAACATACCGAACAATGTTTGTGCAGTAAATATGTTTAAATTAATATAAAATATTAAAAATATATATATAAAACAATGTTCATGTACTGCATATTAAACGTGCCGAACAATTTTTGTGCAGTACATATTAAACCTATTTTTATTTAATTATAATTTAAATTAAAAAGAGAAAAATAATATAAAATATTTAAAAGTATATATATATATGTAACAATGTTCATGTACTGAATATTAAACGTACCGAACAATGTTTGTGCAGTACATATTAAACATATTTTGATTTAATTATAATTTAAATTAAAAAGAGAATGCACTGGAGATTTTATAAGATAAAACAAAATAAAATAGTAGATTTATTAGAAAGTTTATTTTATATTAAAAATATATATATTTCAGTTGTGGAAATAAAATGGTAAATATTATATATATATATATATATATATATATATATTCATCATTATCTGTTGGTGTCTTTAGAAGTGGAGGAACGCTGCATCCAGGACTCCAAGGATTCCATTCTCTCTTCTCTCATTTACATATCTGCGATGCTCAATCCAGCATGATGATTTTCTTTTTATGATGATCAGCAAATGGTTTTGCTTGGCCTTTGCTTATATCTTTGGTTTTTTCAGGATATGTCTTGTTATATTGGGTTTTCTCATGGACTTATCTAGGCTCCAGGCCTGTTAATATCTACTGAATGCTCAGAACTGCCGGCCATCTACCTGTCGAAATGCTTTTGGCTCTTATGTATATACTTTATATTTCCTTAATATAAAATATGATGATTTTCACTCTGAAAAAAAAATATTTCAGTTGTAGTAGATTTGATTTGCTCAACTTAGTCAAGATTTAGTGGAACCCAACTGAGCGAAAAAAAATAAAAATTAATATTTTAAAAATAAAAAATAATGGTAGATTCAGAGGAGAGTGATTTTCTCAGGGTAGTCGAGACTTAAGGGAAGAGTAGAAATATTTCAATTTTTGACACAGAAAAATTGTAGGTTTAATTGCATTTGGCCAATGCGAGGTAAGGTTGAAGAATTGAGATAAGATTATTTATATGGCTTTTCAAGTTAAACATAATTTTAAAATACAAATCGTGACATTGAAATCCTGAAGTCCTCCACGTGGTGGATAATATTGCGGATGACTTGGTTGTCACAGCCCACAGATCCGTACTCTTACGTTTGGTCTCTATTCATGTATGACAGCGCATAATAGATCTCTTACGTCACTATTAGAACTGTTTGACCATCTCTCTTTGTTCCAAATTTTCTTATGCTACCCACCTTTTGACACGGACAAAACAAAAGCAGTTCTGGCATGTGATTAATTATATAAATTGTGCCGCTGAATTTGTGAATTGGTTCAGACTTGGGTGGGCAGAGATGCGAAAATTCATATATTGATTATTGATATGCCGCACCAATGTACCATTATTTTCTAGAATTTAGCAAAGCGAAAAATTCGATTCGCGATGCTATTTCCATGGCGCAGCCTCGTTCTGATAGCCTTCACCTCCCTCGTCGTACAACTTATTCCTGCGCAGGCCGCGGAGGATCGTCGACATGATACCACTTTCCTCTTCGACGGATTCAATGGAACCAACTTGATCTTGGAGGCTAATGCTTCAGTCATTGGCTCTGAATCCGTACTCTCCCTTACAAATCACTCGCATGAGTTCATGCTCGGCCGCGCGCTGTATGCAGCTCCTGTGCAAATGAAAAGCAACCATACGGTTTCCTCCTTCAGCACTACCTTCGTGTTCTCCATTGTGCCTCCGCCCTCTAACGAAGGGGGACACGGATTAGCCTTCATCATGACGCCTTACACATCTCCCATGGGGGCTCAGACGGTCCAGTATTTGGGCTTGCTTAACCTCACCAGCAACGGGCAGCCATACAATCATTTATTCGCAGTGGAGTTTGATACCATCATGAATGTGGAATTCAAAGATCCAGACCGCAACCACGTGGGTGTGGACATCAACAGTCTCATCTCAGTCCAGACCGAGACCGCCGGCTATTGGAATGGTGAGGAATTCCATGAACTCAACCTCAGAAGCGGACGGAACATACAGGCCTGGATCGATTACGATCATCTTGAGAGCAGTCTCAATGTTACCATTACGGTGGCCGGGTTGCCGAGACCGCAGAGGCCGTTGATATCTCTGCAAATCGATCTGCAGAATATTGTGGAAGAGAAGATGTTGGTGGGCTTTTCAGCGGCAACGGGGCTGTTTGTGGAAGACCATTACATTCTCGCCTGGAGCTTCACCACCGAAGACACGGCGCCGCCTCTCGATGTTTCTTGCCTCTCTTCATTTGCCAACATGTATTCGGAACCTCTCAGCCGGGGATTCATAGCCGCTGTCACCGTGGTTTCTGTGGTTCTCTTCTCGCTGTTGATTGCGGCTGCCATGTTTCTGAGAAGAACACTAAACAGGGAAACGATCGAAGAATGGGAGCAGGAGTACTGGCCCCATAGATTCGCTTACAAGGAGCTGAGTATCGCCACGCGAGGTTTCGGGACGAAAACCTTTTGGGGTACGGGGGATTTGGCATGGTTTACAAGGGTGTTCTCCCCAGTAGCCGCCAAGAAGTCGCAGTGAAATGTATAACGACGGAATCCAAGGAAGGAATGAAGGGGTTTGTTGCAGAGATCTCAAGCATGGGGCGGCTACAGCACCGGAACCTGGTTCAACTCCAAGGATGGTGCCGAAGGCATACACAGCTATTCATCGTTTACGAATACATGCCCAACGGAAGCCTGCATAAATTCATCTTCGGTAGTCCGACAACAGTCCTGCCGTGGCATCGGCGATACGCGATCCTAAAGGGCGTCGCTGCGGGGCTGCTGTATCTGCACGAGCAATGGGAGAAGAGGGTCGTCCACAGGGACATTAAGTCGAGCAACGTGCTGTTGGATTCGGAGTTCAACGGGCGGCTTAGTGACTTCGGGCTCGCTCGGCTGTATGATCACAGTGAGAATCCGGAGACGACACATGTGGTAGGAACGTTGGGATACATAGCGCCGGAGTTGATACGGACGGGGAAGGCAACTCCTAGCTCGGACGTGTTCAGCTTCGGTGTTCTGCTGTTGGAGGTGGCTTGCGGGAAGAGTCCAGTGGATTCGTTGGAGGACTCGGAGCGGACGATTTTAGTGGAGTGGGCGTGGGAGCTGTACACGGAGGGGAGGCTGCTGGACGCGTCGGATCCAAAGCTGGGCGCAAAGGGTGGATATGATGAAGGCGAGATGGAGAAAGTGCTGAAATTGGGGTTATTGTGTACTCATCCGGAGCCCGAGAGCAGGTTGGGCGTGCGACAGGTTTGCCAAATACTGAACGGTGAAGCTCAAGTTCCTTATGGATTGTAGGTGCAACAATTTTATTTTTTATATATTATATTTTATGTTCCCATGCGGGCCCAGCGAGTACACTGCTATTGTTGCTGGTCACTGGTTCAAATCCGGGAAAGAGAGCATGCCGTTACTCAAGTTATTGCTAGCTATGCTGGGGATTTAAGTAGTAGTCTAATGTTACAGAACATAGCTCTGCCCTATCTACTAGCTGTGACTAAGCAGAGTTGAAAGCTCTGAGAGCGGGAATTTGAAATCCTTCCTTAGATTTGAAGGTCATAACGTTTTATATTAAACATTTTAGTTAATTTTATGATGAGTAGGCTTCATTTGTCACCGTATTCGATTCGTAAAGGGCGACACTAATAATAATTACTTTCAAATTCAAATCTGTGGATAATATTATTTTATGATATTTGTAAAATTTTTGGTGTTTCCACCTGTTCCAGGTATTTGTTTTGGAGATGGTGTCAATACTTTTCGTTAATTGTTATTTCCTTTTTAAATTTAGTTGTATAATTTTTTTATACACATGACTAACAATGATCATCCAGTTTTCAAAAAATATTTATCACCCCGTTTTGGAAAAATATTTATCTAATATTTTGATAGGATTTTTTAAATTGTTATTGAATTAAAATTTTATTTTGTAAAATTATATATATATGATTTATATATAAATATTGGGGTATGGAGATGGTGTTAATATTTTTGGATAAGCAGAGATTGTTATTTTCGTTTTTTTAATTTAGTTGTATAATTTTTTTATTGATATTATTAATAATGGTCATTCAATTTTGAAAAAAAATATTTATCTAATAATTTGATAATCCCTTATGGAAGTGACCAAGGCGAGAGACAGATGGAGGTGTTTTGGAGAGTGGAGCCAAATGGGCTTCCACGCGCCGCATGAACTATTTAATGGGCCATTGGGACCCGAACCCTGCTCCCACATGTACTACATAATGCACAGCATAGGCAGGAAGGAGGGTGGTCATTTGCAATTGTTGGGCGATGAGGAGAGAGTGTTGGGCGGCGTCTTGGCTCAGGCTGTGGCTTGGGGCGATAGTGCAGGGCGAGCTCGGTGAATGGGAACATGCGGATATTGGAACCTCTAGTAAATTTGGCCATGAAATTCGGGGGTGGAATTCATTAGCAGGTGTGACTGGGGGTACTGTTCCAGGGCTGGAGAGTGTGGGAGGGGAGCAATCGTCCCACCATCCTTAGTCTGTTTATACCTTTGGTTTGTACTTGTTCCATTGGAGAGGTAGCGTGGTTGGGAGCACGAGTCTTGGCCCCCGTACTGGAGAGGCTCACCCAATTCTGGAAATGGTGACGTGCCCCCCTGTTCGCCGACAGATTATGATTATGGTTACGGAACTAGAACTAACTGCTTAGGGCTCCCTAACTCAGGAGTGGTAAGTGACATGTTATTGTGTTTGGTTAACATTCGGCTTGTGTGGTGGGTTTCACGGGGCAGGAAGTTTTCTCCCTGTAGTGGTGCAACCGGTGGTGGGGGTGCTAGAGGATGCGCCCAAAGGGGGAGAGCAAGGCACTGTATGGATGAACGTCTGCACCAAGGAATGCTCAACTCGAACTTGGAGTCAACTGAGAGTCGTCATTCTGACACAAACGCTGCCATGTCCCCAAGCCATGTTGAGGCTCCGGTCACCTTGGAATCCATAGCGGCCTAAGCAAACAATCTTTAAATCAGCATGGAAACTTTGAGGGAGCAGAGGTATGATGACATGAATGAACTGGTGGCTTACATTACTGACCTCCAACATATGTAGAGTGAGCTCCTGGAGTCCATAGACGACCTTCGGAGGCAGCTCCGGCGCACAAACGACCATCTACGTGCTTTGGAAGCTCGAGTGGAACACATCGAGTATCATACGCACTAGCAGGTTGCATTCTTTGCTGCTCCTCCAACGTTTCCCCACAACCCACCCCCTTAATGTGTATTCCTGAGATATATATTTTTTGCTTCTTTGTATCGGCAATAACCAACGACACTAGTTGTCTTGGCCTCTTCACAGGCTTATTGTTGTTCAGAGAAAGGCCCATGCCAACTCTTAAGCTTGCTACTCAGCCTTGTGCGGCAATAATGATGTATTTTGATGGTGTGATGCTGATGTATTTTGTTTTTGAAGCTAAGATAATATAATGAAGTTTTTTTTACAGACAAAAAAAATAAATTTGATAAGATTTTTTAAACTGTTATTGATTGTGTGTGTGTGATTTAGAATTGTTTTTGTTTGGCTAAAAATTTATTTAGAGGCCATAAAAATAAAATTGCAAAACATGGTTTTTCGCTCTACAAAGAGATGAAGTACAACTAGGTTTTGAAAACCTGCACAAACCCTAACAATTCTGGAGGCGCTGTCAGATACGACAGCAAACCGACAAAAGGAAGAGACATGCAAGCTCAAGCTGGGGGGGAGAGATCCCCTCCTACTGGAATGTAACAACCGGCGAGGCAAGCGAGAAAGCCAGAAACCAGCAAAGCTCCCTAGAAGTTGCAGGCCCTAATAATGGTCCTGTCCTTGGAGCTAGATGGCAGGCAAGAAGTAGAGGGCAGTGTCTGCCATGTGCAGCTGAGAAACCCAGATTCGTAATACCCCTGAACAAACAAGAGAAATATCGCAACTACATGAAGGATCATGCAATGATATGAAAATTCATTGGTGTTTGGCCAATGGAGAAGGACATGATAAAGTGGATCCAATAGAAATGGAAACCAAAAGGCCATGTAGAACTCAAGCTGGAAGCGAGAGGATTTTTCACGGTAATTTTCTCAAACCTGCAAGATAAGGAAAGAGTTTTTGAAAACGATCCATATTTTCATTACAATGCAAGACTGTTCATGAGACACTGGGAAGAAAGCTATAACCCAAATAAGGAGCAATTCCTGGCAACCCTGAATGGGTGTGACTCTTTGGTCTCCTAATGGATTTCTAGGACTCGAAAATTCTGGAAGGAATAGGCAATGCAATAGGAAGATTTTTCAAAATAGCAGAAACCACACGAAGGGGCCGATACACCTCATATGCTAGGATCTGCATGTATATGAATATTTTGGAGCCCATCCCTGAATCGATAGAACTGGAATATCATGACGAAATTTGGCAACATACCTTGGATTACAAGCATATCCCGTTCCGCTTCCGTCGGTGGCATGAGTATGGCCACTTATTCAAAGAATGGTCGCTGAACCAAGAACAAGGGCCAGATCTAAAGTAGAAACAAATGAAACCCTCACAAGAGGCAAATGAGGGGTTTAAAGAAGTCACGCACAAGAGAAATACCATGAGAGTGCAGCAAAATCCAGGAAACAATAACCAAAAGAAAAAGGCCAGTAAAAATAGATATGAGGTACTGCAAGCAGAAGAAGAAACAGAAAATGAGACAGAAACAATGGATTATTAGGACAAAGAACATGAGAGCAGTTAGGGTAAATAAAAAACAAACCCAAAGAGGAAAGCCCAAATAGATTTAACAGAAAAAGAAGAGCATGAGCGAATAGATCTCACCGTAATGGAAGTAGATGCAGGCAGGGAGGAGTTGAGCATGGAAGAGGAAGTTTTGAAAAGACTTTTAAATGAGTGGAAACATCTGGATGAAATATTCATTCCAGAGGATCAAAATAATTTTTACAAAGAAAATTTCCAGTAATATAAGGCTAAGCAAGGATAGGGACTATTAGACATAACAGAGCAACTTGGCATGGAACAAGAAAACTCCAACGAACAACATAGCAGAAGTAAAGGAGGCAAGAAAAGAGGGAGAAGAAATCTATATGAGTCAAGCCAAATAATGGGAAATATGCTGGTAAACACAGGAAGGGTAGTACCGCTATTAGCGGTATTCCAACAACTTAATAAAGTTAACCAATGATAATGATATCATGGAATATAAGGGGCCTTAATAGTCGTGGAAAATAGAGGTACCTAAAAGATCGATTGAGAAAGGAAAAGCCTCAAATAGTTCTCCTATAGGAAATAAAGGTAACAGGAGAAAAATTAGAGGAGATCTTACGAAAAATGAAACCAAGATACGAAGTAGTAGCACTGGATGCAAAAGGAAGTGTAGGGGGAATAACCATCCTATGGAACCCGACAGAGGTAACAGTAGACCATTGGATAGGAATGTCGTGAATCCTTATTAGCCGCTTTCGGAATATAGGGACTAAAGAGTGGATCATAATCTCAGCAGTATATGGGCCGCATACTCCTGGTGAAAAGGAAAACTTTATACAAAGCATTAGGAAACTAAGCCAAATGCATGCAGAAAAACTTTGGTTAATAGCAGGGGATTTCAATCTGATAACCTCACTGGAGGAAAAAAAGGAGGGATAAGAAGGGAAGAACCTGAAATGGAACAGTTCAGGGATATGCAAGAAGAGCTCCATCTAGTAGATATTCCCACCAATAATGGAACTTATACATGGAACAACCGAAGAGGAGGAACCCGCCAAATCGCGTCAAGGTTAGATAGGTTCTTGGAAACAAAGAATTTAATAAGTAGAGATGTATATTATGAAGCGTCAATCCTGCCATGTATGGGATCTGATCACTGGCCGATTAGGCTGGAAGTAGACATAAAACAAGGGCAGAGCAAGAGGCCATTCTGGTTCGAAGCTTTCTAGCTGCGTGACCCCACCTTCTTAGAAAAATGAAGGAATGGTGGAGATCAACTACAAAACAAGGGAGGAATAAAATGCATACATTCCAACTGCGACTGAAAGAACTCAAAGGTAAAATAAAGAAATGGAACAAAGAAGAATTTGGGAATATTCAACAAGACTAGGAACTGTTATAGGCTAGGATGAAAAGAGTGCAACAATAGATGATAACAAATGGCTGCTCGGAATCCTTAGTGGAGGAAGAAGGAAAACTTCTGACTAGGATGGAGGAAAGGAGGAAGCAAGAAGAGATCTTGTGGAAACAAAAATCGAGAGTCTAGTGGCTCAGGGAGGGATAAAGGAACACTAGATTTTTCCATAAAGAAATGATTCA
The DNA here is from genome assembly GCA_031772625.1 of Pinus tabuliformis. Taxonomy (NCBI): domain Eukaryota; kingdom Viridiplantae; phylum Streptophyta; class Pinopsida; order Pinales; family Pinaceae; genus Pinus; species Pinus tabuliformis. The sequence goes on from CM062815.1 coordinate 602,308,144, forward strand.
ATATAGACAGTATAACAGAATATTTTCATTATTAGACCAGGAAGGAAATCAGCTAGTGCAAAATGATGAGATGGAGAACCTGTTGGTCAATCACTTCCAAAATATCATGACAGAACTGAATCCTGATAGGGCAGAAGCAACAAACAGGATAACTAGGCATATCCCATAGCTGGTTAGCAGGGACTAGAACCTAGCACTAATGAGGGCTATTACCTTCGAAGAAGTGGAGGAGGTAGTCAAAGAACTAGCAAAGAATAAAGCGTCAGGTCTGGATGGATTCACGGCAAAAATTTTCGAGCAACATGGCCGATTCTAGGAGATGACATCCTACGAGTAGTGGAAGAATCTAGAAGAACAAAAAAGGTACATCCTGCCCTAAACTCAACTTTTATAGCTCTTATTCCAAAATCTGACCACTCTGAAGAGCCGCAAGGGTTTAGACCTATAGCTTTATGCAACGTAATCTACAAAATTCTCTCAACCATAATGGTAAATCAGCTCAAACTGATCCTCCCAACACTAATCTCCCAAGAGAAAACGGGTTCTGTCAAATGAAGGCAAATTGTGGATGGGATAGTAACTGCTCAAAGGGAAATCCACTCCCTTAAGAACCTCAAAGCCAAAGGAATGATGATCAAGCTAGACCTATCGAAAGCATACGATCGGTTAAGCTAGACCTACCTCCAAAGTATCCTGAAAGCCTTTGGATTTGACCCCCGTTGGATAAATTGGATTTATTCCTTCATATCGACCCTTGTGTTCTCAATCCTCCTAAATGGAGCACCGTCTGAGGCCTTCAATGCAACAAGGGGGTTAAGACAAGGAGATCCGATCTCCCCATTCTTGTTCATATTAGCAGCTGAAGGGCTAGGAAGATATGTTAAGGCAAAGGTGCAAGTAGGACAATTTAAAGGCCTGCGTATGTGGGGAAATGACCTTCCTTTAACTCATCAACAGTTCGTTGACGACATCATGATGTTTTGTCAAGCTACTCTCAAGGAAGCCAGGTCCCTCCTAGACATTTTTCAAGATTTCATGAATGCCTCAGGAACGCAGATCAACAAAGAGAAGTCGGATATCTTCTTCTTTAGCACAACAACTCAATCCCAATCCTTCTTGGCAAGAATAATGGGCTTCCACATAGGAACCCTACCATCAAAATATATGGGGATCTCGATAAGTCTTAAACCACTCAGAGTGGAAAATTGGAAGGTTCTTTTGGCTAAGATCCAAGGTCGCCTTCAGAACTGGACTTTCCGAGCATTAAACATGGCGAGTAGAGTTATCTTGCTAAAGGCGATGTTGCAATCAATTCCGATCTACCAACTCTCAAGCTTAGCAGTACCCAAAACAATATGTAATGAGATGACAAATATATTCAAGAAATTCTTGTGGCAAGGGCCACAAACAACAAAGAAATGGGCTTTATTATCTTGGAACTAGCTAATTAAGCCAAGAAAAGCAGGGGGGTTGGGCCTTCGTGACCCATATACTCTGAACCAAGTTATAGGAGCCAAACTCTGGTGATGGATACAGGGAGGAACAGACTTATGGAAAGAAATATGGGGAAAAAAATATGGGATGCCTAGATTGACCGAAGGAAGACTGAGAACCCAGGAAACTATAAAGGGGTCGACTATATGGAACCTAATAGCAGAAAATAAGGAATTGATAAGAAACCATAGCTTATGGGAGATTAGGGGAGGAGAGAAAACTAGGTTTTGGCAAGAGGCGTGGCAACAAAGAGAAAAATTATTCAATATTCGGGACCTAACGGAAATATTATTAAATACAAATTGCCCAACAAATCAAACGCTGAGTAAATTCTGGGAAGCAGAGACAAAATTACTGTGGAGAAAATGGAAGAGGAGACAACACTGGCCAGATGCACAAGATTCTATTTAGTGGGTAGCCTATGATAAGGATATGGAATCAAGAAGAATAGTGATAGCGGAAGGATTAGATATTATAAGGTGGGGATATAGAATAAAAGGAATTTTTACTATCCAAGAAGGATATTACCTGAAAGCAGAACACCATCAATAGCAAGGGCTACCCATATGGGAACAAATATGGAAGGGTAAACTATTTACGAAAGTAGCTTTCTTCCTATGGGTGGTCCTCCAAGGTTGTGCCCTAACATGGGACAAATTACAGATAAGGGGGATGTTGGGACCATCAGAGTGCTGCATATGTGAAGGCTAAATGGAAACGATGGAACACCTCTTGAATATATGTAGTTACAGTAATGTCCTGGCATAATCATGAAATTATCTTTGGACATACCAACAAGGATCATTCAAGTACAAAACAAACAATGGAAAACTGGAGAAAGAAAATTTACCACAATCCCATCCTGAATCGAGCCTAGAACATCTCCTTAGGATTTCTCCTATGGGTGGTGTGGAAAGAGATGAATCGAAAAAAATTTAAAGCGGAAAAAAGACAGCAATGGAGGTATGGGTAATGATAGTACAAAATATCCGTGAGATGATTCTATTGAGAAATGGCACCTACAAGACTGGGAAAATACATCATAGGAGAGCCTAATAATGGAAATGTTAAATCTGAGCCTGCAAATGCTAATGCCAAACTACTGGAAGATGAAATCTACGCCCTGAAAATCCTTAGCCTACTTCGCGTTTCCCTAGAGGATTTTATAAAACCAAACTTTGACGGTGCAACCAAAGGAAACCTGGGAGAAGCAGGCCTCGGAGGAGTGTTAAGAGACCACCAGGGAAAAACAATTTGGTTGTTTCCAATGGATTGTGGAATAGTGAGAAACAACGAAGTAGAACTCTATGTGCTCAAACAAGGCCTAGAAATTGCTCGAAGGGAAAATTTCTAGAAGATGGAGGTGGAAGGGGACTCTACTTTGGTGATTGAATGTTGGGCACAAGATCCCCCAAGGGAAGTTTTTGGGCTTAAAGCCCAGATTTTTACCAAATATGATGTAGAGACTCCATGTTTTGTGGGCGCGGAGCGCGAAGATTTTAAATGAGTCATAGGGTTGTCTGGCCTTGTTTTTGTAATGTAATGTCAGTTTTAGATATCTACCCATGGTTCGCGGACCATGGGATTGTATAAATAGAGCGAGGATCTAAGTTGTAAATAAGAGAAGGATAGTCATGAATGAAGGATGAAGAATTGAGTCTTATCTAAGTGTAGAGTCGAGTCTTTGAGTCGTAGAGTAGGAGAAGGCTCTGCAGTTGAGTGCGCAGAGGCCTAGTAGACTGCAACTGAGTGCGCAGATCCCTGCAGCTAAGTGCGCAGGGAGAGTCGAGTCTGTAACCTTTGGAGAAGTAATAAAGAGAAGTTTTACATCATTTCTGTGTATCTTTTTCCTGTTTTGTGCATTGGATGTATCGGATATAAATTTCATTTCTATTGTTTATTTAATGTGCGAACTTATATGAATGTGTTGACAAAGTGAGTATAAGATAAATTATCTGTTTACGCAAAGATAAATAATTGTTATAAGAAGATAAGTAAGATATGTGGTGTAACTTGGGGAAGTAGCACAAATCGCTGCTAGGGCAGCATGAAATCACCTCATCCCCTAGTTAGGGCTGCACGAAGGTGATTATAATAGATTGCGAAGGTCTTGCAAGTCAGGACAACGTGTGAAGTGACCTGCGTGAAGGTATTCACAGTTGGACTAAACTGACCCCTCAAACATATTAAGGGTGTGGAAACATGGTTCCAACATCCCCCCATACTGCTTTAGGTGAGACCTCCATCTGCACTCCACGGGTTGTTGCCGAAAGGGCCAATAGAGTAGGGATTTGTTTGGCTAATTAACTTCGAACCTGGGTCAAGCCCCCTCAAGCCAACAAATGGTTCCATTGTCAGGACCGGAATCTGCATAGAGATATCTAATGTCATATCATTGGAATCCAAATAAGAAGGAAATTGAAGGGTGGTTGGACAGGAGAATTCACGAGTTCACGGTGTAGGAGAACATGAATTTGCGACTAACAAAAGAAGAGTGGTTAGACTGCTACCTATACACAGAGATCCACGAAATCTTTTTTGCATCTTTCCCTACTGAGTTGTATGAGTGGATCGCAAAGCTAGCAGATAGCCGAGGAAGGTGGAAACTCAACAATCGTATTTTGTGGACCCTAGAATTGGTGCGCAGATTGGAAGCATCAAAGGATAAGATCACGCGCACTGTTAATCACTAGCTCAATCGAATTATAGTAGGATTCATTAATGAGTTCGTGGTAGATACTTCAGCCAGCTATAGCGAGGTAGAACGATGCTTTCTCAAAGGACTGTGAGGTAAGTGCGTAAAATATCTGAATACTTTATTAAAATGCTATTGTGTGAAAAGAGGGTTATGAAATTACCTTGATGTATGGAGCTACGCGAAGTGGAAAAACCTACAGAAACGAAGGAAGTAAGGGACCAGAGAATAGCCCTTTTATTTCACTCCACGAGGGGATGAGGAAGAGCTCGTGAAGGTCTCGTAGTGAAGTGTGATTCATTTGATAAGGAAAAGGATTCCACACATACCACCCCCACCCACACCGCCACCAGTTTCACCGCCTTCACCTCCATCTTCACCCGTACCACCTCCACCGCCACCGCTATTCAATATGGAAAGCGTGATAAAGTTGCCTGTGTTCAAGGGTTCGGAGTAGGAAATGAAGATCCAAACCAGTTTTGGTTCATGATAAGAGCTGTATGGGAAGCGCAGGGAGTCTATAGCATGCTTTCCTATAGCTGTATGGGAAGCGCAGGGAGTCTATAGCATGCTTTCCCTGGGAAGCGCAGGGAGCTATCTATAGCATGCTTTCCTCCTATTTGCGATTTGTCAAATAGGAGGAAAGCATGCTATAGACAACTGCCATTTGTTACAGAAGTACACATAGAATTCACAATAGTTGTTTTGTAATTTTTGTAGATTGGTTGGACACGATGAGCACACATGTAGAATCTATGAGCTGATGATGGATAGAACTCCCACCTATAGATTTTAGGCCGAAACACGGCCCCTAGACCCGAATGCAAGAGTAGCGCGAACAGGATTTCTGGGGCGCAAATGAGGCCGAGGTGGAGGAGGACCTGGATGAGGTTGCGGACAATTGATATGTTACAATTGCAGAGGGCCAGGACATTATGCCCATGATTGTATGAACCCAATGCACCCATCGTGTCTGTATTGTACCTTATTTGATCATGAGACGGAAGATTGACCTATGCTGATAGCTAGGATACGTGACAAGGGAGCACTACCACCTCCCTCGACTCATAACCTACAGATGATGAGGTCTGAGCTACGCGAGGAAGATCCAAATGTGAACATTGTGCTTCGAAGTGGAATCATGACAAGAGATGGTAAAGGAAAACAACCTGAAGATAGTACTTGGGTTCGCAAGGCTCCGACGAAAGAAGCAGAGTTTGATTTGGAGCGTAATAAGGAAACCTTCATGGAAGCTAAGAATAGCTTCGCTAATGCCTCCACTTCAGAAAGAAAAGATAGACCAGAGCCAGAAATGGACCCATCTATGCTTACGACGTTCCTGGAAACATGCATGAAGCTACTGCGCGGCAGTAAGGCTGTAAAAGGATTTTAGGAACTCATTAACAAATGTGCTGGGACCGTGCTAGGAGAACCGCGTATAGTCCAGAACATTGGAAAACACAAGACCAGGACAGGGAGAGAAATGAGGCTAACCACGCAGATTTGAGAATATGAGATGGACCAAATAATTCTGGACTTAGGATCGGATGCAAACATTCTACCGAAGCAGACATGGGAGCACATGGGGAGGCCTACGCTGTAATGGTCTCCTATCCAGCTACGAATGGTGAACTAGCAAAAGATAATACCTATGGGAGATTGTAGGGAATCACCATGGATATTGAGGGAGCCAGTGTCGTAATAGACTTTGAAGTAATACAGATTGTTGATGACAACAATCCCTACCCTGCGCTCTTAGGAATTGATTGGGACACTAACATGAATGGGGTGATTAATCTGAAGAAGTGCAAGATGATTTTTGAGAAGAAGTCTCTGTGCATAGTTATACCCTTGGACCCCATGGAAGGATTGCGCTACACCGAGTCGGTGCGCGACTATGAAAGCGATGACGATTTGGACTACATCTACAAGATAACTGTGTGATAGCAAGACTGCGTAAATCCCACCGCGGATGGACGAATCTCCTGGGAGCGCAAAAGCTCCTGTACTTTAGATTCTGATGAGAAGATAGAGTGATTGAAGAACCGATTACACAAGGTAACAAGATTGCTACGCTGTGTATCGATAGAAGTGAAATATCTGCCTACGTATGATGGTTTAAGTGAGGTAGATGCTTTCTTGGACAGGTTTGAAAGGGAGGTGCTGGAAAAGCAATGTTTCCAAGCCTTGAATTGGGTACTACGTGCTACGCCCGCAAGGTGGTGGGGTACACATAGAGGAAGCCTTGAAGACTGGCGCACATGTAGGAAAATGTTGTGCTCATAGTTTGGGGAACCTATAGTGCGATGGGTATATAAATACAATGGATGGGATGGTCTGCGCGTGCATCTGTCCAGGTGGGTACAGGCATATGGTAAAAAAACTGCATGGATGCACATGAGCTTCGCGTTGGGAAATATGGTCAATAAGCCTGTGTTGGGGGGCCAAAGGCACGAATGGTTCCTCAAGTTTGAACGACAAGGTGTGGAGAGAACGAGTACGCAGAAGGTTATCCACGCGGAAGCATTTAATGAGGTGTGTGGAGCACTGAACAAGGTATATAATGTGTATCGAAGTGATTGGGACCTGCCCATACCATCAGTTTTATGGGCTTGTAGGGCGATGTGCAAGAAATTGACAGAACAGACGCCTTCTAGGTTGGTTTATGGAGCGAATGCTATAATGCCAATGAAGTCTATCATGGTTAGTTCGCGCATAGCATCACCCATGGATATGATGGATCGTGGAGCCTTGGAAGAAGGGATCGCACAGCTGGACAAAGAATAATGCTTGGGACTTGATGAAGAGATCCGGTAGGGTGATCTTAGGCTCCAAGAACTCATGAAGGAAAAAGTTCGGTTAAGGGAAAAAAGCGCCATGACGGAAGAAGAAGTCAAGAAGCTTGAGGAAGGAATAAAGGAGGACTTTCTTGATAAAAAGGATGTGGTAATAGGACAGGAGGCGCACGGTTCCATTGACAAATTTAGAAGCTACCGCTGAGAGCTGATCAGTGTGATGCCTTGGATCGGGCCATATATTACTTAAGGGATCACCGATGGTGGCGCAACGCAAATGGTAAAGTGTGCGATGCAGATAGTAAAGTTAAAAGGAAGAATTTTTCCAGGAAAAGTGATTGATGGTCAGTTGAAGTCGTATACAGGTGGCGCGGGCATCTGACTAGCCATGGGAAGCGTATTCTTAGCGCTCTAGGTAGGTGAAAGGAGGCACGAGACTATAAACTACTCTTCCCGAGAGCTGCACGATGACAGGACTGCGCGCAGGAGCGAAGTTTCACAAGGTCTGCAACAGTGCAAGGGTAGTTGTGCTACCGCACAGGTTGTTTGGAAAGTGACTATTATAGTTATTATTCACGATGTGATGCTTTGTTTGAGACCAAATGGAGCGGGCGGCAGGCATTTAAGACAGGTTTTATGGGCTATATTTGGGAAAATTTGCCGCCAAGGGAGCATTAATGAATCATCATGGATCATCATTCAATGTTAACACATTTTCATTTTTGAGATGTTTTTTCATGTTTTTTGGCTAGAATTCTCATTTTGAGTTCATAGTAACCATTTGATCGGTAACATTATTTAGTGGGTAGAGGGTGGTTATAGAGTGGTATTAGAGCCAAGGTTCAACAATAGATATTTGAGAATAAAGATAGAGGCTATGATACAAAGTGGTTTCAAAGTGAAAGTTCAACACTAGACCTTTGGGATTAAAATTTGGAACTCTAATAGATAGTGGTACCAAAGCCTAGGCTCAAAAATGGACCTTCGGGATTAAAATTTGGAGCTCTGATACATAGTGGTATTAGAGCCTAGGTTCAACATTGGACCTTTCGGATTAAAATTTGGAGCTTTGATACATAGTGGTATCAAAGCTTAGATTTAACAACGGACCTTTGGGATTAAACTTTGGAGCTCTGATACAAAATGGTATCAAAGCCAAGGTTCAACACAAGACCTTTCGGATTAAAATTCGGAGCTATGATATAGAGTGGTATCAGAGCGAAGGTTCAACACTAGACCTTTGGGATAAAAATTAGGAGCTCTAATACATAGTGGTATTAGAAAAAAGGTCCAACACTAGACCTTTGGGATTAAAATTCAGAGATCTAATATATAGTGGTATCATATCCAAAGTTCGACATTGGACCTTTGGGGATAAAGTTAGAGGTTATGATGAACAGTGGTACCAGGGCCCAGTTTCAGCACTTAGACTAGATAGGCCTTGAAAGGGAAAGTTTAGAGGTATGTTATAGAGCGATATTAAAACAAAAGCTCAATACTAGACCTTAAGGAATTAAATTGAGGTCAGAGAGATGTAACAAATTTAAACTATTATTTTCGCTAGATGTGTGCTTACAGTTGATATGAATACTAACATTGATAGAATTATAATGTGTTATTTCATCTTCTTCTTCATCTTCCACCCACTCAAGAAAATATTCCTCAACCAGAGGTTGAGCAAGGGATATAATAAAAGTTGTTTTTAGTATTTCCCATTGATGATATTCATATTACCATCATTGCGGCTAAGATAAGCATTTGTTGTAGCTAACTAGGGTCTCCCTAAAATCAATGGATATCAATTGAACATAATCTTCATTTGCAGAAATAGGAAATTAGTTGGGTACTCCAAAGAGTCTATGGAAATCATGTTACCTTTTATTATGCCCTCTGGCTTGATTGTATATCTATCAACTAGTTGGAGAATAGTATAGGTTATCTTAGCAGGTCCTGAAGGTTAAGTTTGATCATGGTGTCCCTGATCATGATGTTAATAGTAGTTCCTAGATCAATCAAGTTGGTTTGGACTATTATTGGATTGATATACATTTCTACAACCGAGCTATTAGGATCCAAGTACTTAGGAACAATCATCTTCCCAATATTTATATCAACTAGTTGTCCAACGACATTGATTGTGAGGGCATCCATTCTTGATCTTCCAGGCCTTCTTAGACATCCTTATTTGATAAGTTTATTATATATCTAAACATATTTGATAACATATAACAATGGTATCATAACACAAATTATTTGATTCCATAGGAGTTCAACTTCAATAGGAGTATGTGTCATTTTAATGGTTAATCTCTTAGGGAAGGAGGAATTTACTGAGGTACAGGGCGCTCTACCTCCATTTTAGAATCTTCTTGTGGGGAAGGTGGAGGAATTTACTCTAGTAGCTTCCCTTATCTAAGATTTATCTCTTGAACTTCAAAAGGATAACTATAGTAAATAGTCTCACTATTATAAATAGGTTGTTCCCGTTTATTCTTGGTATTTCGATTCAGCTAGATAGAAAACCGAGGCTACTTCATTGGAGTAGTATTTTGAGGTAGGCTACACTATTGAGGAGGAGATATTTGTTAGTTTTTCTTAGGGCTATATCGTTATTTTCTTTAGATAATTGAATTCTTCATTTTAATATTAAATTCACCCCATACATCATATCATTATTCAATTTTATAACATTATTCGGCAACATATGCAATATATAGATAGAAAAACATCATCATTAATGCAGCAGAACATAAAGGAACAATAGAAGAAAATCATTCACATAAAGAGACACTAGGATTGTTCAGAGACTAGGGAAAAACCCACTACTGGGAAAATTGTTCCAAATTTTTCTTCTTATTAGATTGTCATTGAATGATTAATCAAAAGAGAGTACAATGATCCGTATGATCAACTATAATATTATCTAGAAAAACTAACTAAACAACATCATGAGATAGAGACAACAATGCTAATACTCAAAACCCTGATTTAGAAGCCTTCGGTGAACTATCACTATCTGCGGTCAACTGCCAAACTCTGTAACCAACTAACGAAATATTTGGTCAACTGAAAAATTCAAACCTTAAGTCCCAAACACAGAGAGAGTGTCATGTATGTGACTAAAACCCTTAAACTGCACACATAGGCCTAGATGCCTATGGTTACAACTGAAATTTTCTTGTAGCATGCCTGTAATTGGAAACCAAAACCCTAAAACACATGTGCAAGCTTCAAACCTTGCAATATTGGACCTATACGAACCAATCTCTACAAACTCCCTCAAACCTATGTGAGCCCAAAATAAAGAAGATAATAGAATAATGCTTCTTGATGATATCCAAATGAGGTTGAGGTCACTTATATTTATATAATTCCAAGAGTGTCCAATTTTGTTTAGGGCTTACCTAATCAAATGTGCACATGTGAGCTTTAATTCAAAAGTACACTTTCCCTTGTCCAAATTGAGCACTTCTCGAAAAGAGGAATCTCGTCCCATAGTTGGAATTTGTTAATGAACTACCAAATTAACACTCCCTCTTAGCTAGGGAGAAATTCCAACTACATCATGTAATCATCGCAAGTATCCTATCATCAAATCATATCCAATATCATCTATCTCATCATCAAATGCAATTATTGCTCATCTCTTCTCATTTATGCTTATCTCATTACTATCCCTGCTCATATTTTGAGCATTCTCGAATCTAAAAGAATAATAATTTGATATTGGAGGGGAGCTTAAACTACCACCCTCTATTCATCAGGCATCCACTGCTACTACCCAAAGTCACTGCCAATGGGGGAGCCCAATGCTACCATCCAGGAAACATTAGAGAGCTTATCATCAAGGAGCCTTGCTCAACTTGGAACCACATCAGGGAGCTCAGTTTCAACCTTAAATGAAAATGAGGAAGGCCCTATGGGACACTCTCACCTCATGTCCATGAATGTTGGGAAGGTCCTACTAGAAACTCTCACCCCAAGTCATCTCATAGGAGAGAAAACATCTTCCACACTATGTCAATAAATAAGAGTCATTGAATAGGGGAGCACATCTCAACCCATCCTATTTTCCATTGATATTCCCAACAATGACCCTCAAGAGTCATGTGGTAGAACCCTTGCATCATAATCAGCTTGGGTTGTACACCTCCAAGCACTCTCTCAACCCGTTTTCCTTATGGGGAGCGATATTTCCTAGAGGCCCAACTTGTGGGTATGATGCCAACTGAGGTATACTCTACATAGACCAAGATAGGGGAGCTATCATCTCTGACCCTATGGGTGAAATGGAGAAACATCTACGATCCTATTGTTAAGAGATCCCTAAAACCTAGGAACCCTCCATCTTAATTCCTCTACCTGGGAGCTCAGACAGGGGGGGAAGATGCGGCTCAGTGTCCTCGATAAATCTTGCTCTCTGTAGATGAAAAAAACATCATCGTGCTCATATATGGAACTGGCTTAAACAACTCATTGAAGAGTTCAGTCATAATGTCTAAATAACAATAGTCTCCTATTCATGTGGGGCATCAAATAAAATATTATATTTGAAAAAATATATATCACAAAAATGATACCTTATTCATCCTCCCACTCACGAAGGTGGAAAACAAAATACTAAGTTTGTTTCAAATAGTAGTACTGTCTCAATATATGAATATATCTCTGTCCCAGCTATATATGGGATTCTTCGCCAATCGAGTCCCACACAACATTATCGCAACGTATCCCTGTCATATCTAGAACCTGCTCAAACAACTATCCAAAGAGCTTCTTCAACCTCCCTCATAGCTATCCATGCCAGCAACATCGTACTCAACCTCGACCATGCTTAATGTTAGAAAATTATATATTACGGAGCAATAGAACACATAAAATATTGCATAAATATAAACACAGAAAACACATAAAACAAGAGAGACACAAATATACGTGGTTCACCCATTTTGGGCTACGTCCACCCGAACAGCCAGTCCTTCCTTTCTATTATCCAGAAAAATTAAGAGACGCAACCTATAGCAGATCCGCTGTAATATCCTCTGTTTTCTCTCACAGTCTCACCTCTCTGTTTCTCGCTCACCGAATACACATCTATTACATAGCCTCAAATACAATGCCCTCATACAAAGAGAGGGGTTGCCTTCTAGGGCAAAAAACCCTAAACTAAACATAAGTTATACCGACAGATCATCCGCTTAATGAACGGCCTAGATTGACTAGAAATTACTATACTTTTACAAGGCAATTTTACATCTATTTTTAGCTTTGGGGGCACTACCCATGAGCCCCCGCCGGGGGACCACTGGCCCCCAGACTCCCCAGCCAGGGGAGATCGCCCCCCCGGACCCCCGCAGGGAGGACAAGTCCCCCCCACACCCCCCCCCTACATGGAAGGGTGTACAAACTTCCTGGGGTATACATTTGGCTGAAACAAAGACCTCTGAACAATCACGCTCCACACACAACAATCTCCCACTTGGAGAATGATTGTAGCAACTCCACTGCTGCTTCATTTGCTAGACAATGACTCCTCTTTGGACCTGGCTGTTTCTCATCTTCATCGTCATCCTTGAAGGCCAATTGAAACTGAGCATGTTCTCAGTTTCTTCCTGGTTAGAACTTTTGTTAGCATATCTGCAGGATTTTGGGTAGTGTGTATCTTTTCCAGCTTCAACTCTCCATCTTCCAACACTGATCGTATGAAATGGTACTTGAGCTATATGTGTTTAGTCTTGGAATGAAACGCTGAGTTCTTTGCAAGTTGAATGGCACTTTGGCTATCACTGTATAACGTGCCCATATCATGCTCCTTACCCAATTCACCCATAAACCTTTGTAACCAAATCATTTCTTTACTAGCCTCTATAGCAGCAACATACTCTGCTTCTGTTGTTGAAAGTGCAACAACACTTTGGATTTTTGAAACCCAACTGACAGCTGTTCCACCAACAGTAAATACATATCCTGTAGTGCTCCTCCTATTATCTCTGCCACCTGCCATATCTGCATCAACATATCCCTATAGGGAAATGTTTGAAGCACCAAAGCATAATGCTTGATTTGTGGTACCTTTCAAATATCTGAGATTCCATTTCACTGCCATCCAATGTTCCTTTCCTGGATTGTTCATGTACCTTCTTAAAACTCCCACTGCATGTGCAATATCAGGCCTTGTGCAGACCATTGCATACATTAAGCTTCCAACTGCTGATGCATATAGAACTTTAGACATATAATCCATGTCTTCTTGGGTCTTTGGGCACATTTCCTTACTAAGTTTGAAATGGCTAGCAAAAGGTGTATTAACTGGTTTTGCATTTTGCATGTTAAATCTTTTCAACACCTTTTGTATGTACTCATTCTGAGACAATGTTAATTTGTGATTTTTCCTGTCTCTAGTTATTCTCATACCAAGGATTTGTTTTGTAGCTCCCAAATCCTTCATTGCAAATGAATTTTCCAATTTTATTTTGAGCACATTTATTTCCTGCATGTTAGATCCTGCAACAAGCATGTCATCTACATACAATAACAATATAATATAGCTTCCATCATTTTGCTTTTTCAGATAAACACAATGATCAGAGTGACATCTAGTATAACCTTGTTCAGACATAAACTTGTCAAATTTTAGATACCATTGCCTTGGAGCCTGTTTTAAGCCATACAAGCTCTTCTTCAATGTGCACACTAGTTTCTCCTTCCCTTTCACTTCATATCCTTGTGGCTGCTGCATATATATCTCTTCCTCCAAATCCCCATGGAGAAAGGCTGTCTTTACATCTAACTGCTCAAGATGCAAATCTTCAACTGCCACTAGACTTAAAATAGTTCTGATTGAAGTCATTTTGACAACAGGAGAAAATATTTCATCTTTCTTCTATGCAAACCCCTTCACCACAAGTCTAGCTTTGTACCTCTGTTTTCCTCCATCTTCTTCCTTCAGCCTGTAAACCCATTTATTTTTCAATGTAGTTTTACCTGCAGGAAACCTGACTAAGTCCCAAGTCTGGTTATGCATTAAGGAGTCCATCTCTTCTTCCATGGCTACCTCCCACTTCTTCCTACTTTACCTGCATTGCTTCTTCATAACATTCTGGTTCACCAAAATCAGTCAACAATAAATAATATAATGAAGAGAGTATCATTGAGGGGTCTAGTTATCCTGGTAGATCTTCTAACACCACTTTCAGGTGTTTGGGGTGCCTGTTGCTGTTGTGATGGTTGCTGCTGTTGTGGTTGTTGATTATTATTATTTTCAGGCACCTTTACTTTTTCAGTGATTTCATCAAGAACTACGTATTCTTTGTTTTCTTTTTCCTGTTTCTTTTCCTGCAACTGATTCTTACACAAGACCTTTTCATTGAATATTACATCTTTTCTCCTAATGATTTTGTGATTTTCATAATCATATAAGAGATAACCAAAATCATTAACAACATATCCAATAAAGGTACATTTCTTTGACTTTGCCTCAAGCTTTGTTCTATTTTCTTTATCAATATGGACAAAGGCCTCACAACCAAAAGGCTTTAAAAAAAAGTAGTTTACCTTTTTACCTGTCCATGCTTCCTCCGAAACACAACCATCCAAGGATCTTGAAGGCCCTCTGTTTATTAGATAAACAACAGTATCTATAGCATCTGCCCAAAACTGTAAGGGCAATCCTGCACGCGATATCATGCACCTTGCACGCACCATGATTGTTCTATTCATCTTTTCTAACACACCATTTTCTTGTGTTGTTCTTGGAACTGTCTTCTCTCTGCGAATTCTATGCTCTGAACAGTACCTATCAAACTCTTTGCTGCAATATTCACCTCCATTCTCTGATCTAAGACACTTCAATTTATTTCCTGTCTCAATCTCAGCCAAAGCTTTCCATTTCTTGAAAGTATCAAATACATCAGATTTATTCTTAATACAATAAATCCAAGTTTTTCAAGTTGTATCATCAATAAAAGTAACATAATAACAAGAGCCACTGAGAGATGATACCTGAGCAGGTCCCCATACATCTGTATGCACAAGCTCTAATTTTTCATTCTTCTTTTCTTTCCCAACTCTAAGAAATCTGACTCTCTTCTGTTTTTCATAAATGCAATTCTCACAGAAGTCCAAATCAACATTCTTCAAACCCGGCAACAAATTCCTTGAGTGGAGAATCTTCATCCCCTTTTCACTCATGTGTCCGAGCCTATGATGCCATAATGTTGCATCTGCTCCTTTGGAATTTAAAGCATTAACAAAGTTAGAAATACCATTGCATAAATACACCTTTTCGCCTTTTGCTATTACCATGGCTCCTTTGGTGACCTTCCAAGCTTTATCTGTGAAAATTGTCACACAACCTTCACCGCCTAACTGCCCTGTTGAAATCAGATTTTTCTTTAGATCTAGAACATGCCTTACCTCCTTTAGTAGCCATTGGTTTCCATTCTGTTGTTTTACAAGAACCTTACCCATTCCAACAATTTTACAAGGTTTATCATCATCCAAACGAACTTGTCGAAAATCTCCTTGAACATAGTCATGAAAGTATTTCTTATCAGGTGTGGCATGGAATGAGGCCCTTGAATCTACCACCCACGAATCAATAATATTTTTGAAAGAAAGAATCAAAGCATCTTGTAACACCTCACCTGTCACATTTTCTTTATGATTGTTTTCTTGCTGTGAATCTCCTTCTTTTCCCTTCCGAGATCTACAGTATTTCTTTAGGTGTCCTTTCTTTCCACATTTCCAGCGCACTATCCCCAATCTGGACTTGGATCTGCCTTTCCTTGATTTACTGCGATATCCTGAGCTCTTTCCTCTTTCCATTTTTCTTCCCCTAGACTCTGCACTCAAAGCATTTCCCGATGTCTCACCAGAGCTTTTCCGTCACATTTCCTCGCTAAGGAAAGCACCGACAACATCATCAAAATTTAAAGTACTAGATCCAGACACAGAGTTACTAATGGCCATTACTAAACCATTCGAACTTTCTGGAAATGAGTACAAGAATAACAGAGCTCTAACTTCATCATCAAAGTTTACCCCTACAGAACATAACTGACTTTTTTTTCACTTACTGGTTCACGGATACCCGGGTCAGTGGGTAGCCGCTACGTCCAGGGTTTTTAAACACTGAGTGGACGCCACCCGAAGGGCATCAACACCCCTCGGCCTATTTACTGACCTAACCCCAAGAGCTTTGGGGATTCGACCCTGTGACCTCTCATTGGCGAGGCACTTGATTTGACCGATTGAGCTAACTCTTGAGGTTAGAACATAACTGACTTGTAATAGTATTAAAATCATTTAAATGATCTGCAACAGATCCACCTTCTGACATCTTCATATTAAATAACCGTTTCATAAGAAATACCTTGTTTGAGGCCGAGGGATTTTCATATAGTTTCTCCAATGTCTTAATCAAACCCTCTGTCGTTGTTTCCTTCGAAATGTTGAAGGTGACCGATGCTGCAAGGCACAACCGTATTGTTCCGAGTGCCTTTCTATCGAGAAGGTTCCATTCTTCATCTTTCGTACCCGCTGACATCTTTGATTTTCCGCCCAATGGTAAGTATAGATCTTTCTAATACAGATAATATTCCATCTGCATCTTCCACAGTGAGAAGTTTTGGCCATTAAATTTCTCGACCCTAAACTTACCATCTTCCGCCATTGCTCCCACTCGAATGAGGAACCCTTCTTTCCTGTGAGTTTATCAGCCAAATAAACCTTCGGCTCTGATACCAGTTGTTAGAAAATTATATATTACGGAGCAATGGAACACATAAAATATTGCAGAAATATAAACACAGAAAACGCATAAAACAAGAGAGACACAAATATACGTGGTTCACCCAGTTTGGGCTACGTCCACCCCGAATAGCCAGTCCTTCCTTTCTATTATCTAGAAAAATGAAGAGACACAACCTACAGCAGATCCGTTGTAATATCCTCTGTTTTCTCTCACAGTCTCACCTCTCTGTTTCTCGCTCACTGAATACACATCTATTACACAGCCTCAAATACAATGCCCTCATACAAAGAGAGGGGTTGCCTTCTAGGGCAAAAAACCCTAAACTAAACATAAGTTCTACCGTCAGATCATCCGCTTAATGAACGACCCAGATTGACTAAAAATTCCTATACTTTTACAAGGCAATTTTACATCTATTTTTAGCTTCGGGGGTGCTGCCCCCGAGCCCCCGCCGAGGGACCGCTGGCCCCCTGACCCCCCAGCCGGGGGGGATCGCCCCCCGGGACCCGCGTGGGGAGGAAAAGTCCCCCCCGCACACCCCCCCAGTGGAGGGGTGTACAAACTTCTTGGGGTATACATCCGGCTAAAACAAAGACCTCTGAACAGTCATGCTCCACACACAACACTTAAAGTTATGGACTTCTCATTTGTAAATATCATGGTAGATCTCATACTAGGGCAAAACCCAGATGTTCTCATCTTATCAATAATGATCCCAAATAACATCAATACATCCATCTAGGAACATATCATAGGAATAATATATCAAACCAAAAAATTGATTGTACCATGCAAATATCTCGAAGGGTGCTCGACGGAAACTTAATATGTATGAAGCGATTCAATCAAGAATTCACTCATGTTGTTCTATGAGAAAAAACGCACACACACACACACACATATATATATATATGGGTGTTCACACATAACATCAATGCTTCAATCAACTATTAGTTTCCAAGTTAGATTCAACAATATCTCTTCATAACTACTTGAAACTCAATCAGAGTGTCCAAGGATCGTCATTTCTACTTTCCAAAAACTCTTCAATAAATTTACGATACAAATTTTATTTTCCAAACTTCAGAAAATAATTCATCATGCCATGATTCATCATTTCTAACTTTAGAGGCCAACTCCCTCTTACTTTTTTCATCAGAGGCTCATTACCTGTCAGGAATAGATCATCAGCATATAAAACCAAAATCAAAGTCATACCTTGGGCCACCTTTGAAGTAGAGGTTTGGATTAGCACATATTCCTGGACTCAAAAGGTAATTGTCGATGCAGACATACAGGGTTCAGGAAGCTTTCTTCAAACCATAAAATGTTATATGAAAACATTATACTGATCAAACCAATACTCAGCCTCACACCAATCAATACTGTGGAATCAAATCAACCAAGTCATCTTATCAAGCCTTAGATAAAAAAAATAATATCAAAGTCATAAGAGTTTCAGCCAATATCTATGTGACAAACTCTTTGGACAAAGTGTTAGGTAGACCTTACATCCAAATACCAAGTCATCACTTCATCTATTTTCATGTCAACAAATTGTAATCAAATTCCATCAAGCCATCCACATAATCATAATATGAATTATTTTTTTCACTAGATGCAAATGCATATACCTAGGATAAGTCACAACAGTTTATACTTTAAAAATGTGCCAAAGCTAATGATACCAATACAAAATCTCTATTGAATACCAATATTAGTCACCGAATGTCACTATGCCCACATAACACTATCATCAAGGCAAATCATTAGCTATCAAGTCAAAACTATAATTTTTTTATCATTATGAATTCAATCAATCCATAAGCCAAAACATATCTATGAACTATCAAGCATTATGTTAAAGTTCTAAAGCATCATCAATTACAAGCCAATATGCCAAATCTTTTCAAACCCTTGCCACTATTATCAGTTATTGTCATATACTAGCTTCAATTATTAAATCAAAATGGGATATTGATATGCATATTTCAGTCCCCTGTAAACACAAGTTTAGTCAACTTACTCACATTCTCTATAGTAAGTTAAACATTTAAACTTTCCTGCTCATAATAATTTCTATTGTTTTCTCCATATCTATAGGACTATTATACTCCAAGTGCACTCCTAATTTCATGCATGAGTCTTCAGTTTGTTTGACCTACAGGCACAACCGCACCAATAGGCCTTCTTCTGTGCAGTTGGGAGGCATATAACCACACCGTTAAGCCTTTCTCCCAGTGGTTTGGGCTTAGACTAGGAAAAACCTTCTCTTCTCAAACCAAAATCACACCCATAGGCCTTCTTCCGTGTAATTGGGAGGCATATAACCACACCGTTAAGCTTCTCTCCCAGTGATTAGGGCTTAGACTAGGAAAACCATTCTCTTCTCAGACCAAAATTTGTTGTAGACTAACAATGCCAGATATTGGTCTATTTATGTCCAAAAGTTTTAATTAAAAAATAAATAGCCTTATATAAATTTAATGCAAATGATAATAGGTGTAGGGATCTTATGAAGATTTTTTCCCTTTGAATGGGAAGCCACTTCAACCATGATAAAGCATTAACCTATCTATAATAATACTAACATGCAACAGGATAACTGTTAGATCATGAAATCCAACTATATTATATTCTAAAACATATATTCATCATGGTCATAACATGTTAGCATAAGCTATTTCATGACATCAAACTTTCATCAAGGGTTAGAGTCATATGATTAGGGAAGCTGACAAGTGTACCATCAAACTTCAAAGATTATAATCACTATATCACTTCTTTATCATCAACCATGAAGTCAGGGTATCCATAATTACTAATCTTATCAAAACCTAAACAAGGTCAACAAGTAGATCCCGAATATCAATTTTATTGTCACACTTCCATTATTAAGGTTACGTGCTTATCATAAACATTATCAATAGTATCAAGCTACCATATATACGAATCATTGTGCTAGTCTTATTTATGAGATCAATAACTCTATCATGTCTAAAAATGAAAAATGCTTTGAAAAATATCAAGTGTACCAGTATATCAAAAATCAATGCTTCTAAGTAGCTTTGCTATGACTTAATAGAACGTAAGATACTTGTACCATTAATTAAACTTACTTTGATATGCATGCATGAGCCATTTGTAAAGGTGATATTATCATCATACCTTAGAGATTACCTTGTCATCCAATCTTGCATCCGAAACAATATACTAGACATACCTTATAGCATTCAGATACTTTTTCACATTCTCATTTGACATTGGTAGCTGGGGCACTTTGTCAACTTTTCATCAGGTGCCTCTTTCCTTTTTTATTACTAGCTCTTCTCTTCCCGCACTAGCCATCTTTTCCTACACCTCAGACGATCCTCAAGAAGGATCCAGTTATCACATCTCATTAGGAGGTTAGAAGAATATAAATACTAAAATATACATGCAGGAAGTATAATCAAGGATCAAATCAATAAATCTAAATAAATACATAAAGAAGTAACATAAATGGAAAAATTACTTGTCTTCAATGAGAGGTGATCATATCCCACTTGAACCAACCTTCAAGAGCCATGATTTTCCATTGTCCATATAACATTATTGTCTTCAATATATTCATCGACTTCATCAATAACCAAGGCTTATGTGAGACTATCCCATCACAAGTGCTAGAACATCTTCTCTTTGATAATGCTAAGGTTTCTAGATTTCATATCTCAAACCTTTGATATAATTTAGGGTTTCGCCCAATCCCTAACCTCATAATATCCTTCAAACCTAATAGAAAAATATTCTAGGGTTTCCTTCAAACCCTAGCATTCTTTTAGGTCTCCTCCATATTCTTTGGCTTCCATCAATGGTGTCTTCATAGGGGTGATCTTAAGGAATTTTCTTCAGCCCAACTCTGATGCCATGTTAGTTTTTCTTAGGGCTACATTGTTCTTTGCTTTGGGTAATTGCATTTCTTCATTTTCATATTAAATTCACCCCATAACATCATATCATTATTCAATTTTACAACATTATTCAACAACATATGAAATTATATAGAAATAGTAACATCATCATTAATGCAACAAAATATAAAGGAATAATAGAAGAAAATAATTCACACATGGAGACACCAGGATTGGTCGGAGACTAGGATAAAACCCACTACAGGGAAAACCCTTTCAAATTCTTCTTCTTATTAGATTTTCATTGAATGATTCAACAAAAGAGAGTACAATGATCAATATCTTCAACCATAATCCTATCCAACAAAATTAACTAAACAACAGCATGAGATAAACCCAATAAAGTTAATGCTCAAAACCCTGGTTCAGAAGCCTGCGGTCAACTATCACTGTCTTTGGTCAACTACCAAACTCTGTGGTCAACTGACAAAATATTAGGTCAACTAAAAAATTCAGACCTTAGGTCCCAACCGCATGAAGAGAGTGTCGTTTGTGTGATTGAAACCCTTCAACTGCACGCATCACCATGGATGCCTCCGCTTACAACCGAAATTTCCCTGCAACATGCATGTTGTTGGAAACCAAAGCCCTAAAACATGTGTGCAAGCTTCAGACCCTGTAATATTAGACCTATATGAACCAGTCTCCACGAACTACCTCATACCTGTGCGAGCCAAAACCAAAGAAGAGAATAGAAGAATGCTTCATGATGATATCCAAATGAGGTTGAGATCACTTGCATTTATAGACTTCCAGGAGTGTCCAATTTGCTTTAGGGCCGACATGATCAAATGTGCACATGTAGGCTTTAATTCGAAAGTACACTTTCCCTTGTCCAAATTGAGCGCTTCAATAGTCAAAATTGGTCCTCTCAAAAAGAGAAATCTTGTCCCATAGTTGGAATTTGTCATTGAGTGGCTAGTTTAACAATATTAAGGTTGGTTATTGAGTCATAGGAGGTAGCCACCCTTGAGTGAGATCCTTCCATTAAGTAGACTAGTTCTGAAATGGTTGGTAAGGAGGGATGATAAAGCTTGGGTGATATTAGGGGGTGCGAATGGACTAAGGAGAGGGAAAAGGAGGGAACCAAGGCCATGCTTCAAATCATGTAGGGTAATTATTAAAATATTGAGGAGAGTGATCAACCATATCTTAATGATAAGGTCTTGGTGTTGTTGACCTATTTTGGTTGATGAAACATACTAACTCCATGCTCCCTTCAGCCCCTTGATAGACAAATTTCAATTCTAAAAAGGAAGGAAAGGTTTTAGTAGATCATTTCCCTCAAAAAGTGCACATATTTATATGTTTTTATGTGGGAACTAATTCCATAGGGGCTTCACTCAATGAACCTCTAACATAGCATGTGCATTCATAACATACTAAACAATACCTTTAATTTGATTATATATTGGAAAATACCTCTAAAAATCACTTTATTTAACCCCTTACCAATACGAACCCAATACACCTTCCAAATTAAAAAAACCCATACTTTCACTAAATATTATAGGTAACCATTTTTTCATTAACGTTTTTTATACCCCTTTATATTTACATCCCTAGTATAGTGACATGATGCCTCTCTTATGACCCCACATGCATTCTAAAATGCACCTTTCTTCTTTTGATATAAATTGAAGATGCATATTAGTTCTCCCACAATGCAATTAATTAAGCTACAATCAACCACATCTCATTATGATTTGTTGCATTTAATGGTATAAGGCACACAAAGACCAAACATGTTTTAGGAAGATTGATTTTGTGCATGCATATAAGATGACATATAAATTGATCTATATGATTGTTGTAGTCTACATAAAGCATGTAGAAGGATATTCTAAAGCTAAACATTAATACATAGAGGAATTGTACAGAAGAAACAATCTATAAATTGCAGAGTAATTCAAACAAACATACTACTTGCTTAATTGACTCAGTATTGAACATAACTTTGCCAACATATTTTAGGGAAGCTAATTCTCAGACAAGCCTTTCCCAAATTTTTATACAATCGTAAATGGATTGAAGAAAAAGGTAATGAAATACTAGAAGCACTCACGTATGAAATAATGTTTCCATAAGCTGAAAACATAACTCCTCGATTAACTTTGAAATATTAAGTATTACAAAAATGTCCAAATTTTTGGTCTTGAGGTCCGATAGATCACATTGGTCTTAGTGGATGTTAATCATCATCATCATCATTATATATATATATATATATATATATATATATATATATATATATATATATATATATATATATATTCTGCTGATTACAAGGAAAATAATTTATATCTAAAATAACAACTTGGATGCTCTCAACAAAACTTTGATCAATATAGAAAATATGTAGCTTGATTATCTAAAACCACCCTTAATTTCTCGAATGTGCTCCACAATATCTGAATTTTTTCTTGATTATCTGTTGAAAAGTATTTTGTTCTTGGAGACACTGTTTTTGAACCGAGAATGAGGAAATAAGCTCAACGAGATTTTCCCATTCTTCCCCTATTGTATAAGCCAAAATAACCATCTTTCTATAGATTTCATCTACTTCAGTGTATTTCTAAAAGGTTGGTTTAACTTTAAACATAGATTTGATTTCATAACATAGAAATAAATATTTAGATAATTTTTCCAAAAGACTTTGACCACTTAAATCTCCTTTGGCTCCAACAAATTTTGACTTATCCTCTGCAGCCTTGTTAAGTAATCTTTCATATTCTTCCTTAGACATGCTTTTTCCCTTTTATTTTTTGAAAGAAGGTAAACCTCTTTGTTCTAAAGCAAAGAACCTCTTGTTAAACCTATTAATGTGCATATGCGAGAATTTACATTTTTCCTCCATTTGCACCATCAAATTCTTCTTAGCCAGAAATTTTTTAGATTGTATAATTGAATGAATTTTGTCAACAATACCCATTTCTTCTACTTCCCACTTTGTTTTTTAATTCAAAAGCTTTATAATTTTACTAGCTTAATTAGGTTTATTTCCAAGTTCATTTCTAATTATATCAATTTCCCTTTCTGCTCATTCTAACAATTCCTCTTTTTCAACCATAATTTCAATTGGTGTTCAAACCTTAGACATGGCCCACTTTTTTTAATATTTTTTATTTTTATTTTTATTTTTTTTTACAATCTATTTTTTTTTAATATATATTTTAAGATTTATTATTATTATTATTATTTTTAAGTTTTTCTTTATTTTTATTTGTTAACTTTTTTTTATTGTTTTTTTAAATTATGTATTTTTAGTGGGATATTATTTTGGTTTTTTTTTTCTTTTTTTCTTTTTAATTTTTAATCTCTCTCTTTTTCTTTAATTTGTTTAGTTTTTAACTTTTTCTGTTGTTTTTTTCTATAAGAGTTATTTTTTTAATATGTTATGCTTGATTTTTTTTAATGTTTTATTATTATTATTATTATTATTTTGTTGTTTTAATTTTTTTTTTTAACTCCTTTTTATGTTTTTTTTTTGTTCTTTCATTTTTAGTTGTTTATCTATTTTTTGAAAGAAAAAAAGAAGTTGTTACATTTTGTTTTTTCATTTTTCATTATTTATCTAATTTGTATCTCTTTTACCATTTTTTTGTGATACTAATAAATTGACCCCACTATGTGCTAATTTGTTAGTTGTTTTTTAAGTTTTAGTTACAGTGGATTAAGTTCGTCCCTATTATGTGTCAATTCGTGGTTGATATTTAAATTTTCAATGCAATGGGTCAACTATTTTTTTTTTTCTGAGTAAAGACTATTCTATTATGTATAAATAAAAGAGGAAAATATTTACAAAGAGGTTGTAACCTCTGAGGGGGCTAAAGCCAGCCCTCTGTCAAAAAAATTCCGGCCATCAGCTCTTAACTGTTTGTTTACATAGATAAAAACGAGAGCCCAGGACTCTGTAGAACTAGACACCACCACCAAAAAGCAAAAACAAGAAGACGATGGAGCATTACATTGAAAAAAAGCTGACGTGGACATCAGCGGCAGCACTAAACCGCTTAACAAAAACCACCAGTTTATCGGACCGCCGTCGACCAACGAGCGGTTTCCGTATGAACGAGCCCGATAAAGTCTCCTGTTGATGCGTGGCTCTCGACTGACGTCATCATTTCTGACTTTTCGGGGCGTAAAGTTCCGCCAAAAAGAGCCTTCCGAAATCCTCCACCGCCGTCCGATCTGCTCCATCAATCTCCGCCGTTGATTGATTCTGCCCGAGGTGGTAACTCTGCATCTTCGCTATTGGCTTTGCACGGAGAGCTGACCCATTCAATCATCACATTGTCTTCAACATCCGTAATACTGCGACCAGGAGGCATCACCGGATACAGAACAGTGCCAGAGAACTGCGCCGGTGCACAAATAATGACCTCCTCGTGTGAAGAAGTTTGCTGAAGACGCGCATCCTCTTCATGACCTTCATCCTGCTGCACCTCTGGAAGATTGGGGATATCCTCTACCCTGCCTCCTTGAGAGTCCTTGGAATTCTGTGAGAGATTTCTGTCCATGGAATGTTCAGCAGAGCCAGGGAGGTCATCTTCTTCCTCTGAGAAGATGACCGTGATAATAGCAGAGATAGTAGGCTTGTTTAGCTTGCTTTTAAAAGTGAAACAGGAGGAGTGGAAAGAACTGGAGAGGGACGGACCAGAGTGGTCGGAAGATGGAGAGGCCGGCGAGACTGAAACAAGCGGGGAGATGCGTCGAGGAACAGGACCTCCCCTTCCTCTAACACCCCCCCATGTGCCTGAATTTCTTCCCCTTCGGGAAATTCCTCGAGGTCGAGCCATACCAGCAATAAGTGATAAACTGAGAGGACAAAAGGGTTGGATGAGGAAGAAGAACGACCCACCCCAATTTGAAATAAACCGAGGATAGCAGTACTCAGAGTAGAAAGTGCCCAGAGAAAGCACCACACAGATAAAAAACAGAACCCCGAAATAAATTCCAGAATTGTCTGAATGATTCCCACACCCAGCCCAAACAGCTTCAACCGACTCCGTGACCTGACCAATTGCAGTTATATACCCAAGGAAAAAACAATGACCATACCAGATGCGAGCCAGAAGAACCGTGATTAAATGCTTGAGGCTGGCCTGTTGCAGGCTTCGGTGGAGCCCTGATGGCTTCCAAATGCTTGGCACTGCACCTAACTCCTGTGAACCAATTCGACCTGGAATGTCTCTGCTAGAATGAGCCAGAGAGAGTGTCGAGCTCTGGGCAATTGAAATAGATCGTATGCTCATCATCCTAAAGTACTTACTTCGCATGCTGTTCACCCAATTCCTCATTAATGGGACTTAATGCGCTGACAAAAGTCGCCTACTTGCTCTACGATGGCGCCCAACGCCGCCGTCGCTCGTATGGGCATTAACTGCTCATAATATCACCCACATCCGGGTAATGGGTCAACTATTATGTGTCAATTCGTGGTTGATTTTTAAATTTTCAATGCAATGGGTCAAGTCCACCCCCACTGAGTGTCAATTTGATAGTTGATTTTTAAATTTTGCTTGGAATGTGTCACGTTGTCTTAGGTTAAGATTTTTAAAGAGCTATACTTTTAGAATTTTAAGAAAAAATACTCTTGGTATAATGATTATTTGATTTACATATTCATTTTTAAGGATATTTTTAGTCATGATATTTGGTTTTAATTTAATGGCTGATTTTTTTTTATTTTTTTTTTAGATTTTCTGGAATCATGATATTTTTCCTTTAATATCACATTCAAAGAATGTCATAATTTTAAGGTTTTCTGCATTCATGATATTTATCTTCAACACCATGGTTGAAAATTGTTGGAATTTTAAATCTTTCCAGAGACCTAATGTTTTATCTTTAATGTCATGCCTAAAAATTGTTGAAATTTCAAAAATTTTCGAAGTCATGATATTTTATCTTTAATTCCATTACTCAATAAATGTTGAAAATTTATCTAGAAAAAGAAAATGTTGTTCCAACTGTTATCACATTCAAAGTTTGGTGACACCTCAATTTGGGCCCCAAGACCAAGAAAAGCAAGAGCGTAAAACAAGCTCCAACAACTAATACAGACCTCTTGCTAGAGGCAGCAAAAACACTAAAATAAATGTTTCAAGCCAGCGCTGCCAAATATTTTGTCTACGAAATTTTTGCTTTGTTTTGACAAAATGTTTCAGTTAATTTGTCAGCACCATAATCTACCATGTTTTTGGCAAGCATCGACAGATTATTTTCCAACATTTTTGTAGTTTTCATCTCCACGGTGTATGCCCAGTTGATTTGTCAGTGCCTGAATAGAATGCATATTTTGAGAATGCGATAAAGAGATTGGTTAGGATAAAGCTTTGCAGAGATCATTTTTACACAATAAATATCATTTTTGGTTAAATTAATTCAGGGACCCGAGGAATATTTGTTATGATGAGCACGTCAAAAGGAAAAAAAGGGGATTTCCACAGTTTCAACATACTTTCCAGCTACAACTCCACCTTTTTGATACAGTTCGCCATGGATCATCATTCAATGTTAACATGTTAGTTGTTTTCTGATGAATATATTTTCAGATTTAGTTTAAAACCATGTTTCAGGTACTATATTCAAGTACACTTTCCAAACAGTTGGAAATAATGTTTTGAAAACCAAAAGAGTTTTTTGGCAAGAACAAAGCCATTAACGAAAACCTCTCACATTTTTTACACAGGTGTAATGGTTTTGAATATTCGAAGGAATATTTATAGCTCATTTTTCCAGATTCAAATAGTAAATAATTTTATGTTTTTGTCATCAAATTTGGGCACAGTTTTCGAGAAGTTGAAAAATAATTTTCTAATATTAAAGAGGCTTATGTTGAGAATGATCTCATTTATAGAAACTTCTTTCATCTTTTTACATATCTATCATGGTTTGGAGATACGAAGGCATATTTGGACCCTATTTTTTAGAAATTCACCAAAAAAAGTCATAAACAACTGTTAATGAGCTACCTTATCAATTCGACTTGGGGATCGGTGATGAGCCCCAAATTTTGGTAACATTTTGGGCTCATTTGGCCTACTTACCTTGCTCAACCCTTCATTTTTTATCACTTATGCATCATTTCTTAGTATATTCATGTTATTTGTAGGAAGGAGGGCAGTCATTATGCCTATGTGGCTAATACATGTTTATTTCAGGTTTTTTGACATTAAATGGAGCAAAACCACGCAGATGGAGGCAAGGAGACAGCCAAGGTGGCATTGCGGTTTTGTAGGAAGGTTGTCCACAGCCTTGAATGACCTTCCTCGTGATCTCCACCCCAACTCCGAGCTCCAACAGCTATCACCACCGAGCTAGAAGGCAGCCAACGGATTCTAAAGGAACAACAGTTTACTTTTAGTTGGACAGCCAAGCCCCACTAATTTAGGAGGCCAGCTTGGCCCTCATAATGTATAAATCTTGAGGCTGTAGCCTTCGATGGAAACTTTTGAACCTTTGTTGGAGATTTTGAATCACGAGCTATAGCTCTGTTTTGCTCTTTGTAAGCCATTTTTGGCATGTTGTTAGACTTATGATTATGATCTTTTAATAAAAGGCAGGCAGATTTGAGTTCAATTCTGAGTTCTTAGAGGAGCTATAGCTCTCAGGTTTGGGCCCAACCTGAGAGAAATAGGCCTCCTTTCTTTGTATTGTTACTTGTCTTTTCTTCAGCATCATATTTCTTGTCCTTTACATGCACTTGGAAACACAGTTTGCTGATTCGGATTTCTTGGTGTGGTTACATAGGTTAGTGTTATGAACAAAGTTGCTTTCAGTAGTTTAGATTAGAGTAAGGATTGGAGTTAATCAGAGTTCGAAAAAAGGTTGAATGCACACTCACTTTCACCTCTGTTTGGGGACCGGAAGTGCAGACCGTGCCAACTACCAAAAACACTGTTTTATATGTTCATGCAAGCTTTAACGCAATAATTTCAGTTGTAGGAGTGTCCATGCACTTAGATTTTGTGGAGTAGCTCTTTGTTTCAGCACCATGCATGATTCTCCCTTAACTTACATTGTTGTTCTTTGGTTTTTAATAAAACAGTGAGAGTAGATTGATGACATTTCGGTGATACTCAAGACAGAGGAGATTTGTTCCATTTACACTGCACAGCACCACTTTATCATTTCCTTATCCTTCTTAGCCGTGCTTAAGCCATCTCCTTACCTCCCAGCTAGATCATTTGCCCACCAACTCTTCTATTATCCACGTTGTTTTATCTTTTCGGCCTTCCATTGCCTCCACCCTTCTATCGACCAACCAGCTTTACACACCCCCTCTCCATCTCATCTCTCTGTCCATAAGCCATCACAAGCTCCCCTCTCATCCTACCTATCCACCCATACAGCTCATTCACTCCTCCATCACCCAAAACTCCGATTGCAGAACATCCTGTAGAAGTTAGCAGACTTCCTGTAGAAATCTTGAGCTTCCTGTAGGATCCCCTGCAGACATCCTGTAGAAGCTTACAAACACGGTTGCCAGGCATCTGAACGTTGTGAACTTCTGTGGAATGATGTTAGGGATCCCCTGGAACCTCTCAGAGTCCTCCTGACCTTTTCCAAGCCTTCCTCCCCTTGAACTACCCCTGCACAGTCAAGACCCAGTAAGAAGCACAGTCATAATAACTCCAACCACTTGAGCAAAAATACAAAAACATGTTCTCTTCGGATGAAAGTAGTTTAGACTCATGCATCTCATCTCACTAGAAGTAATGGCATCATTTTTAGAAGTTGCATTCCCACGATTGCATCGTAAGGATTAAGCTGGTCAAATTAGGGTTTACTAGGGTTTCCATGTTTTGTTGGATTTCAGTTCATTCTTGCAAAGTAGGTTAATTTCCATTGAGATAGCTTTCATTCATCACTTAAAAAGCTTCTTCTGAGAACATATAGAAGTTGGCTTGAGCCCTAGCGGACTTGTGCCAGCTGACCAAGTGACAACTGCGACAAGAGCTAGTACTTGTGCATACAGCACCGTCGCTTCCAAGTTTGTTACGAACTACCGGGTTGATAAAATTAGAGAAGGAAGCTCTAGGAGTTGTAGCATTATTGCTACAATACTGGAGCCCACCATCTTTTTGGCGCCGTTGCCGGGGAAGCATCAGAGTATTAGTAATTGTTGCTTTTCTTCTATTTTCCCACTCTCGCCTTCTGCCAAGTAGTTTATTTCATTTCCATTCTGCAAAAGTAGCATAGACATTTCCTGCTTTCCTAGATTAACATTTCAATTCCGCAATTTCAATTTTGCAAGCATAGATTAGCATTTCGATTCTGCAAGCGTAGACTAGCATTTCCATTCCTGCAATTTCATTTGAGCAAAGTAGACTAGTTCTTTCCTGCTTTCATTTCAATTCTGCATTTTCATTTCAGCAAGATAGTTAGTTGTAGATCAATCTGTTTCAAGTTTTTGCAGGTACCAGAGAAAAAAACAAAAGCAATCAAAAGTCTTTCCATTTCATGCCTCGTAGGAATCGAGATAAAACAGGCAAATTCTTACCCAACACCCCCACCACATCACTGAGTCACCCTTCTCTCTTCTTTGGTGACAGTGATCCAGAAGAACCTATAGGTGAACCTCCTGAGATATACGAAGATCCTATAGCAGAAGAAGAATTAGAGACCATTCCATCTGAAGCTATGGCTGACAATAGAAGAGAAGATGAGAGAATAGAAGGTGCCTTCCCCATCCGAGAGACCAATGGAGACATGAAAATGAAGAACATTAGCCCCTCCGCTTTACCTCACTTCCATGGACTGACTACTGAAGATCCTGATACCTTCCTGTTTGAGTTTGCTGTCCTTTGTCGAACCTATGACTATACTGAAGATGAGTAGAAGTTGAAACTCTTCCCTTCAACTCTTAGGGATGCAGCATTACGCTGGTTCATGGGCTTACCTGGGAACAGTATCACCACTTGGGCTCAGATGCAGCAAGCTTTCAATACCAAGTACCGGGACTACTGTAGGTCCAAGGAAACCAAGGGAGAAATCTTTCGGATGACCATGGGAAATGATGAGTCCTTAGAGGATTATGAGGAAAGGTTCCAACTTAGCTATAAACGGGCCAGGTGTACACTTGACCCTGAATCCCTCAAGTTGGTCCTGCTCCGAGGAGTCCCTGAAGACCTCTTAGATACCCTTCACATGTTAGCTGGAGGAGATATTTACCAACTGCCTTATGAGGACATAAAGACTGTGTTTAGAAACCACTCTAGGGTAGCCCAGAAACGAGGAAGAGGAAACCTCCTCTCAGCTGGTATTCCTTTCTCCAAACATGAGTTTGCAAATCAATTAGAGGATCTCAAAAGTGAGGTGAGACAGACCATTGCCATGTAATTAGATACATTCAGGATCCAGCAGAAGAAGGAAGAGGCTGAGAGGGCCTTGGCTATCTTCTGCCCTAGGTGTACAAGGAGACACCCTAAGAACGAATGCCCATTGCATTCGGTCGAAGTATGTTTCGTTTGTGAGGAGGACCACCCCACAAATCAATGTCCAACCTTACCTGGGCTCAAAGCCATGTATCAAGGGACAGAAGCCCCCACCGAGCCTCTCTATTTCCTCAACCAAAGGAGGCCACAAGGGCCTAGACCTTACCAGCAGGGGATGCAAGGGGCACCCCAAGCTTATTACAGCCCCAACCAATCTACACCTGTGCCTTCCTGGGGTCCCCCTGCTCATCCTTCCTGGTCTGTGCCTCCTCCATGGTCCTACCCACCTCAGTACCATACTCAACCCACTACTCATTCATATCACTCACATGCCCAGCCACAACCTCAGTGGAATGCACCTCAGTCGGGGTGGAGGCCCCAGTACAACACTCCTCCCGCCATTTTGCCTCCACCACCAGTTCAACCTCAACCATTACCTCCTGCTCCTCCAAGGAAACCTCAAATGCCTGCTCAACCGAACCCAAACTCCAACAATAGACAGGCCCAACAGGTATACACTGGGGAAACATCATGCCCTACCTATGCTGTGGAGATCCAGGAGATCAATCTTCGATCTGGAAAGACTCTTCCGGATCGCCAACCTCCTGCCCCAGAGGACGAGGAAGACAAACAGGAAAGTGAACCAAAGGCTATTCCACCCTTTCCTGAGAGACTAACAGCCACCACACAACCCAACCCAGAGGAGGATGAGCTTCTGGGAGAGCTCAAGCAGTTGTGTGTGAAAATACCACTTCTCCAAGCCATCAAGGATGTGCCTATATACAACAAACTGGTTAAGGAAAAGTGTTTCAGACACCCAAGCAGGCGAAAGAGAGATGCTTCAACCATCAATGTCTTAGGACAGCTGTCTGACCTTATGTT
This sequence comes from Pinus tabuliformis, assembly GCA_031772625.1. Lineage (NCBI taxonomy): Eukaryota > Viridiplantae > Streptophyta > Pinopsida > Pinales > Pinaceae > Pinus > Pinus tabuliformis. Next base: position 602,340,156 of record CM062815.1, read on the forward strand.
AGGACAAGTCATCTGCCCGAAGTACCTAGACCCTGGGAGTCCTGTAGTAGATGTCCACATCAATGGCACCATCATACCTCACACCTTGATTGACCTGGGGGCTGCCATTAATGTAATGACCAGGGATACCATGCTCAAACTCAACCTTCAGGGTTCCTTGAGGAAGACCTCGACAGTCCTACAACTTGCAGATCACTCCACCGTGACTCTCGAAGGGATTGTGGAGGATGTCTTGGTCTCTGTTGACTCTTGGGAATATCCTGCAGATTTCTTGGTGCTGCAACCAAAGGCAAAGCTCACTGGATATCCTCTTATTTTGGGAAGTCCTTGGTTAGCCACTGCAGATGCTTACATAAGTTGCTGTGCAGGAAACATGACCATCAAAAATGGTCCTATGTCCAAGAAGCTAGTCCTATACCCTCCTGCCCAACCTTCATTAGAGCATGACTTACCACTTTGGTTGGAGGAAGGAGAAGAAGATGAGGTGTACTCAGCACCTTTGTGTACCCTAGACACCACTAGGGGAGACCCCCAAACCGAGGATGATTTGATTGAGACCTTGATCCAGAATCCACCTCCCAGTGCACTGACCTTAGAGGAATTGGTGGAGGATGCCCAAGCTAGCACCTTAGTGGACCGTTGTGCAACCAACCCTGTCACTCCCAGAGTCAAGAATGTGGAGTTCGGCCCTGAGAGAACGTTAAAGATCAGCTCCTCCCTATCTCCTTCCCAGGAAAAGGAGCTGTGTAGTCTGTTGGCCAGTCATCTAGATGCTTTTGCTTGGAGCTATAAGGAGATGAAAGGAATCCATCCTTCGGTCTGTACCCATCACATTTACATCAAGGAGGATTGTAAACCGGTTAGGCAACCCCAGAGGAGAATGAATCCAGCCCTTAAGGACATTGTCAAGGAAGAATTGCAAAAACTGTTGGATGCCGGATTCATTTACCCCATCTCAGATAGCGAATGGGTGTCCCCTCTGGTGTTGGTTCCCAAGAAAAATGGGAAGTGGAGAATCTGTGTGGACTACCGAGAACTGAACAAAGCTACCAAGAAAGACCATTTCCCTCTACCTTTCATAGATCAAGTGTTGGATGGACTGGCAGGAAAGAAGTTCTTCTCTTTCCTAGATGGGTTTAGCGGGTACAACCAAATCCAAATCAGCCCGGAAGACCAAGATAAGACCACCTTCACTTGTCCTTGGGATACCTTTGCCTACCGAGTTCTTCCCTTTGGGCTATGCAATGCTCCTGCTACCTTCTAGAGAGCCGTCTTGAGCATCTTTTCCGAGCTGGTCCATGATGCGGTGGAAATCTATATGGATGACTTCACTCCTTATGGGTCCAACTTCAAGGAAGCATTGTCCAATCTGGGAAAAGTCCTAACCAAATGCATTGAGATGAACCTGTCCCTTAGTCCTGAAAAATGTGAATTCCTGATGACTGAAGGGACCGTGCTATGCCACACCATTTCTTGCCAAGGGTTACAGGTGGATCCTAACAAAATTGCTCTCATCAAGAAGGTTCCACCTTCCCAAAAGGTAAGGGATGTTCGGAGTTTCTTAGGATTAGCGGGGTATTACAGGAGATTCATTAAAGACTTCAGCAAGCTAGCCTCACCATTGTTTGGTTTGTTGGCAAAAGATGTGGAGTTTAAATGGACTGACGATTGTCAGAGGGCTTTGAATGAATTAAAGGACAAATTGGTGTCTGCCCCAATCTTGCGAGGTCCCAACTGGGTCCTACCTTTCCACATCCACACTGATGCCTCGAACAAAGCCATAGGGGCAGCCTTAGGACAAGTGGAACAAAAACTTCCCTATGCCATTTACTTTGTCAGCAAAAACTTATCCAAAGCAGAACTGAATTACACTGTAACCGAGAAAGAATTCTTGGTTGTGGTCCATGCACTGAACAAGTTCCGACATTATATCACTGGCTATCAAACATTTGTACATACTGATCATGCTGCAATTAGATATTTAATGAATAAACCAGATGTGAATGCTCGTATTATTAGATGGTTACTTTTGTTGCAGCAGTTTGATTTGACCATTGTTGACAAGCCAGGTAAAGAAAATGTTGTTGCTGACGTTTTATCTAGATTGGATCTATCTACAGATGAGGATGGAACAGTGGATGACCAGATGCCCGATGAACATCTGTTTGCTATCTCAGTACTCTCTCCATGGTTTGCTGATATAGCAAACTACCTTGTTTCAGAACAGTTCCCTCCGCACCTATCTTCAAGGGAGAAGAGCCGAATCATCAGAAAAAGTGCCTCATTCACTTGGATCGGGGGAAACCTGTTCAAGCTTGGCCCTGATCAGATCTTAAGTCGTTGTGTAAGGGAGGAGGAAGTCTTTGATATCCTCCTCACCTGTCATGATGGGCCTTGTGGAGGACATTTTGCAGCAAAGAGGACTTCCTTCAAAATCCTGCAGGCAGGCTACTATTGGCCCACTCTTCATCAAGATGTCAGAAGGTATATCAGCCAATGTGACCGATGCCAAAGAATGGGGAAACCGACTCAAAGGGATGAGATGCCTCTCCAACCTCAAGTGACTCTTGAGCCATTTGAGAAGTGGGGTATGGACTTTGTGGGTCCAATTAACCCTCCTTCGAGGCAAAGGTCTTACATCATTGTGTGCACTGACTACCTGACAAAGTGGGTAGAAACTAAGGCAATCAAAGCAGCAACAGAAGAAAAGGTGGCCGAGTTCTTAAGAGAAAACATCTTCTACAAGTTTGGCTACCCAAGAGAGCTAGTCACCGATCAAGGAAGCCAGTTCACATCCAACTTAATTGAAGACCTACTAGCTCATCACAAAATCAAGCATAGGACTTCCACCCCCTATCATCCACAGGCAAATGGGCAAGTGGAAGTCACCAACAGAGCATTGGAAGGGATTTTGACTAAGGTGGTGAGCAGCAGTAGGAAAGATTGGGCAAATCGCCTGGTTGAGGCCACATGGGCTTACAACACCACCTGGAAGACCACAACCGGCTTCACACCTTATGAGCTGGTCTATGGGAAGAAAGCTTTACTGTCCATTGAATTTGAATACAACACTTTGAGGATGGCAACTCAGCTGGACCTAGATCTCAGCCATGCACAACAAGAAAGGTTATTGCAGCTGAATGGACTGGACGAGCACCGAATGCAGGCCCTCCTTCACTCAGAAGTGGTTCAACTTCAGAGAAAGGTGTGGCATGACCAACACCTCAATGACAAGCAATTCTAGCCAGGAGATTGGGCACTATTGTATGACTCCAAGCACAAAGATTTCAAGGGGAAGCTGAGAACCAGATGGCTGGGACCATATGCAGTGGAAAAATGTCATGACAATGGATCTGTTCTTATTCAGACCATTGATGAGGAGTCCATCCCAATGCTTGTCAATGGGCATCGACTGAAGATCTACAGGAAACCTCTCTCAAGACAAGAATTCATCAAAACTATGGAGAAATCAGTGTTGGTCATAGAGAAGGGTTCTGCCTCTGCTTTGGGCATACCCTGAAAGATCTAAAAAAAATAATAATAATGAAGATCCTTGGGTGAAAACCTTTCTGAGGCTCCCAAGGCAGGTGGTAGGGGTGAAAACCTCATTGAGGCGCCCCTATTGTCTTTCAAAAAAAAAGGGGAATTTGAAAAAGATCCTTGAGTGAAAACCTCTCTGAGGCGCTTAAGGCAGATGGCAAGGGTGAAAACCTCATTGAGGCGCCCCTGCTATCTTTCAAAAAAAAAAGAAAAGAAAGAAAAAAGAAAAAATAATAAGCAAAAAAGACAGGGACAACAAGTTTATAATGTGGAAATGCATGCAAGTTGCAGGTGTTCTATGAAGGAGAGGAGGTCTCTCAACTCAGAGTCAAGGATCCTTATCATGCTGCCAGGAGACCTCACCAGCACCTCCTCCAAGAATACTCATCTTCTCGAAGGTATGGGCACGATTTCATTACAGCTTAAGTCTTCTACAGGAAGATGCAGACTTTCTACAGGAAGGTGCAGACTTTCTACAGGAAGTTCTGTATTTCTACAGGAAACTTCCTGTAGAAGTTTGGGACGGCCCAGAATTCATTATATGAGGAGATCTAACGACCAAGGTTCGGTATGGATGCATGCAAGCTACCATTTTCTCCCTCACACACTGTTGTCACCTCCTTCTACCACCCCTATCGACATGCAATGAAGGTACCTGCACAATCAAGGCAGATCATTGAGATTCAAGAGAAAGCAATTTTTTTTTAATGAAAAAAACGCGGAGATGCCGTGCCATACCCATCCCAGCTATCTAAGAGCCCTGTGAGCATGATCGTGGGGCCACCGTCTTCACCGTGCAGCATGCACCCGAGGAGGAAAAACTGCTACAGGACATCCTGCAAGAGTCCCGTAGCAGTTAAGCCAAGTAGAGTGCACACCATTCCACCGCCTGCAACATGCAAGGATCACGCGGGCGCATGCAGCCGAAGCATCAAATTCATCGTCAGCGGCCTGTAAAGAGGAACCTCCGAACCTGTGCAATCACGCAGCAGCAAACAAATCGACTCATCATCGTCCAAAAGCCTGAAGAATCGTGTCGCGGCCGCACAGGTAAGTGCCTCGCCCTTTCTTCCGTCGAATTGCATGAATTTTACTTTGGAATGTTTGCGAAGTGTAAAGTGAATGGGTTGAGCGGTCGTATGGCCATTCGATTGGCCATGTCGACCAGTCAGTGGTCTAGTTGGATGTTTGAACGGTGGTCGTGGCAAAAAGGAACGGGCAGTGCACACGTGAGAGCCATCTAGTCGGGAAAAACGAGTTTTAACAGAAGTGACGGCGGCGGATCTGCGGGGAATGATGCGGCAGTAAGGGAACTCGCAGACGAATGATGGAGTGACGTCGTCCAACGGTCCGGCAGGGACAGCTCACCCCCGCACCACGGATTCCGCCGAATTCAAATCTAATCGGCTAGATTGCCACCCCACGCATTTATCATTCACCGTTTGAAAGTCGAGTGACCATCCGGATCCCTCTGCAGCTCGACACTCCAAGTCTTTGGCTGGTTGAACGCCTGTTCAGCAGCACAGAGAGCGCAGACCCACTGCAGTATCCTCTGGAATTCGCGCACTGCTTCTACAGGAAAGCTGTTTTTACAGGAAATTGGGTTCCTCACGTCAAAAGGTGGCGAATTCAAAAGGTAATCCTGAACCTTCCATGCAATTGGTTTTGAGGGTGGCAGAATCGACGTCTACAGTCTGGTCGTAAGAAATTTTGCAAATATTGTCTGATGTTGCATGAATTGTCGTCCTACAGGATGTGAGTTATAGTTAAGCCATGTTAAGGTCGTCGGGAGATAAGTTTTGTGAATTGTATGCATGGCAGAGGCGTAATTCTACGCTCTGTCCCAGTTAGCCAATTTTCTTCCGCACCCGCCACCTCCAGTTAACGTCGCAGGTTTTTCACCATGCCGGGTGGATTCATCAGAAGGGAATCAACCGACTCCTCAAAGCTAAGAGAAAATCCTGAGGTGGAGGAGCTCTTCACGCGAGCGCAATGGATATCATTCTGTGACAAATTGCAGGGCTATGACGACGAGGTGGTAGAGGAGTTTTTGCAAGCTCTGAGGCCGAAATCCAAAACATTGGCCACCGTTAACTTCAGGGGTTTGAGTCTCAGACTCACCCCACAATTTATCAGCCGAGTTACTGAGCTCCCAATGGGATTACCATGGGACAAAGAAGAAAGAAAATTGGGCCAACAGGCTATGAAAGAATTCTTTCCACCAGAGGAGGAATTCTCAGAAGATAAAAATGGGGTTCGTAGAACCAGCTTACTGCCACCGTGGAGCGAAGTTAGCCTGCAGATTATGAAGTACATCACCTGCGAAGGTCGGTTTAGCATTGTATATGGGTACCATTTTCGGTTACTCACGGAATTAAGGCACCAGATGGACCTACCTGTAGAAAACAAACTCAGTCTCCCCTACTTTCTACTACAGTCTCTGATTGAGTGTGCCACCAAGTTGAAAGAAGGCACACCAGACCAGGTAGCCCACCATGGACTCATCAAACTCCTCATGGAGGATGCGCTCCACACATACAAGGTTCCTCTCTCATGGGAAGCCTTCAGAAATTTGACCAAGGATGGTGATATAAAGATGCTGACCGAAGAGCTCGGTTCATCTAGCAGTGAGGAGAAAGAGTCAGTGTCTGCAGGGAAGAAAGAAAAAGGCCAGAAGACCACGACCACGGAGCAGAAGAAAAATCAAGAGAAGAAACAAGAGAAAAAGGGTGCCAAAGAGAAGGATGACACACCCATTTTGACAGCCAGAGAAAAAAGATTACAAAGCAGAGTGGACAAGACTGAGCAGGTCCACATCAACAAAGGCACCACGTCAGCAGCCGCAACCAAGTAAAAAAGTAAAACACCCTCAGCAAAGCAATCTAAAGTGGTGCCACCTGTCTCTACAGGAAAACCGAAACCGGCTTCTACAGGAAGCCCGAAATCAGCTGAAAAAGGGCCTTCTACAGGAAGCCCGAAATTAACTAAAACAGGGTCTTCTACAGGAAGCCCTGAAAAAGTGAAACCCAAGGAGAAGAAAGCTGACATTCTTGCAAGGGAGGCAGCAGCTGTGCTGGCCGCCCTTAGCACACCTCCTAAGCCAAAGGAGAAGAGAAAGAGGGAGACCCCTCTATATTTTAAAGCTCGAAGAAGTGTGAGAATAAAGACGGGCAAGCCATAGCCTCCGTCCAGCAGCCCAATCATTATCGAAGATGCCCCTACTTCGCCCAAGGAGAGGTCCCCCTCAAAGATATCAGTCACCTATGAGAGGGGGAGCCTGAAGAAAACTACCTGGAAGGATAGGTTGGACCAATTGGCCTCGAAAGCCCGGCTATAGGATGCTGAAGATGCTCTACAGGAAACTTTAGCCCGGCTTAAGGAAACAGAGAGAATGGAAGGAGAAACACCCTCATCACCACCGAGGGAGGGCGAAGTAGAGCCACCAAAAGAAGTGGAGAAAGAGCATATACCAGAGCCTAGCCCTCAGCCAAGTCTGAGTTCACATTACAACTTTTTAGAGGCTGGCAAAATTATACCTCAGAAATTTACTGTGCCACTGTTTTTTGCATTGGAGGAAGAAAGAGTCCGTACACACACGTGGATGAAAATAGCCAAGTCAAATGGTGTGGCAAACATAGGTCCCTTGCAAGAGCAGCTCAAGGAGGCCAGAAGTGAATTGTCCATGGCTAAACACGTGGCAAATTGCCAACGAGTGTTCCTACAGGAAGAAAACCAAAAGCTGAGATTGCAGCTACAGGAGCTAAGGACAGGGACAGGTACATCCTCCAAGGACACCACAGTAGAGCAGCAAGGCAAAAAGGAACTGAACACCGGTCTTGGGGAGCCAACCACACATCTACAGGAAGCAGAACAACAAGCACAAATTGAGGTGCAAGCTCTCAGACAATAGCTGCAGCAGAAAGAGGCACAATTGGCCTGCATGGCCAGTTGGGCCATGGATGCTATCCAATGCAGGCAGCCGGCCAAATCCTATGGCCTGTACCTGAAAGACCAATGGCTGCAATTTCAAATCAATACCTTGGCGCAAAGGGGTATCTCTCAGCTCCAAGACCCGCAGAAATTCACTGAGTTATGCAGTACCAGCTCATTAGAGGATAAGGCCAAATTAGCGGAGTTTTACCTCCATAATTTGGCCCTGCCTAATGTAGCTTCATGGGATCCCAATACGACCTTGGGAGATATGCAATTAATGGCATTTGCCTCATGGCTGAACCATGAGGACAAAAGAACAGTAGAAGCCAAAGCGGTCATGAACCGAGAGTTGAATGAGCCATTGCTCATCAGACCAGAACCAGGGGATCCAGTTGCACTAATCTCGGCACACCAACATTTGTCCGCTGACCCTCAAGCTTCATTGAGATATATGGATCAATAGGCCCAAGCCATAGCTCATTTTGAAGACATGGAGAGACTGTTAGGAGACAACGCTGTCCAAGCATGCACCCGCAGATGGAATACATTGGCCCACAGTCTGAAAATCCGAGAGTATCATACCCCAACTCGGATGAGGGAAGCTCTGGTACGGGTGGCCCTCTATAAGAAATCCATGCAAAACCTCCAGGCCAACTGGATTGGCCTTAAGCTAAGCCTACCACTGCTGCTAGGATTGATGGAAGGCAGCACAGAGAAAGATGATAATGAACAGTGGGAAGAGGTGAACAGAAAGGCTGGGTTTCATATCAGCAAGGAGGACACTACTACAGAGGCTTGGGATGTAAGGGTGGCAGTAAAGGCAATGAAGGATGAAGAGTTGGACTAGTTGCTCAAGGATGAGAAAATACTTTAGCTGGGGATCGGTGATGAGCTCCAAATTTTGGTAACATTTTGGGTTCATTTGGCCTACTTACCTTGCTCAACCCTTCATTTTTTATCACTTATGCATCATTTCTTAGTATATTCATGTTATTTGTAGGAAGGAGGGCAGTCATTATGCCTATGTGGCTAATACATGTTTATTTCAGGTTTTTTGACATTAAATGGAGCAAAACCACGCAGATGGAGGCAAGGAGACAGCCAAGGTGGCATTGCGGTTTTGTAGGAAGGTTGTCCACAGCCTTGAATGACCTTCCTCGTGATCTCCACCCCAACTCCGAGCTCCAACAGCTATCACCACCGAGCTAGAAGGCAGCCAACGGATTCTAAAGGAACATCAGTTTACTTTTAGTTGGACAGCCAAGCCCCACTAATTTAGGAGGCCAGCTTGGCCCTCATAATGTATAAATCTTGAGGCTGTAGCCTTCGATGAAAACTTTTGAACCTTTGTTGCAGATTTTGAATCACGAGCTATAGCTCTGTTTTGTTCTTTGTAAGCCATTTTTGGCATGTTGTTAGACTTATGATTATGATCTTTTAATAAAAGGCAGGCAGATTTGAGTTCAATTCTGAGTTCTTAGAGGAGCTATAGCTCTCAGGTTTGGGCCCAACCTGAGAGCAATAGGCCTCCTTTCTTTGTATTGTTACTTGTCTTTTCTTCAACATCATATTTCTTGTCCTTTACATGCACTTGGAAACACAGTTTGCTGATTCGGATTTCTTGGTGTGGTTACATAGGTTAGTGTTATGAACAAAGTTGCTTTCAGTAGTTTAGATTAGAGTAAGGATTGGAGTTAATCAGAGTTTGAAAAAAGGTTGAATGCACACTCACTTTCACCTCTGTTTGGGGACCGAAAGTGCAGACCATGCCAACTACCAAAAACACTGTTTTATATGTTCATGCAAGCTTTAACGCAATAATTTCAGTTGTAGGAGTGTCCATGCACTTAGATTTTGTGGAGTAGCTCTTTGTTTCAGCACCATGCACGATTCTCCCTTAACTTACATTGTTGTTCTTTGGTTTTTAATAAAACAGTGAGAGTAGATTGATGACATTTCGGTGATACTCAAGACAGAGGAGATTTGTTCCATTTACACTGCGCAGCACCACTTTATCATTTCCTTATCCTTCTCAGCCGTGCCTAAGCCATCTCCTTACCTCCCAGCTAGATCATTTTCCCACCAACTCTTCTATTATCCACGTTGTTTTATCTTTTCGGCCTTCCATTGCCTCCACCCTTCTATCGACCAACCAGCTTTACACACCCCCTCTCCATCTCATCTCTCTGTCCATAAGCCATCACAAGCTCCCCTCTCATCCTACCTATCCACCCATACAGCTCATTCACTCCTCCATCACCCAAAACTCCGATTGCAGAACATCCTGTAGAAGTTAGCAGACTTCCTGTAGAAATCCCGAGCTTCCTGTAGGATCCCCTGCAGACATCCTGTAGAAGCTTGCAAACACGATTGCCAGGCATCTGAACGTTGTGAACTTCTGTGGAATGATGTTAGGGATCCCCTGGAACCTCTCAGAGTCCTCCTGACCTTTTCCAAGCCTTCCTCCCCTTGAACTACCCCTGCACAGTCAAGACCCAGTAAGAAGCACAGTCATAATAACTCCAACCACTTGAGCAAAAATACAAAAACATGTTCTCTTCGGATGAAAGTAGTTTAGACTCATGCATCTCATCTCACTAGAAGTAATGGCATCATTTTTAGAAGTTGCATTCCCACCATTGCATCGTAAGGATTAAGCTGGTCAAATTAGGGTTTACTAGGGTTTCCATGTTTTGTTGGATTTCAGTTCATTCTTGCAAAGTAGGTTAATTTCCTTTGAGATAGCTTTCGTTCATCACTTAAAAAGCTTCTTCTGAGAACATATAGAAGTTGGCTTGAGCCCTAGCGGACTTGTGCCAGCTGACCAAGTGACAGCTACGACAAGAGCTAGTACTTGTGCATACAGCACCGTCGCTTCCAAGTTTGTTACAAAATACCAGGTTGATAAAATTAGAGAAGGAAGCTCCAGGAGTTGTAGCATTATTGCTACAATACTGGAGCCCACCAATCAGATCTTACAATCTCCTTGATTGTTTCAAACAATAAACTAAATCTAGACGAGGAGGTTTTCAGGTCAATTTCTTTTGGATCTGATTTCTTTTTTATATTTTGTCAAATTTTGTAATTAAACATTCCAGAAATTGTGGATCTCAAAACTAATGTATTTTTTGTATAAACTATATGGAAAAGTAGAGAGAAGGGTTGGTTTTTTGGCACAAAAATACTTTATTATGTACTTTTTATTTTGATATTTATAAAATTTCCAAGGGAGAAGTTTTAGACTCACATATCTATTATCCCTTTGTTATGTTTATCAGTAAATGTTCTTTGTGATGTATGCCTTCTTAGTAAATCTCATGATTGTTATCTCTTCATGTTTGAAACACAGTTTGTAGAATAATGGAATTTATATTTGATGCTCTATTGTTTTTAGTTTCAAATGCTCGATCTTATCCTCTAAAATTACACATATTTCATTTATTTGCTTTGTGTAATGGGATGTTTCTTCCTTCTGCTTACCATATGAATATCTCGAAGTCTAAATAAACCATGAATATGCCTTTGATCCCTATCTGCCTTACCTCTAGTTATTGGAAATTTCCATAAGATCAATCCCATGAATCCATGCCCAATGGTTAAAGTTACCATTTTTCCAACCAATCCCATAATTTTTACAAATTAAATTTGGCCACTTAGAGTATTAGTGACCTAATACTATAGTGAACTTCAGTAGGAGAGTCATAGAGAGTTCCCTCTCTAGTTTGAAGGACCAACTTTCAATCCTAAAGTGGTTTGAAGGTTTCCTTGGTTTTTCTCCCCACAACCAGGGTAATTTATGAGTGATAACATCTTGATATTGTTGCCAAGGATGTGAAGCCTCAAGTCAAAAATTTGAAGAACTACCTTGAATATATATGTCCTTTGGTTGTGAACAAAGGACATACACAAAAAGCTTTCACATCATTCAACTGACGACTCCACTCTCAGTAGGATGTAGAAATCAAAGTATCATTGGCGACTCCATTGGATCAAGATGAATCCACAATATGAAGGGTACATTCCTATGAATCATGCTTATATTCCAGGCTTTCCAAATTGTATTCTTCACATAGATTGGAGAACATATCTACCAATAATCAGAGATCAGAATGGGGATGATGTTGCTCTTCATTTGGCTAAATTTCACATGCACATACGTAAGCTAGGGGTTGAATTTCATGAGGATTGTTTGAAGAATATGTTTATGGAAACCTTAGAATAAAATGCATGATCTTGGTATGAAGGATTTCCATATACTAGTCTATATTGCCTTGAAGATTTCTATTTGAACTATAAAGAAAGACACCCTTCTATAGTGTTGGTTGAAAGTTTTTGTGCAAATTTTGAAAATTGTTTTTAACACATGGGAATGGACGTTGATGATGAATACCTTATGGGTGATGAAATCAAAGAAGAGTGTTTTGAAATTCCTTCTCTCTGGGAAGAACTAGTAGATACTAGCTACCATGATACTCAGGATAATTCCCAACGAGCATTTATTTCTCCCCTGGTTGAAACTGAAATAGATTAGCATCTCAATGATGAAATCCATGTTACATCCCATGATATTAATGATAATTTGCAACATATTTATCAATTTTCATGTCACTGAGATTGGGATGAAGACTTTCTTTCAAGATGTCCTTCATGTCATTCATCTACTAAAGTTTTTCCTCCTAAAGAAACCAATGAAAATATGATTCTTTTGAAATTGTATCCATGGAAAATTTTAGCAGTAATCCCATCCATGATGATAGCTACCTTGAGTTGCAAGAAAATAGTGAAGAAGAGAAAGGTGTTTTATATCTTTTGGATGCTACAAATTTGTTCATAATTCTTTCTCTCTTAAATTGACATATCCAGAAATTTTTAAAGATAAAAATCACATTCTTGTTGAAATATGTGAAGGAGCATTTTTAGGTTGTTCCCAAACACATAATATTGTTGTCCCTTTTGAATGTTTTCAAGAGTATATATAAAGCCTTTTATTGCCATAGATGATGTGAAATATGAACATATGGCCCCCTTGCATTTGGAAAATGATTTTGAGTTGGATGACATAGAAAAACCAACACTATAAATGAAGAGAGTGAATTTCTTTTTTTTTAACATAGAAAAACCACTACAAGGATTGGATTCAAATTTTGTTTTGAGTTGTTGCTTTCTACCTTTTTCTCTCTGCTCAAGGAAGGTGTGAGAATAATTCCTATGAGTAACCATATCATTTCATGGTTACATGTAAATTATATATCATTTGATTGAGCAATCATCAAATAGATTGGAGTAGGAACTGGTATGAAACAAGCCTATTTGGGCTGGCATCTCTTTAAGTAAGTTTTTCAACGTTCAAATTTTAGTTTGAGTTTTGTTCAGTTGCATTATGAGTTGGTTGTAGGTGAGGTCACAGATTTTAGATTTGGAAAATGAATTGATTTTTAGAGTTCGGGAGCCGCCCAATGACTAGGCACTTGATCTACGAGGTCCTTTGCTACCTCTCAAGGCGATATCATCCCCATTGGAGCTAAATGTTATCACATTCAAAGTTTGGTGATAGTTTAATTAGGGCCCAAAGACCAAGAAAATCAATAGGGTAAAACAAGCTCCAACAACCAATATGGACCTCTTGTTAGAGGCAGCAAAAAAATTGAAATAAATATTTCAAGACAACGCTGCCAAATGTTTCGTCAATGACATTTTTTCTTTGTCATGACAAAACGTTGTCAGTTAATCTATCATTATCATAATTTGCCCTATTTTTGGTAACCGTTGATAAAAAAATTTGTCAACGTTTTTACAGTTTTCACCTCCACGACATATTCCTAGTTGATATGTTAGTGCCTGAATAATTGGAATATTTTGAGGCTGCGATAAAGAGAATGGTTAGGATAAAGATCTCTAAGATCATTTTTACACAGTAATTATCATTTTGGTTAAATCAAGTCAATGACCTAAGGAAGAGTTGTGGTGTTTATAACGTTAAAAAAAATAAGGATTTTTCATAGTTTTAGGAGACTTTCCAACTACAACTCCATCTTTTTGCTACAATAGTTCATCATGGATCATCATTTAATGTTAACACATTTTCGTTTTTGGGATTTTTTTTGGCTAGAATTCTTGTTTTGAGGTCACAATTCCCATTTGACCGGTAACATTGTTTAGTGGGTAGGAGGTGGTTGCAAAGTTATATTGAAGCCAAGGTTCAACACTAGACCTTTGGAGATAAAGTTAGAGGCTATGATACAAAGTGGTTTCAAAGTGAAAGTTCAACACTGGACCTTTGGGATTAAAATTTGTATCTCTAATACAAAGTGGTACCAGGGCCTACACTCAAAATTGGACCTTCAGGATTAAACTTTGGAGCTTTGATACATAGTGGTATCAAAGTGAAGGTTCAACATTAAACCTTTGGGATTAAAATTTGGACCTCTGATACAAAGTTGTATTAGTGCAAAGGTCCAACACTAGACCCTTGGGATTAAAAATTGGAGCTTTGATATAGAGTGGTATTAGATCCAAAGTTTGACACTGGGCTTTGGGGATAAAGTTAGATGATCTCCTGAAGAGTGGTATCAAATCCAAAGTTTGACACTGGACCTTTGGGGATAAAGTTAGAGGCTCTCATGAAGAGTGGTATCATGGCTTAGTTTCAGCACTCAGACTAGATGGGCCTTGAAAGGGAAAGTTTAGAGCTATGTTACAGAGTGAGATTAAAACAAAAGTTCAATACTAGAACTTTGGGGAATGAAATTGAGATCAGAGAAATGGAAAAAATTTAAACTACTATTTTCACTAGATGTGTGCTTACAATTGACATGAATACTAACCTTGATATAATTCTAATGTGTTATTTCATCTTCTTCATCTTCCACCCACATAGGAAAATATTCCTCAACCATAGGTTGATCAAGCGATATAGTACATGTTACTTTTAGTATTTCCCCTTGATGATATTAATATGACCACCTCTACAGATGAGATAAGCATATGTTGTAGCTAACCAAGGTCTCCCCAAAATTAGTGGATATCCATTTGAACTTAATCTTCAATTGTAGAACTAGGAAATTAGTGGGGTACTCCCAAGAGTCTATAGAAACTATGACATCTTTTATTATACCTTCTAGCTTGATTGTAGATCTATTGGCTAGTTGGAGCATAGTATGGGTTACTCGTAGTGAGTCCTAAAGGTTAAGTTTTATCATGGTTTCCCTGGTCATGATGTTAATAGTAGTTCCTAGATCAATCAAGGTGTTTGGGAATACTATTTGATTGATATACATTTCTACAACAAAGCTACTAGGATCCAAGTAATTAGGAATAATCATCCTCCCAAGCATTTGATTAGCTAGTTGTCCAATGAAATTAATTGTGGGCGTATCCATTCTTTATCTCCCATGCCTTCTTAGACATTCTTCTTTGGTAAATTTATTATATATCTAAACATCTTTGATGGCCTATAATAGTCGTATTATAACACATAAATTCTTCAAGTCCATAGGAGTTCAACTTTGTTAGGAGTATGTGTCATTTTAATGGTTAATCTCATAGGGAAAGGAGGAATTTGATGAGGTAGAGGGTGCTCTACCTCCTTTTTAGAATCTTCTTATGGGGAACACTAAGGAATTTCTTGTAGTACCTTCTGTGATCTACGATTTATCTCTTGAACTAGGAAAGGATAAGTGTGGTAAATAGTCTCACTATTATAAATAGGTTGCTCTTGTTTATTCTTGGTATTTGGGTTAGGCTAGGTAGGAAACTAAGGCTACTTTGTTGGAGCAGTATTTTGAGGCAGGCTGCACTATTGAGGAGGACGTATTTGTTAGTTTTTCTTAGGGATATTTTGTTCTTTTCTTTATATAATTGCATTTCTTCATTTGCATATTAAATTTACCCCATAACATCATGTCATTATTCGGTTTTACAACAATATTCAACAGCATATGCAATTATATAGAAAGAACAACATCATCATTAATGCATAGAAACATAAAGGAACAATATAAAAAAATAATTGACACATAGAGACACCAAGATTGGTTGAAGGCCAGGGAAAAACCCATTATGGGGAAAACCATTTCAAATTCTTCTTCTTATTAGATTGTTACTAAATGATTCAACAAAAGAGAGTAGAATGATCCATGTCTTCAACTATAATCCTATCCATAAAAATTAACTAAAAAACATCATGAGATAAACCCAACAATGCTAATACTCAAAACCCTGATTTAGAAGCCTGCGGTCAACTGCTATTGTCTATGGTCAACTAAGGAAATCTTTAGTCAACTGAAAAATTCAAA
This sequence comes from Pinus tabuliformis, assembly GCA_031772625.1. Taxonomy (NCBI): domain Eukaryota; kingdom Viridiplantae; phylum Streptophyta; class Pinopsida; order Pinales; family Pinaceae; genus Pinus; species Pinus tabuliformis. The sequence continues at coordinate 602,355,923 of CM062815.1, forward strand.
CCTTAGGTCCCAAACACATAGAGAGAGTGTTGTGGGTGCAGCTGAAACCCTTCAACTGCACACATAGGTCTGCATGCTTGTGGTTACAACCGAAATTTCCTTGTAGCATACATGAGTTGGAAACCAGAACCTTAAAACACACGTGCAAGCTTCAGACCAATCTCAGACCTTTACGAACCAATCTTCGCGAATTTCCTCAAACCTATGCGAGTCAAAACTAAAGAAGAGAATAGAAGAATGATTCATGGTGATATCCAAATGAGTTTGAGGTCACTTGTATTTATAGACTTCCAGGGGTTTCCAATTTGCAATTCAATTCATGTGTGTGTTTATATGTGTGTGTGTGTGTGTGTGTTTCATTCTTGATGGGTTTTGAGTATGCCTTAAAATTGTTTTTGTTTAGCTAAGAGTTCATTTTCCTCAGATGTAAGGAAATAGGTTAATGGTCTAAGACTTAGAGGCATTTGATAGGAGTAAAAGCTTGCCTCCTTACTGGCCACTAGCAAGGTAATTCCAAGTAATGCGTTTTCCTTAAATAACAGTGATGAGTCAACCTACATTTATAGATTTCATTTAACTATAATTATTCCATGACTAGTTTGAAGAGTGAATGATGATAGATTTTATATATATATATATAGATATATATATAATTATTTTCACTTACAATAATTTTAATTAAAATATATAATATTAAAATAAATAAAATGGTAGGAAAAAAATAAAGTAATATTAATATAAATAAAATGGTAGATCGTAAAGTGATGCCCAACTTTGTCCGAGAATTAGCAATAAAATGGTCAATCGCAGGGTGATGCCGAACTTAGCTAAGCCCAACTTCTTCTGAAAATTAGCTAAACCCAATTAAAAGGCGAAAAAAATAAAAATATTATTTTAAAAGTAAAATAAAATAAAAAGAAATGAAATGGTAGAGTTACAAGAGAATGTTTTGCCCAACGTGGTCAAAATATAGGGGAAGATATAAGGGAAGACCAGAAATATTTCATTTTGCGAAAAAGTAAAATCGGAGGTCTAATTGAATTTGGCCAGTGCTAGGTAAGGTTGAAGTATTGACATTATTTATAAGACTTCTAGTCGAACATAATTTTAAGATACAAATTGTGACATTAACATAAGAATATCCCCATGTGGACACGAATATTGAGGATAACTTGGCTGTCACAGTACTCTTATGTTTGGTATCCATCAATGTATGACTGCGCGGAATAGCGCAGAATAGTCTTACATTACTATTTAGAAATTAGAACTGTTCGACGGCCCTAGAAAGTACAGTTATCTTTGTTCCAAATGACCTCAAGCTCCTCATGCTCCTCTATGACAGAGAACAAAAATAATTCTGCCATGTGATTAATGAAAAAAATCTGTGAATCTGAATACTGAACTGGTACCTGACGGCCATAGAAAGTACAGTCATCTTTGTTCCAAATGAGCTCATGCTCCTCTATGACAGAGAACAGAAATAATTCTGCCATGTGATTAATGAAAAAATTGTGATTCTGAATACTGAATTGGTACCTGACCAAGGGAGGCACTGATGGGAAAATTCATATATTGATATCCCCAGTGCCCATCCATGTACCTATTATTCCCGAGAATTTAGGACAGCAAAAGGTTCGATTCGCGATGCTAATTCTATGGCGCAGCCTCGTTCTGATAGCCTTGATCTCCCTCGCCCCACCCCTTTTTCCTGCAAAACTCGTGGAGGATCGTCGACATACCACATTCCTCTTCGACGGATTCAATGGAACGAACTTGATGTTGGAAGCTGATGCTTCAGTTCTCCAATCTGAATCCGTCCTCGCCCTCACAAATCACTCGCATGAGTTCCTGCTCGGCCGAGCGCTGTATGCAATTCCTGTACAGATGAAAAGCAATGAGACGCTTTCCTCCTTCAGCACTACCTTCGTTTTCTCCATGGTGCCTCCTCTCTCTAACGCAGGGGGAGACGGAATAGCCTTCTTCATGACACCCCACACGTCTCCCATGGGTGCTCTGTCCGGTGAGCATATGGGTTTGCTTAACCTCACCAGCAACGGGCAGCCATATAATCATTTATTCGCAGTGGAGTTTGATGCTATCACGAATGTGGAATTCAAAGACCCCGACGGAAACCACGTGGGCGTGGACATCAACAGTCTCATCTCAGTCCAGACCGAGACCGCCGGCTATTGGAATGGTGCGGAATTCCATGAACTCAACTTCAGGAGCGGACGGAACATACAGGCCTGGATCGATTACGATCATCTTCAAAGCCGCCTCAACGTTACCGTTACGGTGGCCGGCTTGCCGAGACCGCAGAGGCCGTTGATATCTGTGCAAACCGATTTGCAGGATATTGTGGAAGAGAAGATGTTTGTGGGCTTTTCAGCGGCAACGGGACTGTTTGTGGAAGACCATTACATTCTCGCGTGGAGCTTCACAACCCAAGGCACGGCGCCGCCCCTCGATGTTTCTCGTCTCCCTTCATTTGCCAACGTATATTCGGAACCTCTGAGCCAGGGATTCATAGCCGGTGTCACTGTGGTTTCTGTGCTTCTCTTCTCGCTGGCGATTGCGGCGGCCATGTTTCTGAGAAGAACAATAAACAGCGAGGCGAGCGAAGAATGGGAGCAGGAGTACTGGCCCCATAGATTCGCATACAAGGAGCTGAGTATCGCCACGCAAGGGTTCAGGGACGAGAACCTTTTGGGGTACGGGGGATTTGGCATGGTTTACAAGGGCGTTCTCCCCAGTAGCGGCCAAGAAGTCGCAGTGAAATGTATAACGACCGAGTTCACGGAAGGAATGAAAGGGTTTGTTGCAGAGATCTCAAGCATGGGGCGCCTACGGCACCGGAACCTGGTTCAACTCCGGGGTTGGTGCCGAAGGCATACACAGCTATTCATCGTTTATGACTACATGCCCAACGGCAGCCTGGATAAATTCATCTACGGGAATCCAACGACAGTCCTGCCGTGGCATCGGCGATACGCGATCCTCAAGGACGTCGCTGCGGGGCTGCTGTATCTGCATGAGCAATGGGAGAAGAGGATTGTCCACAGAGACATCAAGCCGAGCAACGTGCTGTTGGATTCGGAGCTTAACGGACGGCTTGGTGATTTTGGGCTCGCTCGGCTGTATGACCACACTGAGAATCCGGAGACGACACATGTTGTAGGAACGGTGGGGTACATAGCGCCGGAGCTGATACAGACGGGGAAGGTAACTCCCAGCTCGGACGTGTTCAGCTTCGGTGTTCTGCTGTTAGAGGTTGCTTGCGGGAGGAGTCCAGTGGATTCGTTGGACGGCTCGGAACGGATAATTTTAGTGGAGTGGGCGCGGGAGCTGTACACGGAGGGGAGGCTGCTGGAGGCGTCGGATTCAAAGCTGGCCGCGAAGGGTGGATATGATGAGGGCGAGATGGAGAAGGTGCTGAAATTGGGGTTATTGTGTTCTCATCCAGAGCCTGAGAGCAGGTTGGGCATGCGCCAGGTTTGCCAAATACTGAACGGCGAAGCTCCAGTTCCTTGTGGATGGTAGGACACCTCGAAATTTCGGGATTATCCATTTCCAAGTTGGAAAAGCAAAGGATACTTTTATTTTTTATATGATATTTTATTTTTCCATGCGGGCCCTGCGAGTACACTGCTATTGTTGCTGGTCGATGGTTCAAATCCGGGGAAGAGAGCATGCCGTTGCTCAAGTTATTTCTAGGTATGCCGGGGATTTCGCAGCAATCTGTTGTTACAAAACATAGCTCTGCCCTGTCTACTTGCTCCTACTAAACAGAGTTGAAAGCTCTGAGCGTTGGAATTTGAAATCCAAATTCCTTCCTTAAATTTGAAGGTCATAACGTTTTTTATTGAACATTTTAGTTAATTCTGTGATGAGTAGGCTTCATTTGTAACGGTATGCGATTCGTAAATGGACAGTGATAATAATTGCTTTCGAATTCAACTCTCGCGATAATATTATTTTATGATATTTGAAAACTTTGCGGTGGTTCCACCTGTTCCAGATATTTCTTTTGGAGATGGTGTTCATATTTTATTGTTTTGGAGGTGGTGTAAATATTTTTGGTTAACCGGAGATTGTTATTTTCCCTCCTATTTTTTTATTTAGTCACATAAAAATAAGTTTATCCACATTACTGATAATGCTCATCCAGTTCTGAAAAAATATTTATTTGATCGATAGGATTTTTTAAATGGTTATTAAATTAAAATTTTATTTTGGCTAGAAAATTTATAACAGTGTAGATATAATTTATGATTTAAAATAAAGGTGGGGTATGATTTAAAATTGTTTTTTTCTAAAATTTAGAGGCAATCTGTATTCATCATAGATTATCAATGGGCTATTTCATGAGATGAGGTTTTGATTGAGGTGGATATTTGTGGCTATCTATCTAATCTAGTGGCTCAAAGCACAATTCTCCATCTTGACAATTTTCTACAATTTTTCAAGCCTTCAACTTCTGGGGTTGTTTTGAGGCCATAAACAACATTTTTTTGATATTGCAGAGCCCATCTATGGCTGCAAGTTCTTGTTTGGGCCTAGTTGAAATCAATGTTTTAAAAACCGAAACTGGTGACCGATCGGTCCACCTAATGAACCGGGTTACCGACCGGAACCACTCGAACCAGGACTGGTTAGGTCTAAACGAATCGGTTTTAGAAAAATACATTGAATAATTAATTTTTAATGAAACAAAACTATTTTTAAGATTTAAAACCATGATTCCAAGCCAATAGAGACAAAATATGCAAAGTTTGCTCATTTATATACCACGTAAAGGTGAATGTATCAAAATGGCACCGAGTGCAATACATATCATCGACAAAATAGTAAAATACATAAGCAATGAGGCTCTAAATGGCCTATAAAGTCCAAAAACAATGTTGCAAGCTGAGTGTACACATGATCAATCATCAAGTTCATAACCACTACTAGACACAGGATCATCATCAGGAGCTACATAGACATCATCTAGTTCAGAGTCTGAGGATGCCTCAGCCTGATCTGCAACCTCAGTAGCAATGCCACCAATAACAATAGAAGTGGACCTAATGGACTGTTGAACTGATATATGTTGGTTTAAGTTCAAAGAAGTTGCCAAATAGATTTTAGGTTTTGTACTGAAAATTAGAAACTAGTCCTAGAACAGAGATCAGCGTAAACCAAAGAAAAAGAAATGGCAAGTCATGTTGAAACTTCACACAAATAAATCCAAGTATTGCAAGTAAAATATATTTTTCATATCCATAACTAAGCAAGCCACAAAAGTTGAGTTTTCTATCCACGCCGTTATATTCAATCATAACAGTATTGCATATCAGGTAGTAGTACAAAGTTTTGATGACCATTATGCAAGTACACATTGCATGTTACTATTATATGTACATTTTGAGATTTGCTCCTGCTATTCTGTAATACTGAATACAAAAGCTCCTAACGCTTCTAGAATTTTTAAATCACCAGGCTTCTCCTAAAAGCACTTCATTATTCATAGATTAAGCTTATCAAACAAATGACTTTGCAGTTCATATGTTTTATATATTTTAACACTATAAACTATTGACAAGCATACATCTATCACAAATTGGGCAATAGCTGATATATACCTATCAAACGGATTTTGGCAAGATGACCATAACTTTTTCCACAATTGTTGTTATTGTGGTAGAAAAGAAATTCAGATTTCTGGTCAATTATAGAGAAAGTTATTTGATAGGGCTTCTTAGTTATTTTATTTTCATACACGAGTGGCTCCATCCCTTGTAGATTCTATTTTTTCAGAAGGGACAGAGCATCCCGAGAGTTTGCCTTCCCTTTGTATATTTGCATATTTGAAGTTTTGATGAGCATAAAGGATTTAGGAAGTCATATGTCACAAGACCTCAGTATTGAAGTATTTAAACCTTGCAAAAGTTTCCAAAATGAGCATCTCATACTAAAGGTATGCATAGATTTTGTGCAAGGAATAGATTCTTGCATAAATCCAAATTCCACAGTTACATTCTCACAGATACACCCACTTTGTCAATCAAAACGGTTTTAAGGCCAATAATGCTGTAAATTGATCTGCCAAATATTCAGATATCATATCAGTCTGCAGTAAGATTTAATTAAAAAAAAGGCCTTCACACCACAGTTAAGTTAAAATTCTTCAGCACACAATAACTGTCCTAGTCTAATTTCTAATCTACCTACTCAGAAAAACAGAGAACTGAAATCTTCTATCAAAACTGCAATTTGAACGCTACTAGATAATATATACCAAAAGACATTCTACTGATGAAAGTGGCATCAAGTACACAGACCCTAAAGTCGCTGTGTGGGTCCTCCGCGGCCATGGCAGTTAACCGGCCGGTTTAGGATGGAACTGGACGGTTTGACCACAAACCGACCGGTTCCATCCTAAACCAGCAGGTTAGGACCGGTTAGGGCTCAAAACAAGCGAAATGACCTTGCTGACCGAGTTTTTCAGCGAGTTTGGACCGGTGGCCTTGCTGACCGATCGGTTTGACTGATTATTGGTTAGGACGACCGGTTTTAAAAACACTGGTCAAAATGTGTACTTCTCCTCTAGACCTTTATAATAAGCCACCAAGGATGCCAAACAAAAATAATGTGTACTTCTCCTCTAGACCTTTCTAATAGGCCACCAAGGATGCCACACAAAAGTCATAGGTAAAAGTTATGACTTTGAGAATTTGACTTACCAACCAACCCCATTGTGGCCCACAAATATCTTCGAATTTCATCTCCTAGGATTAGGTTTTTTAATGTGTAGGGTTTCCTGATTGTTATCTTATCTTTAGAAAGGTATTTTAGGTACCACCATTCGAACGAGTTTGTTTCATTTCAGCATTTTATAATTTCAATCCATTCCAATTATTAATAGAAGTCAATTTTTACCATATTGTATTTCATTTGGTTTCATTTATAAATGCACATCTAGTTTTCCTTCAATAATGATAATGAGTCTATTTGTATTTGCAGATGAGAGTTAATGATAATTATCTCCATTACTAATTTAACAAAAAAAAACTAGGATATATATTTTCAATATTGAAAAAACTATAATAAATACATTTTCTTATTATTATAAACCTATTTTTAATTAACTTCGTTTTACCTATATGACTTAACTGCACCCACCTACCTACCAACCACTAGCATCAATTTTTTTGTTAATGTTTCCATGACAATATTGTACTTCATTTCTGCAAAGACATAGATTATCTATTAAACACAAACTTGGATGATTATCTACTAAACACAAACTTGGACTTCCTATAATCCTATGGAAGTGCTTTAGGATGTTGTCATAAAAACCATCCATCATCTTGGAAACATTTTTAAAAGTTAGTTGGTCAATATATTTTTAAAGATAGTATATCTTTCACGTTTGAGAGCATTATATTTCGCACTTGTCTTTAGTGAGACTTTTTGAAAGCTTTTCCGATGGGATTTTCTAGTCTAATTTCTCTAAAATCTGGTAGAAAATGACTGAAATCACAAGCTTGATTAGTAACCCGTGCACAATCGATGTGCCCTAGAGGTTTTTAAGGGTGTTGAATCCATATTGAAATCACAAGCTTGATGAGTAACCCTTGCACAATCAATGTGCCCTATAGATTTTTGAGGGTGCTAAATCTATATATACAGTAAAAAAAACCATTTTAAATAACACAAATCAAGATTTCACCTCAATTTTTTTCCACAGGACTCCAACACTGGGAAGTCCAAAAAGCCGCACTAAAGACAACTCCTTATATTTCAAGTCTCATTATTTGACAAATTGAGAGTTTGAACTTCAAATTGTTTATGTAAATTTTTAAGTTTTAGATGATTGTTTTCTTATATTTCTCTTAATTAAAAAATAAAATCTAGGTTTGCATAATCATAGAATACATGCAATAATTAGATGTATAGCTAAAAATTATTAATAAAAGCATAAACATGATACATCAATAATTACTCCCTCAAATCTTCTTTTTATTTAAATATTTCAAGATTATAGGGAAACCTACACATGTTATCAAACTAATAGTTGTATGGTGTATATAAAATTTAGATCTGCAAATAATAAAATGAATCTATATGTTGGACAACTAAGAGTTTGCTTACTTTGGCCTACTTATCGACCTCAACTCATTTAGATCTCTTAAGTCTTCTTGGTGTACAAAAATGTGTCTGTCTAGTTCTCACATCTCTTTCTCATCTCTTCTTATTTATGTCTTGAGAGATATAGCTAATCTCCTCAATCCTAGCAATTAATTTCTCAAATTTTAGCAAACAATCTCCCAAACATTAACTACTAATTTCCTCAATCCTAAAAACCACCTTGCCCCGATAATGAGGTGTATGAATAAGATTAGAACAAATATAACTATTAATATATTAGAATCTCTAAAATAACTTATTTAAATCTCTAAGACTATGGAGAATATAGGAAAATTTCACTTTCATTATATTTATTTAAGTGAAATTATAAGATGATATTATTTCCCACCTTTACTAAGTGGTCACTAGAAGTCTCGAACTAATTCTTGCATATTCACACCTAATGTGTGCAAGAATCTCTTGCTCAAGCTATATTTCTCAACACTCCCTCTTAGCAAGGAAGGTATTCTGCACCAATCCAAGTCTGTCTCTGAACGTTTCAAACTTCTTTTTTGTTAAGGGCTTGGTCAAATTGTTAGCTACTTATTGATAAGTGGGTATATACTCGATATTTTATTATAGAGAATATAAAATAGAATCAAGAAATAAAAAAGTAATTATGCTCCAAGATGATGGGTGGTGTCTAAAGACACTATTACACTTAAGCATAATGTGTTATGATAAGAACATCACAATGCATTATAATAAATTCAATATACTTGATCCATCCAATTTTATTTGATACAATATTTGGTCCATAGGGTCCTTCATTTATAGTTTTCAAATTTAGCCAACTTTTTTGAATTGTGGAATATTTAGTCCACAAACTAGCGTCGATAGTTTAACCTATTTATGTGAAACTCCATTTGTTTTTTTGCTTAGTTAATTGTTCTAATTGATTCAATTCTCATTGGATAATATACTACCCCAGTCAACTCGACCATCCAATTGATTTCTTCAACTCAATGGACTCCTTAAACCACTCATTTGACTCCACTAGTCAAACATTCAACTGACACATCAACTAATCCATTGGTTGCACTTTTGATTATTGTGTTAGTCAACTACTTGAATAATTGTCTTTTTTTAGCCGAAAATTCAACAGGTTGTCTCCAAAAGCTACAGAGGTGTGACGAATCAACATAACATTGGGTTCCAACACCCCCTACCTTGATCTCGACTTACGTAGGAATGCAACAAAATACATATATAAACATAAACACAGAGATGCAAAATCAATAAATCTTCACTTCATTAATATCAAAGAACTGAAAGATGATTACAAGCAGAATGGAAATAAACTAGCTCGGGTGATGGTAGCTTATCTCTTAGAAGAGATGTGGTAGCTACATGTCACTAAACTATATTACAATGAGGCTCAAGGGCATTTTCATTATTGACTAACAAAAGGAAATCTTAAACAACCAAAACCCTAACCCCAGGAGATGGAACACTAAGAGTTTGTGGGCCCCATTGGGGTTAGTTAGGTAACCAACTTCCCGATGTCGTAACTTGGTCATATGGTCTTCGTTGGCATGTACGATACCTCGTTGGAAATATCTCTCTAAGACAATAGGATTTGTGGCAGACCCCTACCTATGGCTATGGGATTGCTAAAGACCTTAAAAAAACGTTGTTTAGGGGGTCAAAACAACTTCGAATGTTAAGGGTCTGAAAATCTACTAAAAATAGTAAATGTTGCTATAATCAAGGAAACTTATGAAACCGATTGGAGGGATTAGTGGAATAGGCGGGTGGACTCAAATATCCACCTAAATCAATCCTTCCCCCTTAGGAAGTAATGGTCCCCATTGTTGCAGAGCCTCCATGAGGTGAGGAAATTTTTGTTGAACCTGGTCCTTGGTGAACCACTTACCCTCGTGAAGGAGTTGGCCTAATTTGAGAAATCGATATAGCTTGATCCTTTATTGGAAAGTCTTCTTGATCTTTGTGTCCATGTTCTTGTCAGTTGTGGCTTGTTTAATGCAACATAGGTTGAGCTTTGTTGGCGTCAGTTGTTCAACAATGTATGATCTGTCTAACAGTGGGGGAAAGTATGGTTGCAACCGATCCACATTGAATATTGGGTGCAAGCCAATGAATGGTGGAATGTTGTGCTTGAAACCATTGTCCCCTACAACCTTAGTGATTGTGTAATGCCTATATAAGAGTGGGAAAATACTGCAGTGGGGCCTAGCGAGGCACTCCTTCTACAAATGTAACAAAACTTTGTCACTCACCTGGAACTTGTGTGGTACCTAATGTTGATCATGATGTTGTTTATACTTAGAATTCTTTTTTCCAATATATCATGGACCTGCTGGCGGATGTGCTACATGTACTCAATGAAGTTGTTAGCCTTGTCAGTTTTGGACTAGGCATGAGCCGAATCTGCCTGACTAGTTGCAAATGGTATGGTAACATCAATGGGACATAGTGGTTGTAAACCCAATCCCACCTGAAAGGGTATGTGTCCGTTTGAGCTCTAGAGAGCTTTGTTGTAGCTGTGCTGGATGTAGGGAAGGCTCTCATTCCATGTGCGTGGGTGCTTCGAATTGTACATGTGCAGGATGTGCACAATCATTTTTTTGATGCCCTCTGTTTGGCCATAATTTTCGGGGATGGAAGGTCGTGGATTTAGTGAGCTTGGTTTCCAACAACGACCAGAGGCTTGACCAGAATGTACTTAGGAACCAACTGTCCTAAATTGAGCTAATGGACTGTGAGATCCCAAAGTGTACCCATACTCGTTCAAAGAAGAGTTTGGCAGTAGCTTCTGTTATGATACTCTTCTTGCATTCCACCAGAATGCCCATCTTAGAGAATCTGTTGATGACCACGAACACACAGTCATTGCCATGCTTGGTAGAAGGAAGGCTTGACATGTAATCCAGGGAGATGGATTTCCAAGGTCTTCCAGGAGTAGGTTTGGCAATGGTGCAGGAAGCACATGATCTGATGTATTTCCCAATATCATATTGAAGGTTCAGATAATAAAAATATTTTTGCATCATTGCCACTATCTTCTCTACCCCAAAATGTCCAGCGACCTAACTATAATCCGCCTCCCAAATAATCTTGGCACGCTCGCTTGAAGGAACACAAAGGTGTCCTAGGTGGCATACTAATGTGTCCTAGAGGTGAAAATATAGAACTTTCTTACCTTTGAGGAGCATCTGGTATGTGGTGTCGAATTCTAGATCACTCTTCTAAAGGTGCGACCATTTCAAAGTCTCATGTCCACAATAGTCGAGCTTTGTGATCAACGATATCACTGGCGGTCGGCTGAGGAAGTTTGCAACATTATTGGCATTTCACTTCTTATACTTGATGTTCAAATGGAATTGTTGCAGGTATGTGGACCATTTCTGATGGTGATCATTCTGCAACTTTCCTTGTGTCTATATGAACTATAGGGGTCGGTGGTCTATGTGGATGACCATTTCCTTCCCCATAATGTAATGCTTCCATTGTCAACAAACCTGCATAATGGAATACATCTCTTTGTCATAGGTGGGATACTTTCGGACTGTCTCTGAAAGTGTCTCACTGTGATATGCTACTAGATGCCCCTACTGAGTAAGAATTGCCTCGATAGCATAGTCGGAGGCATCTTTCTCAACCTTTAATGGTTGTTGTAACAACCCTGGGTTAAATTTCAAGTAATAAAGTTAATAAAGTAAAAATAAGAGCAAGTTCATGGGACACATATTCCAAGCCGAATGTTGGGAAAAGTATCCTAGTGGGCATTACTTGCTATGTATTATGGCTAAGGGGAAATTAACAAAGGCAATGGAAAAGGCTTTGAAAAGGAAAAAATGTATTTTTGGCATTTCATTTATGAAAATAAATGAAATTAGGAGAAAATGATGGTGAAAGGTCACAGGTTGCATGTGAGGAGGAAATTGAAGGAAAAATAGAGGAAAATGAAAAAATTAGAGGCATTAACAATAAAAATACATCAGAGCATAATTTTGGGGCCTTTTGTCAGTTCAATTTTGGAATTAGTATCAGAAAGGAGAAGAGCACCAATAGGAGAAGGAAAGTAAGCAATCAAAGGAATGAAAAGGAAAGCTAGGACCAAGCAAGGAAAGGGTGGATCAAGCAACTTCAGTGGGAATACTTGTAGGTAAAAAGTTACATGTATGATTTCCTAGTTGGTTTTGGCATGTATGGTATGTGAATGTGTGTATTTGGTACATTTGCTATCATTGGCATGGGTTTTGTCAGGTTTCAACAATGGTTTTAGCCTTGCCTTTCCATTTCCGGAGAGTCATGGTGTGATTGCATTCTTTCTTGGTTGAGCTATGGATTACCGGAAGGTTTTGGGTCTGGGTGAGGTGGTCTAAGAAAAATCCCAAGGATTTTGGGTGGAGATGGTTTTCTCCAGGAACCCCTCAATAGGTGGGTGGAGACAAGAAAATTCTTCAAGGGATTGTGAAGGAATTCTTAGGCATCCAACTTCACTTTGGTTTTGTGATCTCGAGACCGGTTTAGGTGAGATCATAGTCTGGTGAGGGTGGAAGTGGTTTAACCTCTAGATTCCCTTGGTTGTTTATGCATTGTTTTATCCCATGAGATCCCACATTCATGATTGGAATATGGCACGGGGATGATTGGCTAAAAGAAAAATTTTGTTCAGCCCAATCTATGGTCGGGTAGTACATGGAAGTCCTTAACTTGGTTGGCTTTTACATACAGTTAATAAGATATAAGTTCCTCTTGTCTTTGATGATTAATTATACTTGTTATTATGTGGCTTTAATGGTTTATCTATCATTGTTATCTACCTGGTTATATGTTGGTTATAAGCATGGTTATATGACAGATTTAAGTATGGCTCTTATCATATTTTAATTAATGAATGTCTATTTAATAAGTGCATGACCTAATTGGTGTTATGAAAGCTATTGTGAGAAGGCATTGGTCCTAAATTCTAAACCTCAAATAAGTTTCACATCCCTATGTTCAAATATGCATTCATGACTTGTAGGTTACATGTTTACCATGTGTTTGATGGAATGCCTATCCTAGTTGGGAGGGGTTAGGTCAAGTCCTTTTTCAAGATTTGATTTAGAAGCTTTGTTTCTTTGTTATTTATCATATCTGGAAGTTTCATTGAGTTATGGGCAGAGGCTTGAGTCCTAGCCCTGAAAATGTGGCTCAAAATTTGGGATCGCTAGCACAAAATTGACTAGAAAAGTTCAGAGTTGCTAGGAAGAAGGCCTATGGGAGTGACAAGAAGCTTACATTCATTTGGAGGCCTTTTCAAGGGAGCGACTGAGAGCCCAAGCCAATGAAAAAGAGAGTTAGCTCAAAGGTTAGACACCTGGAGAGGTTGGGTAGTTCCTAGAAGTCTTGTAACACCTGAGGGAGGTCAGTAAGATATTATGTTTGTTGGGTTGTGTTATATTCTTTCCACAACTAGCCCACGTAGTGAATCTTGGGGTTAGAGGGGGGGCGGAGCCCCCCCTCGTTGCGCTGATTGTGCAACAAGGGGGTCACATGGGGGTTTGAGGGGGGTGGGTAGCCCCCCTCTACAGGGTCTAGGGCAGTGCCTCGAGAAATTTTTTTTTGGACTTTATATTAGGTTGGGCGGACCTACCTATGGTTTTTGGTCCATGGTTTTGGACACGATGGTTTTCGGTCCATGGTATTGGATGCTTCGACATGTATGAATATGTATTGTAACATTGAAAGGAATATGATAAAAAAAATCAAGCTAGTAGTCCCGGTTTTGGGATCCAGGGGAAAATCCCTATGTATATGTGTTTTATGTGTTATGCTCTCGCATTGTTTATTTTTTGTGTTTTAGAATTCATATGAAGGTAATTTCTATACAGGGTTAAAACCTACATTTGGTATCGGAGTTGTTTTTTCTTCAAGGGGACACCTTTGTTGCTGAGGGGTTTCGCTCGGGCCTGTGGTAGACCCTATTTAGTGGGAGATCTGCGAGATCGATTCTGGTGGTGAAAGAAGATGGCGAGTAGTGGAAAGATAGAGATCGAGAAATATAATTTTTAGAGTTTTGAGTTATGGAAACTCAAGATAGAGGATTTGTTGGTGGATAAAGATCAGTGTATCGCGGTAGATCCGGGTACTAAAACAACAGGAGTGTCCAATGAAGAATGGAAGAAGTTAGATCGGAAGGAAAGGAACACAATATAATTATGTGTCTCAGATTTAGTATTGCTGAATGTATCATGGGAAGCTACGATGAAGGCTTTGTGGGACAAGTTAGGGACTTTGTACCAATATAAGTCTCTAGTGAATAAACTGTTCCTATGGAAAAAGCTGTATAACTTGAGGATGAAAGACGGAGACTCGGTGATAGAGCATCTGAATGCGTTTAATACTGTGGTAAGTCAATTATCATCTCTTGATATAAAAATTTCAGATGAAGATAAGTGCATTAGTTTGTTGTGTTCTCTACCAGATTCGTGGGATAGTCTGGTTATTGCAATAGGTAGCAATGCAACTGCCTTGCAGTTTGATGAAATAGTCTCATCCTTGCTGACGAAGGAGATGAGACGGAAAAATATGGAGAGCCAGAATGGTGATGCGTTGTCTGTATGAGGACGACCCCAGAACAGAAACAAAAATAAGTCATCAAGTGGGAGATCTAAATCTAGAGGGAGATCTAAATCTCCAGGAAACCTGTAAAGGTGGTGTGTTGGAAATGCAGAAAGGAAGGACACTACAAAAGGGACTGTAAATCTAAAGCTCCTGATAAAGGAAAGGGATCTGATGATGCTCTTTCTGTAGAGGCGAAAACCACCTCAGATGAAGGTGGGGATGTGTACTTGGCTTCTTCAAGTACACATGTAGATCATGAGGCATGGTTGATTGACTTAGGTTCATCCTTTCACTTCACTCCCCATAGAGAGTGGTTCTACGAGTATGAGAAATATGATGGTGGTGATGTCTTCTTGGGGGATGAAAGGAAGGCTAGAATCATTGGTCACGGAAAATTAAAGTTGAAGTTGCAAGGTGGAAGGGTTAGAACACTTCCGGGTGTTCTGCATATTCCTGCATTAGCGAGAAATCTGATTTCTATAAGCAAGCTGGATGATGCAGGTGTAAAAACAATGTTCGAGAAGGATACCTACAAGATGGTTCGGGGAGCACTGATATTGATGCGGGGAGTTTGGACTAGAACTCTGTACAAGCTACAAGGTAACAATGTTGTTGATGGGTGCAACAATTCTCTGGTTCCTGAAATGGAGCAGAATATCTAGTGGTCTCTGGAGAGAAGACCATGCTGTGGCATCAAATGCTTGGACATACTGGACAGAAGGGCCTTCGAATACTTCATGGTAAAGGTATGGTAGAAGGTATGAGTAATAGCTCTCTGGATTTTGATTTCTATGAAAATTGTGTATATGGGAAGCAGAATCGAGTGAGTTTCCCCTCTAGTGGTAAGAGGGAAAAACAGATATTAGAGCTTGTGCACAGTGATGTGTTTGGACCTGTGAAGGTTCCATCACTGGGTAAGTCTGTGTACTATGTATCATTTATAGATGACTTCTCAAGGAATACATGTATATATTTCCTTAAGAAGAAATCTGAAGTCTTTGACAGGTTTAAAGAATTTAAGGCTCTGGTGGAAAACCAGACAGAGAAGAAGATAAAGGTGCTGAGGATAGATAACGGTGGAGAGTTTTGCAGTAAGGAATTTGAAGAATTCTGTAAGAAGTGTGGTATAGCATGACAAAAGACTACTCCATATACACCTCAGCAAAATGGAGTTGCAAAAAGAATGAATAAGACGTTGATGGAAAGGGCAAGAAGCATGCTCAGTGGTGTCGAGTTAGGACAGGAATTCTGGGCAGAGACGGTGGAGACAGCATGTTACCTGGTCAAAAAATCACCTTCATTAGCGTTGGAGGATAAGACTCCACAAGAGGTATGGATTGGTAAGAAACCCTCTCTTTCAGATCTGAGGGTATTTGGACGTGATGCATATGTACATGTTCCAAAGAAGAAACAAACCAAGTTGGATAGTAAATCTGAAAAGTGCAACTTTATTGGGTATAAGGATGGTTTAAAGGGTTATAAGCTTTGGAACTCAGCAATAAGGAAGGTTGTGTACAACTGAGATGTCGTGTTCAGAGAGGCGAAAGATGTTATTAAACATGAAGTCCAACCAAATGAACCTGAGAAGATAGAGTTTGAGCTAAAGGTGGAAGAATCAGACTCTACAGCAGAAGAGGAATTAGAAGATGAAGAGCCACAAACTTCGGGTGTAAGAAGATCAGTTCGAGAAAGAAGGCAGCCAGAAAGGTATAGTCCATCTACTTTCTATTCAAATTTTGCTTTATCTATGAATGATGATGATCCCAGAGCTATGAAGGAAGTAGTAGATTCAGAGGATGGAAAACTCTAGAAAGAGGCCATGGTTGATGAAATGGCATCTTTGCACAAAAATGAGGCTTGGGATCTGGTGGAGTTGCCGTCTGGAAGGAAACGCATTGGTAGCAAATGGGTGTTCAAGAAGAAGACAAATGCAAAAGGAAAGGTGGAGAAATAGAAAGCTCGGTTGGTAGCAAAAGGTTATTCCTAGGTACTGGGAATTGATTTTGGTGATATTTTTTCTCCTGTTCCAAGGTAACTTCTATTAGATTACTTTTATCTGTTGTTACTGCTTTTGATTTTGAGGTAGAAAAGATGGATGTGAAGACTACATTTCTTCACGGGGAGCTGGAAGAGGAGATCTACATGAAGCAACTTGAAGGCTTTGCGATGAAGGGTAAGAAAGAACTGGTATGCAAGTTAAAGAAGTCTCTGTATGGGTTAAAACAATCACCAAGGATGTGGTATCTGAAATTTGATACATTTATACGAGGACTTGGCTTCACCAGAAGCAAAGCATATCACTGAGTGTATTTTAAATTAATTAGTGACCGTGTTATTTATCTGGTCTTGTATGTGGATGATATGTTGCTAGTTGGAAATGACAAAGAAATTATCCAGGATTTGAAGACCCATTTGTCCTCCAAATTCGACATGAAAGATCTTGGTGATGCAAACTATATTTTGGGCATGGAAATTAAAAGAGACCGGACAAAGAGGAAGCTTTGGTTAAACCAGAGGAAGTATGTTGAGACAATATTGCAGAGGTTTAATATGCAGGATAGTAAACCAATGAAGGTTCATATTCCTGCAGGTGTAAAGTTATCTGTTGAACAGTGTCCCAAGACACAAGAAGAGGAAGAGGACATGTCCCGTGTTCCATATGCAAGTGCAGTTGGTAGCCTGATGTATGCGATGGTTTGTACTAGACCAGAAATTGCACATGTAGTGGGAGTATTGCGCAGGTTTAAGTCATAACCAGGGAAGGAGCACTGGACATCAGTGAAGCAGGTTCTCAGGTATTTGCGTGGCACTAGTGATTATGGTTTGTGCTACCAAGGAAGACCAGGATTGGACAAAGTGTTGGATATTCATGGCTTTGTTGATGCAGACTGGGCTGGAGATCTGGATCAGAGAAGATCTACAAGTGGGTATGTTTTTAACCTATTTGGAGGTGCAGTCAGTTAGATGAGTAAGAAACAATTTGTAGTGGCACTATCAACTACAGAGGCAGAATACATGGCAAGCACTCATGCAAGCAAGGAAGCAGTTTGGTTGCAGAGATTGTGCTCAAGTATGGGGTTAGTACAGGGAGCTATAAAGATAGACCGTGACAGCCAAAGTGCAATTTTCTTGGAAAAGAACCCTGCTTATCATTCAAAGACAAAGCACATTGATGTTCAATATCACTTTGTGAGGGATATGATAGAAGAAAAAAAGGTGTTGCTGGTAAAGGTGGACACTTTGAAGAATACTGCAGATGCATTGACAAAATCTATGAGCTCTGAGAAGTTCTCTTGGTGTAGAGAAACAATGGGCATTTCAGGGTTGGATAAATGACTAAGCTCTCCTGTGGCCCCCTGTGCAAAGAAAACAACAAGTGGGAGAATGTTGGGTAACCCCACTCTATGCGGTCTGGGGCATTGCCCTGGAAAATTTTGTTTTTGGACCCTATATTAGGTTGGGCGGACCTACCTATGGTTTTCGATCCATGGTTTTGGACTCAATGGTTTTCAGTCCATGGTTTTGGACGCGATGCTTTTCAGTCCATGGCATTGGATGCTTTGGCATGTATAAATATGTATTGTAACATTGAAAGGAATATAATAAAAAAAAATCAATCTGGTAGTCTCGGTTTTGGGATCCAGGGGGAAATCTTTGTGTATATGTGTTTTATGTGTTATGCTCTTGCATTGTTTATTTTTTGTTTTTTAGAATTTGTATGCAGGTATTTTCTGTATGGGGTTAAAACCTACAAAGTTGTCGACTCCATTTCCTTAAGGTCATATAGGAGGTTGAGTCTTATCATAGTGACCCTCAGCTCATGTTTACCTTGGGAAACCGGTGAAAGTAGGTAAATGTGGGAGGAGGCAGTTACAGGGTGGTATCAGAGCGGGTTGTGCTCTCTTTGGGTAAAATATCATGTTTTCAAGATTATGGTTGTCATGTATGGAGTCATGGTATACAATTGGCATTGTCATGCATGATGTTGATATGATTATGATTATATATGTATGTTGGCACAATTATATGCATACTATATTACCAAACATCAATGTATCAACTATGGTTCATAATCAGTAGAGTTGATGCACTATATGTGCCAGAAACAGGTAATATATATACTTGTGTAGTATAGTGGAAAAGAAAGTAACATAAATCAAACTAATCTCAATCCTTAGATTTTTTAAAGCTTACTTAGAACTCATTGGAAAATAATGCAACAAAATCCTATTGTGAACTTAAAGAAGAAACTTGATCTTTATAATACTTTACCAACAAAATACATGATCTCACACATTAACTAATGCAAAACATTAATTGGTACCAAAAATCAATCATTAACAAGTACAAGAAACTGTATGCTACAGAACTGGTACTAGAATCTCTGTGCTACAAGAATTAATCAGTGCAGGAATTTAACTCAACAGAAATCCAAGCAAGATTATGAACTATAAAAATGGACTATTATATGTCCTAAAAGATATACAAAACTACAAATCAACAAGCTCAATAACTATAACTTTATCCCGCAAACCAAAGTAATGTCATTAACCTATAACACAAAAAATAAATCTACTAGTCTTTAGGAGAAATACACACAGCTATAAATATATCGATAACACTCTCTATTAGAAGATTAGTTCACACAATTCTTTAGAAACTCCTGTATTCAAGAAATTACTCCTTCATACTGAAAACATATCTATTTGCTGACTTAGAAAACAAAGTATTAATATGACATTGAAAAAAAAGTATGTTTACAGTACTACAAAATGAATGGTGATTATGAATTAGATCACATGACTATTGAAACAAAATGCTATCTGCAATAAACTATAGAAAAAATCTCACCGAGATGATGTTGGTGGGCCCTTGCCAAGACCAACTGGTAACTTAAAGAAACCTACAGTCTACTGAAATGTAAAACACGATTTCATAATAGTCGCATCTGTATTAATATTTGGAAGAAAAAGTTTACAAATAGTTCCTAGGAAAACTTAACAACATAATCAAATATTACATACAAATGTTCAGACTAGCATCATCTATCCTCATTTCTATCATCTACAGGTCCTCATTAAATAGAGAAATGACCTGGTATAAAAATAATAGAAAAATCTCAAGGAGATCGGTTTCATTATTCTTCACGTCCCAAGTTTTATCCTCATGACATGTAGTGCATGAGGATAAAACATATCTTTATAATTTGGCCAACCGCTGCTTTAAAAATACACAAAAGAGATCGTGGTCAAAATTGCATGCTCTTTTCTCCTGCTGCGGGTACTGGATCACCGTCAGTCTTGGTATCGAAATGTTCCAGAACTCCTGTTACAGGTACCGAATGAGCAATATGCAGTACAAGTACCAGACGACTGCTGCATGGTGCGGGAATACTTGCTGCCAGTTGTAGTATGGGTATTGGATGAAGGGCTCATCATGACCAAAGTATCTGTCTAATAAAAGTCCATCGTAACCTAATAAGAGTTTTAGAGAAATTTAATAACTACTCTAACCATTAATAAATCATAAAATTATACTTAAAGAATTTTATACCTCATGTACAACAAAAAGGTCAACAAGGCATAATCCATGGTTTACTAAAGGGATAACTTGGGATATTTATGGAAAAAATATGTATCAGAGAGGCAAAATTGGATGACTTAAGTTATAAAAAGCAAGCTCAACATTTGCCCATGCCCATTCCATTTCCTGTCCTCGTGCAACCCATAATATTCAAACTGCAAAATACAATTTCTAATCACAAGTCTTTATATTTGAATAATCAAAAGGCTTTAAAGCTTTTACTGTGTTTAAGTGTACTAAAAATCCATACAATCTTTAAGCATTTCGCATAATGTATCAATGTTTCTTGTTCTGCACCTTAATATAAGCACATTTATATAAGTCATAATATGATATAGATGTGAAATTAGCTCTATGTGAAATGTGTAGAAAGAAAGATTCACTTGGTAAAAGAATATTGTGAGTAAGCATTCTATGCAATGGTTTAATGTGTAATTTTTTAATAGTTAGTAATTCACAGTCCAGAATGTTACTATGTGTGGATGGGTAATGTATACAAAAGTGTAAAAGACAATGACTGAAGGTTCGACTGTACAAATTGCTTTCTGCACATCCCTTTACATCCACACAATGAAATCTTGAAAGCTTCCTCCGCAGAATTGATTGTTGAAAGTTTTGTTGACCAAGAAATTGCTTCATGCATTCAATTTCTCAAACAACATGCAAATCATGTAGTCCCACCTAAGATAAGATTGATTATGTCGAGTTTTCTTTGCACTCCGCACAAATTTTAATCAATTAATTAGCTTCGTTGGTTAATTTTGTGTTATGCTAAGAGTTTTGGCCACGGAAAGAGCTTTGTGCAGAGATCTTTCATTGTGTGCAGAGTTGTGTAAAGTTGCTCCAACAATCTAAATATACCATTAATCTAACTTTCCTTCACTCTAATCCTCTGTCTTCACCATTAATTCTTCCTTGATACATAACTACCAAACGATCAAGTAAAGAATTTACTATGCATGAGATAGGAATTGTGCGAGACAATGGGGGTGTAGAGGGAAAATTAGTCTTAAACTATTTTCCATTTAAAACTTTTATAGGTTTATATATACGCAATATGTGCGAGAAATAGAGGTGCAAAAGGAACTTGATTACTTTAATTCGATATGTAATGAAATTTCACATTTTCATATTACATAAA
Source organism: Pinus tabuliformis (assembly GCA_031772625.1). Lineage (NCBI taxonomy): Eukaryota > Viridiplantae > Streptophyta > Pinopsida > Pinales > Pinaceae > Pinus > Pinus tabuliformis. The sequence goes on from CM062815.1 coordinate 602,377,395, forward strand.
AGTTTCATGTTTTCTAATATGATGACATTTAAGATTTTCTACAATAAAAGTTTCGATTCCTCTTTCGTGCTCCGCACAATTATGACAATTTAGAGAGCACAACCATTAATCAATTAATTAGTGAAGTATTTAGTGTGGAGTGTGGATGTTCACACAATAAAATCTTGAAAGCTTCCTTTGCACAATGGACTTCCTCCGCACTCCCGCACATATGCCTAATTTCACAAAGATAACCATAAACAAAGTTTACACTGATTATGTAAAGAGTTTTGTGCAAAGAGATTTCATTGTATAGAGTTTTGTTTGCACCCTGCACAACCTTTACTAAATTGACTAACAATATTCAAAATACAGAGATATGGATTATTTATTATTAAAATATTACCAATGATACCATATGGGGCCACCACTTGTATCAATGTTATTTCAAATAGCGGTAGACATATTATATTCACAATATGGTTCACACTTCCTCCTAAAGCCACTTAATAACATAGTGGTGAGGACTATCATTGTTTATAGGTATCGAAAGCTTGTCATTATTCATAGGTATTGAAAACTTGTTTATAAGTGTGAGCATGTATAAATTGCATGGAAGGTTTTTCATGTTCCAAAATGCGGAGGTCTGCACAATGAAATCTCAAAAGCTTCCAACTATGAATCTTTGTGGAAGAAGGATGTATGGAGGATGGGGTAGGTGTGGGAGAACGGGGATGCAAAGGGAACTTTAATTAATTTAACTATGAACAAATTTCAAATTGATATTATTATGTTTCATTGTACGAAGCTTTTTCTGTGTGGAGTTTGTAATGAAAGCTTTCATTGTGCAAAGGAAGATTCCTTCGTATAGTCAAAATTACAATGAAAGATCCACACAAGAAAAGTTCCGCTTAAAAAACTATAAACCTAAAAATCATAAATATAAATTAAATTAAATTAACTTTATAACCAAATCAAATTTATTTAATAATAAATTTATTCACATCTCTATGCAACTGCAATTCTGCGGAACCATTAACAAATGCTTATGGAGAGAGCTTCCACTGTGTGAAGAGATTTTATTATGAGAGCACGACCTTTGATCAATTAATTAGCTCTATGCACCTATTCTTCCATATAACTAAATTTGTAAAACTTCTAGATGAAAAAGAGCTCAAAATGAAATAATGAAAAATAAACACAGTAGCAATACATCTCATAAAATTAACCAAATAAATGCCTTCCCTCCTGCATAAAGGACTTGCAACCCCGTACAACTATTAGCAAATTCTTATAAAAACAACTTTCACTTTGCAAAGAGAAAAAATCGTAATCGTTCAAGCATTGACTATCTTTCAGATTCATCATTTCTTGAAAAATACATCGTAGAGAGGTGTTCATTGACACTTTTTCTTATGTGTGGAGATTTCTGCTTCACAACTTGCCTCGGTGTTATTGCAAATATCAGTAGACATAGTGATATTTGCAATATAGTCCACATTTCTTCCTAAAGCCAACTAATAACATAGTGGTGGGGGTCAACATTGTTTATAGGTGTCGACTTGAACAAAAGTATTTTTTAAAATTTTACGACTAAAAAACTTGTTTATGAGTGTGAGTATGTATGAATTATGACGAAGGTTTGTCATTATACAAAATGCAAAGGTCCACACAATGAAATCTTATCTCGTACAATGGATTTCCTGCACAACCTCATACATATGCCTAATTACACAAAGATAAAGAGCTCTGCATAGAGTGATTTCATTACAACCTTTAGCTAATTGATTAGCAAAGTCTTGAGCACAAAAGAACTTGGTTCTACTTGACTACGGAATCACTCTGTCTCTGAGAGATGTTCATTGACATTTGTGCATATGCGAAGAGTTTGTACTACGATAAAATCACTCAGCCTTTGAGAGGTGTTCACTGACATTTGTGCTTATGCGGAGAGTTTTCTACCAAGAGATTTCATTGTGCAAAGAGCTTTCAATATATAAAATTTTGTTCGCATTCCATAAACTTCAAGATGTGCTACAATCTATCTTTCCTTTCCTTTAATTCTCTATCTTGGCCATTAACACTGACTCGATCAACAAATAATAAGCAATCAAGAAAATTAAAGGCGATATTGGAAACTCTGCACAACGCACAATGTCGACGAGTAATTAATTTAACTATGATCAAATTTCAAATTAGTACTATTATGTTTCCTAGTTTGAAGCTTTTGTTGTGCAAATATTTTACTGTGCGGAGGACGGTGATTGTGCGGGACAATGGGGGTGTAGAGGGAAAATTAATCTTAAACTATATATATATATATATATATATATATATATATATATATATATATATATATATATATATAGATATAGATATATATATATATATATATATATATATATATATATATATATATATATATATATAGATATATATATATCTATATTTTTTTTTTTTTTTTAACAATTTCGGCTGCTGATTGTATTCAAAAAAAGGGAGGGAGTCTAAGCTCCGGCATTACATGAGTTGGGCTCATAGGGTGAGCTTGCAACTGTATTACATTTAGGCGTTCAGCTGAATTGCTTTCATTTTTGTTTTCGACTTGAGGAGCACTAACACAGGTATAAACTCGAACAAACTGAAACAACAGTAAACAGATTTTACATTTCATCTAATCTTTGCTTATGAGATTAATCTGTCGAATAATGGAGTCTTCTGGGCGGCTGAGAGCTTCTGCAATCTTAACGCTGAGGTACTGGAGCTGGGGGCACTGATCATTTTCATGTAGCAGGAAGAGTGCGGTCTTTGGTAACGCAGAAGAGTAAGCTGTTTATGGGAGCATAAGTCAACTAAGAGAGGACAAGTTAAGATGGAAAGGGGAGTTTGGGGATAAGAAAGACGCATCTCTGGATATATAGCCTGCAGTTTGAGAGATTTGAAGATCTGGATCACATGAAAGAAGGTTGGGCAGTCTCGGATTTTACATGCGCTGCATGATTTCAAAGGTACAGTGGGTTTAGCCGAGAGATATAAGAGGATTTCCGGCGGAAAATGACAGAGAGCTTCAGTGTTATTGTAAGTTTGATCAAGACACGCCTTGTGGAGGGCACAGGTCCTTGGATAAGGGGTAATTGAGCTGGTCATGATAATCAAGGAAGGAATTGATACGAATCCTCGGTATTGCAGAGAAGACTTCCTTTTGGTCGAGTGCAAGCTTGATTGGCACGTTTGTCTGCTTCCTGATTGATGGAGCGGAGGATATGATAGAGTTGAAAGTCTTGCGCTTGATTGATCCAGACTTGACATCTACTAATGGTTTGCTGCAAGAAGATATTGGAGGCTGTCCTTCTGCTAGTCATTAGATTTATAATGATGGTTGAGTCGCTGAAGATCACGACTTTCTGGATTCCTTGAGCCTGTAATTGCAGAATACCTTGGTAGAGAGCCAAAGCCTCAGCTCTGTTATTTGAAAGAATCCCTAGCCCCCATTCAAAGGAAACTAAGGGCTCTACATTGGGTTTGAAGATGATGCCCCCTGCTCCCGTCGCTCCTGGGTTTGATTTGGAGGTGCCGTCAAAGAACAAGGAGTGGGTGTTGCTTGAGCGGAGCCAGCTGAAGAAGTCGTCATGTTTTAGTCATATTTTCCATCTGTGGCTGTGAGTGTTGCCCGGGTTGCTGTGGGTTTTCATAGCTGGAGGGATGTTAGGCCTGTCTATCAAGCTCCCTATGAATTCTTTTTCCTCTGTCCAAAGATTTGTTGTATCCATTTTTTTTGTGATCTTGCATGCAATGGTTTCGATTGCCAAACTTTTGGCCTTGTTACATAAATGCCTGAGAGATGTCTCTTTGTCTTTGAATATCTTATTGTTCCGTGCAAGCCAGATCCTCCATAGAAGGGTCAGAGGGAGGGCATCCCACACACGCTTGGCAGGGTTATTTTTCTTGGATTGCCAAGGGTAATTTTTTTTCTAGTTGTTAAGGACTTCTTCAATGGATAGTTGAGGCTGCTAGAAGGAAGACATGGAAGGATCAATGCTGTTCCAATAGGAAAATGCAAAGGGGCAAGAGATAAAAAGATGTTGAATAGATTCCTCTGCTTCTTGGCAATTAGGGCATCTGGAGGGGCCATCAATGCCTCTTCTTTTAAGGTTCTCTGCAGTGAGATTTTTCCCTTTTAACAGCGCCCACATGAAGAATTTCACCTTAGGGATTGCTTCTGCTTTCCATACAGTTTTTCAATGCAGCCATGCTGTTGTCGGATAGTCTTTGTTGCATAAGTAGTCATAAACTGCCTTTGTTGTATAGCTAGTGCCAGAGGGATCCCATCTGAAAGTGTCCTTGTCATTTTTTAGAGTGGGTGCAATGCTGTGGAGGTGTGTGCAGAATTGGTCGAATTTCTCTTTGAGACGTTGAGGGATAGGAGGAAAAATCCATTGCTTCCAAGCATGGGATATTGCGTCCCATTGAGACAGTTGTTCTAGGTTGCAAATTCCTTTGCTTTGGAGAAAAAATATTATTGCAGCCATACCTGGGAGGCTGTTGAGAGGCGGATTCCCCATTATTTTGTCAGCGCCGATGTTGATTTCCCTGCCTCCTTTAGGCACCTTGGAGACGTTTTGAGCCATAAAGGGGATGGATTTTTTACACAGCTTCCAGATCTTTGTGCAGCTTCTATTGGGTAGTTCGACTGTGAGAAGTTGCTGCCGAGGATGACTGATGTATTTAGCCTCTAAAACTTTTTTCCACCATGTTTTTTGTCCTTCAATTAGTCTCCAGACTAATTTTCCGCCAAAGGCAAGATTTGTGAGTGATGGAGATCGGATGCCAAGGCCTCGTTTCTCTTGGCTTTGAATGACATGTTTCCATCCTACCAAATTGAATTTTTTTCTCTCGTTTCCCCCCCCCCGCTAAAGGAAGAATCTGAGAGCACTGTCCATTTTTTTGAAGAACGATGCTGGAGCTTGAGTAAGGGAAAATTGATAAAGGGGAAGAGAGGAAAGGCCCGATTTGAGGAGCACCAGCCTACCAGCTGGGTTGAGCCAAGAGGTTCCCCATTTTTGGATTTTACTTTTCATTTTGTCCAGAATTGTTTCCCAAACATCAGCCCTTATTTTCCTTATACTTACAGGCATTCCCAGGTAGCTGAAATGACTCCAATTTAATTTGTAAGAGACACCAAAAATGTTAGCAATGATTTGAAGCGTGTGTGCTGAGGCATTCCATCCATAAATACAGCTTTTGAGATTATTAATCTATCCCCCTGAGTATCTCATGAATTTTTCTAATAAAGTTTTGAATCTTCGAGCTATGATTGTGGTTGCCCCTCCTAGCAGCAGGGTGTCATCGGCAAATTGGGAGTGATTTATATTTTTCACTCCATCTTCAAACTTAATACCAGTGATGAGGCCTGTCTGGCGCTTATGATCAAGAGCACAACTGAAGGATTCTGCCATTAAGAGAAAGAGGTAGGGAGATAAAGGACAACCTTGCCATAGTCCTCTTGAGGAACGAAAGGGAGGTCCAAGTTTGCCATTGATGAGAGGAGCAACCCAAGGTCTAGAGATGCAAGTTCTGATAATTTCAATAAAGGTAGAGGAGAAGCCCATTTTCTGAAGTACAACAAAAAGAAAGGAGTGTCTTACCCTATCGAATGCATTTGCCAAGACCAATTTCAAAATGAAGCCTTTTTCATTCCTCAAATGGCTTGAGTGAATGGCCTCCTGTACTAAGAGGATAGAGTCTGAGATTTTCCTGTTAGCCGTAAAGCATCCTTGGTTTTCAGATATTAACATTGGCAGGAGAGGTTTGAGACGAGAAGCAAGGATTTTTGTGAAGATTTTGTAGGAAGAATTGCATAATGATATTGGTCTGAAGTGGGTAAAGTTGGAAGGGCGATTTTCCTTTGGGATGAGAGCCAGATGTGTTGAGTTTGTGTACACTCATATTTTGTTTTTCTTCGGTATCCATTTGAGATATTTAATGAGGTCCTTTTTTATCATTTCCCAATATTCTCTGTAAAAACAAATAGAGAAGCCATTTGGCCCTAGCGCCTTGTCTGGCTGGAGGCACCAAATTGCTTCCTTGATTTCTTCCTCGTTTATTTCTTCTGCCAACCTTTCATTTAATTCTGATGTAATCTTAGTTGGCAGATGTTGCAGGAGGTCAGCATAGTTTCCTTCATCTCCGGTTTCAGTTAAGAGCTTTTTGAAATGGTCTGAGGCCGCACTTTTGATGGCTGTCTGTTCGCTGTGCTGAGTCCCTGAGCTATCTATGATGGCTGTTATATTATTTCTTATTTGCCGAGCAGTGGCCTGTTTATGGAAGAAGGCTGTATTCTGATCTCCGCTTTTCAGCCAAGTCTGCCTGGATTTCATACGCCATTTTTCTTCCTCTTCCCTTCTAATGCTGCTTAGCTGGTTGTAAAGGCTTTCTTCTTGGATCTTTTCAGCTTGTTGATACGCTTGCTTTTCTATAACATAATGAAGGTCTTCGATTTTTGCTTTCACCTCTCGTTGCTTTTCTTCTGGCTCTATGTACTGCGTTTTGGCCCAATTCTTGAGCGCCTTTTTCACATTTTTTAGTTTGCTTTCCCATATAAAGCATGGGGATCCTTCAACATGCTGACGCCATGTCTGCTGGACCAGTTCTTTGACACCTTGGTAGCCATTCCATATATGGTTGTATTTAAAGGGCAGAGGACCCAAAGGTCTGTGAGATTCGAGAGCTAAAGTTATAGGGAAATGATTAGAGGTAGAATATGGAAGAATGGTGGCGCTAACATCTGAAAAGGTGGAAAGAAGGGAAATATTTACCAGAAATCGATCAAGCCACTCCATAATATTGTCGTTGCCCAATCTACGGTTACTCCAGGTGTATTTCCGATTTTTTGGGATGACATTGACTAGATCACCTTGCTGCATTATATTTTCCAGCTGACTTTTGAAGGGATCTGGTGTGAAGCATCCTCCACGTTTTTCGTTGGCATGCAAGATTAGATTGAAGTCGCCCCCGACAATGATGTTGCTGCTGTCTTCTTCTGCAATGTTCTTGCTGAGGGAATCCCAGCAAACTTCTTTGTCCCTATAATGATTAGGGGCGTAGACATTGTATATTACAATCTGCTGTCCATTTATATTGTTCTGTAACACTGTCTTAATCCAATGCTGATCTATTACTTCTGCTGCACTGTTCCACTCCTCTTGACACCATAGTGTAGCGATTCCGCCTGAGGTCCCTCTGGATTCACTTATACTTCCTTGATAACGCTTATGGTATGCTGATTTCATACTGCCTCTGCTTTGTTTCTTGTAATAATACAATAGCTGGCTTCTCTTGGTTTATAAGAACCTTTAGGGCATTGTTTTTGGAGGGTTGCCCTAGTCCCCTGCTGTTCCATGATAGTATTTTAATCATTTCAACAGAGAGGTTCGAGGAGTTGCTCTCCCTCCTTTATCTTTGAATGCTGTGTCTTTATCTATTGTTCCTTGTATATATGATTCTATTGGATTCTAGAGTCCTAGTGCTATGTCCTTTTGTGCATTCTCGTCCTTGTGTTGTTTGGAAGATTTTCTACCAGACTTCTTTTGACTGCCTATCGTGGATCTGAGTTCCTTGGAGTTGCTTCGGGTTATTCTTAGAGGGGGAGGTTTAGATGGAAGGGAGGAGGGAATGATCAGGGGAAGGGGAGAAGAAGGAGGCTCAGGTTGAGATAAGGGGGCAGGGGATTCCTCAGGAAGGGAAATGGCATGGAAGGGATTGGAGGAGGGCGAGGAAAGAAAGGGTTCCAACTGTAGAGCAGAGGGCAGAGGCGGATGGGAGGAAGAGGGAAGAGGGAGTGAAGGCTAGGGAGATGAGGTTGGAGAGATGGAGGAGGGGTGGGAAGAAGGACCAGTAGCCATGTGCGATTTTTGACTAGGTACTGATTTTTTCTTTTTGATAGGTTCCCATTTCTCTTCTTGCGGAATATTTTTAACATTAGAGTTCTTAGTGCAATGATTAGAAAAGTGTCCATACTCGTGACATACCTTGCACTTGAAGGGGATCTGTTCATAGTCGAGCTGCTGAATGTGCGTCCAGTCGTCGACTTTGAGTTTAATTACTCCTGGAAGGCCTCTTCTCAAATCAACTTCGACGCAGATACGAGCACAAGCCCGCATGTTGTCTCTCGGCTCACTTCGGTCAATGTAATTCCCGACAGCATTCCCAATGGCACGAATAGATTCATCTCCCCAGCAATGCAAGGGAAGATGAGGAAGTCAAACCCATACAGGAACTGCATTGGGGATATCAAGCTCCGGGTCAAAGTCCGGGGTCCATTTGTTCAAGTACAGACCTCTGGAATCCATGAAGTAAGGACCATTGTGGAAGATTAAATCCTTGTCTTCCTTAGTCTCAAAATGGAAGGTGAAGTAGCCCTTTCCACAGAATCTGATAGAAATTTTCCCTTGGGTTTTATCAGTCCAGTTCCTCTCCACCCATCTCTGAACAGTTTTTGGGGAGGGCCAGAGCCCTGTAAATTGTCCTATTAGTCCTTTTTCCACCAATGCAAGAGCAGCCTTTCTGGGCAAGGAAGGAGGAAGAGAGACTTCCTGTAACCCTTCAGTTTTTTTGACAAATTTGGATACAGAAGGGCGAGCACGTTGAGCAGGTAAAGATTTAATCAAATCTAAGAATGCTTGTTGGAGCGCAGCCTCCTCTGGAGGCGCTTTCGGAGGCGCCATCCGAGCGGCCAAGGAGGTATCAAGCTTCAATGGAGGCGGGAGCAGAGGAGCACGCGCAGCAGCCCGCAAAGACTTAATCTTAAACTATTATTCATTTAAAACTTTTATAGATTTACCTATGCGCAACATGTGCAAGAAAACTGACACGCAGAAGGAACTTTATAACTTTAACCTAATTTCACAAAGATAACCATAAACAAATATTACATTGCTTATGCAAATAGTTTTGTTTGCACTTCGCACAACATTTACCCATTTCACTAATGATATTCAGAATATGGAGATATGCATTATTTATTATTAAATTTTTTACCAGTAATATCGTATGGGTTCATTGTTTGCCTTGTCCTTATTGCGAATAGCGATAGACATAGCAATATTCACAATATGGAGATATGGATTATTTAATATTAAAATATTAAAAATAATACGTATATGCAAGTACGAAACATTGCGACACACTTATGCAAAGATCTTTCATTGTGCGAAGAGCTTTCATTATGTGAGCACAACCTTTAATCAACTAATTAGCAGTAAAGGTACAGATTATATGCATCACAATTATTCCTCTTGTTTTCTAATACATGTTCATTCATCATCATTATTAAAAAGAAAATAAAAAGACAATTAACCTAAATAATACCCTTAAAAGAAATTATATGATTTATAGTTATTAATAAGATTACTTTTTAATGGATGTTTATAAGTCTTAGTCCTGGTCTATTTCTTTTTGTAAAATAAGGACTTTCTTTATGTAAAATAAATACTAACTCTTAACCGATCAAAATTAATTTTAAATTTTACATATAAATAATATTATAAAAAAATTATTTTTTAATAATTATTTATATTATTTTTAATAAATATATATATTTTTAAAATATTCTCTAAATTTATACAATTCAATAATAATTTGACAATTTTTTTTTTAATTTCTTTTATTTATATTCATAGGAGTAGTCTATTTTGAAATAATTTTTTATTTTTCTAAATATAAAAAATTATGATTAGTTTAAATTCAATAATATACAAATATTTTTCATAATATATATAATTTAACTCTAAATAAATATTAATAACTATTAAAATTTATTAATTATTTAATTATATAAATATGCTATTCTACTAAACACTAAACATAATGAACAATGCCGGTGTAATAGACATTTTATTTCATTATGATTTAAAGAAAAGACAATGTTTGTGTAATATATATTTTTAACATGATGAACAATGCCAGTGTAATAGATATTTTATTTCATTATGATTTAAAGAAAAGACAATTTTGTGTGATAGATATTTTATTTTATTATGATTTAAAGGAAAAAAAAATTGTAAAGGAGATTTTATAAGTGCGACCAATAAAATCTATAAAATCTTCTTGAGATTTTTGTAAATTTTTATTATAATTAAATTGTAGATTTTGATTATTGCTCAGAGTTAAGGTTTATAAGTTTATAATTATGGATGGAAAAATAAAATAAAATGAAATGAAATAGTAAGTTTATTAAAAAGTGGTATTTTATATGATGTATATGTATATATGTTTTAAATGTAAAAATTGAAATGAAATTAAAAGGAAATAAGAGTTATTTTTAATGAATTTGGAGTATGTTTTAAACTTGTTTTTGTTTTTGTTTGATTAAAGGTTTATTTTCTTAACATATATATAAAGAAATAAATTAATAACTTAAAATTTGGAGAAAATAAGAGTGAAAACTTGTTTTTTTAAGTAATTCTGCATTGTATAATTTTCTTTAAATAAAAATGATGATATCATCCAACAATGACTATCTTCACTGTAAATGGTATCATGGACTATAAGTGTTAATAAATTTTCACACCATAATTAATTAAAAAATTAAAAGTAAATCGTATTTTGGAAAATAAAATGGTTGATTTTAGAGTGCTCTGCCCAACGTAGTCAAGATTTAACTAAACCCAAATTACAAGGGAAAGAAAAGTAAATGATATTTTAAAAATAAAATAATATGATATGATAGCTCTACATGATAGTGTTTTTCCCAACGTGGTCAAGATATAGTGGACGAGTAGAAATATCTCATAGGAGGTTTGATTGCCTTTGGCCACTGCTAGGTAAGGTTGAAGGATGGAGATAAAATTATTAACCAGACTTTACCAGTTAAACATAGTTTGAAAATACAAATTGTGATATTGACATCATAAATCCTCCACGTGGACACGAATATTTCGGATGACTTGGCTGTCACAGCCACAAATTCGTACTCTTACCTTTGGTATCTATCCATGTGTAACTGCGCATAATCGTGTTACGTTACATTACTATATAGAACCAGTGGGCCACGGCGGAAAGTACAAGCATCTTTCTTTGTTCCAAATGACCTTATGCTTCCGCGTGACACGGGAAAAACAAAATTAATTGTGGCATGTGATTAATCATAAAAGCCGTGCTGCCGACGCCATTCTGAATTGGTCGATAGGCAGAGATGATAAAATTCATATATTGATATCCCGCACCCATGTACCTTTATTTCCGATAACTTAGCACGGCAAAATATTCGCGATGCTAATTCTATGGCGCAGACTCGTTCTCATGGCTTTCACCTTCCTCGCCGTACCACTTATTGCTGCACAGGCCATGGAGGATCGTCGGCATACCACTTTCCTCTTCGACGGATTCAATGGAACCAACTTGATCTTGGAGGCTAATGCTTCAGTCATCGGCTCTGAATCCGTACTCTCCCTTACAAATCACTCGCATGAGTTCATGCTCGGCCGCGCGCTGTATGCAGCTCCTGTGCAAATGAAAAGCAACCATACGGTTTCCTCCTTCAGCACTACCTTCGTTTTCTCCATTGTGCCTCCGCCCTCTAACGAAGGGGGACACGGATTAGCCTTCATCATGACGCCTTACACATCTCCCATGGGGGCTCAGCCGGTCCAGTATTTGGGCTTGCTTAACCTCACCAGCAACGGGCAGCCATACAATCATTTATTGGCAGTGGAGTTTGATACTATCATGAATGTGGAATTCAAAGACCCCGACCGAAACCACGTGGGCGTGGACATCAACAGTCTTATCTCAGTCCACACCGAGACCGCCGGCTATTGGAATGGTGCGGAATTCCATGAACTCAACCTCAGGAGCGGACGGAACATACAGGCCTGGATCGATTACGATCATCTTCAAAGCCGCCTCAACGTTACCATTACGGTGGCTGGCTTGCCGAGACCGCAGAGGCCGTTGATATCTGTGCAAACCGATTTGCAGACTATTGTGGAAGAGAAGATGTTTGTGGGCTTTTCAGCGGCAACGGGGCTGTTCGTGGAAGACCATTACATTCTTGCGTGGAGCTTCACCACCGAAGGCACGGCGCCGACCCTCGATGTTTCTCGTCTCCCTTCATTTGCCAACGTATATTCGGAACCTCTGAGCCGGGGATTCATAGCCGGTGTCACTGTGGTTTCTGTGCTTCTCTTCTCGCTGGCGATTGCGGCGGCCATGTTTCTGAGAAGAACAATAAACAGTGAAACAATCGAAGAATGGGAGCTTGAGTACTGGCCCCATAGATTCGCTTACAAGGAGCTGAGTATCGCCACGCAAGGGTTCAGGGACGAGAACCTTTTGGGGTACGGGGGATTTGGCATGGTTTACAAGGGCGTTCTCCCCAGTAGCGGCCAAGAAGTCGCAGTGAAATGTATAACGACTGAGTTCACGGAAGGAATGAAAGGGTTCGTTGCAGAGATCTCAAGCATGGGGCGCCTACGGCACCGGAACCTGGTTCAACTCCGGGGTTGGTGCCGAAGGCATACACAGCTATTCATCGTTTATGACTACATGCCCAACGGCAGCCTGGATAAATTCATCTACGGGAATCCAACAACAGTCCTGCCGTGGCATCGGCGATACGCGATCCTCAAGGGCGTCGCTGCTGGGCTGTTGTATCTGCACGAGCAATGGGAGAAGAGGATTATCCACAGAGACATCAAGTCGAGCAACGTGCTGTTGGATTCGGAGCTTAACGGACGGCTTGGTGATTTTGGGCTCGCTCGGCTGTATGACCACACTGAGAATCCGGAGACGACACATGTTGTAGGAACGGTGGGGTACATAGCGCCGGAGCTGATACACACGGGGAAGGTGACTCCCAGCTCGGACGTGTTCAGCTTCGGTGTTCTGCTGTTGGAGGTTGCTTGCGGGAGGAGTCCTGTGAATTCTTTGGACGACTCGGAACGGATAATTTTAGTGGAGTGGGCGTGGGAGCTGTACACGGAGGGGAAGCTGCTGGAGGCGTCGGATCCAAAGCTGGGCGCAAAGGGTGGATATGATGAGGGCGAGATGGAGAAGGTGCTGAAATTGGGGTTATTGTGTTCACATCCAGAGCCTGAGAGCAGGTTGGGCATGCGCCAGGTTTACCAAATACTGAACGGTGAAGCTCCAATTCCTTGTGGATGGTAGCGCAACTGGGGAGGTTGCGAGCGAACCCAACGAGTAGGCTCATATGCGAGCGAAGAATGAGTGCTTGTTGTTCGTCGGTGGTTCAAATCCTGGAAAGAGAGCATGACGTTGCTCAAGTTATTGCTGGGTATGCCGGGGTCATAACTTAATTGCCCGCTGTTACGAAACAAAGCTTTGCTCTATCCATTTGCTGTGGCTAAAGAGAGTAGAAAGCTCCGAGAGTTGGAATTTGACATCCAAGTTCCTCCGTCAAATTTGAAGGTCACAACGATTTTTATTAAACATGTTACTTAATTTTATGATGAGTAGGCTTCATTTGTAGCCGTATTAGACAATTAAATGGCGACAAGAATAAGAATTTGAAAGTTTGCTCTGAGTAATATTATTTTATGATGGTTCAACCTTGGGTATTTGTTTTGGAGATGGTGTCTAATGTTTTTGGTTAACAATCGATTATTATTATCAATTATTTTTTCTTTGAATTTAATCGTATAAAGTTGTGTATTCACATTATTCAGAATAATCCAGTTTTGCAATTTTTTTTTTTGAAATATAATTTTTTTGGGGATATCATTCCGTTTTTTATATTTATTTATATATATATATATTCGTTGATGGATATTTTCTTTGGAAAAAAAAAAATATTTATTTAATTATTTTAGAGTTTAAAATGGTTATTTAATTAATTTTTTTAATTTTATTGTCAGAAAAAATTTAAAAATATAATAAATAAGATATATAAAGTAAGTATAAGAATTTAATTCCGGCCTGGAGTATGCCGTAAAACTGCTTCTGCTTGGCTAAGAGCTCGTCTTCCTCGGACGTAAGGAAACAGGTTAACGGCCCAAGACCCAGAGGCATCTGGCAGGAGTGAGAGCCTGCTCCCGATTACGGACCACCAGCAGGGTTATGCCAGGTGGCGTGGTTTTCCTATTTAACAGTGATGAGTCAAACCCAGCATTCGCGGATAGCAGCCAGAGATGGCTGTCCTCACTGTTGGTTTGACACCTGAGTTGATAGGTTTTACCACCTTCGGAAAAAAAAAAAAAGTATAAGAATTTAATTTAAAATTATTTTTGTTTGGTTAAGTGATAAATATTAAAATAATAATTATTTTCATTACTATGTTAATAAAAAATTATAATAGAACTTCTCACCATTTAATCTAGGATGAATAAATTCCAAAAAAACAATTAATTAAATTAATTTATTTTAATTATTATTAATTTCATTCATGTTATAATTAAGTACCACTTAAACCTTCTGCTTGGCTAAGAGCTCGTCTTCCTCGGACGTAAGGAAACAGGTTAACGGCCCAAGACCCAGAGGCATCTGGCAGGAGTGAGAGCCTGCTCCCGATTACGGACCACCAGTAGGGTTATGCCAGGTGGCGTGGTTTTTCTATTTAACAGTATGAGTCAAACCCAGCATTCGCGGATAGCTGCCAGAGATGGCTGTCCTCACTGTTGGTTTGACACCTGAGTTGATAGGTTTTACCACCTTCGGAAAAAAAAATTAAGTACCACTTAAACCCACCTACTTATCAACCAATAACGCTAACTATGTTAGAATTAAGTACATATTAAACCCACCTACTTATCAACCAATATCGCTAGTTTTACCAATAACGCTAGCTATGTTAGAATTAAGTACAGATTAAACCCACATACTTATCAACCAATATCGCTAGTTTTTTTTATTAGATATTTTGATGAGAAGAATGTGCTTCACTTTCTCTTTCTTTTTCCTTTTTTTTTTTTTTATACAAATGGTGATTTCCCAAAGAAGTATTTGGAGATGTTGTGAGAGAGGCCATCTAAAATTTTGGAAACATTTTTGAAAGTTGGTTGTTTGATATATTCTTAAAGATAGCTTGTTTTTAAACTTTGAAATCCTGATACTCAAATTTAATTATTTAACAAATTTATATTTTGAAGCAACTTCAAATTATCTGTATAATTTTTAAGTTCTAAGTGATTGTTATCTTAGGTTTTTTAATTTTAAATAATTAAATTTCAACTTATTTAATCACATACATTATATTTTTTGAACATGCAATAATTACATGTACAGTTAAAAATGAATAACATAAGTTTAAACACAATAACCCAATAATTATATTTTCAAATAATTTTTTCATTTAAATATTCCAAGATTAGAGGTAACCTCCACAAGCTATCAAATTAATAGTTGTACTGTTTATACCAAATAGTCTTTTCATTTAAATATTCCAAGATTGTGAAGAAACCTCCACAAGCTATCAAACTAACAATTGTACTATTTGTACAAAAATCAAATCTCAAATGATCTTTCTTCATCTCTTTAGTCTTCTTGGTGTATGAAAATGTGTCTCAACTCCTTTCACTTGTCCTATTTTATACTTTGACAGATATAATGAATCTCTTCAACCATAGCAATTTATTTTTCAAATTTTAGCAATAAATCTCCTAAATATTAACAACTAATCTCCTGGGTCCTAGCAGCCACCTTGCCTCAATAACAAGGTGTATCACTAAGATTAAAACAAATCTAGCTTACTAACATTCTATAATGGTTGGTATATTTTATTTAGATTTCTAAGGTATGGAGAATATATGCAATTTTTCTTTTACTATATTTATTTAAGTGAAATTACAAGACAATCTAATTTCCCACCTTTACTAAATGGTCACTAGAAGTCTGAACTACTTCTTTCATGTTTACACCTAACATATGCAAGAAATTCATACTTGAGCTATATTTCTCAACAATCCCTCCTAGCAAGGAAGAAATCTGCACCAATCAAAGTCTATCTTTGAATGCTTCAAACTTATTTTTTGTTAAGGGCTTGGTCAAAATATTATATACTTGTTGATATGTGGGAATAGATTGAAGTTTTATTGCTTCTTTCTACTAGGGATTGAGGGAACACGAGAATAGAGAACATAAAATAAAGTATAAAGAAATAAATAGAGGAGTAATTATTCTATAAATAGATGTTTTGATCATAAGAATGTGCTTCACTTTTATTTATTATTTTTTATCTATTAAATAAAAAAGGGGGATTTCCTAAGGAAGTATTTGGAGATGTTGTGGGAGAGGCTATCCAAAATCTTGGAAACATTTTTGAAAGTTGGTTGTTTGATATATTCTTAAAGATAGCTTGTTCTTAAACTTTGAAAGCATATTCAAGTTTTATTACTTAACAAATTTGAAGTTTTATTATTTAACAAATTTATACTTTGAAGCAACTTCAAATTATCTATATAAAATTTTAAGTTCTAAATGATTGTTATCCTAGGTTCCTTTTAATTTTAAATGAATTAGATTTCAACTTATTTAATCACGTAAATTATTATTCTTTGAGCATGCAATAATCACATGTAGAGTTAAAAATGAATAACATAAGCTTAAACACAATAACCCAATAATTATATTTTCAAATATTCTTTTCATTTAAATATTCCAAGATTAGGGGTAAGCTCCACAAGCTATTTTTTTCATAGGAAATGAGGTCGGCTCGAAGGGTTTCTGGAGTGAGGCACTGCAGAGGCCAGGGCTTCCTCCATCGACGCCGCAGCCACCGTCCGCGACCCACAGAAGATTGGCAGAGGTGCGGGTGTTTCGGTTCTGGTCCTTAGTTTTTATTCTGTGCGGGGGTGAGGTGGCTGCCCTTGCCACCTCTGCCCCCGTTTCTCGCCTTTGCTATGTTTTGGTACTTTTCCTATGCAGCGGCAGTTGGGTTTGTTTTGGTACTCGCAGGCTATCCTGTTGGAGCGTTGAGGGAACAGGGATGTGGAGGTTCTGACTCTGCATTGTTTCGTGCCGCATCAATGGCTGGTTTCACTGGTTTTTTTTGCTGGCTGCTGTGGATGTTTGGGGCAGTTGTTCTTCCTCTGGTTTCGTCTGCTTCTGGAGGAGAGTTTTGAGGGGGTGGGGAAGGAGTGGCTACCCTGGCGGCTCTCTTCCTCATTTCGTGCCTCTCCTTCTTGTCTGGGCAGCCTGATCTAGAGCATACTGTTCTCTTTTTCCCTCCACAGGAGCATTTATCTGTTAGCGGGGCTATGGTGCCGGATCTTCTTCTGGGTGCTGCACCTCTGCTCTTTTTTGCTTTTTTTGTAATATATTTGGGTATCCTCTACAGGTTTGTTCTACAGGGGCACAATATTGGCCTTTTGGGAATTATTTGGGCACTGTTGTTGCAGATTTGTTGGGGTTCTCATAACCTATTGTTTGCTGCCTTGTCTAAGGGCTTTCTGGATACTTCGTTGGGAGTATTGTTTTGTTAGTGGCTCTGTCCACTTTCCTGCATATGCTTCATGCATCTACAATATGTAATCTTTTGAATCCTCTGATTAATGGAAATTACGAATTTTCTCCACGGGAAAAAAAACCTCCACAAGCTATCAAATTAATAGTTGTACTATGTATACAAAATAGTATTTTCATTTAAATATTCCAAGATTATGAAGAAACCTCCACAAGCTATCACACTAACAATGTACTATTTGTAAAAAAATCAAATCTCATGTGCTTTGAATCTGCTCAATTGATCTCTTGAGTCTTCTTGGTGTATGAAAATTTGTTTAAACTCTTTTCATGTTGTCCTATTTTATGCTTTGAGAGATATAATTAATATCTTCAACCACAGCGATTTATTTCTCAAATCTTAGCAATAAATCTCTTAAATATTAAGAACTAATATGGTCCTAGCAACCACCTTGCCTCAATAACAAGGTTTATCAATAAGATTAAAACAAATCTAGCTTACTAACATTCTATAATATTTGGTATATTTTATTTAGATTTCTAAGGGGTGGAGAATATAGGAAAATTTGCTTTTACTATATTTATTTAAGTGAAATTACAAGACAATCTAATTTCCCACCTTTACTAAGTGGTCACTAGAAGTCTTGAACTACTTCTTTCATGTTTACACCTAACATATGCAAGAAGTTCATACTTGAGCTATATTTCTCAACAATCCCTCCTAGCAAGGAAGAAATTTGCACCAATCAAAGCCTATCTTTGAATGCTTCAAAATTATTTTTTGTTAAGAGCTTGGTCAAAATATTATATACTTGTTGATTTGTGGGAATAGATTGAAGTTTTATTGCTTTCTACTAGGGATTGAGGGAACACAAGAATAGAGAACATAAAATAAAGTATAAAGAAATAAATAGAGGAGTAATTATTCTCGAGGATGATGGGGGTGGCTCAGGACACCATTACAATACTTAAGCACAATATGTTATAATAGGAACATGATCACAATGCATGATAATAAATTCAATATTATTTGATCCATTCAATTTTTTTTGATATAATATTTGGCCCATATTGTCCTTCATTTATAATGTTCAAATCTAATAAACTTTATTGAATTGTAGAATATTAGGTGCACAAACTAACATTGGTTGTTTAACCCATTTCTAAGAAATTGAATTATTTTGTTAGTCAATCAATTGTTCTAGTTGATCCAATTCTCATCGGCTAATCTACTACCCTAGTCAACCTAATTATCTAATCGATTCCTTCGACTTAGTGGACTCCTTCAACCATTAATTGACTCCTTCACTAGTCAACCATTCAACTCACACACCGACCACTCAATTGATTGCATATTTGATTACTTCGCTAGTTAACTACATGATTGATTGGCTCATATTAATTGATCCTTCAACTAGCTATCTCAGAAGCTCTAGAGGTTTGATGAATCAATATAACATTGGGTTCCAACATGCCACTTGATAAACACAAGTTTTGGAGGTGAAATTAGGCCAGCATGACACTCTCGCCTCCCCACCCAATAATTGCAACTCTTTGAAGCCTTAGTATATCACATAACTGCATGTCTTGGCTTCAAACAATGAAATTTCATAAGTACTGAGCATGAAATTTGACATGTTTCATCTTATTGTGTGAATTAGGATTGTCAACAACCTAAATTGGAATATGATTATCACAATAAATAATAGTCGAGGCATTGATAGGAAACTTAATCTTTTCCAGGAGTTGACGAATCTAATTGTTTCCATCCTTGTATTAATAGCTCCATGATATTTGGATTCCATAGTCGAAAAACATAACAAAAAGTGTTTCTTACATGACCAAAGCATCTGTCCAACATTTAAGTGAAGCACATAGCTAGAAGTGGATTTTTTTGTCATCATTGTCACATGCCCAGTCGAAGTTGGCTAAGCCGACTAGAGAATCTAAACTTCAACAATATTTGATTCCAAAATGAGAGGTAGCCTTGTTGTAATGAATAATTCACTTTATAGGTTTCTTGTATAACTTGAGAAACCACACTAATTATAAAGGAGATGTTAGGTCAACTGTGAGTTAAGTAAATAAGGATACTAACCAACCTTTGATAAAGGATAGCAATTAATTTTAAATTTTGGAACTCATTAGTCAATTTGATACCCCACTAAAAGAGTGTAACACATGGCTGAAAATAGTCCATCTTAAATTGTTTCAATAAATCCATTACACTTTTATATTAAAACTTGAGGAACAAGAAAGAAATATAAAAGAACAAGATCTAACATCTCAAAGGTTTCAGCATGTCAATTGTTCAATCTAACAATGTGATCAATATTGTTACTAGTTATGGAAAAATCATTAACATATACAACAATAATTTAAATATCACTTGTATTGTGTAATAAATAAAGGTTTTGATCAAATTCAAAATGTTTGAACCCAATATTGGGAAAGAATAAATCAATCTTAGCATACCAAGCATAGGAGACATGCTTCACATAATGCATTGACTTATGTAGTTAAAAAAAAAATAGAATTTATCACAATACCAAGGGGTTGCTTCATATAAATTTCTTTAGAAGGTCACCATTAAGAAAGGAACTCTTAACATCCATATAATTATTTTTCCATCCAAAATAAGCAGCAAGGGAAATAATAAGTCAAACATGATTCATCTTTACAACAGGGGAATGAGTTTTGGTGTAACTGATTTCTTTTTCTTTTGAAAATCCTTTTGCAACCAAATAAGCCCTATGCTTCTTAGCAACACCTTTAACAGTGGACTTGGTATTATATACCCATTGACATTCCACAAAGTTCTTCCCTTATGGTTGAGGGAACAAGTCCCAAGTATGGTTCTTTAAAAGAGGTTCCATATCATCCTACATAGTTTGTTCCCATTCATGTTGTCCTTGTGCATTGGCATAGGAATATTGATCACAAGTCTCATGAATGGGACACATCAAAGTAATACCAACATGCTGCTTCTGACTGCACATTATTAGCATGAGTACACATCACCAACATCGATTCCTGAGAATTCAATTGTCTTAGAAACCCACTGAGGTAAATAGGAGATATTTATTTCATAAATTTATATCCTAAATTTGATTATAAGAGGTTATGGTTTCATTTAGAGATAATTATCATTTGATCGACTTAGAAACATTGGTCCACTACGAGGTTAAGATACTGAAAAAAGGAATAGTTGATCCATTGTATATAACTGTTGGACACCTAATCCTCTATGGGTTAGTGTGGAATGTGAACAACCACCGAAGTACAAGAGACCACTTGGAATATGAACCTAAGGGCCACATCAATGTACTATAAATGTATATCATGTCAATAATATATGAAATCAAATGCTTATTTTTCTATTTGGCTATTTACATTCCATGTGAGCTTAAAATGGTATCAGAGCTAGTATGTTCATAACCTGCTCAATCTCTTGTGAACCGCTTGTTTCTGTGGTTTGTGTAAACCTGGGCTTCTCTATCTCAATGTTACTGATTCGACCAGTTGCTGGCTGTCCAATGGTATGCATTTTGAATTGCATTGATGGCATGGTCGTTTGTTCAAGTTTGAGTTGTGGGTTTTATTATATGTTAATTGAACGTTGATTTATGTAAGGTTAAACTTTGAAGTTCGTGCTTTGATTTATTTCTGGTGCACTAGTTCATATATAATGGTTCATTCGATGGTTTATATGAATAGATTAGTTGGATGCTTTTCTGTGATGAAGTTTCAGTCATAACGCTAAGATTTGCTTCATTCTTTGTTGGGTTGTCCCCTGGTCCATACATACATTGAACCCTCCATCGCTAGGTCCATATATAATATACTGTCTCGACCTCTATACACTACCATACTCGACCTCCATACGCTAGCCATTAAATACTCCTGCTCCACAATTAATAACGCTAGCCATTAATAACGCTCTGCAGCTGCTCCATAGTTAATAACGCATACCATAAACCACAGTTACATTGAATAATCCTCTCCACCGAATCCTTCAATACCACCCTCCAATCCGTTGCCTCTGTCACACTAAAATTCCAGTTACATTGCATCCTCCCAATCCCACCGGAGGCGGTTCCATACTCCATGCTTCAAACACTGCAAACCCATCAACTCCCACATATTACCTCCTATCAGCTATATTATAGCTACGATTTATTCCCAGTTATGTAGTAGCTTTGACAAACATTCCCTTCACATTTACACCATCTTTCTTAAACACACCCGTCCATCCTGTCATATATGTTTCTGCGCAGACCTGAAGAAGAATCTACCTCCATCTCCACGTCCTTGAAATTTATGCAGTCACTTAAATGACTCCCGTGCCTGAATGGTTAAAAGATGAATAGGTTCAACAACGCTTAAATTGAGGAGTAGGTTGAGGCTTCCAATATTTCATTCTATTCAGTTCTAAGGTTGAGGGAATCAACCCGCTTCTTCTTATGCACCACCGCTAAGACTCTTCCCAAGCAGATCGTGCAGAATGGTCGTAAAGGGCTTCCCCTTTGGATAATTGTCGAATTGGGTCTTCAGTATATATTTAATTTCTCACGATTCACCGTCACAACCGTCCGAACCTCTCCTGGTCGCTCGACCAAAATCGTCTGCGTGGGGGATTCTGTGAGCATTTATGCATACCATTGAAGTAGGCAACCTCCATTCTTAGAAAACCCAAATAAATAACCCTCGATCAGATATGAAGTTGCTAAGATCACGTTCTTTTGCAAGTACCTTTGGAACGCACCCATAAAGAGAATCTGCAAGTCTTGCCTGAGCCTCATAACACATGGTGACTACAGCCTCTTGACATCCGTTCTCCGAATTCCTGACAATATCTTAGTGACATTGCTGGCACCGAAGACTTTATGTATTGTTGCAAAATTGGCTACTCCCTCTCCGTCGAAACTAAAATAAGGTGTAGATATATAGTCTTCAATACATTTCCTCCTCAATTGTTTACAGGCTCCGCGGGGAGAACCTTTACTCATGCAACCCTCTGCCAGTTTTCCATTTGTCCTCCTTACAGTCTCTACTTCTACGATATCTGCAGCCTCTCTTTTATCGCCTGTGATACCTGAGTGTTCCATTAGGCTTCTGACCGACTAGGCGTAATTGTTGAACACACACAAAAGTAAAAGATAGAGATAGATAAAATGTGTGGTTGTTGTTCTATATTGGAGTTGGTGCTAATCTCTGCCGAGAAACTCATGGAGTCTACGCACAGATTTAAGCTAAGAGGTTAGTTTTTCAATCGAGCTTGTCAGCTCACCTCATTCTTTAGTAGCCTCCTCCCTCAGTGATGTTTCTAAGGATGCAATACACATAGTGCTTTTAGAGATCTTTGCTTGAAGAGAACTTCAGTATGTGCTTGCTTAGAAAATGCATTCAAACTAGTGCCTTGTTAAAGTATTGATTTCTTCATTCACAACAGTCCCCATTATTTAAGAAAATAACATTGCATTCAACAATATGATTCTTGTTTGCTTCAGTTTTTTAATGCTAAAACACCTGCTACTTCTCGCTACACCTTGACTCAAGCAAATAAACTAAAAGGGGAATTCTTCATTCAGTTCTGATGCAAGTTTTCATGAGCCATGTTTGTAATAGTAAGGGGATATTTTAAGCAAGGAATTCTGGAGGAAGGATTTAGTTGAGATATTGTTACTTGCTGGTTGGAGCATTAAGTCTGTGTGTTGAAGTCTTGGTATGTAACTTGAATAGAGATATTGCACACTAGTTGTTTGGTGCACATTTAGGGATATTTCTACTGAGTGAGTGATACTTTTTTTCATTGGGTCATAGTTTTTATCAGTTTAAAAAAAAAGGGTGTAATTTTAACAATGGAGAAAATGGCTCGAATTGCTAAAGTATTAGAGTTCATGAAAACTCTGTTACATTCTACTGTTCATGATAGAATAAAAATCAACAAGGACACTCTTTTTGACATTCAGACTTGTCTACAAAATGCACAAGACAAAATTGATTTTTTGCAGTTTGAATCATAGCTATAGCAAGATGAGCTTCAACAGATTTTTCATTCAATTTTTATTTTTATTTTTTTTATTTTTATTTTTAATTTGTGTAAAATAATCCTCTGTTCAAGGATAATCAACAGCCAACAAGTTATGAAATTAGTAATATTAAGGTTGATTAAGATCCAGTACCCAATGAAGCAACAAAATTACATGCAGATGCAGAAATTCAATTAATGCTATAATTAAAGAATTAAATAAATTAATTCTATAATAATTCTCATCAAAAATGCCATTTATCTTTATAACATTTTTTTTTGAATGGATCAAATAGTTGTTAGGATTTTGACACTTTAGAGTAGCCCATCATTGTGCAAGAATGAATCTTTGAATCCATTGATTTTTGTAATCATTGGAAATATGCGCCCAAGCAATATATCCAAAAAATATGAGGTGGCTAACTAAGGGATTTTTACCATACTATCTCTTAACTAGAGCCACACAACTAAAAACTCTAGTTAGAAAGATATTCTAGAGATAATTGGAACAATAAACATCTTCTGTCCAAAACTTGGTGAATTGATCTTTGTCTTAAGAGAGACATTAAGCCATCTCAACAAGGTTTTAATTCTTGCATTCTACCACACCCTGATATTCAAGAGTATGAGGGATAGACTCTTACTAAGATATACCTAACTAAACAAGGTATTATTTGAATGGTTGATTCAGATACTCCCCTCCATTATTATATATTAGGCATTTAATGGGTATGCCCAAAATTATTCAAATGTTTCAAAGAGATTAATCTTACTTTTTATGAAATAAACCCAAATAAGCCTTGACAAATCATCAATAAAGGTTAAAATATACTTCACACTTACCAATAAAGTCTTATTAATGTAGAAAAGGTAAATGTGAACAAGCTTCAGTGGTTTCTGTGCACACCATGCTTTGCTAGAGTTGAAAGGTGCTTGTTGATGTTTTGGCACTGCAACAAACACCCTAAAATTTTTTTCTTATATCTAAATTTTGGAGCCTCCTTATGATCTCATGATATTTCATTTCAAGTTGATTCATAGTTGCTCCATGATTGGTTAATTTTTTTCGATGTGCTCAAGTCTTCTTTCAAATATTCTAAGTCTCGAAGCGAATTTCTTACACATGCTTAGCTTGTGATGCCCTCATAACATACTTCTTCTAAGAAAGCCTAACAATCAATGTGCATCTTTGAAGTAAAGCACTTTGCAACCGTTGATGACAGTCATTACATAATCCTTGATGACAATGACTAAACAATGCCTAATGATAGTGATTGCGCAACATCTAGAGATGGTGATTGCACAATCCTTGTGGACAGTGCTTTCACAGTCCTTGATTCCAGTTCTTGCGCAGTTCCTATAGATAGAGATTGTGAAATCCTTATGGAAAGTGACAGTGTAAGGGAATCCTCTGCAAATAGCAATTGAACACTCTTTGTTGGTAGTAAGAGTGTACTTCTCTAAGTCAGTCAATTCACTATTAGCTCCTAGTTTCCCAACATGCGCTAAGCACACTCACCAATCTTAAATCTAATTGCATACATATGCTTTCCTTGTATAAAGAGCCTACTCCAGAGCTCATATTTATATTCATATTTGACTTTTGCTCTTTATGCATTGTTGGAATATAAGGATCATTCTTTCACTCATGGTTGCAAATACCCCATCTTCTCGGTGAGTTTCTCAATTGTTTCTTTCACTTTTGAAAGTGTTTCTTTTGCTTTCTTTTTCCCTTACATGTGTATTTGTTACTTTCTCCATCTTTTTCAAGTGTTGCTTTTTCCTATTTCCATTTTTTCATGTGTCACTTTTGTTTTCTTTGTGTTTTCATGTGTCGCTTTCACTCTTGCATGTGTCACTTTTTCTTATTTTCACACACCTTAAGAGCACCATGGCACACCTTCTAGAGTCAATTCCAGTGCACTCTCTTGCACTAGTTGATGCTGTTTATCATTAGAACATGTGCTGGACGCATTCCCATGAATAACACACCTTTTGGTTACATTCGACACTTGTGTCATAAATATATGCACCCTAAGTGTCACACTCGGAGATAAGTGTTGTTTTACTGTTGTTTCACTGTATGTATTTTTGTTTTGGGTACTGTGTATCTTCTTGCTATGTACATGGGTGTATATGTGTGTGTGATCATGTTCAAGACCTGTTACATGCTTTTACTCTCTTGTCTCATTGATCTCACACTTAGTCAATTTTGGAGTTCCTCCTTGTCCTCACATCCTACACAACTCATGAGCAAATTCAACTTCTAGACAAGTGTTGAGTGCACTGCACATTCCTAAGCCTCAGTGATAAGAAAATTAGCTCCAAGACATACACATTGAACCCTTATAGAGGGCAACCTCCTTCAATCGTGCATTGAGCAACCTCATAGCACAATCACTCAAACTTGATGCTTACACTTGCCCATTGTGTAGTCCTTGATCCATCATGCCTTACATTGCACATTGTGTAGTCTCAGTGGATAGCGGGGTCATATTTGAACCCTTGTAGTGATCAACTGCACAATCCAATGAGCTACCTTCTCATCCATTGCGCACTCTGCAGTTATAATGCCCAAACTTTCTGGTCTCCTATACTTTCTCTTTGTATAATGCCTTGGACAACCTTTCCATTATTGTGCATTACATAGTCTAAGTGGATAGTAGGGCCATAATTTGGCCCTTATAGTGCTCAAATACATAATACATAGATCCTCTCCCTTAAGCACTACGCACTACATATTTACAATTGTTAAAATTCCTATCCTTCCCTCCTAGACTTTCCCAATGCACAATCCATGTCTTGACTCTCCCTTGCAACTGCACATTGTACAATCATAGTGTCTAGACCCTCACTCCCTACCTCCTAATCCTACACACTATGCTCAAGAAGGCCTCTTCCCTCAACCCTTATGCATTGTCCCATCACAATCAACATTTTGCATAAGAAAACAAGATATACTAGGTGATTTTAGGATTGACAGGGTCTTGTCATGAGTGAACTTCATTTGAAAATATTATCATCCTATCATGGTGTTAATGCCTCGAAAATCGCCGCATCAATATCGGGGAAAACCACCCAGTCTGGACCTTAAAAGAAGCTCCTTTTTCGTTTGGTGTGGGGCTTCGATTGGATATAATGGGACCAGTTTCCCAACGATTTATAAATGGGATGGATAAGTGATCGATTTTCTAATCTCTAATGGGAATAATGGATGATTTATTCTAAAATGCAACAATATAAATAACTAATCTATCCCAGAAAGTCTTTCTCTTAGTGCAATTTTTGATGATTCTTATTGACAAGTAGGCATATAGATGACTCTACTTATAAACAAAAATATTTATTCATATGATAATTACTTTGTTCAAATATTTGAACAAAGTAATAATTAAAATGTTATCACACTAATCTTTATATATTATTGACATACATATGTATGAAAAATAACAACTCTTAAACATTCAATAGTGATAAGTCAAATAATTGCTGTGAAAACATATACATATATCAATAATAACAAAATAAATAAATGCTGGTTCACATAAAAGCATGAAGCAAAAATATAGATAGTAGTACCATATGTATTTGAGTCTCCTCCAATATGAATTGCATTCAGATCCTGCCTTTCGACTTGGAAATACTTTTACAGGAAGCAATAGTGCATATCACATAAAAGTATTCTTCATCAAAACTTAGAATTCAGGTCTAGTTTTTATAAAAATAAATATATCAGAAGCACAGTAGTGCAACTTCCGATCCAAGTCTTAATACAAAAATTTGAGGACCCTTTCTAAAAACAGGAAAGGGTCTATAAATACTAATTAAACTAACAAACTATGAAATAAATATGCTATGCGCTGGTATAACCAAATTACAAAAATGTGAAAATATTCTCGAAATAGGCATGCTGCAGTCGGTCATAATGGTTCACTATATTGGCTGATCATCTTGTGTCTTGAGCTAACAAATGGCGAGCATCGGTTGAAGTTCTGGTGGATGACTCATGCGTGAGTATAATTGAGCAGTGTATGTGGCATCAATAAGTTTGGGAATCATATGGCTGATTGCATTGGTGAGGCATTTCACCGTTGTTTGCAGACTATATGGTTTAACAAGGAAAAACCAAAAGGTTTCCCATGTTAAAGTTTGAATACCTGCGATCAATCTTTCCCTCTGCTCCAGCTCCTGTTTCCATGTCTGTTCTAATGCTTTTACTGATGGAAGTTTCCCTAGAAAACACTTTGTAATTTAATTCGATAAATAAAGAGTATCATTAATCAATTCAACCAGATTGTTTGTTGCCGATTTGCATCTTGATGTCGCTCTTTGTGCCTTCATTAGTTGAGATTGCCATTCAGTGAATAGGATTTCTTTATGCGATTCCAGAATTTGTGGTAGATTAACAACTTTTCCTTCTTTGGTTTCTTGCTAAGAGAGAAAATTTGTTAATCTTTCATCTGATTTTCCAAGTTTAGTCTTGCATCAACTGATTTATCAACCATGGATGATGAAATTTCACACAGAGGAAGAATGAGTGAGATATTATGACATAATAGGCTCAACTGACTAGATAATGCCTTAGTAATTGGTAGAGCTTTCGATCTGAATTCTCCCACTTGGGGGTATTCCTTGAATCTTTCTATCTGGAGTGATAGTTGAGCGATCTGTTCTTCCTTGGATTTACTCAACTGTGAATTTAATGATTGCAACTTGCTCAATGCTTGGGATAATTCCTGTTGCTTATGAATTGCATGTTGATCAATCCTTTGTTTTTCTTTGAGCAATTGCTCATTCAATTGGTCATTTCACTGCCTCTAGATTGCTAACTGTTGTTCCAACTGCTCTATCTTCTATTGTTTCTCTTGTACCTATGTTTCCAGCAAAATGATTGCTTGGTCTTTTTATTTGAGCAAGTTATTGACCTCTGATGCTTTGTATATTGTGGCCGTTGTGTATGCTCCAGCGTACTGAGAAAGTTTAACGAGATCTTCAGAAATATTGACTTCTTCTCTCCATACCACGTTTGTTATCTCCATTTGTGAAGTCAAAAGAGGAGATTGATCAACTTTCCTCTTTTTCCTTAGGGCTGTAGAAAACATCCAATGGTGGTGTTTCTTCTACATGTAAAATAGTTTCATCGGAGGGATTTTCAGGGATTATTTCTACATCCTTGTGAGTTATGGGTGGGCCGCTAGTTCCTTCAGTTGGAATTGT
The DNA here is from genome assembly GCA_031772625.1 of Pinus tabuliformis. Classification (NCBI taxonomy): domain Eukaryota; kingdom Viridiplantae; phylum Streptophyta; class Pinopsida; order Pinales; family Pinaceae; genus Pinus; species Pinus tabuliformis. Next base: position 602,406,034 of record CM062815.1, read on the forward strand.
ATTGATTACTGATTTCTGACCAGTTGTCACCTCAGGTGTGTCGAATCCTTGAAGGCTCTCAGTATTATTAATGATGGAATCAATTTGCTGCCATTATTGATCAGTTTAGGATCAACATAAATTCTTGAATCAATGAGTTCACTAATTTTACCTTGTCCCTGCTCCTGCTCTAGCAATTTTTCTTTTTCGGGAATCTTCTCCACTATAGGAGTCTTGTCGGCAGCTTTCTGTTCACTTTGACTCTGTGGCTGAACTGTCGGGGCTGTAGCTAATAGGTCCAAAGGCAGAGTTTGCAACCTCTGGGCTCTCAGCCTATTGAATTTTTCTAACCCCTCTTTTACATACCTGATCCTAGCCAATCCTTTAACTTGAAAAAATGTTTCGGCTGAAGCAAATAAATCATCAAAGTCATTTGCTTCATGATCGAATTTGGCAAGTTTAGCTTGAGCGGTAACGTTATGGGCAACCTTCCTTGGGTCATATTGCCTATTCGGAATGGTGGCAAGATTCAGCATCTGAATCTTCTCTGTTTCTTTCTCTACATGTTTGTAATCATGTAAGGTAAAAATGCCACATTGTAGGGGGAATATAGGCCACATATGTTTCTTGGAATCCTTCAGGGTTCTTTATGTTCCTTCAACTGTTATCTGATATGCCAATTCTCGGGCTAACAATTTATCAGGAACATATAGAAGAAGAACATGAGGTTAAGTGAGACTACCAAAAAGCCTTACATAGGTAAATTTATCCTCTCTGAACCAGCTACCTACTGCTGTCAGGTCAATTGCTGCTTCCTGAGATATCCTATGGGCAGGCTTATTGAAAATAGAATAATATACAGGTAAAACAAAACCATTGAAAATTCTGTACAGGTGATTTTTATAGTGTGCCGTCCACAACTATTTGTGATAGATATGAATAGGATTAGGATCTTGGGAAGTCCACTTCCATCCAAGTACCGAGTATTTAGAATTAAAACAAATAATATCCAGAATATATGCACTGTAGTAGAAAGGAGGAATGATTCGGGAAGCTATATATGCTTTCCTTCTATATTCTAATATCTCAGTGGCTAGTCTATCAGATAAAATATTTGCCCAATCCATAACATAACCATTAATCATAGCTTCCATTAATGGGACCATGTCTATAGTAAATTTTGCAGAATCATGTTGTCCCCATAGTTTACACATTATAGCTCCAACATAGCAATAAGGAGAAGCTAATGAGTCGACAGAATACTTACCCGATGACTCGTGCTTATGTTTCTCCGGGAAATGTCTCCAGTGCTTGATCTGGTTTGACTCCAAGTCGTTTTCCTTTGCAAATGCTTCCAGGAATGCCTTGTTATAGCGCTTCTCGGGTGGAGGTAGATGGTACATTTGCCTGAGATCTTTAGGTTTGAATGACCCAAATATCCTTCCATCAGCCATGGAAAATGTTCTATCTGAAGTTGGGATTTTCTCGACAACCCATCTAACCACATCAGTGTATGGCAAAATTTTGGCCTACGCTGCTATCCTGTGAAGGTATGAACAGGCCAATTCTTTGAGAGTTCCCTCTGACTTGTTGGTTGAATCGGCTGTGGCTTCCTCTTCTAATTCTTCGGGCTCCTCTGCTTCTATCAAATTATAAATGCTTTCCCAGCTAGCATTTCCCAGACCGAGACATGTTGTATCTGATATTAGTCCCTTCTTGCTCGGTCATGGTTCTTTGGTTATAGGAGTTGGTTCGGCCTTCTTAGATTTCTTCCCCATGTTCTCTGGATTCATGGGTTCGAAGAAACTCTGCACAAACAATCACAAACCGTAATACAGAGATATTGCCACTGAAAGTCGATATGAAAAGGAACAGAATTAAGGTGCTTGACATATGATAAATCAGATGTAGTTAAGAATTACCACAAATGAAATTTTTTGAAGGATTTACTCTTAACTGTAAAATTTAATAGCCGTTCGAGCTGCCAATCGTGATGAATAAATACCACAAATACCTGTCTCATCGCTCATATATCAAATGATTATCTCAAGCGTGTCTTCGAATTTCCTCGATCGGCAATCGACGATAAATCACAAATAACAATCGGGAGTTTCAAAGGGAGAGGCTTTATCACTTGCAAAGAATATCTCCGATTGTCGAAAAGTGATATTATAATAAAGCGGAGTATTATCCATGCAAACCTTTTTAGCGCATGTTTTCCTCTTGAGATGCGTGCCCAATTGATTGATCGCAATCGGGGTTTGGCTTGCGCTTTTATCCCTTTGTCATATGATATCTCTGATTGCTGATTGCGATTTCCTTCATCCGATCAAAGAATTTGATGAGGTCTTATTTGTGTGTGTCCCTTTGTCATTGCGATATGCGATCTCTGATCGCTTTATCGCGATGTAGAATTATTTATAATATTTTTTAAAAGAACACTTTGTTCTTTTCAAAAGGCTTCATAAAATGAATTATTTGATTTTTCTTGTAATGAGATCAATACCAGTTTTATTTATTAACTCACAAATCTAACTAAGTTTATTTAAAAAGGGACCCATTTCTTATTAAAAATTTTGTGTAAATTTTTATAGAAATGGGGGATTGTTGTATAACACAACAATTGGTGATTCACTGGAAGAAATAGTTATCTTTGAGAAAGTAATGTAATATTTTAACCTTCTTAATCTGAAAACCTTAGTGGATAGAGAAAATATAATATAACTAAGTAATCATAAATTCTGAATATAATGAAAACTATTTTTGCTATCTCTTTCTCATCTCAAACTTAAATACATTCTAAGTTTAAGTAAACCTTAATTGGTTGATAATGATAAAACGAGAGACTTCTCCAACTTAGCTTGTATAATGATTCCTTTATCACAGGTAGAGCCACTGTTTCCAGCAAACATTTATAGTCTTGGTAGGGTTACCTTTTAACCATTTGATCATTCATTGTCCCATCCATTTTAGAGTATAATTTAAAAGAATGAATCCAAAAGATATTTTTCCACATTTTTTGGATTGCATTTTCTTTTTTCTTTTTTTCTTTATTTTGTAGGATAAAAAGCCATTGTCCTGGTTTGGTGGCCAGCTGTTAACAATGCCATTCACTGGTTGTAATTTAACTGAACAAGTTGGCTCGTGATGAGACCCCTTGTCTTATAATTATAAGCCATTACCCTGTTTTGGTATGCAGTGTTGGTAATGTCAGTTGAACTAGTCCCCTATGATTATGGTAAGCAGGCTTATGATGAGACCTTTTATCTTTTATATCAAATATATTTTAGAATTATACTCCGAAAAATCATAAACTTTGATGGATGGGATGAATAATTTTCTCCTTAAGAGAACATGGATGACAGTTTTGAGAGTTGAAGATGCTAAGATTGGATTAGTCTTTGCTTTCTATTGATAACCTTTTTTAGGCTTCTAAAACTTAGAATGATTTATAGTATTTTCAAGTTTTGAGAAGATTCCACAAAAATAAAAAGGGTTTTCAGAGTTTAATTATACCTAATTTCCTAGAACTTTTTCCTTTTCCTTCAAGGCTTCCATCTATCAAAAGTAAATATTAAGACTATTTTCTTTTAAGTAACCTTTTCAAAATAGTAAAGACCAATAGAAGACTATTTACAACTTTATTTTCTAAGAAAGAAAATAAACTAATTATTCACACAAATATAGCTGAAAATTGAATATTTACAAAGTGAGAAGGGGTTACCTCCTCAATTGAAGAATTTTTTCAAAATAAGCCCATTGACAGGAAGAGAATCTCTCTTTCCTGATAGATCTTGCAATATGAATGTTGATGGGCCTATCTTCTCGCTGATTTGAAATGGTCTGAGCCACATTTTCTGAAATTTAGTGTGTTTTCCTTTATCCTCGTGGGCTTTGTCCCATTTCAAAACAAGATCACCAACTTGTAAATGTTTTGAGCCGGTTGAAGTTGTATCAAAAGAAGACTTAATAATTTGTTGATGCTTCACATGTGTAATTTGGGCTTTCTCCCTTTCTTCCTCTAGTTTTAGGATCTGATTATATCTCAATTGAATAGAAGATGAGGGATTTTCTTCAATAAACTGCACTAAGGCTAGTGATGGAAGTACTAAGTTTGTTGGTATGACAACCTCCTTTCCATACACTAGATTAAATGGAGAAGTGCCTATTGAGGCCTTCTGTGTTATACGGTCTACCCATAATGCAAATATCAAAGACTTATGCCAATTCTTATGATTCTGATCAATAGTTCTCTTAATGATTTTGATAAGATTTTTATTGGTGGATTCTGCTAAACCATTACCCTGAGGGTAGTAGTTTACAAAATATTTCAATTTGAATCCTCTTTTGATAGCAAATTAAAGTATGGAATTACCAGAGAAATAAGATGCATTATAAAAAATAAGAGCGTTTGGGACACCAAACCTGGTAATGATGAACTGATCTATGAATTCAATGATTGCTTCAGAGTTTGCTGTCTTCAAAGGAATTGCTTCTACCCACTTAGTAAAGTAATCTGTAGCTGTAAGGATATACCTATGCTGTTTGGATGAATGTGGAATAATTTCTCCAATGATATCCAATCCCCATTGTTCAAAGGGCTGTTCAATATTGACTGGTTGCAAATGTTGGGTCCCTATAATACTAGTGATTACCCCATTACTATTGTAGTTATACCCCTTATTTATATTGTTGTGCCCCTATTACCCCCATATTGTTATTTCTGTGCCCCATAGAATCCCTCTATTGTTATTTTTGTGGCTTTATATTATTATTGTTAGGTGGCTGGATTATATTGTGACTCCTTAGACTCCTATATATAGAAAGGAGGTTTTGTCATTTGTATCATCCAAGAATTGTTCATTTATGTAATGTAAAGGAGGTTTCCCCCTCGAAGAGGCTGAATTCTAAGGCGTTGATCTATCTTTTCTATCTTTTCTTGAGCTGGTTTCATAACATTTGGTATCAGAGCTTTGGATTCTAGGGTTTCGCTGCTCCAAACAGGTCATCGTGGAATTTTCGCTATAACTTTTTTTCTGTGATGTTTCAGAAGTCGCAAAAAAAACCCATTTGAGAAGAAATCACACTGAACCTTGGGTCCAAATTTCAGAGCTTTTCGCGTGATATTTGCGGAGATATGATCTGAGGAAGTTGGTCTTTTTGCAGACTCCTGAATTACATTCAAAACAGGTGACCTAGGGAAAATCGTCATAACTTTCTCTCTGGAGATCGGATTGAAATTTCGTAAGAAGGTACAGAAAGAGGACGGACTGTAGTTTCTTGTATATCGTTTTCAGAACAAAAGGTCGAAAATTGTACACGTGGCACTTCATACAAGTTCACTCTTCTGGAAAGGTCTATAATCAGGTCATCTTGGGAGATTGTGCATAACTCTTTCTTGGAGAATCCAATTTGGATCAGACTGGTGGCATTGGAAAGAGGACACAGAGAACTACTACAGGTCACAATTTCAGAACTAGATGATTGGAAAGTACAGAGATACATCAGAGGCAATATCAAGCTCCTACAAAGTGAAAAAAGGTGTGTAGATTTTTTTAAATTTTTGCTTAAGCTTGGTTTGAAAATTTATTTTGAAGGAATTCAAAGGGCATAGTAGAGCATTATTATCGGTAACTGATGCCCCGAGGAAAGAAAATGCAAACACCTAGTAAGGAACCTGAAAGCTCTAGCATGACTCATGAAGAAGAGGAAGAAATGCTACATGATATATCAAAATTACAAGACCAAGTGCAACAACTGTCCCTTGCACAAAAAGGAACAGAATCTAAGATGGATGGTTTAAAGAAAGATGTAGAAGCTAAGATGGATGGTTTAAAGAAAGGTGTAGAAGCTAAGATGGACTGTTTAAAGAAAGGCGTAGAAGATAAGATGGATGGCATGGAAGCTAAGGTGAATGGCATGGACGCTAAAATTGATGGCATGGATGATAAGATGGAAGAATTGAAGATAAATATGAATAAGTTGCTACAAGAAATGGTCACTAAGGGTGAAAGAGTACTAAAGGAAACTCATGATGAGAACAAAAGAAATGTTAATCATGATTCCATAGACTCTAATGTTGGATCGAAGACTCACCATGTTCCAAAAATCGATATGAGGAAGTTTGATGGCAAGGATCCCGCCACATGGATATTACAGATGGAGCAATTCTTCGATCTCAATAATGTGCAAAACACACAAAAGGTACGTATGGCAACTTTATATTTGGAACCAAATCAGTTTGTATGGTATCAATGGCTTTGTTCTCGTAAACAATTTATCACTTGGGCAATTTTTACGGAAGAATTGATAGCACATTATGAGGATACAAAAAGCAACACTTTTTTTAGCCAATTGATAAGTCTCAAACAAAAGGGTTCAATAATGGAGCACATTGAGGAGTTCCAAAAATTGAACATAAGGGTAAAAGATATTCCAGAGGAGCATAGGATTGATGTGTTCATAGGGTCTTTAAAGGATAATATCCAACATGATGTTCGCCTTTGGGAACCTGATTCATTAGAGAAGGCATTCAGGTTAGCAAGAAAAATGGAAAGCAAAATTATGGCAACTAGGAAGCATACCATTCACAACTATAAAGACGGAAGTGTTGTTGCCCCTAGTCTTCCACAACCTACAAGGTTGACACCACAACAATTGGAAGAAAAAAGAGCAAAAGGGCTTTGTTACAATTGTGATAGCAAATACACAAAAGGTCATAAGTGTGCTGAGAAGAAATTATTCTACATAGATTGTGAAGAGGAAGAAGAAAAGGAGCAAGAAAGGTCAAAAGAAGAGGATATATTCCAGGAACAAAGCCTAGATGAAGAACAAATAAATCCGACCATATCTTGTAATGCATTGGCGGGAATTACCACTCCTCAAACCATCAAGATAGAAGGACAAATCAAGAAGAAAAAGGTAATAGTGTTGATTGATTCAGGAAGCACCCACAATTTTATTCATTGTAGGGTAGCAAAAGAATTGAATTGCTTCCTATATCCAGCACCAGAGTGTCAAGTGATGATTGCAAATGGAGGAACAATAAATTGTTCTGGAAAGTGCCATAATATCAAGCTATCCATGGGAGAATATGTATTGACTAGCCCAATGCTTTCCATTCCAATGGGAGGTGCTGATGTTGTACTAGGAGTCCAATGGCTACAATCCTTGGGTACAATAGCTTTTAATTTTCAAGAACTTTTCATGAAATTTTCTGTGGAAGGAAAGGAAGTTGAATTAAGGGGTATTGCAGGGAAACCAGGAAAGATAATCAGCTCTAATGGCATGACAAAGCTTCTAAAAAAGGAGCAAAGAGGTGTAATTGCACAATTATGTTCGCTAGATGTTTCCACATTGGAATCATCTATTTCTCCAGATCTCCAAAAAGTCCTGGACAATCATTCCAAGGTATTTGAGACTCCCAAAGGTCTCCCACCTATGCGTGATCATGATCATGCTATTCATCTGATTCCAGGAAGTGTTCCTCCAAACATCAGGCCGTACAGATATCCCTATGTCCAAAAAAGTGAAATTGAACGTATGGTTGCAGAAATGCTAGAGGCTGGTATAATTCAACCGAGTCAAAGTTCTTTCTCAGCTCCAGTAGTATTGGTGCACAAGAAGGATGGATCATGGCGCATGTGTCCAGATTATAGGGAGCTCAACAAGCTCACTATTAAAGATAAGTTCCCCATTCCTGTCATTGATGAATTACTGGATGAATTGCATGGATCAATTTACTTCACCAAGTTGGATCTTCGTTCGGGATATCATCAAATCAGAATGAAGATTGAAGACATTCCGAAAAAGACATTTAGAACTCATGAGGGTCATTATGAATTTTTGGTCATGCCTTTTGGCCTTACCAATGCACCTTCAACATTTCAAGGTTTGATGAATTCAATTTTCAAACCATTCCTTAGAAAATTTGTGTTAGTATTTTTTGATGATATACTAATCTACAGCAAGTCTTGGAAGGATCATGTTGAACATGTTGACAAGGTGCTACAACTATTGGAGGAGAAACAATTATATGCAAAAAGATCCAAATGTTTCTTTGGAGTCCAGGAGGTGGAATATTTGGGTCATATTGTATCTCATGAAGGAGTTAAGGTAGACCCTAGCAAAATTAAAGCCATTAAGGAATGGAAAATCCCCACATCCATAAAGCATCTGCGAGGATTTCTTGGGTTGACAGGGTATTATCGCAAGTTTGTTAAGAATTATGGGAGAATAGCAGCACCTCTAACAACATTATTGAAGAAAGATTCATTTTCATGGACTCCGGAAGCAACAAAGGCCTTTGAACATCTTAAAGAGGCAATGTGCCAAGCACCGGTCTTAGCTACACCGGACTTCACAAAAACCTTTATTGTGGAATGTGATGCTTCAGGAAATGGAATTGGTGCTGTTCTAATGCAAGATGAAAGACCCATTGCTTTTGAAAGTCGTCCAATCAAGGGAAAGTTTTTAAGCAAAGCTATTTATGAGAAGGAAATGTTGGCAATACTCCATGCACTTAAGAAATGGCGACCCTACCTAATGGGAAGACACTTCAAGGTAAAAACGGATCATGATAGCCTTAAATACTTTTTAGAACAAAGATTATCCTCTGAAGAGCAACAAAAGTGGGTCACAAAGATGTTGGGTTATGACTTTGAAATCATCTACAAAAAAGGGAAGCAAAATGTGGTGGCAGATGCACTCTCAAGAAAGGATGAGGATGTGGAAGCATTGTTGTGTGCCATTTCTATTATCCAACCAGATTGGATAAACGAAGCAAAGGAGGGCACTTATTTGAAAGCTACAACAAGATTCCAGTACTTCTGATACATTTAGCTGGAAAAATGATTCGTTATGGTACAAAGATCGCTTATACCTCTGTAAGAATTCCCAGCTAAAACAAAAGATTCTTATGGAATTGCACACTTCTCCCTTAGGAGGGCACTCAGGATTTTTAAAAACTTACCACAGGGTTAAGAAGGAATTTTTTTGGGATGGCCTTAAATCAGATATTCAAAAGTTTGTGGCGGAATGTTTGGTTTGCCAACAAAATAAAGTTGAAACAATTAAGACACCGGGTCTATTACAACCTTTATCCATTCCAAGCCAACGTTGGGAGGAGGTTTCAATGGATTTTATCACAGGTTTACCCAAGTCTGAGGGAAAGAGTGTCATCATGGTGGTAGTTGACAGACTTACCAAGTATGCACACTTTTGTGCATTATCACATCCATTTAAAGCCAGTACAGTTTCTACTGCATTTATGGAAACAGTTCAAAAGCTACATGGAAACCCAAAGATTATTGTAAGTGACAGAGATCCCATTTTCACTGGAAATTTTTGGACAGAATTATTTTCTTGTCTTGGTACTCAGTTAGCTCATAGCTCATCTTATCATCCTCAATCTGATGGGCAAACTGAGATAGTAAACAAATGTTTGGAAGGATATCTTCGTTGCTTTGTATCTGATAAACAGACACAATGGGTCAAATGGTTGCCTCTGGCTGAATGGTGGTATAACACTTCCTTCCATACAGCAACAAAAATGACCCCATTTATGGCACTTTATGGGTATCAACCACCATCCATCACATCATATTTAAGAGAAAATTCTAAGGTTCAGGCAGTGGAACATCACATCGAACATCAACAACAAGTCCTCCAACTCTTAAAGGATAACCTCGTGTTGGCACAAAATAGAATGAAACAACAGGCAGATCAACATCGCAGTGAAAGAAGTTTTGATGTAGGTGATTGGGTATTCCTACGGCTACAACCATATAAGCAAATGTCCCTAAAGCAAGCTAAGAAGGATAATAAATTATCACCAAAGTATTATGGTCCGTACAAGGTGTTGCAAAAGATTGGTACTATGGCATACAAATTGGAGCTTCCTGCAGCTTCTCGATTGCACCCAGTTTTCCATGTTTCATGTTTAAAGAAGGTTATAGGCGACAAGCTCCCAGTTCAAACAATATTGCCAGAACTTGACGAGGAAGGAAAAATTATATTGGAACCGGAAGCAGTCACAGAAACAAGAACTCGACAGCTACGAAATCGATCAATTTCAGAGTATCTTATCAAGTGGAAGAACTTATCCGCTGAAGATTCCACATGGGAGGATGAGAATTTTATGCAGAAGTATCCAGAACTACTCAAGCGTTGAGGACAACACTTTTTTGAAGGAGAGGGGCATGTTGGGTCCCTATAATACTAGTGATTACCCCATTACTATTGTAGTTATACCCCTTATTTATATTGTTGTGCCCCTATTACCCCCATATTGTTATTTCTGTGCCCCATAGAATCCCTCTATTGTTATTTTTGTGGCTTTATATTATTATTGTTAGGTCGGCTGGATTATATTGTGACTCCTTAGACTCCTATATATAGAAAGGAGGTTTTGTCATTTGTATCATCCAAGAATTGTTCATTTATGTAATGTAAAGGAGGTTGCCCCCTCGAAGAGGCTGAATTCTAAGGCATTGATCTATCTTTTCTATCTTTTCTTGAGCTGGTTTCATAACAGCAAAGGAAAAGCTGGCTTCCTTTGTCCTCCACTAGTAGTTTGACATGTTTTGCATTTCCTTACATATTCATGAGTGTCTTTAAATAAGGTGGGCCAATAATACACATCATGAATAATTTTGTGCGTTGTTGTATCAACGCCAAAATGTCCTCTTACTGGACCATCATGTAATTCTTGCAAGACCTTTTGCGCTTCAGGTTTTTATAAGCATCTTAACAAAATTGAATCATAATTCCATCTTAACAACACATCATCAACAATCATGAATTTTTTTGCTTTCATTCTTATGGTACGTTTATTTTTATAGGAAAGATTAGAAGGCACATATCCATTTTTCAAATAGAATATCAAATCTGCATATTGGGATTCAAGATTAATGGTACTTATCTCATTGATTTCTTCAATATTGTTTGTACCTTCATGTTCCTGAATATTAGAAGCTCCTGCTAACAACCTACAAAAACCTTAGTCTTTGACAATCTTTGCTGGTCTAATGTCCAAATCATACTCTTGTAATGTCGTGAACCAGTTTGCCCTTTTTTCTTCAAATTCCCTTTGAACTAGTAACTATCTTACTGCTGAAGAAGGGACTAACTTTTGTGTGAGCCTTTAAGAGAAAGGGTCTAAAGTGTTTAATGGCTTTGTATACAGCAAAAAATTTCTTTTCAACTTCGGAGTAATTAAGTTCGGCACCTTGAAGATTTGAACTATAAAATGAAATTGGTGCTTCCAAGTTTTGATCATTGATTTGTGTCAGCACTGCTACGTAAGATGAATCAGATGCAAGAGTATATAAAATGAAATGATTTGAAAAATCAGGGGTGTTTAATGCGGGAGCATTTATGATTGCTTGCTTGATTGAATCAAAAGTCTCCCTTTCTATATGCCCCCATTTAAACACTGAGTTTTTCTTGATCATAGTTTGTAATGGTAAAACAATCTGTGAAAAATATGGAACAAATCTTTTTACAAAATTAATTTGACCTAAAAATGATTGCATTGTTTTTTTATTATGTGGAAATGGAATATCAGAAATCTCTTTGATTTTGTCTGGATCAATATAAATACCATCTTTTGAAACAATGAACCCCAAGATTTTACTTTGGTCAAGAGCAAAAAAAGACTTCTTAGGATTGAGTGAAATGCCATACCTTTTACAACGTTCAAAGATTTGTTTCAAATCATGTAAATGATTTGATATTTTCTTAGAGAAGACAGTAATGTCATCCAAATAGACAACTACTGATTTATTGATTAGACCTTTGAATGCTATGTCCATCGCTCTTTGGAATGTAGCTCCAGCATTAATTAATCTGAAAGGCATTTTTTGATAGGCATAAGTTCCCCACTTAGTTTTGAAAGTAGTCTTAAATCTGTTATTGGGGTGCACCAAAATTTGGTTATACCCTGAAAAACCATCTAAGAAAGACATTAATTCAGAACCAGCTACTGAATGGAGAGTTTGCTCCATTTTTGGTAGATGGAAGTTATCCTTTTGACTCGCTTTATTAAGATTTCTGAAATCAATACAAATTCTAATGTCACCATTTTTATTTTTTACTGGCACCAAGTTGGATACCCAATTTGAATGTCTAACAGGAAAAATTATCTTAGCTTTCAAGAGTTTGTTTAACTCGGCTTTTATTTGACTTTCGAGATTGGGATGAATTTTTCTTAATTTCTGCTGTACTGGTTTTTCTTCAGATATCATTGGAATTGTATGCTATATGATAGAAGTATCATATGTTTTCAAATCATCATAATTCTAAGTGAAGACATTTTTATATCTATTCAATAATATGATAAATGCAATTCTTTCTTTTGAAGTAAGTCCTAATCCTAGATTGATGTTTTGTGGCTTGTTCTATGTACCAAGGTTTATTAATTCAAATCTCAAAGTAGAACTTTGAAGGTTTGAATTAGTAACCTGCTTAAACCTATCTTTGATGTCATAAAGGTCTTCAAGTTTGACCACTGGTTTAGGTATTGAATTTTCTTCAAGTTTTTCCTTCATTTGAAGATCATGCTCACTTTCATCAATAATTTGATCATCATAGGACTTATCAGAAGTTAATAAATTTGAAATGTCATCATCATGATTGAATACTCGCCAGTTAGCGACATTATCGGGAATCGATGGTCTGAATATTAACTCTACTAAAAATCTATCAGGACTATAATCTTCAGATGGAAGGAGCTTAAAAGCAACATTGACTAGTAAATCTATTGCTGCATTCTGAGATCTAGGAATGAGAGAAATACTAAATGCTAGAAAATGAGATACAAGGTCTTGTACCAAGGATTGATAATATTTAAGGTGACTAGAAAGACAATGTATAGTATTTCTGACTTGTTTTATAACAACTTCAGAGTCACCAAACACTTTCAAATATTGTACCTTAAGACCAATCGCTTTATAAAGTCCTTGAATCAAGGTTTCATATTCAACAATATTATTTGTGCACTCAAATTCTAATTTACATGATAGCATGGTCTTTTCTCCCTCAGGATTAACTAAAATACATCCTGCTCCTGCACCATCATTAGATTTACACATCAAAATATAATAACCAAAATAAAGTTTTATCTACAGTTTTATTTACAATTTCCTCAGCAATTTTAACACACCTTGATGTATCTGTTTGGGAAAAATTTTCAATTTGAGATGTGAAATTATTAACTGAGAAAGGTGATGATTGAGCAGTAAAATTACCAAAGAATGATTCAGATGAGTAGTTACCAAGAATGTTATTGTTGAATGCTATAGGCTGGTTTTCTTGTTCAAACTTTGTTACAGTATGAGTCATATGCTTCTCCTGATCAATCTTAATCTAATTTGGCTTTCCTTTATAGGGCAGCCACATGTGAGACCAATCGGTAGAAATGTAACCATGAAGTTTCTCAGACCAGTCTCTACTTAAAATCAAACCATAGAACTCAGGAATATCAGCAATTAATATGTCAATTCTCTGAACCACTCTTGGATCAGCTGATAACCTAATGGTAACTGAGTTGATTTCTCCTAATACTTGGACCTTAGTTCTATCCAACTGGACAATATGCACTGCAGACTTTTGGGGCTCAATATTCAGTTTAGAACAAACTGAGGCCGACATTATATTCGATGAAGCCCATGAGTCTATCAAGCAATTGTGAAGATTTTTATTATAAATCTCGTAGGTCAAAAGAAAATGAGGAGTATGGGAATTTGATCTATCTCTGATTAAAACAACATCAGTAGCTTCTACTCTACCAGGTGGTGGTTTACCTATCTCATTAGCAGCTTTGGACATTACAACATTTGGAAGTGGAGAAGAAGGTACTGCATCTAATTCCTTGAGCAACAATTTTTGTTGATGTTTGAGTTTACTAAGCTCAAACATAGTGATATTTGCTTTCATTTTCTTCATGTCTTCAATGATGTTGTAATCCATAGAGTCTGCAACTACTAATGTTTTAGATGCTAAAGGTGGATTGGAAGTTGGTGGCTTATTTTGAGTAGGTGTCATTGTAGACTTCTTTGTGGGAGCCTTTTCTTTAGTAGTAGTACCATGCTCCTTTTCTTCTGAGTTACTTGAACAGGTTCTGGAGTGCCTTTACTCCTGGTACTCACTGGGAAAGCTTCTTGTTCATTTTCAGTATTAGAATTGGGCAAAATGAAGTCCCACATCCCATGACATTCTACAGCTACCTCTTCTTCAGTTTCTTCAGATGATAAGACTGTATCTTTTTCTTCATTGTCCTAAGGGTCTGACTCTGCATTGGATATAGCATTAAGGGGTTTTTATTCTGGTTTCTCAAAGTTTTTAAATGGATTTTTGGTTGAAGTCTCAGCTACTTATTTCTTGATTTCTATTAGTTCATTTGACATAGTCTTTATAACTTTTTGGAGACCTTCCATATCGTATGGTTCTTTAGCCATTTTCTTCTTTGAATCATCTTTGAAGGTGACTTTTTTTAATTTTCTATCTTCAAGAGCAGCTTTATTTTCTAAGGCGATGATACGTTTTTCCACAGCAATTGCCTCTTTCATATTTTCTGCTAGATTAGGTTTTGCAGCTCTATCTACAAAGATAGCTATGTTTGAAGATAAAGCTGATATATACCATTCACTTATAACTTGTTCATTAGGTTTAGAAGCAGTAGGAATCTTATTTAAGAGTTTATTAAATCATGAATTGAACTCTTTTATAGGCTCTCTAGATTCAGTTTTAAGATTTGAAAGATCATTGATTAACGTTGCTACAGATCTGTCATCGCCGTATTTAGTTAAGAACTGTTCTTGGAAAATATTCCAACTAGTAATGGATTCTGATGGTAAGGAAAAATACCAAGACCCGGCTGATCCTTGTAGGGTATAAGGGAAAATTCTGACAACCACATCTTTCTCGGTAACTCCTTTTAAGTTGACTGACAACATAAAGTTGTTTATGTGTTCGTTTGCCTGTATGCCTGCATTTGGATTGAATTTTGGTAACCATTTTTTAGGACGAGCTAGGAATGGGTTCAAAGGCGCAGGCATTGTGACTGCACCAGGATTGTTCCATGAGTTCTGTGCCATTGTCGAGCTACTAATGGATGAAAGCGTAGATGAAGTTCTAGATGGTTGGGAAGGAGAAGATATTGAAGTTTGAGATGGTTGAGAAACAGATTTTGAAGTTCCAGTACCCTGTTGAACGACAATCTGGAGTGGTGGAGTGGATGGTTGACTTTGCAATGGAGAAGATGAAATGGATGATGATGATGAGAAAGTTTCACTATAATACCATTCAGTTGTCTTCCTTGCTCTTTTCCTTTTAGGCAAAGGTAACTTAGTAGGTTCAATACCAAGCTTTTCACTCTAAAGTCTGGTGAGGGGGTGAGAAGGAACAAATTGCGAAGTCACACTGCCTTGAGATAACTCATATTTCTGTGGTGATATTGAGAATCCTTGAAGTTTTTGAATTAGAGACTGTACTTCAAGAGATTCTAAAGTTGATTTATCTGAGATGTTTTGGGGTTGAGCAGTGGTTGTTGTTTCCTCAACTTCTCGCTTGAAAACTGGAGTTTTAGCATGCGAGGGAGAAGTCGGAGGTTAGGTGAAGGGAGATTTACTCTCATAATGGATTATAGATTTAGGTTTGCTCGCCATTCATAGTTCATGCCCTCCTTCTAGCGCCAAAAATGTTTATGCCTCGAAAATCGTTGCATCAACATTGAAGAAAACCACTTGGTCCGGACCTTAAAAGCAGCTCCTTTTCCGTTTGGTGTGGTGGCTCCAACTGGATATAATGAGACTAGTTTCCCAATGATTTATAAATGGGATGGATAAGTGATTGATTTTCTAATATCTAATGGGAATGATGGATGATTTATTCTAAAATGAAACAATATAAATAACTAATCTATCCCGGGAAGTCTTTCTCTTAGTGCAATTTTTGATGATTCTTATTGACAAGTAGGCATATAGATGACTCTACTTATAAACAAAAATATTTATTCATATGATAATTACTTTGTTCAAGTTGTTGAGCAAAGTAATAATTAAAACATTATCACACTAATTTTTATATATTATTAACATACATATGTATGAAAAATAACAACTTTTAAACATTCAATAGTGATAAGTCAAAGAATTGCTGTGAAAAAATATACATATATCAATAATAGCAAAATAAATAAATGTTGGTTCACATAAAAGCATGAAGCAAAAACATAGATAGTAGTATCATATGTATTTGAGTTTCCTCCAATATGAATTGCATTCATATCCTGCCTTTTGACTTGGAAATACTTTTACAGGAAGCACTAGTGCATATCACATAAAAGTATTCTTCATAAAAACTTAGAATTCAGGTCCTGTTTTTATAAAAATAAATATATCGGAAGCACAGTAATGCAACTTCTGATCCAAGTCTTAATACAAAAATTTGAGGATCCTTTCTAAAAACATGAAAGGGTCTATAAATACTAATTAAACTAACAAACTATGAAATAAATATGCTATGCGCTGGTATAACCAAATCACAAAAATGTGAAAATCTTCTCGAAATAGGTATACTGTAGTCAGTCAGAATGGTTCACTGTATTGATTGATCATCTTGTGACTTGAGCTGAAAAATGGCGAGCATTGGTTGAAGTTTTGGTGGATGACTCAGGCATGAGTGTAACTGAGAGGTGTATGTGGCATCAGTAAGTTTGGGAATCATATGGCCGATTGCGTCGGTGAGGCATTTCATCGCTGTCCACTAACTATATGGTTTAACAAGGAAAAACCAAAAGGTTTCCCATGTTAAAGTTTGAATACCTGTGATCAATCTTTCCCTCTGCTCCAGCTCATGTTTCCATGTCCGTTCTAATGCTTTTACTGATGGAAATTTCCCTAGAGAACACTCTGTAATTAAATTTGATAAATAAAGAGTATCATTAATCAATTCAACCAGATTGTTTGTTGCCGATCTGCATCTTGATGTCGCTCTTTCTTCCTTCATTAGTTGAGATTGCCATTCAATGAATAGGATTTCTTTATGTGATTCCAGAATTTGTGGTAGATTAGCAGCTTTTCCTTCTTTGGTTTCTTGCCAAGAGAGAAAATTTGTTAATCTTTCATCTGCATTTTCTAAGTTTAGTCCTGCATCAACTAATTTATCAACCATGCACGATGAAATTTCACACAGAGGAAGAACGAGTGAGATATTATAACATAATAGGCTCAACTGACTAGACAATGCCTTGGTAATTTGTATAGCCTCCGATTTGAATTCTCCCACTTGGGGATATTCTTTGAATCTTTCTATCTGGAGCGATAGTTGAACGATCTGTTCTTCCTTGGATTTACTCAACTGCTCATTCAATGATTGCAACTTGCTCAATTCTTGGGATAATTCTTGTTGCTTATGAATTGCATGTTGATCAATCCTTTGTTTTTTTCGAGCAATTGCTCATTCAATTGGTCATTTGACTGCCTCTGGACTGCTAACTGTTGTTCCAACTGCTCTATCTTCTGTTGTTTCTCTTATACCTATGTTTCCAACAAAATGATTACTTGGTCATTTTATTTGAGCAAGTTACTGACCTCTGATGCTTTATCCATTGTAGCCGCTATGTATGCTCGAGCATACTGAGAAAGTTTAGTGAGATCTTCAGAAGGATTAACTTCTTCTCTCCATACCATGCTTGTTATCTCCATTTGTGAAGTTAAAAGAGGAGATTGATTAACTTTCCTCTTTTTCCTTTGTCTTTTGATTACAGCTCTATGCTTAGGGCTGTAGAAAACATCTAATGGTGGTATTTATTCTACATGTAAAACAATTTCATCGGAGGGATTTTCAGGGATTATTTCTACATCCTTGTGAGTTATGGGTGGGCCGCAAGTTCCTTCAGTCTGTGTTGATTACTGATTTCTGACCAGTTGTCACCTCAGGTGTGCCGAATCCTTGAAGGCTCTCAGTATTAAAAATGATGGAATAAAATTGTTGCCATTCCTTGATCAGTTTAGGATCAACATAAATGCTTGAATCAATGATTTCACTACTTTTTCCTTGTCCCTACTCATGCTCTGGAAATTTTTCTTTTTTAGGAATCTTCTCCATTATAGGAGTCTTGTCGGCAGCTTTTTGTTCACTTTGATTCTGTGGCTAAACTGTCGGGGCTGTAGCTAATAGGTCCAAAGGTAGAGTTTGCAACCTCTGGGCTCTGAGCCTATTGAATTTTTCTAACCCCTCTTCTCCATACCTAATCCTAGCCAATCCTTTAACCTGAATTTTTTTTCGGCTGAAGCAAATAAATCATCAAAGTCATCTACTTCATGATTGAATTTGGCAAGTTTAGCTTGAGCGGTAACGTTATGGGCAACCTTCCTTGGGTCATATTGCCTATTCGGAATGGTGGCAAGATTCAACATTTGAATCTTCTCTACCTCTTTCTCTGCATGTTTGTAATCATGTAAGGTAAAAATGCCACATCGTAGGGGGAATATAGGCCACATGTTTCTTGGAATCCTTCATGGTTTTTGATGTTCCTTCAACTGTTATCTGATATTCCAATTCTCGGGCTAACAATTTATCAGGAGCATATAGAGGAATAACATGAGGTTTAGTGAGATTGCCAAAAAGCCTCACATAGGTAAATTTCTCCTCTCCGAACCGGCTACCTACTGCTGTCAGGTCAATTGCAGGTTTCTGAGATATCCTGGGGGCAGGCTTATTGAAAATAGAATAATATACAGCTAAAACAAAACCATTGCAAATTCTGTACATGTGATTTTTATAGTGTGCCTTCCACAACTGTTTGTGATAGATATGAATAGGATTAGGATCTTGGGAAGTCCACTTCTATCTGAGTACCAGGTATTTAGAATTAAAACAAATAATATCCAGAATACATGCACTGTAGTAGAAAGGAGGAATGATCCGGGAAGTTGTATATGCTTTCTTTCTGTATTCTAATATCTCAGTGGCTAGTCTATCAGATAAAATATTTACCTAATCCATAACATAACTATTAATTGCAACTTCCATTAACGGGACCATGTCTATAGTAAATTTTGTAGAATCATGTTGTCCCCACAGTCTACACATCATAGCTCCAGCATAGTAATAAGGAGAAGCTAATGAGTCAACATAATACTTACCCGATGATTCATGCTTATATTTCTCTGAGAAATGCCTCCAGTGCTTGATCGGGACCGACTCCAAGTCGTTTTCCTTTGCAAATGATTCCAGAATGCCTTGTTATAGCACTTCTTGGGTGGAGGTAGATGGTACATTTGCCTGAGATCTTCAGGTTTGAATGACTCGAATATCCTTCCATCAACCATGGAAAATGTTCTATCTGAAGTTGGGATTTTCTCGACAACCCATCTAACCACATCAGTGTATGGAAAAATTTTGGCCCGTGCTGCTATCCTATGAAGGTATGAACAAGCCAATTCTTTGAGAGTTCCCTCTGATTTGTTGGTTGAATCGGCTGTGGCTTCCTCTTCTAATTCTTCGGGCTCCTCTGCTTCTATCAAATTATAAATGCTTTCCCAGCTAGCATTTCCCAGACCGAGACATGTTGTATCTGATATTAATCCCTTCTTGCTCGGTCCTGGTTCTTTGGCTACAGGAGTTGCTTTGGCCTTCTTAGATTTCTTCCCCATCTTCTCTGGATTCATGGGTTCGAAGAAACTCTGCACAGACAATTACAAACCGTAACACAGAGATATTGCCACTGAAAGCCAATATGAAAATGAACAGAATTAAGGTGATTGACATATGATAAATCAAATGCAGTTAAGAATTACCACGAATGAAATATTTTGAAGGATTTACTCTTAACTGTAAAATTTAATAGTTGTTCGAGCCGCCAATTGTGATGAATAAATACCACAAATACCCGTCTCGTCGATCATATATCAAATGATTATCTCAAGCATGTCTTCGGATTTCCTCGATCGGAATCGGGAGTCTCAAAGAGAGAGGCTTTATCACTTGCAACGAATATCTCTGATTTCCGAAAAGTGATATTATAATAAAGCAGAGTATTATGCATGCAAACCTTTTTAGTGTATGTTTTCCTCTTGAGATGCGCGCCCAATTGATTGATCACAATCGGGGTTTGGCTTGTGCTTTTATCCCTTTGTCATATGATATCTCCGATTGTCGATTGCGATTTCCTTCATCGGATCAGAGAATTTGATGAGGCCTTATTTGTGTGTGTCCCTTTGTCATTGCGATATGAGATCTCAGATCGTTTTATCGTGATGTAGAATTATTTATAATATTTTTTAAAGGAACACTTTGTTCTTTTCAAAAGGCTTCATAAAATGAATTATTTACATCGAGCCTTTTGATAAAGATTTTTTTTGTAATGAGGTCAATACCAGTTTTATTTATCAACTCACAAATCTAACTAAGTTTATTTAAAAAGGACCCATTTCTTATTAAAAATTGTGTAAATTTTTTATAGAAATAGGAGGTTGTTGTACAGCACAACACATGGCAAGATGATGTTCTGGGAGGTTAGAAAGATGAGGTTACAAGAAGGACACTTATGGAGCTAAGACACAAAGATATTATAATGTAAGAGTAAAGGAATATTGTACTAGACAGAGAGATGGCAACTCACATGGATTTAAATTGTTCCAACAATTATCTAGAACCTTTGGAGGGTGAATATGAAGTACAAGCTAGATCTATCATGAAGGATTGAAGACATAAAAACAAAGAGGAGAACTTGGCACTGATACATTACAATGAAGTTTCATGTCATAGTCGCCAAATCATGGCTTCTCAAACTATCATCACAAAAGTCTTATGTTGTCCATGTATTTTTCCACAATTTATGGAATGTAATTTTGTATTTACAAAATGGTGAGCACCATTATTGCAGCAATAATTCTGCAACTCCTGGGCTGCCTACTTTACTCTTATCAACCCGGTAGTTCGTAACAAACTTGGAAGCATTGGTGCTGTATGCACAAGTACTATTTCTTACTGTTGGTTGTCACTTGGTTAGTCGACGCAAGATCACTAGGAGCTCAAGCCAACTTCTATGGATTCTAGAAGAAGCTCTATATGTGATGAAAGGAGAGAAATATTACTCTACGGATGCTACTCTAACTACAGAAAGGGGAAAGACTGAAATGTAAAGCAAACCTAGTAAACCCTAGTTAACTAACTAATCCTACTTTTGCAGAAAGCACTATGAAAACCATGAAATGAATGCCATTACCTACTCAAGGAAGTAAAAAACATCTAGCTAAGCTATTTCTGGAAATAAATAAGCAAAAAACATATTTTTGGATTTTTATGTATTTTTATGTGAATTTGACATGCATGTAATTTATTGTGTGTGAATGTGGCAGCGCATAGGCGGTGTTGAAGGGCAGTTTTGGGACTTGAGAGAATGTAGGATGGTGTAGATGGGTCCTAGGAGGTCTCAGGTGGCCTTTTGGAGGCTTTTTCCACACTCTGCCTTCAAAATAAAGCTTACAGGAAAATCTACAGGAGGAATACAAGGCAACTACAAAAGGCCTATAGGAGAAGGCCGAGAGCAGTTTTCACTATTTTGAGGGTGTGAGAGTGGGTGGAAAAGGTGGATGAAGGTTGGAATGAGGTGTTAAGGTGCCTAAAGTTTACCAAGAATCACCAGGAGAGAGGAAGATGATTGGGTTTGCTCAAGGAGAGAGGAAGAAGTTCTATGGAAAATGTAGGAAATTGAGGCAGAATTGAGGTGAGGCTTGGGCAACTTGTAGGGCATGGATCATATGGAGGATGTGATGGATGATAAGTTGACCTACTATTAGAAGAGATTTGCTACAAAGGAATTGGCAGTCAACCAATAAGATCAAACAAGCAATGAAATTAGTGCATCTAGAAAAAAAGAGTTTTGCATCAAACTAGTCTAAACTATGATCTATGAAAGGAAATGTTGAGAAATACTGTAAGAAAGGAAACCATGAAAGAAGAATATTGCAAATAAATAAGTGAGCATGATGAAGAAGATCTGAAGCACAACAAAACTGGACTATTAACCTACTAAAAGGCTGCAAACACTAGAAGTCCTATTAATGAGGAAAATCTGTGTTTTTGGGGTAGCAAGAGGGTCTTTGCCTAAAATCATGGTCCGAAAGGGAGGAAGAGAGGCCAAGGCACTGTTGCTAGCCTTTTTAATCTTCTCCTTATCACTGTTTAACCTGCTATAGAAAGCACAAATGGAAGAAAACTACTGAACCATCAAAAGCAACCTATTCTTAACCATAAATGATCTGAAATCACCCGTAAATGACCTCAAAGAATTAATGAAGGTATTACAGACTCATGTGCTAGTGTGTGCATATGTTATTTTATGCAATGGATCGATAAGACTGCGAAATACACAGACACTGAATTAGTAAGAGAAAAAAGTAAGAAAACACATAAACACAACAAGTTTAGTAAGGAGTTCACCCAATCCTCTTGGGCTATGTCTCCTGGTCTAGCCTTCAGTGGTGGCCTTTCTATTGTGTCTTAAAGTAGAGTTTTTATAATAAGGAGCTCAATTCGAGTCTCACTTAACAAATTACGATCAGTAGGATTGTACTTGGATCCCCCATGTCTCTAGAGTTCACAGACTCTCCTTATTGAATCTCGACCTCAACTAGTCTCAGTGGTATGAGTCCGATCTGGTACTCAATACCTGATAGGTATTCATAGAAGAGTTTTCTTGAACCTATCAAGCCTTCTCTAGAGTTCACAGACTCTCAAACTCTCTCTATCTCTGTCTGGCTCAATGCTGCCTTTACTCTGCTGGTCAGCTCGACTTCTCTGTTCTCTGCAATTTGCTTCTCTCTTGCCTCTTGGCTTTCTATTTCTCTCTTTTTCTGCTCCTCTTACTCTCTGTTTGTTGGTGGCTTAAAGCCAATTTGCTCCCTGACTATTCGTTTTCGCTTCCCGGCTCTCTGGATCTCCTGCCTCTATCTGCTTGAATTCCCCTGCTCTGCGTCATCATCACTGTGTAACGCTTCACAGAGAGGTGGCCACCTATTTCCTCACAAACTGAGTGTTAGTTCTCTTTGAACGGCCGTTATTTCCGTTGCTCAAAGATTGCCTGTGAAACTGAATCCTCTGCCAACTCATCGATCATGCCGGACCTCAAATCTTATGTCACTTAGCCTATTTCCCCGTCGAATCTAGTCATTCGTCGGATCATTTCTCCGTCATTGATCTGGAGCCTCCAGATCCTATAGTCTTCATCCATATTGGGTGGGTAAGTAGCATGAACTTTACTCGTCTGATGTGAGCGGTTTTCTTTCTCATCTACCGGATGTGTGTCACCCAGTGTATGGCATCAGGCGAGACTCAGTTGAACCCGCTTACCACTTGAAGCCCTTTCGATATCCTGCGGGTTTTAGCGTGGGACCCGCCTTCTGATGGAATCGGCAATTTTTGTATGGTTTTGTGCTTTCCTCATGACCGAGCGCTTGGGGGCTTTCCTTCACTGAGGGGGATGCCCTGCGAATCAGAAACTACCTCTGTTTCTAGATTTGACCTCCCATTTGTCAATTTGTGCCAGCGCGTTTTCACCATGGGCCAATGGTTTGCTCGCTTTGACCGAGGGTCCTGTTGTTTCGTGTTGACCACAAATTGCCATTGTTTAGAGGTTATTTCTGATAAGCTCGATATCCATAAGACTTTGAAGCTTGACATAATTTGAAACAGTCATGAAAACTTAGAGAATGTTTAAGAATCCAATTCGGATCACGGTCTTCCCATTGAAAAAGCTTTTGGACCACCAAAATTTGGTTTTCAAGCATCAACTAAGTGAGGGTATTGTTGTCTCACTTGTCCAATCTCTATCCATCTTGCACTGCTTGGCTTTGAACCCTTGAGTCCAATCCTGAGGTACTCAACATCTCTCCTGCGCGTCGTCCACACCTTCCGGTCCAGAACTGTGTCTTCTTGCAATTCATTGAGATATTCGGGTAACAGATCATCAATAGAAGGCAATTGACTCTGCTCTTCGGGATCTTTAATTAATGAAGGTTCAAATAGTCTCAAGTTGTCTGCATTAACGACTGAGTAGATGTGCATGTAAGCTGGTAAATCAAGGCAAAAAGCATTCTCACTAATTTTCTCAAGTATCTTGAAAGGTCCATACCTTATTGGCTTTAGCTTTTTACCTTCACCTTGCATTATGTCTTTGTTGATATATAGTTAGACTTGATCACCAACTTGGAAACTATGCACCATCTGATACTTGTCATGCCTTGCCTTGTACTTGGTTTGGCTCTTTTCCAGTTGTTCCTTGTACTGCCTGGTGAATCTCTTGGATTTGTTCAATGAACTTGGTTGCCTTGTCCACATCACTGTGTCCATCAACTGCTATGTCTTTACCAAAGACAAAACCCAAGGGAGACCTTGGTGTGAAACCAAAACAGGTCTAAAAAGGAGATCTCTGTGTGGAAGAATGTTTTGGTTGGTTGTAAGCATGCTGCACATAACACAAATGTTGATCCCAAAGTTTGGGATGCTTGTTGCAATAGCCTTTGAGCGACTGGATCACTGTCCTGTTGACCACTTTTGTTTGGCCATCTGTCTGTGGATGAAAGGCTATGCTTTTCTTCAATTTGGTGTCCATCAGTTCCCACAGACTTGACCAAAACTTCCCAACAAATCGGGAATCTCGATGAGATACAATGGAAGTGGATAATCCAAAATGAATCCATACAAGCTGAAAGAACAACTTTGTGGTTTGTTTAACTGTAATTTGTTTATTACAATGTATCAAAATACACATTTTGCTGAACCTATCCACAACAACATATAAATAGCCATGACCTTTCCTAGATTTAGGCAGTCCTCCAGCAAAGTCCATGGAAACACTTTCCCAAGGATGAGAAGGAACTGGTAGTGGAGTGTACAAGCCTAGTTTTCTATTGTTGGGCTTTCTTTTAGCACACATGGTACACCCTCTTACATATCTAGAAACTATCTCATTCATTTTTGGCCAATAACAAAATCTTTGCAGCTGTGCAACCGTTTTACTTACCCCAAAGTGACCTGATATTAGGGAAGTGTGTGCTTCTCGAATTATCTTTACTCTTTCAGTTTGTGGAATGCATAGCTTCCCACAATGATACAAGAGTTTTTCCTTAATATGATAATCCAATTCTTCTACTCGTTTGCCTTGACTTAAAGTTGCATATACATCTTTAAAATCTATATCTTGAGCATATTGTTCAATGTAGCTCTCATGCAATACTGAATTATGCTTAAGTATAGTAGATGCATTTATAATTGGTCTAGATAACATATTTGCAACTTTATTGTGTATGCCCTTTTTATATCTGATGACTAAATGAAACTGTTGTAGAAAACCCATCCATCTATAGTGTCTTGATTGCTGCAACTTAGTTTGGGAGTGTAGATATTGAAGTGGTTGATGATCAGTATGTATAACTGTCTCTTTGCCCATTAAGTAATGTTTCCACTTTTTCACACTCTGTACTAATGCATACAATTCTTTATCATATGTGGGATAGTTAACTACTGCAGAATTAAATGTCTCAGAATGATAACATATGGGTTTACCATGCTGTATCAACACTACTCCCATGGCATAGTCACTGGCATCTGTTTGGATCTCAAATGGTATTTGAAGATTGGGCAGTGCTAGTACTGGTGTTGTACTAATCTTTTCTTTCAAGGTGTCGAAGGCTTTCTACTGTTTTCCTTCCCAATGAAACACCTTGTTCAATCCTATTAAAGCATGTAAGGGAGCTACAATTAAGGAAAAGTTAGAAATGAACTTTCTCCAATATTGTGTTGCTCCTAAGAAGCTTTTAACTTTTGTAGCAGATTTGGGTTTAGGCCAGTTTACAATGACTACAACTTTAGAGGGATCTATCTTCAATTCACCACCCCCTACTATATGTCCCATATAATTCAAAGATGTTTTTCCAAATTCACATTTTGAGAGTTTAACATAAAATTTTTCTCTTTTCAAAACATCTAGTGTCTGCTTAACATGCTTTAAATGTTCTTCCCATGTTTTGATAAATATAAGAATGTCATCCAGATATACAATAACAAAATCACCAAGAAAAGGTTTGAGTACATCATTCATTACTCTCATGAAAGTAGCAAGAGCATTAGTTAAGCCAAAAGGCATAACCAGCCACTCATACAATCCCTGCTTTGTTTTGAAAGCAGTCTTCGATGCATCTTGTTCTATAACTATGACTTGATTATAGCCACTATGCAAGTCTAATTTGGAAAAATAAATAGCTTCCTTTAACTGATCTAATAGATCATCTATGTGAGGAAGGGGATAACAATTTTTGATCGTTATCTTATTCAGTGCTCGGTAATCAATGCACATTCTCCACGAGCCATCTTTCTTTTTCACCAAAATGATTGGAGACCCACATGGTGATGTGCCAGGTCTGATGAACCCCTTCTCGAGCAGCTCCTGTACCTGCTTCTTGACTTTTGCATTCTCTAAAGCGGACAACCTGTACATTTCGATGTTAGGAAATGGAGCATCTTGCTGCAAATTAATATCATGCACTATTTCCTTTTTGGGTGGCAGACCTTTAGGTTCTTGAAACAAGATATCATATTCTGAAACAACTTTTTCTAAATCAGCTTGCTGTTTAGCATCACAACCTTCAAATATATTGGTTTTATCAGGTTTCTTTTCCTTTACAACCATCAGTAAAAATTGTTTGCATGAATTTACAATTCGTTTCATCTACCCTGAGTGTATGAGAGTATAATTATTCTTGAGCTTATGAGCTTTTACAATATATTCGATTGCATCTTTAACGAGTAGATACTTATTCTAAGCTATATAGAAAATAGCTTTTCTATCATACAAGTAGAGACTTCCTAAAAAAATTCCACATATATCCAAAGGAACTATATCTAACTCAATCTCATCTACAAATGCTAACCCAAAAGAAAACTTAACTTTACATTGTCTAGTCACTTGTAGTTGTGCTTTATCACATAACCAACCTAATGGATATGGCTTCTTGTGAGGTGTAGTCAGTAATCCAAACTTCTTTACAATTGCTTAAGAAATTAAATTTACTTGTGAGCCACTATCAAACAAAGTATCAATCTTTTAACTCGAATATGAAAAAGCTCATGTCTTTTCCTCTCATTTTCTTCATTATTAGTAGATTGTGCAGAATTACTAGTAGATATTTCAAAATTTTTACCTTTTATACTGGTGGCTGAAATGGTTGTTTCATCTCTTGAGTCTGACCCCAAATCTTTCTGAATAGCTGCAACAACCTTCTTCTTCTTGCCCTTAAACTTCTTAGGTCTCAGCTCCAGATGCAGAATCCAACAGTGCCCATCATCATGCCCATCCTTCTTATAGTGAGTACATGAAGACTTTCTTTTCTATACAGTGTTGGCCTTCCTCTCTTTCCATTTCTATTTTCTTTTCTCCTTATTCTTGCTTGCAGTGGGTTTGGATGATCCCCCAACTTCTGGGTTCCCATTCTTTCCTCTAGCTTCTAGATGCTTAGCTTGAACATATACCTCATCTATACTAGTGGGATTAAACATGAGGATAGCTTTCCTCATGTAGCTGTGTAGACCACCTATGTACTTCAACAGAGTCTCAGGTGAGTCTAAAGGAATTCCTAGAATCAAAGCTCTTTTCCTAAATTCTTAGGTGTAACCTTGTACACTTTTCCCTTTCAATTGGTGAAGAGTTTTCCAGCTCATCATGGCTTGCTGCATGTAAGCTAGTGGATAGAACTGCTTTTTGATTGCATAAACAAATTCACTCTAGATAGAAATAATCTTACCATGTTTCTCCATGTCATCTTTTGTCCTGCCTTCCCACCATACCAAGGTAGTGCCTCCGAAGCGTAGGATGGTCAGCTGAATCTTACTCTTGTCTGAGTCAATACTCTGCACTCTGCAATAAACATCAATTTGCCTGATCCAATTATCCACCTTCTCTGCATTCAACTGTCCATCATATATGGGTAAGTCAAATTTAACATCTAGTTTAATCAAAGATGTCTTCTTTTTATGTTCAAGGCTATTAGGAGGCGTGAAGAATTTTTCTTCTTTCCCTTTGCCTTTGGAGTGGTCACGGAGGACAGACTCTTCTACTCCTTTTTCTTGTTTGGAGTTTGATGCATCTTCATCTCTATGTTTCTTATAGTCCCTATACATTTCCTCCACCATGGATTTCAAGGTCATAAAACTATCCATGAACTGGGGGTCTGATTCCAAGGGATTTTCTTCTGACATTTTCCTCTTAGAATAGACTCTTCCAATTTCCGGGTTAGTTTCAGCCAATTCTCCTTCTCCTAATTTAAGCTTTGATCTAGTTAGCATTCAACAACAAAATCCAGCACAAGCTTGTCTAACCTTAACAACCTAGCCGCTCTGATACAACTTGATATGAAATGACCCATAAATGACCTCAAAGAATTAATGAAGGTATTACAGACTCATGTGATGGGGTGTTCCTATGTTATTTTATGCAACGGATCGATAAGATTGCGAAATACACAGACACTGATTCGTAAGAGAAATACAGTAAGCAAACACATAAAGACAACAAGTTTCATAAGGAGTTCACCCAATCCTCCTAGGCTACGTCTCTTGGTCCAGCCTTCAGTGGTGGCCTTTCTATTGTGTCTTAAAGTAGAGTTTTTACAATAAGGATCTCAATTTGAGTCTCACTTAACAGATGATGATCAGTAGGATTGTACTTGGATCCCTCAAGTCTCTAGAGTTCACAGACTCTCCTTACTGAATCTCGATCTCAACTAGTCTCAGTAGTATGAGTCCAATCTAGTACTCAATACCTGACAGGTATTCACAGAAGAGTTTGCTTGAACCTCTCAAGCCTTCTCTGGAGTTCATAGACTCTCAGACTCTCTCTGTCTCTGTCTGGCTCGATGCTGCCTTTACTCTGTAGGTCAGCTCGGCTTCTCTGTTCTCTGTAATTCGCTTCTCTCTTGCCTCTCGGCTTTCTGTTTCTCTCCTTTTCTACTCCTCTTACTCTCTGTCTATTCATGGCTTAAAGCCAATCTGCTCCCTGACTGTTCGTTTTCACTTCCCGGATCTTTGGATCTCCTACCTCTGTCTGCTTGAATTTCCCTGCTCTGCATCATCATCACTGTGTGACGCTTCACAGAGAGGTGGCCACCATGTTTCTTCACGAACTGAGTGTCAGTTCTCTTTGAATGGTCGTTATTTTCGTTGCTCCAAGATTGCTCGTGAAACTGATTCCTCTGCCAACTCATCGGTCATGCCGAACCTCAAATCTTATGTGACTCAACCTATTTCCCCATCAAATCTGGTCATCTGTTAGATCATTTCTCTACCATTGATTTGGAGCCTCCAGATCCTACGCTCTACGTCCACATCGGGCGGGTAAGTAGCATGACCCTTACCAGTTTGATGTGAGCGATTTTCTCTCTCATCTGCTGGATGTGTGTCACCCAGTGTATGGCATTGGGTGGGACTCGGTCGAATCCGCTTACCGCTTGATGCCCTTCCGATATCCTGCCGGTTTTAGCATGGGACCTGCCTTTTGACGGAATCGGTGATTTCTGTATGGTTTTGTGCTTTCCTTGTGACCGAGCGCTTGGGGGCTTTCCTTCACTGTGGGGGACGCCCTGTGATATGCATTAGAAACTACCTCTATTTCTGGATTTGACCTCCCATTTGTCAATTTATGCCAGTGCATGGTCACCATGGGCCAACGGTTTCTGCGCTTTGACTGAGGGTCCTCATTGTTCCGTGCTGACCACAAATTACATTGTTTAGAGGTTATTTCTGATAAGCTCGATATCCATAAGACTTTGAAGCTTGAAAAAATTTGAAACAGTCATGAAAACTTAGAGAATTTTTAAGGATCCAATTCGGATCACGGCCTTCCCACTAAAAAAGCTTTAGGACCACCAAAAGTTGGTTTTCAAGCATCGAACAAGTGAGGGTATAGCTGTCTCACTTGTTCGATCTCTATCCATCTTGCACTACTTGGATTTGAACCCTTGAGTCCAATCTTGAGGTACTCAACATATCCCCTGCACGTCATCCTCACCTTCTGGTCCAGAACTGTGTCTTCTTGTAATTCATTGAGATATTCAGGTAACAGATCATCAATAGAAGGCAATTGACTCTGCTCTTTGGGATCTTCAATTAATGAATGTTCAAATAGTCTCAAGTTGTCTACATTAACGACTGAGTAGATGTGCATGTAAGCTGGTAAATCAAGGCGAAAAGCATTCTCACTAATTTTCTCAAGTATCTTGAAAGGTCCATACCTTATTGGCTTTAGCTTTTTACCTTCACCTTGCATTCTGTCTTTGTTGATATATAGCTAGACTTGATCACCAACTTGGAAACTATGCTCCATCTGATACTTTTCATGCCTTGCCTTGTACTTGGCTTTGCTCTTTTCCAGTTGTTCCTGTACTGCCTGGTGAATCTCTTGGATTTGTTCAATGAACTTGGTTGCCTTGTCCACATCACTGTGTCCATCAACTACTATGTCTTTACCAAAGACAAAATCCAAGGGAGACCTTGGTGTGAAACCAAAATAGGTCTCAAAAGGAGATCTCTGTGTGGAAGAATGTTTTGCTTGGTTGTAAGCATGCTGCACATAACACAAATGTTGATCCCAAAGTTTGGGATGCTTGTTGCAATAGCCTTTGAGCAACTGGATCACTGTCCTGTTGACCACTTTTGTTTGGCCATCTATTTGTGGATGAAAGACTGTGATTTTCTTCAGTTTGGTGTCCATCAGTTCCTACAGACTTGACCAAAACTTCCCAACAAATTGGGAATCTCGATCAGATACAATGGAAGTGAGTAATTCGAAATGAACCCATACATGCTGAAAGAACAACTTTACGGTTTGTTCAACTGTAATTTGTTTATTACAAGGTATCAAAATACACATTTTGCTGAACCTATCCACAACAACATATAAATATTCATGATCTTTCCTAGATTTAGGAAGTCCTCCAGCAAAGTCCGTGGAAACACTTTCCCAAGGATGAGAAGGAACCGGTAGTGGAGTGTACAAGCCTAGTTTTCTATTGTTGGGCTTGCTTTTAGCACACATGGTACACCCTCTTACATATCTAGAAACTGTCTCATTCATTTTTGGCCAATAACAAAATCTTTGCAGCTGTGCAACCATTTTACTTACCCCAAAGTGACCTGATATTAGGGAAGTGTGTGCTTCTCGAATTATCTTTACTCTTTCAGTTTGTGGAATGCATAACTTTCCACAATGATACAAAAGTTGGTCCTTAATATGATAATCTAATTCTTCTAACCGTTTTCCTTGACTTAAAGTTGCATATACATCTTTAAAATCTATATCTTGAGCATATTGTTCAATATAGTTCTCATGCAATACTGAATTATGCTTAAGTATAGTAGATGCATTTATAATTGGTGTAGATAACATATCTGCAACTTTATTGTGTATTCCATTTTTATATCTAATGACTAAATGAAATTGTTGTAGAAAACCCATCCATATATAGTGTCTTGATTGCTGCAAATTAGTTTGGGAGTGTAGATATTGAAGTGGTTGATGATCAGTATGTATAACTCTCTTTGCCCATTAAGTAATGTTTCCACTTTTTCACACTCTGTACTAATGCATAAAATTCTTTATCATATGTGGGATAGTTAACTAATGCAGAATTAAATGTCTCAGAATGATAACATATGGGTTTACCATGCTGTATCAACACTAATCTCATGGCATAGTCACTGGCATCTGTTTGGATCTCAAATGGTATTTGAAGATTGGGCAGTGCTAGTACTGGTGCTATACTAATCTTTTCTTTCAAGGTGTTGAAGGCTTTCTGCTATTTTCCTCCCCACTGAAACACCTTGTTCAATCATGTTAAATCATGTAAGGGAGCTGCAATTAAGGAAAAGTTAGAAATGAACTTTCTCCAATATTGTGCTGCTCCTAAGAAGCTTCCAACTTCTATAGCAGATTTGGGTTTAGGCCAGTTTACAATGACTACAACTTTAGAGGGATGTATCTTCAATTCACCACCCCTTACTATATGTCCCAAATAATTCAAAGATGTTTTGCCAAATTCACATTTTGAGAGTTTAACATAAAGTTTTTCTCTTTTCAAAACATCTAGTGTCTACTTAACATGCTTTAAATGTTTTTCCCATGTTTTGCTAAATATAAGAATGTCATCCAGATATACAATAACAAAATCATTAAGAAAAGGTCCAAGTACATTATTCATTACTCTCATGAAAGTAGTAGGAGCATTAGTTAAGCCAAAAGGCATAACCAACCACTCATACAATCCCTGCTTTGTTTTGAAAGCAGTCTTACATGCATCTTGTTCTGCAACTCTGACCTGATGATAGCCACTATGCAAGTCCAATTTGGAAAAATAAACAACTTCCTTTAACTGATCTAATAGATCATCTATGCGAGGAAGGGGATAACAATTTTTGATCGTTATCTTATTCAGTGCTCGGTAATCAATGCACATTCTCCACGAGCCATCTTTCTTTTTCACCAAAACGATTGGAGATCCACATGGTGATGTGCTAGGTCGGATGAACCCCTTATCGAGCAAATCCTATACCTGCTTCTTGATTTCTGCATTCTCTAAAGCAGACAACCTGTACATTCCTATGTTAGGCAATGGAGCATCTTGCTGCAAATTAATATCATGCAATATTTCCTTTTTGGGTGGCAGACCTTTAGGTTCTTGAAACAAGATATCATATTCTGAAACAACTTTTTCTAAATCAGCTTTTTGTTGAGCATCACAGCCCTCAAATACATTGGTTTTATCAGGTTTCTTTTCCTTTACAACCATCAGTAAAAATTGTTTGTATGAATTTATAATTTGTTTCATATGCCCTGAGTTTATGAGAGTATAATTATTCTTGAGCTTATGAGCTCTTACAATATATTTGATTCCATCTTTAACGAGTAGATACTTATTCTCAGCTCTATAGAAAATAGCTTTTCTATCATACAGGTAGGGACTTCTTAACACAATTCCACATATATCCAAAGGAACTATATCTAACTCAACCACATCTACAAATGCTGACCCAAAAGAAAAATTAAGTTTACATTGTCTAGTCACTTGTAGTCGTGCTTTATAACATAACCAACCAAATGGATATGGCTTCTTGTGAGGTGTAGTCAGTAATCCCAACTTCTTTACAATTGCTTCAGAAATTAAATTTACTTGTGAGCCACTATCAAACAAAGTATCAATCTTTTGATGATTGGAAATAACTCGAATATGAAAAAGCTCATGTCTTTTCCTCTCATTTTCTTCATTATTAGTAGATTGTGCAGAATTACTAGTAAATGCTTCATAATTTTTACCTTTTATACTGGTAGCTGCAATGGTTGTTTCATCTCCTGAGTCTGACCCCAAATCTTTCTGAATAGCTGCATCAGTCTTCTTCCTCTTTCCCTCGAACTTCTTAGGTCTCAGCTCTGGATGTAGAATCCAACAGTGCTCATCATCATGCCCATCCTTCTTACAGTGAGTGCATGAAGACTTGCTTTTCTATACAGTGTTGGCCTTCCTCTCTTTCCATTTCTATTTTCTTTTCTCCTTATTCTTGCTTGCAGTGGGTTTGGATGATCCCCCAACTTCTGGGTTCCCATTCTTTCCTCTAGCTTCTAGATGCGTAGCTTGAACATATACCTCATCTATACTAGTGGGATTAAACATGAGGATAGTGTGCCTCATGTAGCTATGTAGACCACCTATGTACTTCAACAGAGTCTCAGGTGAGTCTATAGAAATTCCTAGAATCAAAGCTCTTTTCCTAAATTCTTAGGTGTAACCTTGTACACTTTTCCCTTTCAATTGGCGAAGAGTTTGCCAGCTCATCATAGCTTGCTGCATGTAAGCTAGTGGATAGAACTTATTTTTTATTGAGGAAACAAATTCACTCTAGACAGAAAGAATCTTACCATGTTTCTTCATGTCATCTTGTGTCTTGCCTTCCCACCATACCAAGGTAGTGCCTCCAAGGCATAAGCTGGCCAACTGAATCTTACTCTTGTCTGAGTCAATACTCTGCACTCTGAAATAAACATCAATCTATCTGATTCAATTATCTAGCTTCTCTGCATTCAACTCTCCATCATATATGGGTAAGTCAAGTTTAACATCTAATTTAATCAAAGATGTCTTCTTTTAATGTTCAGGGCTATTAGGAGGCGTGAGGAATTTTTCTTCTTTCCCTTTGCCTTTGGAGTGGTCATGGGGGAGAGACTCTTCTACTCCTTTGTCTTATTTGGAGCTTGATGCATCTTCATCTCTACGTTTCTTATAGTCCCTATACATTTCCTTCACCATGGATTTCAGGGTCATAAAACTATCCATGAACTGGGGGTCTGATTCCAAGGGATTTTCTCTTGACATTTTCCTCTTAGAATAGACTCTTCAGATTTCCAGGTTAGTTTCAGCCAATTCTCCTTCTCCTAATTTAAGCTTTGATCTAGTTAGCATTCAACAACAAAATCCAACACAAGCTTGTCTAACCTTAACAACCTAGCCGCTCTGATACCACTTGATCTAAAATCACCTGTAGATGACATCAAAGAATTAATGAAGGTATTACAAACTCATGTGCTGGGGTGTGCCCATGTTATTTTATGCAATGGATCGATAAGATTGAGAAATACACAGACACTGAAACAGTAAGAGAAACACATTAAGCACATAAACACAACAAGTTTAATAAGGAGTTCACTCAATCCTCCTGGGCTACGTCTCCTGGTCCAGCCTTCAATGGTGGCCTTTTTATTGTGTCTTAAAGTAGAGTTTTTACAATAAGGAGCTCAATTTGAGTCTCACTCAATAGATGATGATCAGTAGGATTGTACTTGGATCCCCCAAGTCTCTAGAGTTCACAGATTCTCCTTACTGAATCTCGACCTCAACTAGTCTCAATGGTATGAGTCCAATCTGGCACTCAATACCTGACAGGTATTCACAAAAGAGTTTGCTTGAACCTCTCAAGCCTTCTCTGGAGTTCACAAACTCTCAGACTCTCTCTGTCTCTGTCTGGCTTGATGCTGCCTTTGCTCTGCAAGTCAACTCGACTTCTCTGTTCTCTATAATTCACTTTCTCTTGTCTCTTGGCTTTCTGTTTCTATCTTTTTCTACTCCTCTTACTCTCTGTCTGTTCATGGCTTAAAGTTAATTTTCTCCTTGACTATTCATTTCTGCTTCCCGGTTCTCTAGATCTCTTACCTCTGTCTGCTTGATTTCCCCTCCTCTGCGTCATCATCACTGTGTAATGCTTCACAGAGAGTTGGCCACCTGTTTCCTCATGAATTGAGTGTTAGTTCTCTTTGAACAGTCGTTATTTCTGTTGCTCCAAGATTGCTCGTGAAATTGATTCCTCTGCTGACTCATCATGCCAGAGCTCAAATCTTATGTGACTCAGCCTATTTCCCAGTTTAATCCAGTCATCTATCGGATCATTTCTCTGCTATTGATTTGGAGCCTCTAGATCCTACGGTCTCCGTCCATATCGGGTGGGTAAGTAGCATGACCTTTACCCGTTCGATGTGAGCAGTTTTCTCTCTCATCCGCTGGACACGTGTAACCCAGTGTATGGCATCGGGCAGGACTCATTCAAACCCGCTTACCGCTTGAAGCCCTTCCGATATCCTGCTGGTTTTAGCGTGGGACCCGTCCTTTTGACGGATTCGGCGAGTTCCGTATGGTTTTGTGCTTTCCTCGTGACCAAGCGCTTGGGGGATTTGCTTCACTGAGGGGGACACCCTGCAATACGTGATTAGCGCTTTAGCGATACACGATATGCGATTAGCGCTTTAGTGCTAATCGCGTATCAGAAACTACCTCTATTTCTGGATTTGACCTCTCGTTTGTCAATTTGTGCTAGCGCGCAGTCACCATGGGCCAACTGTCTGCGCACTTTGACCGAGGGTCCTCGTTGTTCCTTTCTGACTAGAAATTGCCATTGTTTAGAGGTTATTTCTGATAAGCTCGATATCCATAAGACTTTGAAGCTTGATATAATATGAAACAGTCATCAAAACTTAGAGAATGTTTAAGGATCCAATTCAGATCAATAAAAGAAATACATCTAATAGCACCCTAATCTACAAACTGAAATGAAACATACAAATACAAGTAAAGAGGAGCTTGGTTGCTTGGATTAGGTCCTAAACCAAGAGCTTCAGCCCTCTGAGGTAACTCAGTGCTAGCTCAAAAAGGATTCCATCTTTATTATCAAAACAATAACAAGATTACATGAAACTGTCACAAAAAAATAAGCTCGAAGTTGGAGCACGGTTTACATAAGAAAAAATCCAACAAAAATCTGACCCTAGTGAGGCCCTAGGCCCCTCTAATTATACAAATGAAGCTACCCACAACTTCCTTAAAAACAAGGAGGCTTGGCTCCCAAAACTCGAGATAATCATTAGTCATCCTCCACTTGCTTGGCTGCCTTCTAGTGCATGATTCAGCTGCTTGTATTCCGAGCTGAATGAAGGGGAATTAGAAGTGAGGAGTAATAAATGAGGGGGATTCCCTCCTATAAGTCCTCTCCTTTGTCCACTTCAAGGTATTGTTGCCATTTGTCTATTGGATCCTTGACTTTGACCTCAAAACTCATCAATAATCTGCATTAAGTAAATGTTAGACCACATGGTACAATAACTAACTCAACTCACTCTATAAGCATAAATATAATAAAAAAATCATACAATAAGCTAAGAGAATGGTTGTGTTGACTAGGTTAGGAGGTAAAATGAGCCCATATAATTACCCATTTATGAGGCTCATCATCACCCCCTATTGAAGGTGTTGCTCATCCTTTGATCAAGTTAGTCCATCTCTTCATATTTTATGGCCCTGGTGGCCTCCATAGCATCCCAGGCTTCTGATGTGGTCTGCTCTTCTTTGTTATAGAATCCTACCTTCCTGTTTATCTCTTCCCACTGTTCCTCGTCTTCTTCTTCTCTTCTACCTTCCAGCATGCCTAACAACAGTGGGGGGCTTAGTTTGAGGCCAATCTAGTTGACCTTCAGCCTCTACATGGAGCACTTATACATTGGCACTCTTCTTAATGCCTCCTTTAGCCTCATGGGGGAATGATATTCCCTGATATGCAAACTGTGTGGTAAGGTGTTCCATCTCCTCATGCATGCATGCACACAGTCATCCCCAAGTAGCCTTTGCATATCCTCAAAGTGTGCAATAGCTTGTGCTTGATTGTTTAGATATCTAGGGGCAATCTAAGGATCATTGGAAAGCAGGGTGTGTGTGTTGATGACTGCCATGGGATTTGATGGCTTAGCTCTTATCATTAATGGCTCATTCTACTCGTTTATCATCAATCTTTTTATTTCTGCTGCCCTCAACTCTTCATGATTCATCCATGAGGCCATGGCCATTAGTTGTAGGTCCCCTAGCCTGGAATTGGAGTCCCACACATTCATGTCTGTGAGGGCCATGTTATGTAGGTAGAATTATGCCATATTTTCCTTATCCTCTGATGTGCTTTGGTCACATAGATCCATAAACTGCCTGTAATCTTGGAAGGGCATTATGCCTCTTTGTGCCAGAGTCTTTATCTGGAATTGTAACCATTGGTCCTTGAGATATAGGCCATAGGATTTTGCTAGTGTTCTACATTGCAATGCCTCCATGGATAAGCTGGCCATGCATGCCAGCTGAGTCTCTTTCTCTTGCAGCTACCTCCTTAACAATTCATTTTCAGTTTCAAGGTGGCTTCTTGTAATTGCTTCCCTGTCTTTGAGAGCACTCAACTCTCTGCCCATTTCTCTGAGTTTGTTTTCCATATGGCCAATATCCTCAACTCCTTTGGATTTGGCTATTTGCATCCACCTATGTGTTCTTATTCTTTCTTTCTCTAATTCAAAGAATAGTGGAATTGCAAATTTTTGTGGGATTATCCTTCCTCCATCAAGTAGATTGTAATAGGAGGCAAGACTAGGTTGGGGATCAGGGTCTTGTAGCTCTGTTGCTTCCTCCTTTACCTGTGGCTATCCTTCCATCCTTTTATCAAGTTTTTGGGTCTCCTATAGTTTTTATAGAGTCTCTTGTAGAACTGTCTGAGCCTCCTATAGGACTGTTTTTGGGTCCCGTAGTACTACCTTCTCCTTCCATGTGAAAGATATAGGAGTCCCCCTTTCATATGTGATAGGTGTCTTGGAAGGGGATTCTTTCCCCTTGGCAGAGGGTGAATCTTCAACTGTAATTGGCATTTTTGAAGAGGGCTGAGGTTTGCCTGTTTTGATTCTTGTGCTCTTCCTAGCCCTGAAATACATGGAGGCCTATCTTTTCCTCTTTTTCTTTGGCTTGATTGGTGTACTGAGGGCAGTGAGGGCAGCTGTTGCCTCCCTTTCCAGAGTCTCAGGGGACTCTTCTCCTTGTTCTGCCTTTTCTGCCTCTTTTTCTCCTCCTTCTGTCTATTTTCTCTCTGTTTCTTCCTGCTCAGTTTCTTCAACTTTCTCCTCCTCTATTTTAGTTCCTTCCTCCTTCCTTCCTTGTTCTACTAAGTCACTAGTGGCTTCACCTTCTCCCCCTTGCTGCTCTTCCTCCTCACTACCAGTAGGACTAAGATCATAGGTTAAGGCCTTTATGTCATCCTCAGCTGCCATGTTTCGGAAAATTTCCCATGTTACAGGGAGTGTAAATGTATGGAAGGATTCCTCCACTAGGATATTGATTAACCCATGGTGAGCTAGTTTCTCTAAATTTCCTACTTGAACCTTAGTGCTAGAGTCAATGAGGGACTGTAGGAGGAAGTAGGGGATGCTGAGCTTTTGAGGTGTTGGAGTGTCCATGCCATACCTTAATTCATGGAGGATTCTAAAGTGATAACCATAGACAATGTTGTACCTCCCCTCATAGGAAATGTATTTGATTATTTGGTAGCTAACCTCATCCCAAGGATATGGTATGCTATCACTTCTAATGCCATTTTTATCCTCTATAGGGTTTTCATTGTTTTGGAAAAAGTTTTTCTTGGCAGCTTGGCCAATTGGTTTCTCATCCTTACTCCAAGGCAGCCCAAGAGGAAGGGTAGTGACGCTACTGATAAATTGAGGGGTTATCTCCATGGAAAGACCTATAAATGTGACAATGGCATGAGTTCTTGTGTGAGGTAATAGAGAGAGAGAAAACTCTTGGGAAATCTCCTCATCAAACCCTTGGAATTTCTCAAAGAAATTCATCCAATTTGCCCTTGTGAAGATGTCCACCACTTGTGGATATGCATGGAGCCTGTTAGTGTCGGTATCTTCATCCCTCCGTCAGTGATCAAATTCTCTTGTTGCATTGCATGTTAGGTGCCTCACCCGATCAGCTGCATTTCATTAGGGTCATGGATCATCTGATGGTACTGGCTTATTATACATTCCCTCATGTGCTGGCCCATTTTCATTCATCTAGATCATTTGTAGTCAATTTTTGTCTTTAAATCTGCAAAAGTCATTTTTAGAGTTTTAGGTCTCATTAGGTCTAGGGTTTCGTCAATAAGGTCTTTAAAACGCTCAATAACAGTTAGCAGGCACATGAGAAGGTCAAATAAAGTTTTAGCAATGATAATTTCCATAATCACATGCTCAGTGAAATAGAGTTTTTAATGTTTTTATGTACAAAACTGATGTAATTTCATTTTTTCCATATGTAATAACTTCAGTAGCAACCCTTGTCACCTTGCCAAGCTTCAGCAACTCCATCCCCTGCAAGGCAAACAAAAAATCAAAGCATTCAGTTCATTAAAGGCAAAAATAAAGCAAACTGCCCAAAAATAGTGTTTTAAAAGCAAGTCAAAGGCAAACATTACAAAGTGGGTTTTTGATAAGTGAAAAATTAAAATCCTTTGTATATAAACCATTTTTCATGTTTAAGAACTTCATTGCATGCAAAAGAGAAGGAGTGAACAAGAGAAAGGTCAAAAATCACAAAGGAGGCAAAACTACAGCAATTTGGGCATATTTCAGAGGCATGTCGCATTGGCTCGTGGGCACGGTGCATCCATCTGGCTCGGCGCATTGGGCCACCCTCTGCAGTGTAAATTTTACACAGGCGCAACGCATTGAGAAGGCACGGTGCACTAGGTTTGTGGTGCGACACATAGGGTTTGGAAGCTGATTTCACCCACAAACTCTCCCAAAACTGGCAAAGTTGCTAAATCCTTACTGATTCAAGTAAGTTAACATTTATCCCATGACCAATGAATGAGTTATCTTGGTGTTTATGGTGATTTAATGAGAAAAACTTGAAACCCTACCTCCTTGCAATTTTGGTCAAAAACAATTGCTTAGGGTTTACAAATTGTGTTTTTTGCTGCCAATTCCACTCCTAGCTATCTCTCACTCCCTCACTCCTTCATTCCTTCATTCATTTTCTCCCTCTCATTACATTTTCATCAACCCATTCCCCCAATCCCCATATCCCTAAGTTTACTAATTCTAAATCCCTAATCCCACTATCCCAAACCCTAGTTAAAAATTCCCAAACCCTAACTGCTGCCCCAAAGCTTAAATATTGTTCCCTAAACCCTTCTATTCCCTAAAATCCTGTCAACAACATTCCCAAAACCCCTCATACACTTTCCCTCCATAGTCCCTCATACATTCTCATCCTTGACAGCAAAAACCTAAAGACACCATAAATCTCTTCATACTCATCAAGAAAACTCAAACATTGGCAAACATGGAGTCAAATCCTTCCTATGATCGAGATGAGGAGACACTCAGTGATTCTTCTAGAGAAATGCATGCACCAAGGAGACCTCACAAGGGTGGTAAACATGTATGAGAAGAGCCTACTTCACTTGCCGAGCTGCTGGCCTGTCCTCTTGCTATCACATGCTTTCAACACCAATCTTGTTATTAGTTCTGTGAGTTGGTAGAGAGAGTCCAGTACCATCATGAGTTGTCCAGATTGTTTGTGCTCCATCTTCATAATGGTCAAGTCACTTTGGTAGGTGTGACATTCACCTTGACACCCGAGACTATTTCTCAAGCAACTGGAATTCCAAATGTTGGTGAGCAGTGGAATAAAAGGCAACAGATTGATAGAGAGAATTATGAGCCTTACATTAAGGCTAGTTGTCATGCGGAAAGAGTCAATTTTGCGGACAAAACCGACCTCCCTAGAAGCTAAGGCTTTCTAGTGACAAACAAGACAATCAAGCACTATCCTTCCCTAAATATGCATTTAAAAATACAAGCAACCAGGTGTTCATAACATACCTTTAGTCCAACGCTGTTTGTAGTAGTCCAGCCTCTCCGATCCGGATGAGCTCCTCCTTCTCTTTGAAACCTGCATTCACTAACAAGCAAACGATTACATAGCACCTGAATAACTCATATAATAAAACATATTCATCATAAAGACCAAGGAGTATATGAAACAAATTATAAATAACAACTTGTTGAGAAGAATGAACTTAATTGTATTAATAGGAAACAAAAGAAACCATTACAACCAGTGCCTTGGTGTTGTGCAGGTCCCTCCCAGGGTCCAGCAAGAGTTCTCCTCTACTTTGATCAGCTCACCCACTTCCAAATGAAGCTAAGAAAGGATTGGTATCTCTCCTCTCAAGCTCTATAAGGGAGTCCTAATTTCAGCAGCATCTACCCTTAGGAATGTTCAACTTTCAACCTCCCCTCCCTCTGGCCCAATGCCTGTATTTATAGTGCTTTGGAGGAAGTTAATTAGGTCCACCATGAATGGGATAAGCCCCTCTTTCAATGGGATAGCTCCCCTCTTCATGGGATAAGTTCCTCTTTCTTTGGGGTGCATGAACCATCTGGAGGCGCTCAATACACGTCAAACCATCTTCTAGAATGCTCTAGATTTGACCACAAGTAACTTTTTTAAGGTGAAACTCGCGCCTTTTGACCTTTACAGGGGTACGCACCCACCCCTTTACATACAGAGCGTACAAGTACGCAGGTATTGTGAACTTGGGTTGCGTACACGCAGGTAAGGCTAAGAGAAACTGTGTACCCAGAGATAATTGACTTTAAATGACTTTTCTCTCTTTCTTGGAGTTTGACATGAAGAGCAGAGGTATAAGACTTGCCAAGGAGGATAGTATGACAATTGATGAAGCCATACTAACTGCAAATAGTCATGGTGACAAATTTTAGTGTAACACTAGTTATCAGAGGCATCTTAGTAGAGTTTTTCCCTTCAAATATCTGAAGGACACATATGCTCCCTTGATGAAACTCATAATTAAATATTTCAGCTGTGAGGGCCGATTTTCTTGCCTATATGCCTATCACATCAGATTGTTGATGCACTTCACTAGGGTGAGAATGATGAATCTCCCCTATTTTATTTGCCAAAACATTGAGAAGATGACCACCTTAGTGCATAGGAAGCCTCCTCAGCAGCAGTATAACAGTATATATCATTTTGCACTAATCAAAATTGTGGTCTTGCATCAGCTTGGTTTACAGAACATCTCATGGGAGGATTTCATTTCACATGAGGTCTTCACAGGTCCTCAAGTACCCCCAGTAGTTTTTCATGAGATAGGAGGACCTTCACATCAGTAGGAGATGCATGAGACACAAACCAATAGTGTGCTAGTGTTTGTCACCTATCAAAAGGGCACTAGAAGGTTGTTTGCAGCGACAAAACAAGTATTATCTCCACTCGGGGTGGAAGGGGTCTCATTTCCTTAATCAACAGAGAAAGTATAGGACAAGGGAAAGTGGCCATTACATGATGAGGGGCCTTCAAGAGGGCAGGAGACAGATTTCATTCTTATTCAGGATGACGACACTGATTTGGGCTCACAAAGCTCAAAGCTTAGAGAGATCATTCAGGAGCAACAAGATGACATCCAACATTTGTCTCTCAACCTAGAAAGAGCCAAGTGGATAATCAAATATCTGGAGTAAATAAACAAACAGCTAGAGGATCAACAAACCATTTTGGAGCTACAAAACATACGAGAAAACCAGCAAGTTGCCAAAAGGAGGAAAGTCAAGCTCACATCACTTGAACAAGAAATCAATGCTGATTGTGAATCTTGGCTTGAGAGGGAAAATATCCACTTGGATAAGATGTTGGAGAAGGCCAACAGAGAGAAGACTATGTTGAGGCACATGGCCTACCATTACTTGGCGAGAAACAAGGTGTGCAAAGCAAGAATCAGGATTTTGAAGGCCAAGTTGAAGAAGGCATCGAGGAAGAAAAAAGAGAAAGATAGACTTCAGATCTTGGTTGAGGCTTCCTTGGCCCAACATAGCACTTGATGAAGGAAAGTTAGCCCAAATTTCAAGAAATTTGGGACACATTTTGCAATTTTGAAAATTTTGGCCTAAAAAACAGGTTTTTCTGCTTGATGCGCCGCGCCACCTAGCGCACGCTTTTGCTATGGACCTCCTTTTGAGGAAAACTCAGCATTTCTGGATTTTTCATGGAAAAATATGAATTCTCACAAATGGCCAAGAAGTTTTGACAAGTTTTGAGCTTCCAAAAAGGTCAAAAACACCTCAAAAATGACATTTCTACCCGTTTCTGGACACATAGGAAGTAGTGTTGGGAGAACTCAGTTTTGGAGGGGAAAATGGAGGCCAAATTCAGAAATTCCACTTGTTCTGGAACGTAGACAGGTAGTCCTTTCCAACAAGCCCACTTGGAGAAAATTTGGACATCAGGAAGGCCTCCAACATCAGCTGCAAAAAGGCACTATGCATAGAGAAATCAGCGTGGCGCATAGGAAGAAATTTGCTCATTTTGGCCAAAAAACTCTGTTTTTCGCCTAGTTTCTTCACAGTTTAACTTTTCTCCTTCTAATTGTCAAACTCATGATGTAATTTAATGTGACATGATGGATTTTGATGTAATTATGCTAAATTTTCACTCATAGAGGTAGATTCATCCATGCAAGGGTAGTTTGCAATTGAATGAATCAGTTCCCTATTTTTTAGAGGCAAGTTGTTCCACTACCTACTTTTTAGTTCTTGGTTTAGACTTTGTTGGAACAGCTTCTAAACTTATGAGCTCGACCCCTAGAGGCTAGGATGAGTTTTTGGTTGCCTATATCTTGTAATTTTTCAGTCATTGGCAAGGGTTGGACTTTTGGGAAAGCTTGGAGCTTCGTTGTATACTCATTTCAGCAGTTTGGCAAAGGAATAGACCAGGGTTTGCAAAACTTTATGGGATTCTTGTGGAATCTTGATTTGGTATTGTGTTTCCTTCTGTAATTGCAAGTTTACATGTGTTTTATGTATTCCATTATCTCTCTTTGCTTCATCTTAACTAAATCAAACAAGGATAAAGGTAGAAACCATTGAAATTGCAGTGCTCTACCTAACATTTT
Source organism: Pinus tabuliformis (assembly GCA_031772625.1). NCBI lineage: Eukaryota > Viridiplantae > Streptophyta > Pinopsida > Pinales > Pinaceae > Pinus > Pinus tabuliformis. The sequence continues at coordinate 602,450,371 of CM062815.1, forward strand.
TTTAGTTATTTGTGTTTTCAGCTGTTTGAAGAGGATCCCTGAGTTTTTCATGTCCTCTCCAACTCCTCACCAGTCTAAAAGCTCTCTGTCTCACTCAATTTGAAGTACCAAACCATTTTTCTACCTTGCCCCATAGTGATCTCTACAAAACTGAGCCTCATTCCCTGGACCCAATTCTGCCTTTCACATTTGAGCCAACAAAACATCATAAAATTCAATCAAACACCTCTGTACACATACCTAGCCTAAAATCAGTCATCTCAAGCTTCATTGGCCATATTTTCTGACATTGACAAGGAGAGAGCCCTCTCCCGACCTGGTAGGGCTAGCTACCAGGTTAAGCGTGGTTTGATGTTACCCTAGATACTGCCTTTCTCAGCCTGAGGTAGATTTAGGCCCTAACATAGTGGCGAATCCACTGGCGACAAACTATTATCATTGTTTTGCTTTGTATACTACAGACGGAGCCTGAAGTTAGCCAGGTAGCCTTCGAAATGCTATTTCTTTGCATTAGCGAAAGTAGATGAATGCTGCTTCAATCAATCTCTGGTCTACTTTATGAAATGAACATCTAGTTTCCTTAGTAAAATGTAATGAAGTTCAGATCTGATTGTTGATGGTGGAAAATGATCAAACATCGGAAGGCTGAAATCATTCACCTGGCGACTCTAGTGTCAAAAATCCCAAGGTTCAGACTTTTTATGGCGACTCTACTCTTCAAGAGCCAATAGCCTGAAGAATTTCTTGGTGAATTCATTGTTATCAAAATGGTTTTGCTGGATCAAAGATATGCTCCCATGAGCCGAGATCACATTCCAGGTTTTCTGTTATGAAACCAGCTCAAGAAAAGATAGAAAAGATAGATCAACGCCTTATAATTCAGCCTCTTCGAGGAGGCAACCTCCTTTACATTACATAAATGAACAATTCTTTGATGATACAAATGAAAAGACCTCCTTTCTAAATATAGGAGTCTAAGGAGTCATAACGTAATCAGAGCCGACATAACAATAATAATGTAAGGGCACAATAATAACAATAGTGGGCTTCTATGGGGCACAATAGTAACAATATGGGCACTACATGGGTACATCACTATAATAAGTGGGTTGTACTAATAACAATAAGGGGTTACACTAGTAGTATAGGGGCCTAACATGCCCCTCTCCTTCAAAAAGCGTTGTCCTCAACGCTTGAGTAGTTATTGATGCTTCTGTATAAAATTCTTGTCCTCCCATGTGGAATCTTCAGTGGGTAAGTTCTTCCACTTGATGGGATACTCTGAAATTTATTGATTTCGTAGCTGTCGGGTTCTTGTTTCTGTGACTAATCCAGGTTCCAATATGATTTTTCCTTCCTCTTCAATTTATGGCAATATTGTTTGAATTGGGATCTTTTGAAACTTTTGAATAAGTTGCCATACTTCTTCGTCCTTCTTCCATTCATCCCTTGCTTCATTTATCCAATCTGGTTGGATAATAGAAATAACACAAAACAATGCTTCCACATCCTCATCCTTGAAGAGTCTTCCCATTCGGTAAGGTCGCCAATTTTAAGCGCATGTAGTATTGCCAACATTTCCTTCTCATAAATAGCTTGCTTGAGATGTAGCAGTAAAAATACCCACTCACCTACATCAAATTTTTTTTCACTACAATGTTGATCTACCTGTTGTTTCGTTTGATTTTGCACCGAAGTGGTGTTATCCTTTAAAAGTTGGAGAACTTGTTGTTGATGCTCAATGTAATCTTTCACTGCTTGAACCTTTTTCTTCTTGATATGTCCTTCTATCTCTAGAGTTTGGGGAGTGGTAATTTCTTCCAATCCTTTACAAGATATGGTCGGATTCATTTCTTGATGCTCGATGTGATCTTTCACTTCTTGAACATTTTTTTTTCTTGATATGTCCTTCTATCTTGATAGTTTGAGGAGTGGTAATTTCGACCAATGAATTACAAGATATGGTTGGATTCATTTATTCTTTCTCGATGTGATATTTCACTTCTTGCACCTTTTTCTTCTTGATATGTCCTTCTATCTTGAGAGTTTGAGGAGTGGTAATTCCTGCCAATGCTTTACAAGATATCGTTTGATTCATTTCTTCTTTCTCTGGGGTGGGGTCCTGGCGTATATCTTCTTCTTTTGATGTTTCTTGATCCTTTTCTTCCTCCTCTTCATATTCTATGTAAAATAATTTCTTCTTAGCACACTTATGACCTTTAGTGCATTTGCTATCACAATTGTAACAAAGCCTTTTTTCTCTTTTTTCTTCCAATTGTTGTGGTGTAACCCTTGTAGGTTGTGGAAGGATAGGAGAAACAACACTTCCATCTTTATAGTTGTGAGGGGTATGCTTCTTGGTTTCCATAATTTTGCTTGCCAATATGTCACAAAGCCCTTTTACTCTTTCCAATTGTTGTGGTGTTGCTCTAAAGAAGGTGTTGCTCTTTGTATCCTCATAATGGGCTATCATTTCCTCCGTGAAAATTGACCACGTAATGCGTTGTTTACAAGAACAAAGCTCTTCATACCATAAAAATTGATCCGGTTCTAAATATGAAGATGAAATACATGCCTTTTGTAATAGTGGTACACCATGTAGATTAAAATATTGCTCCTTCTAAAGTATCCAATTTACCAGATCCTTGCCATCAAACTTCCTCATCTTGCTTTTTATTGATTTTAGGAGCTTGATCTTGTCTCTGATGTATCTCTGTAATTTCTGATCATCTAGTTCTGAATTTGTGACTTGAAGTAGCCCTATGTGTCATATTTCCAATGCCACAAGTATCACCCAAATTGGATTCTCCAATGAAGAGTTATACCAAATCTCCCACAGTGACCTGATTATAGACTAATTCAGTAGAGCGAACTTGTATGACGTTCCACGTGTCCCTGTTTCGACCTTTGGATCTAAAAAATGCATACAAGAAACTACAGTCCGTCCTCTTTCTATACCTTCTTACGAAATTTCAATCCAATCCCCAGAGAGAAAGTTATGACGATTTCCCTAGGTCACCTGTTTGGAATGTAATTTAGGAGTCTGCAAAAAGACCAACTTCCTCAGATCATATCTCCGCAAATATAGTGCGAAAAGCTTTGAAATTTGGACTCGAGGTTCAGTGCGATTTATTCTCAAATGGGTTTTTTCTGCAACTTCTGAAACATTGCAGAAAAAAGTTATAGTGAAAATTCCACGATGACCTATTTGGAGCAGCGAAACCCTAGAATCCAAAGCTCTGATACCAAATGTTATGAAACTAGCTCAAGAAAAGATAGAAAAGATAGATCAACGCCTTATAATTCAGCCTCTTCGAGGGGGAAACCTCCTTTACATTACATAAATGAACAATTCTTCGATGATACAAATGAAAAGACCTCCTTTCTATATATAGGAGTCTAAGGGGTCATAACGTAATCAGAGCCGACATAACAATAATAATGTAAGGGCACAGTAATAACAATAGTGGGCTTCTATGGGGCACAATAGTAACAATATGGGCACTACATGGGTACATCACTATAATAAGTGGGTTGTACTAATAACAATAAGGGGTTACACTAGTAGTATAGGGGCCTAACATTTTCCAAATAAAATTCTGAAGGTAAATTGGCAAAGGAATTTGCCTATGTTTAAAGATGATGATAGGAATGATGTTGCTTTACATCTGGATAGATTTCACATGCATATTCACAAGTTGAAGGTTGATTTTCCTGAATATTGCTTGATGAAGATATTCATGGCCACTCTGGAAGGTGAAGCCCGATCTTGGTATGAAAGTTTGCCGCCTACTTGTATTTACTGTCTGAAGGATTTTCATGCCATGTTCTTTGAAAGGTATAAAGAATCTTATCCATCATTAAATTTAGTTCAGAACTGTTGCAAACATGTTTATAGTTTTATTGAAAATCTTGAGAGAATTTATGAAGATGATAACTTCATGGATGATGAGATCATGGAAGCCCTACATGAAAATCCATTTCAGCAGCATAAAGAGGATATTTATCAAGATGCACAGGAAAATTTGCAGCTGGATCAAGATCTTACTACAGTGGAAAATTATGAAAGAGAAGGTTTTATTTTAGATTTGTCCATAGAAGAAGACGGTATGCAGGAAAGTCAAGTTTCAATTTTAGAATGTGATAAAGTCAAGTCAGCTATTTCAAATCTAAATTTAGATCGTGATGATCAAGAGTACCTTGTTCTGAATTCCATGAAGGAGAGCTCTGCTGTTGAGATCATCTGGAATGAGGAAGACAAAGTTATTGACCCAAGTGTTCTCATTTCATTAGAACAAAGCCTTCATGAGGAGGTAATCTAGTCATTTTATGAAGAACAAAATGAGATTTTTGTTCAAGTAAGTGAAAAATCTTCTTTCAATAACTCAGTGGTAAATGATAATTTGATTGCCATGTTATATGAAGATGATCAACAATGTTTTCAAATTTCAAAAGATCGAGGAAGTGAGGACTGTCATTTAGGTTTTTCATGTTTTGAAATGTTATTTCAAGAAGAAAATAATCAATTGAGCAAAAGAAAACAAAAAGTAGTATCTCCTCTATCTGAAGATGAGATAGATCAACTCCTGAAAGGTCAGGTTAGAGCCCAAACTAATGCAGGTCTGTAGTGTGCACATGGTCAAGAAAGTGTTTGTGAAACTTCTTCCACTTTTGAAAATAATGATAGTCTTGAAATTAGCTTTATTGATCATCAAAAGGATAATGTTTTCCTTCATAAAAATGATCAGACTGTCATGTTTGATAATCTTGAAGATTGTTTTCTGTTTAAGAATGACCTAGACCATGAAGTTTAGGAATATGAGCTTGAGAGAGATAATATGCTAGAATTTCTCATGGTCAAGGAATTTACAGCTAACACTTATATGGCAGAAGCTTATACCTCTCTGCGTCTTCCTATCACTTAGCAACCAGTTGTTCTTTCAGATTAGAATGAAGGGAGTACTTTCTGTTGCTGGATCTCAAGACAAGCTAGTGCTTCAGGATTTTCAAGATCCTTTTAGAATTATTTTGCAAGAACCAGAGAATATGAATGTTTCCTAGTTCGTTAGCATAAGCCTTGGTTTCGTTTCTTATTGTGAGTTGCCTACATGTACATTGTTCTGCCTGCTCAGGGAAAGTGAGAGCAGAATTTCAGTATGTAGCCATCTGCTGGATTGGTTACATTGGAAGGCCCACCTCACATGATTTTACATATTGCATCCGTAGGCAGGTGGTTGTCATCATGATTTGAAGCCCTCAAATCTCGATGGACTGCTGCTATTAAAAAAAGCTTTGTAAGTACTTATTTCAGTTTAGTAAGTCTTGAGTCATTTTGTATTTTCGTCAATTTCAAGATAGTTTCAGAGTCAGTTTATACTGTTGTCATTCATTTAACTTGGGGCCCGAAGTGAAGGCTATAAAGCTGAATGTCTGACTTCAGTTTTTGGGTTGTTTAGTGTCAGTTGTTTGAGTCAGTTTTCAGTCAGCATATTGGTTTTTGGATGTTTTGAAGTTATTGACTCCATTGCCCAATGGATGAAGGAACTTGTCTGCTCTCCCAAAGATCTGTAGTTCTTGGCACCTCTAAGGAGCTACCATCCCCATTGGAGCCAATGTTAGTGTCGGTATCTTCATCCCTCCGCTAGTGATCAAATTATCTTGTTGCATTGCATGTTAGGTGTCTCACCCGATCAGCTGCATTCCATTAGGGTCATGGATCATCTAACAGTAGTGGCTTATTATACATTTTCCCTCATGTGTTGGCCCATTTTCATTCATCTAGATCATCTGTAGTCAATTTTTGTCTTTAAATCTGCAAAAGTCATTTTTAGGGTTTTAGGTCTCATTAGGTCTAGGGTTTCATCAATAAGGTCTTTAAAACGCTCAATAACGGTTAGTAGGCGCATGAGGAGGTCAAATAAAGTTTCAGCAACGATAATTTCCATAATCACATGCTCAGTGATTGATTTTTCCTCAAAACCCTGTTTTGAGGAAAAACAGAGTTTTTTTATGTTTTTATGTACAAAACTGATGTAATTTCATTTTTTCCATATGTAATAACTTCAGTAGCAACCCTGGTCACCTTGCCAAGCTTCAAAAACTTCATCCCCTACAAGGCAAACAAAAAATCAAAGCATTCAGTTCATTAAAGGCAAAAATAAAGCAAACTGCCCAAAAACAGAGTTTTAAAAGCAAGTCAAAGGAAAACATTACAAAGTGGGTTTTTGATAAGTGAAAAATTAAAATCCTTTGTATATAAACCATTTGTCATGTTTAAAAACTTCATTTGCATCCAAAGGAGAAGGAGTGAACAAGAGAAAGGTCAAAAATCGCAAAGGAGGCAAAACTACAGCAATTTGGGCATATTTCAGAGGCGCGGTGCATTAGGTCGTGGGCGCGGCACATCCATCTAGTGCGGCGCATTGGGCCACCCGCTGCAGTGTAAATTTTACACAAGTGCGATGCATTGAGAAGGCGTGGCGCACTGGGTTTGTGGCACGGCGCATAGGGTTTGGAAGCTGATTTCACCCACAAACTCTCCCAAAACTACCAAATTTGCTAAATCCTCACTGATTCAAGTAAGTTAACATTTCTCCCATGACCAATGAATGAGTTATCTTGGTGTTTATGGTGATTTAATGAGAAAAAATTGAAACCCTACCTCCTTGCAATTTTGGTCAAAAACAATTGCTTAGGGTTTACAAATTGTGTTTTTTGCTGCCAATTCCACTCCTAGCTATCTCTCACTCCCTCACTTCTTCATTCCTTCATTCATTTTCTCCCTCTCATTACATTTTCATCAACCTATTCCGCCAATTCCCATATCCCTAAGTTTACTAATTCTAAATCCCTAATCCCACTATCCCAAACCCTAGTTAAAAATTCCCAAACCCTAACTGCTACCCCAAAGCTTAAATATTGTTCCCTAAACCCTTCTATTCCATAAATCCATGTCAACCACATTCCAAAACCCCTCATACACTTTCCCTCCACAGTCCCTCATACATTCTCATCCTTGACAGCAAAAGCCTAAAGACACCATAAATCTCTTCATACTCATCAAGAAAACTCAAACATTGGCAAACATGGAGTCAGATCCTTCCTATAATCGAGATGAGGAGACACTCAGTGATTCTTCTAGAGAAATGCATGCACCAAGGAGACCTCATAAGGGTGGTAAACATGTACGAGAAGAGCCTACTTCACTTGCCGAGCTGCTATCCTGTCCTCTTGCTGTCACATGCTTTCAACACCAATCTTGTTATCAGTTCTGTGAGTTGGCAGAGAGAGTCCAGTACCATCATGAGTTGGCCAGATTGTTTATGCTCCATCTTCATAATGGTCAAGTCACTTTGGCAAGTGTGACATTCACCTTGACACCCAACATTATTTCTCAAGCAACTGGCCTTCCAAACATTGGTGAGCAGTGGAATAAAAGGCAACATATTGATAAAGAGCATTATGAGCCTTACATCAAGGCTGGTTATTAGAGGCATCTCAGTAGAGTTTTTCCCTTCAGATATCTAAAGGACACATATGCTCCCTTGATGAAACTCATAATTAAATATTTCAGCTGTGAGGGTCGATTTTCTCGCCTATATGCCTATCACATCATATTATTGATGCACTTCACTTGGGTGAGAATGATGAATCTTCCCTATTTTATTTGCCGAAACATTGAGAAGATGACCACTTTAGTGCATAGGAAGCCTCCTCAGCAGCAGTATAACAGTGTATATCATTTTTCACTAATCAAAATTGTGGTCTTGCATCAACTTGGTTTATAGAACATCTCATGGGAGGATTTCATTTCACATGAGGTCTTCACAGGTCCTCAAGTACCCCCAGTAGCTTTTCATGAGACAGGAGGACCTTCACATCAACAAGAGATGCATGAGACACAAACCACTAGTGTTCCAATGTTTGTCACCTATCAAAAGGGCACTAGAAGGTTGTTTGCAGTGGCAAAACAAGTATTATCTCCACCCGGGGTGGAAGGGGTCTTGTTTCCTCCATCAGTAGAGCAAGTACAAGACAAGGGCAAGCAGCCATTACATGATTAGGGGCCTTCAGGAGGGTAAGAGACAAATTTCATTCTTATTCAGGATGATGACACCGATTTGGGCTCACAAAGCTCAAAGCTTAGAGAGATCATTCAGGAGCAACAAGATGACATCCAACATTTGTCTCTCAACCTAGAAAGAGCCAAGTGGATAATCAAATATCTAGATCAAAGAAGAAAATAGCTAGAGGATCAGCAAACCATTATGGAGCTACAAAACATACGAGAAAACCGGCAAGCTTCCAAAAGGAGGAGAGTCAAGCTCACATCACTTGAACAAGAAATCAATGCTGAGCATGAATCTTGGCTTGAGAGGGAAAATACCCACTTGGAAAAGATGTTGGAGAAGTCCAATAGAGAGAAAACTATGTTGAGGCACATGGCCTACCATTACTTGACGAGAAACAAGGTGTGCAAATCAAGAATTAGGGTTTTGAAGGCCAAGTTGAAGAAGGCATCGAGGAAGCGAAAAGAGCAAGATAGACTTTAGATCTTGGCTGAGGCTTCCTTGGCTCAACACAACACTTGGTGAAGGACACTCAACCCAAATTTCAAGAAATTTGGGACACTTTTTGCAATTTTGAAATTTTTTGCCTAAAAAATAGGTTTTTCTACCTGATGTCGCTTTCGCTAGGGACCTCCTTTTGAGGAAAACTCAACATTTCTAGATTTTTCATGGAAAGATATGAATTCTCACAAATGGCCAAGAAATTTTGATAGGTTTTGAGCTTCCAAAAAGGTCAAAAACACCTCAAAAATGACCTTTCTGCCCCTTTTTGGACACACAAGAATTAGTGTTGGGAGAACTCAGTTTTGGAGGTGCAAATGGAGGCCAAATTTAGAAATTCCACTTGTTCTGGAAAGTTGATAGGCAGACATTTCCAACAAGCCCACTTGGAGAAAATTGGTTGTTATATACCTAGGGGGGATAACATGGGGTACAAAGGGAGGTACCCAAGGGAATAATATAATAATGGGATGGGCCATAGTAATAAATAAGGTGGTTAACCCATATCATGTAAGGGACCACAAGTAGTTAGTAATAATGTAATGGGCCCATGGTATTAGATAGATGGTATTGAGGGAACCCTGGCTCCTTGTCATTTTGAATGGCCATCTGGCTCTGGGGCTCTATGGCTTCAAAATGCATCATTGCCTGTAAAAACTCTTGCTTGCAACATGGCATGATGATTAGGAGTGGTTACAGAGGTTTCGGGGCCTTCTCATAGGCAAAAACCCAAAAATTGAGAAAATCCCATTACACAGAGAATGTCTGCAAAATACACTATCGGGCATGATTTTCGGACTTGAAATCCCATTCAATCACCCCTAAAATCCCTATCGGGTCTGCCATTAGGCATTATATCGCATCGCATTAACGTATTGGGTGAGATCCCAAATACACAGGAAAACATTCAAAAACCCGACAAAATCCTTTTTATCGGACTTCAAATTATATTGAAATCACCCTAATATCGCATTGGGTCTGCCTTGGGTCGCTTTCACAAGCTCCATCATCGATCTGGGTGATCTCCGATCCAATGGTCAACATGCGGTTTCAGGCGGCTTAAGGGTATGGAGGTTACCCGCCGAAAAAGGCGGTTTTCCTCTCTCCTCCGCCAACCATGTGTCATTCATTGTATGGGATCGGGCAGAGCCAGCCCAATACCATTTACCACTTGAGGCCTGCCCAAAATCCCACTTTATTTGAACTCAAATAACATGGCGCCACATTTATAATTCCCTTTTGGGTCCGCTTTATCGCTTCGGGCGTCTTTCCTTTGTATTTCGGTTTTCATGCCAAAATGCGCCAAGCCTGCCTTTGACCCGATATGTCAGGGATCAGAAATCGAGGGTCTCCCCTTTCTGCTTAAGTCTGCCTTTTGGACGTCCTCCGATGCAATTTCCCTTTATAAGGGTTTTTTTTCCCATTTTAGGGGATTTTTCCTCTTTTTCCAAAGAACAAAGGGCATCTTCTTTCTGTGATAACTTCTGCATCCTAAGTCAATTTTTGCCCATTCAAGTTGCAATAGATTTAGAATGAAAAGATCTCTGCCATGGGGCTATTTCCAGGAACTTCCTTGGACTTTCATTTTCCTATGTGAGGAACACTTAGACTTAGGAGTCTATCTAAAATACATTTTGGATCAATGTTGACACAGACTTGTCAATATTCTAGATCTTCCTTGAAGCTACCTGAAAATATGTCCTTTATTTTTTTCCATGTAATCTTCATGTCCTTTTATACAAAGACCTGCGTGTCTGCATAGATGGGCAAGTTCATTGGAACTTGTTCAACTACATCTCCAGTACTTCTCTCTACAATATCCTTTGATCCAGATCTCTTGGAAACCATGTTGCATGTACTGCTGAGAAGCTTCTCAACAAGTGATGTACCTAGAGACAAAGTGCACACTCACAGAAAGTGAATGTTAGCTTAAAAACACAAAGCACTTCAAGGAGCGATCATGCAATAAATTGGGGAACTACTAGGAAAGATTGCACATTAGTGACTCTGAGAGGTGAGGGACTATCAGTTGGGTCTGTGCATTGCGTAGTCCCAGCTACCAGTGAGAGGTACTAATGGTTGGAACTGTGAAGAGTGCAATCCACTTTGGCTTGTTGTGGACTGGAACTGCACAATGCGTAGTTCAGTTTGGCTTGATGCTGGTCAAGACTGCATATTGAGCAATACGAGTGAACAAGATTGGGGACTCTCTCTTGGAACTATGCAAAGCACAACTAGAGCTAGTGACTAGCAGCCCATGCACAATTCCTGGAGCCAAGGCAGAGCCTCGAGTTCCAGAAATGCGCTGTGCATGCCGGGAAGAGCTAGATCTTGGCCAAGGCAGCCCAGATTTGCCTAAGGGAAACTTGAAAATGAGTGGATTTGAATGCAGGAGAGAAGGATGGTGCAAATATGAGTGAATGGTCATGCATGCAATCAAATCAAGTGCACAAATGAGTGAAACAGACGAATAACAAAGCTTGTGGGGAGAGTCACCGCAATGATGACTATTAGTGTAAAAACATGGTTATGCATACAATGCTTAAGAAAGGCAATGAAAAACTAAAAACAACACTTCTACAAGTTAAAAAAATATAAAACACCAATGGTCGTTCGATAAAACATGTAAAACAACACTCACACAAACCAATGAAACAAAATTGATAAAAAAAGCAGCAAAAGACTTGGAAATAAAAACTTACTTGGAAAAGGTGTGTCGATCGTGCCAAAGGTTCCTAGATGCCACAGGAATTCCAGAGCTCCAAGATCAAATATGAAAATGAACTCTAGCATCCATTAAATATATTTGATTGATTTAGGGTTTATGACGTACATGCCATAAATCTAGGAAAATGCGATAAATGGTGGCAATTTTCTAAAATTAACTCAAATGTAACTCCCAGTGCTAAAAATAGATCCCTATTTTTCAGAGATGCTTTTTTTTTTTTTTTTTTTGGGGAAAGGTTGTCATGCATTCATGGAGAAATTACATAGTTTTGGGGGGAACCAGGCAACCTGCCGGCACATGCATCTGGAAATAGCTGAGGTAATGCTTCTGCTCAATTCGTGGGTTGAGTGGCTCTAGTTGCCTCTCATGCTCTACACAGTTTCCCACTTGAAGAAATCTGTGAGCTTGGTTTTGCGTAGTTATGGAGCCAAAGCTCACTATTGGATTGATGTGCGCAATTCTTGAGATAAAGGCTCACTGCTGGGCTACACTGTGCAATTTCTGAGAGGAAGGCATGCTGCCTTCTAGGACTGCGTAGTTTTCCAAGGCAGTGCAAGAATTGAATGCAACCAAGTCACGAGGGTCAGCTTGTGGTTAGACAACAATGCAAGTAAGCGAACACATGCTCTAAAGCGAAAGATAAATTCCAACGAAAACACAAGTACATGAGCAGTACAAGACAAGCTGCGGATATTTTAAGGAGGGAGGATCCAAAACAAAGTGAAGGAAAAATTTTGGAGGGTTGTTGTAGACGCTACAACATTTATGACACCCTGGTAGAACTCTAGTTCTCTGTATGGACCTTGTCTCATGTAAAGCGAGTCTAAATCCTCCAGAAGTATTGTTTTATTCTTTGTTTGTCATGGCTTCCTCACTAGCTTGAGTTAAAGATATAGTCCCTACCATTCTCTTGATCGGCCAACACACCTACCAAGCCAAGTCAACTAAGCTATTTCAATTGGGGATGAGGGGTATATTGATGCATAAGTAATGTAGACTATCAGAGTTTTCGTTTCATCTATGGTGTTGCTCCGCTGCCAGCAGTTTTAGATAGTACCCTGACATAATCACTTTAGGAACACAAGAATCGCTCCACTACCAACGAGCCTGGACAGTACCCCAACGGAGTTGCTTCCTTCACCTCTCTACGCAGGAATCTTTTCTCTTCTTTCACCCTTTTTATATATGTATTTTTTTTCATTTTTGAAAGAACTATGCATAGACACTTATTTATTTCATGAGGCGAAAGAGGGATCTCGACTTATTGACAGTACAAGAGGTTGTCCCTTGAGATACGTATGTTATATATACCTCCGACATACTTTTTAAGGTTTTCCCCCTTACCTTACTCTACTTGACTGAGCTGAAAAGGGTTAACTGAATATAGAAAAGCCAATTAGAGTAGGTGGTACTAGTTAAAAGTGCAAGTGTTGTGTTTTCACCAAGGCTCACTTTGAACAAAATGTATTTTCGATTAGGGTATCATCGACTGAAGAATGCAAGCTCTTCATAAAGAGGGGATAAAAAATAACCAAATATTGATAGTTGTACAAGTCCTCTTGTACTTCACCCTTCTTGTCTCAAGAGCCAGACACGTTTTCATGTGAAGCTAATCCTATGGGAGCATAACAAGCAAACAAACAAGCAGGAAAATAATAGAAGTAAAATGAAAGAAAAACAAGAAAGAAAACACTACTACTCTTAAGATAAACAATGCATGGGCCTTCTCATGTGAAGTGATATTTCCAATGTAGCCATCGACGCATTTGTTGGCCCATTTTGGTGAAGGCATGGTCGATAAGAAAGATATTCAGGTAAACCAGCGGATAAGAAAGATAAAACAATGAAGGCAAGATCGAAGTTTAAACACATCCATAGAAAAGAAAAGAGTACAAGTGCAAGACAAACACTCTGCGGACGTACCATGGTGAAGCATCACGTTGTGAATAGATGGCAAACATGCACACTATTTTGATCTTACCAAACAAGTGAACATGCAGAAAGAAGAAAACTTTCGCTTAGCAACATGACTTGCTACGTATTACTCCTCCAATGCATGAGTGATAAGATCGCGTGATTCTAGTGGAGGATGTAAAATCTGTGGATCATATTGATTTTTAATGCAAACGAGAAAGTGATAAGGAGCCTGGGGTGATTCAATAGGTTTTTGATTAGTAGTGGAACTGTCCTCAAGACAATAAGAACCTGACATAACCATCAGGATGGGTTTAAGTGCCTTGATAACTTGAGGGGTTTCCACTTCATCAGCGGGTAGATCATCAAAGACCTGTGGCTTGGAAAGATCAATAGAAAGTGAATCAACATCATGATCAAATGAGTGAGTGAAGGGATCATGACAACCATGATAAAAAATTCAAGATGTATCTCAGCGTCCTCATGAACTGATGAATGATATAGAGGGGTTTATGTGAAACAAAATGTTTCATCCTTTGAATTTCCAAAAAGAAAAGATGACAAATTGTGTGAATTTGAAAATAAATATTTTTCCTCTCCACAATATAATGACAAACTGACATCCTATGCGTCCTGTGAATGATCAGAAGTAGAAACATCCAGGAATGAATTTTCACAAGAGAAATAAGAAATGGTAGAATCACAAAAAATGTCAGGAGAAAGCAGATTAGGTGAGGACAAAAGGAGGTCATCCTTCACCATGGGTTCTTCTTCAAATTCCCACACATACTCTTAAAAAATGTTGACGCAGGATGGTTGCTAAACACCAAATTTGTCGAAAAGTTGATCCTCGTGAAAAATAGAGGTGGAGTCTAGAACGGGTGAACACAACACAATATAATTTGGAGGATCATAGGAACTAGAGGATGGAGGATGAGAAGACAAGACCTCATGACAACCATTAGATTACAGTCCAAATCTACAAATATATCCAAAGTTGGTGGGGTGAGAGGATGTGACAGTTCAACAAATGGGTTTGAAACTTCTCCCACCTCGTCCTCCAGAGCTAGAGCTATTTGATGAGAAGGGGACAAAGGGTCACCTATGAAAACAACCTTGCCCGTCTTAGATTTGGAAGCTCTAATACCGAGGTATGCTCGAAGGTGTTTAAATGATTCTAACTTGTGAGGATTTTCAGATATGTGAAGAAGATACTGAAACCGTTATTTGAGAAATTTCCAATCAACTTCATCTTCAGGGATTCGAAAAGCAAGATTCAAGAAGCACACCCAAAATTGCACGTTAAATTCATCAGGTGCTTTCCATAATTCCATAATTTTTTTGTTGAGTGCTTTATGGTCATAATGATAAAAGGCAGAGAATAACTCTTCGATCATGTGATCATACAAGTAAATAGACGATGTGGGCAATGTGTGACACCATTGGTTAGCATTCCCATAGAGTGTGTAAGCGAACAAACCACAAGCAACATTGTCTGAGGGGACTTCATTTCTATGATAGAAGCCTGCGAAGGAAACTTTGTGCCTTAGTATGGCTGCTCCACCTTCACCATCATACTTAATTTATGAAAAGTCATCAATGACGTCCTCTAACACTTCGAAATCATGTGCATGAGAAAAACATGCCAGAGTTGAGATTGTAATGTAATTCATGAATGATGTGTAGAGATTCAAAACAAACTTTGAGGACTCAACTTGTCATTTGGCTCTCCTTCTAGTGCCATAAATGTTGACGGTCCTAGACCCGCCAACATGTCAAGGGAAGATCCCCAGTAAGAAGTCCCAATTAGATCTTAGACAGTTTGGAGTAGGAGTCTTGGTAGTGGGTAGTAAAGTAATTCCTTCACTACACTAGTGCGCAGAGGTAAGTGTGATAACTTTGTGGGAAGAAAGTGTGCGACCTTGTAGTGAGTCAAGTGAGATGCATGGGGGTTCTAACACACGAAGGGGAAAAGGAAGTGTGTCCCTTAGAAGCCTGTGATAGTATGCAGTCTGAAAGGAACACACGATTGGAATGACATCAAAATTTGGGAAGCAAAATATTCCACAAACCAAAGTGATGGGTTAAACCAAAACACATATGCAACAAGATTCATACAATTACATAAAAAATAGTTCATACACAAATGCATAAATTAAATAACATAAATTGCTAAAGAAACCAGAATATTCCAGCTACAATAACAACATATGCATGAAAACATGTTGGCTCTGCTATATATTATTAAGTGAAAGTTCCATCCATACATACACCATTGATAGCCACTAGCTCCAATAGTGGAATATTACAGTCAACAACACCTGCTCCTCCAAAGAGATGTAATTTCTCTACACTGTGGAGAAGCCAAGGCTCATCACAATACTCTCCAAGCCTTCTCTAAGAAATGCCTAGCCAAAAGCTTGGCTCCCAAAATCCTGTACTATGAGTTATGAGGTTCTATATATAGCAAAGGGTGGGGTGACCCTTGACATTCCCCTTTGACTCTTGGACTACCCTCATGACTCTTCACATTACATAGTGGATGTTCAAATTCCACCAATGACACTTGGAATTTCACTTACCATGTATTTATAATGATATGATTTCCACATATACCCATGTGGGACAAAATAGGTTTGAGTCAAACTAACAAGAGAAACAACATCACTCGGGGTCTTGGGGAAAGACCAACTTGGTAACCTCCTCATGGTGGTCTTCGGTAATGAATTGATACCAAGCTTGGTACTATGTTATTGTGTCCTCGTATTGTTTGGTGATGTGTTTGTCGAAGCGGACTCTTGCCTCCATGGCTTCCAAGTATATGGTTATGAAACCTCTGTCCAGCTCATCCTAAAGCATGCACAACATTGTTCTGAGTGTGGTTGGACCACTGATGTACTTCTGCATGTTCCCTATGCTCAAGTGCAAGTCATCACTGGTGGCTTCACTCATCAACTACTCTATGTACATGTTGACCTCCAGCATGACTTGGTTCTTCCTCATGGCTTGAGTGAGGGTCCTCGTCGAATGGATCATGTATGTCCTCACTATGACATCTAGACTCCTGTACAACCCTGCATAGGAAGCCTCAATGCTAGTGATGAGCAGAGGGACTGCTCATAGTTCCAGTTCAACATCCGATTTGTGCTTTGTCTAGCTTTGCCTATAGGTTCATCATCTTGTGCAAGTAAAGAACTGCTCCCTTGTACCTCATTGTCCATTTCTATACGTGTGAAATAACAGCATGGATGTCTTTCAGAGTTTGGTCTGTCTTTACGCAGTGTTGATGAAAACTCTATAGATGGACAACTAATTTTTGCATGGTGACAAATATGATATACAACGTCTGCATGGTGGTATCCAAATTTGATGTCTCTGCAAGTATTTCTTTCTTCATTCCTGCCATAGTGGATCCTACGGATTGCTCTGTTCATTGCTTGGCCTCTTGCAAGTCCTTTTCCATCCGATCACTCTACTATCAAGAACTTGACAGTAAAACTCGTGGCTTCTTCATAAGCCTGAGAAGCCTCAGACATGGTAGTTGGATGTCTTCTGACATATTACACAATCACTCTTTCCTCTACATGCACAGGTGATGTGTGATCATCCAGGAGCTTCTTTCTTTGTGCCTGTAAAATCTTGTGTTGTGACTTGTTGAATGATAGATTGTACACATCAATCTTTGGATCATCATCAAGGAGAAAAACCTCTCCTTGATTACTTGGGACTGGTTGTGATTCTGGAGGTGGCAGAGACTGTGGTGCGACCACGGATGCTCTCGGCATGAGACCAGTGTCTTGGTCCTATAGCTCATGTTCCATCTCCATGTCTGTTGCCTCAACCATCCCCTCAACTTGCTAAGAGAGTTCCCAAACCTACACCTGCTCACCCTCTTCTTCATATGCTGGCTTCTCTGTTGCCTCAACTTGCATAGGTGTAGTTTTCTTTGTCGGTGCACCTTGCCTTTCTTCCTATTCATGTTTCTTCTTCTCTTCCCTTTCTCTCCTCCTGAGCTCTTTCTCTGCTTTCAGCTTCTTCTCTGTCTCTTGCAACTTCCTCTCTACATCTTCCAACCTTTGCTTCTCTCTCTTCCTCCATTCTACTCTCCTTTCACATTGTTGCCTCTTCTCCTCTATCTCCAAAGATACTTTCTCAACAAGAGGATCTTCTCTAAACTTGTAGCTTTTCTCAGCCTCTACGCTCTCGACAATATTCCTCTTTCCTTTGTCTTGCACTAGTTTACTGTTCATTATTGTTGTTGTTGTTTCTTCTTATGGTGGTGCTGCTTGCAGTGCTATTTTCCATTCTACAGCCATGCTAACTGGTTAATTGATCCTAGAGGAGTTGTAGCAATACCTCCAAGGATCTTCCTCTGGCTGATGACATGACCCGTGGATCCATGGGTAATACACCTTCATGCAGTTGTTCTTGCATATGAAGTCGGGATTGTACAGATTGAAACTCTTGATGCCGAACCCAAACTTCTTCAACTCCTTGGCCTTGGCATCTACTTCCTTCAAGTTACAGATCTCGTACAACCCAATCCACAAAGGAAGAGTAGGCCATGGTTCCTTCTTCCTCTTATGCAGTACTGCTGATAACCCTATGTAGATGTGATATGAAGCCTCTTGCATGAAAAACTTATGGAAAACCTCGGTAGCTCATGTGGAGGCTTCTCCACACCAAACATCCCGATGAAGGTGCTATCGGGTGAGGCATACCAACATGAAAAGTTAAGGAATGCCTGCATCGCTTTTTAGGACATGCAAGGTGGATCTAGTTAAAAAATAATGATGTACAATGGGGTGATGAAGTGGTCAGACAGGCTCACTTACGTAACAGCAGCCAATACTCTTACATTGTTAAGTGGAGGGCCTCGGGCCTCGCTCACATCACCGCTCCTGGCCACAGCCATCCCAAGTGGTGGTAAGGTAGTAGAACTTAACTCTTGACTTCTATTAGTGAAACTAGTTCTCTGACGGCTTAGTTCTTCTATTTCTGGGATCAGCACGACTCCGTTATGAGCCTTTCATCACGGTAGGCAACCTTCCCTGAGGCCCTCTCACCCCTGGATGCTTCCCAGCCGCACTTAGAGAGAAACTTACAATAGATGTTCACAACATCCTCTTATGGTGTCCATGTCCAACCCATACCAGGGAACTTTTTTTGGGCACAGATTGCATTAAGAAGGTGTGCATACATAAAGAACCTTGCTTGCTCATCCTTAGGCAAACTCCAGGCATTAGACACATGCAATTTCAGCTAAACAACCAACCTGTTAGATCAGTTGAATGGCCTTCTTTCATTTTTCAAATGATCCAACGTAACCACCCAACTCTGCGGAAAGGTCTTCATGCTTTCTTGACCATACAAGAAACTTGCAAAGATGACCAATAGTTGGTAAGACTTCTCGAGTGACTTCGTCTTATAGATCTGGTTGGTTGTCGCTCTGAGCTTCGATGGGATTTTTACCCAACACTTCATGATGTCTCTAGTGTTCACATTACTGTTGGGAGGGTGTAATATATAGTGCATCCATGTAGTTCACCGGCTATGGCAAGTGATATATCTGATGGTAGTTTTCTTTCTTGAAGGTGGCAAGTTGTGTTCCACTGGTACTGCATAGTGTCATCATCTCGAGATTGGTATATGAGACAATCGAGTGAATGGTATCGACGCATGGGAAGGAGGGGTACCTACATGTAACCCTTTACAAGCCTAACTTGTGGATGTTGACATATACTTTTCTATCTTCTAAATCTTCCTTGAAGCTACCTACAAATATGCCTTTTATTTATTGCCATGTAATCTTTATGATATTTTCTATGAACAACTATGTGTGTGCATAGATGGGAAAGTTCATTGGCACTTGTTCAACTACATCTCTTGTGATACTCTCTATAGTATCCTTTGATCCAACTCTCTTGGAAAGCATGTTGCATGTACTGCCGAGAATCTACTCAATAAGTGATGTACCTGGAGACAAAGTGGACACTTAGGACAAGCAAACTTTAGCTTAAAAACACAAAGCACTTCAAGGATCGATCGTGCAAAAAACTGGGCTGCTGTTGGGAAAAGGCTACGCAGTTGTGACTCTCAGATGTGAGGGATTGTCAACTATATCTATGCATTGCATAGTCCCAACTGCTAGTGAGAGGTACTGATGACTAGGATTGCATAGAGCGCAGTCCAGTGTGGATCGCTGTGGACTGGAACTGCACAATGCACAGTTTAGTCTGGCTTGATGCTGGTTGGGACTGTGCATTGCGCAATCCCAATGGGAAATACTAGGGAATGTCTCCTGGAACTGCACAAAGTGCAGCTAGAGCTAGTGACTGGAAACCTCTGCGTAATTCCTAGAGCCAAGGTAGAGTCCTTAGTTCCAGAAATGCACATTGCATGCTGGGAAGAGCTAGATCTAAGACAAGGCAGCCCAGATCTGCCCAAGGGAAACTTGAAAATAAGTAGATCTGAATGCATGAGAAAAGGATGGTGTAGATCTAAGTGAATGGTCATGCATGCAATCAAAGCAAGTGCAAAAATTAGTCAAACAGATGAACAACGAAGCTTGTGGGGAGAGTCGCCGCAACGATGATCATTAGTGCAAAAACAGGGTTATGCATGCGGCGCTGAATAAAGGCAATGCAAAACTTAAAACAAAACTTCTACAAGTTAAACCAAGCTAAAATGGCAGTGTTCGTTTGATAAACACATGCAAAATAGCACTCACACAAGCCAAGGAAAAAAAAGAGACAGAAAAAAAAGCAAAAGACTTGAAAAGCAAAACTTACCCGGAAAATGTGTGCCGATTATGTCGAAGGTTCCTAGATGCCTTGGGAATGCCAAAGCTTGAAGATCGAATATGAAAATGAGCTCTGGTGGTGTTCATTAAATATATTTGATTGATTTAGGGTTTATGACGCGTATGCCATAAATCTAGAAAAAAGTGACAAGTGGTGACAGTTTTCTAAAATTAATTCAAGTGTAACTTCGAGTGCTAAAAATAGATCCCTATTTTTTAGGGATGCTTTTCGTTCTTTTTTGCTTTTTTATTTTTTGAGAAAGGCTGTCATGCATGCATGGAGAAATTGCACAGTTCTGGGGGGCACCAGGAAACTTGTCGGTGCATGCGTCAGGCAGCAGTTGAGGGAATGCTTCTGCGCAATTCCTGGTTTGAGTGGCTTTGGCTACCTCTCATGCTCTGCGCACTTTCCTCGATTGAAATCTAGATTAGGGTCCAAAATTAGCTCAAAAATAAAAGTGCTCAGAATCATGCGAAACCTAAACAACCATGTCCATATCAATGATATGATGCCAACACAACTCGTTTCACTCAAAGTAAAGTTTGCATGAGGAAGTTAGAGCCCGCTCACTGTTTCACCAAACAACAAAAAAATTTGCAGGTACTGCCCAGTCAACAGTCCGTACTACTCACGTGGCGGGTGACTGAGCAGGTCAAAGACCAATGAGGGCTCACCAAGTGTCACCTTGTGGTTGGTTTCCAGTTGGATGATGTGGCACAATTCAGTTGGTTTTGGATGGACCAATGAGAGGATACCACATGGCAAGCTCGGAGGCTACCACGTGGCACCTCCCAAATGGCCGAATAAGGTCAATGCATTTTGGGAAAATTTTTGGTGGTAGTCGAGGTTGAACCCATGACCTCCTCTCCACAAGCCACAACACTTACCACTACACCAAACATTAAGACTTGACATGTAATGGAATGTGCTCATGTTAAAGGTTAAGTAAGAAGGTTAGGGGTTAACCACTAGCGGTTAACACTAAATGCACATGTGACCACCTCTACTTAACTGCTAGAATTAAACTTTAACCATGGAGGATTAGTGCTAATTAAGCCATGATTAGCCTTTAATTAAGCAGGTTTTAGTTGGCGAAGATTTTGGCGGATTTCGCCAAACCCGGAACCGCCCCCAAATTTAGTGGGATTAATTGAAGTTTTCTAGATTTGGAGGATATTCCTAGGGAAAAGTTGAAAATACCATAACTTGATGGGATTTCGACCAATTTTAAAAAATGAATAGTCAATTTTGAATGATTTGAACCTTCTAAAGACAATGGAATAGGTTTAAGAGGAAATAGAAGACTTCTACAAGTGATGTTTACACAAGGAAGTTTAGGGAAGCCTAGGGCTACCAGGGAAGGAGGTCATGCCCAGATCAGCCGGAGTCAGTTTTTAGAGATCTAATAGTCGTTTTTGGGGTTTTTGGGTCCTATAAACCCAATGGTACAGTCTAAAAATCCATTGGAGTTGAGCAGAATATTGTAATCATACACTTGACCAAATAATTCCAAGAGGGCCTACCATTGAAGGAGCTCCTAGGAGATGTAGCCCAATTATGGAGGGTGAACTCCTTGATAAAATTTGTCTTGTTATTTTGCTATCTATATTTATCTACATTTAATTTGATTTCCCTATTATTTAAGCTACTAATTAACTCATAATTTTCTCACACATGATACTTAAAAGACATATAACTTGACACATAAACCTCTTGCATAACTGGGTAAATGAGATGATCCTAAACATAATTTTAACTGATGAGGGAGCTTGCATAACATTAAAAAGTTTTCCAAAGATTTAAGATTAGGCTGGTATCAGAGCACTTATCAGCTCATTTGAACCCTGAGATGGTTTGCCAAGGTTAGCTAGAGAATTAACTATTGGTTTTGAAATTGTGCAAGGATCATTTAACTGTGTGCAAGTTTTTGTGTACAAGCTGAAGCAAGGAGAAGCTCAAGATTGAGAGCTTGGTTCTCAAATCACAGTAAAGAATTTTGTGAAGCTTTGTGAATTGTTGTGAAGCTCTTTAATTCATTACATTTGTGATGGTAGCTTCAACAAGTGATGTTTCTACTCCATCTTCCTTAGCAAGACCCTTTGATGAAGAGTGGTTGCAAGGGTTTATCATCATGAGAGATATGGTGCAAGAGATGTATGAATATAGGAAGGAGAAAACTATAATTCAAGAGTAGTTGATGGCCATGAAGGAGGAGAAGCAAGCACTTCTTGAAAATATGCATGAGATGGAAACTCAGCTCCATGTTGCAAAGGAAACCCTAACCAAGTATATGCATGGACATGAGGTATGCAATTCGAGTTTATCTTCAAATTCCTCTCCAAATTAATGTTTTGGTGCTTTTTAAAGGCATACTAGAGGAATAGGGTCCAAATTATTGATGAAAATGGGCTATGAAGGTAAAGGGTTAGGCAAACATGCACAAGGCATAGTTGAGCCAATTGTTGTTGAGGAAAGGCCTATGTATTTGGGTCTTTGTTATGGACAACATGATGGAGAATGCTCGAAAGCCAAGGAGGCACATTAAGGTATTCCAAGAAGGACTTTTGTTTTAATTTCATCACCTCAAGCTTTTAAAGTTTGTGTTCATGGGGAATGCAAATGTTTTATACCCACTTTGCAAGAAAATGCTCATAAGCATGCAAACAATGGTTTCAATGAACAAGAGGATGTTGAAAGATATAAGGTTATTAACACCATTGTTGGTATTCTGAAGAGAGCCACTACCTCATCAAATTCACCTCCTCAAGAAGGCGACAAAGATGAAAGTGCAAGGTATAAATCTGCATTTAATCAAGTTTCTTTTGATTATGATAAACATGGTAAATCTTCACATAAGAATTCGAGAAAAAGTTCATGTTATTTTTGTGGTTTGAATAACCATAATGTTTCAAGATGTTGGAAGAAAATGGCCACATATAGGAAAATTTCAAAGCAAAAGAGACAGAAAGCCAAAGGTCCATTAGACAAGGCAACCCATGTTGAAAAGAAGATGCAACTGTTTTGCACTCATTTCCATAAGCAAGGTCATCTCATAGACAAATGTTGGACTTTACATCCAAAAACTCATCCATGACATTTGAAGAAGGTGGAGAGACACTTTGTCAAGAATGGAAAAGGAGAGTCCATAATTGATGTGGGTCAAGATGATTCACAAGATGATGTGCAATTGCAAGAATCACCATTAAAATGATTTTGTAAGAGGTGGTTTGATTTATTATCCAGATAAGGCTTGCATTACTTTTGTTGATAGATGAAATTATTTTCCTTAAAAATTCATTTCTTTGCCTTATGAATGCATTACTTTTCTGTTGAAAGTATGCTAGAACTTTTAGGATGCAAGACATTGAAAGTGGAGTTCTGTTTGACTCAGTTAAATGCAACAAAGAAGGAAATTTTTGGTTACAAGTTTGTATGTGGATGCATTTCTTTTGAAAGCATCCTTGATGTTGCATATTTTCGCCATGAAGGTGTGTGAAAGTTGGGTATGTTACTAACTTCATTTGTAGCAAATTTTTCATGCTTAATGTTGCATATTTTCACCATGAAGGTGTGTTAAAGTTGGGTATGTTACTCACTTCATTTGCAGAAAATTTTTCATTCTTGATGTTGTATATTTTCTCCATGAAGGTGTGTGAAAGTTGGGTATGTTACTCACTTCATTTGCAACAAATTTGTCAATTCAGCTCTTATGTACCCATACATGTTTTTGTGCTTATTGTACTTGTGAGAGAGTTGAAGAATTGTACACATGCATGAGAGTTTGTGTGTGTGTGAACAATGAAACTAGCAACATGCATGAGTGATTGAATTGTGTCGGTCGATTGATTTGTTAACATGTATGATTGACAACTTGAGAATTTTCATTGTATTTTGATGTATGCATAAGTGTCAACTTGTGTCGATGTTGTCACATGTATGTCATATTGAATTGGAGGAGTTGATTTTATCTCCAAGTATGAAAGGGAGATGCTAATGGATTATTGCATGAAATGTGAAATTCTTGTTGTTATGAAAATAATCGTCAAGTTATTGTACATGCTTATGTTTGGCTCTCAAGTCAAGTAAATTGTATGAAGAGGCATGTTTTGTCGATTTATGTTTGGTCGATGATGTTTTGTAAAGCTGATTAGTCGATATTTTGTACACCAAGATACAAGAGTACATGGTGATGTTACATGATGTGACAACTTTTGCTTTGAAAGAGCAAAATAAGAGGTCATCGATTTTCATTTCTTACATAATGTGTTTTTTCCCATTTAATGGTGTATTTGTGACAAGATGTCATAGGATTTTGGAAGGTCTATTCTTGAGAAAGATGCCCATGCTCAACCTTCATTCTCAAATCATGACATGAGCAGCATGTTGAACTGGAATATGACAGAAGAAAGAAGCGACAATGGATAAGGTGCCAAAAAGTTTGCAGCCATGGAAGACTATTATTTTGTGTTCACACCAAGAAACAAAAGAGATGATGAATGCATTCTTCCATATGTGGAATTTGGATCCATGGAGGTAAAAGAATGGTCATTTATTTTCTTCTTGTTACTAATATTGAAACTAATTGTTGTAGTTCACTCAGATGGGCTTAACTTGGAAAAGTGGTTTCCAAGAAGAAGCTTGCATCGAATGCATGTGTTGCAAAGGAGGAACATGATTCTCAGTGGGAAGGCTATCAGTCAATTTTCCAAGCACCAAGGGATCACTTTGGTACAACAGGGTGTATAATCAGTCAACAAGCAACCAACAAGTGTTGGATTGGGTCAGTAGCAAAAGAAGAACAATGGTTGAGGGACATAGCCATTTGCAATGCAAGGCATGTCAGTGTACCCAAGTGGTTGTCATGGAGATTTTTCAAGTAGAATCAGTTGATAGAACTTGGGAAGGAGAAGAGTATTCATATCTCATCAAATAACCATCTTTTGTGGGTCCAAAAGCTCGTCAGTAGGAAGGAGTGATCGGGATCTAGATTAGGGGCCAAAATTAGCTCAAAAATAAAAGTGCTCAGAATTGTGCGAAACTTGAACAACGACGTCCATCTTGGCGGTACAATCCCAATGCAACTTTTTTCACTCAAAATTGAGTTTGTATGAGGAAGTTAGAGCCCGCTGACTGTTTCACCAAATAACAAAAAAATTGCAGGTACTGCCTAGTCAATAGTTCGTACTGCTGACGTGGAAGGTGATTGAGCAGGTCAAAGGTGGTCCATGCCCAGTGAGGGCTTGCCAAGTGTGACCTTGTGGTCGGTTTCCAATTGGGTGATGTGGTGCAATTCGATTGGTTTTGGATGGGCCAATGAGAGGCCACCACGTGGCAAGCCCGTAGGCCACCACATGGTACCTCCCAAATGGTCGAATAGGGTTAATGCGTTTTGGGAAACATTTTGGTGCTAGTCAGGGTTGAACCCATGACCTCCCCTCCATAAGCCACAACACTAACTGCTAGACCAAACCTTAAGACTTGACATGTAATGGAATGTGCTCATGTTAAATGTTAAGTAAGAAGGTTAGGGGTTAACCACTAATGTTTAACACTAAATGCACATATGACCACCTCTACTTAACCGCTAGCATTAAACTTTAACCATGGAGGATTAGTGATAGTTAAGCCATGATTACCTTTAATTAAGAAAGTTTTAGTTGGCAAATATTTTTGCGGATTCCGCCAAATCCGGAACCGCCCCTAAATTTAGCAGGATTAACTGAAGTTTTCTAGATTTGTAGGCGATTCCCAAGGAAAAATTGAAAAGACCATAACTTGATGGGATTCCAACCAATTTTAAAAAATGAATAGTCAATTTTGGATGATTGTGAAATTTTGTAGATAATGAAATAGGTTTCAGAGGCAATAGAAGACTTATACAAGTGATTTTTCCATAGGGAAGTTCAAGGAAGCCTAGGGCCACCAGGGAAGGAGGTCATGCGCAGATCAACCAGAGTCAGTTTTCAGAGATCTAATAGTCGTTTTTGGTGTTTTTGGGTCCTATGAATCCAATGGTACAGTTTGCAAAGCCATTGGAGTTGAGAAGAAGCTTGTAATTAGACATTTGACCAAATCATTCCAAGAGGGCCTAACCATTGAAGGAGGTCCTAGGAGATGTAGCCCAGTACTGGAGGGTGAGATCCTTGACGAGATTTGTCTTATAAATTTTTGTGTACATTTTTTTGCATTTCATTTTTTTTCCATGTTATTTAAGCAACTAATTAATTCATAATTTTCTCACACATGACACATAAAAGACATATAAATTGACACATAAATCTCTTGCATAGCTGGGTAAATGACACGATCCTAAACATAATTTTAACTGATGAGGGAGCTTGCATAACATTAACAAGTTTTCCCAAGATTTCAGCTCATTCCTATCTGAAGATAAGATGTCAACTGGGTTTGCGCAGTTTTGGAGCCAAATCTCAATGCGGGACTGATTTGCGCCGTTCTTGAGAGCAAGGCTCACTGCTGGGCTGCACTGCGCAATTCCTGAGAGCAAGGCAGGCTACCCTCTAGGACTGCGCAATTTGCTAAGGTAGTGCAAGAACCGGATGCAACCAAGTCATGGGGTCACCTTGTGGTTAGACAACAAAGAAAGTAAACTATCACAAGCTGTAAATCAAAAGTTAAATTCAAATGAAAACACAAGTACCTGAGCAGTGCAAGACAAGCAACTAAGATTTTAAGGAGAGAGGCTCCAAAATGAAGCGAACGAAAAATTTTGGAGGGTGGTTGTAGCTACTATAACAACTTCACAATGTCAACTTACTTTCTTGTTTCAAATATTATGTGCATACTCTCTTATGTTTTTTATTTTAGCGAAGGTAAACGTTTGATTTATGGTGTCCGAACCTATTATCTGGATTAGGCTCCTACTCCAAATGGTGTGAGGTCTAATTGGGACTTCATACTAGGGGGATTCCCTGTGTTGGTGGGATTCCAACATTTTCAATAAGTTGTGCTAGAAGGAGGGCTAGTTGACAATCTAAGCCCGCTAAACCTATTTTGAATATCTTATCTTGAATGGCTTCTTCCCAAATCATAATCCTGAGATGTTTTTCGAATAGATCAAATATTACAATCCCCACATAAATCATTCATAACTTGTCACATCTCAAGTTTGATGGAAAGGGCCCAACAACCATGCTTGGTCATATGTTTTTATTCATTCATTTTTTCCTTCCTAATGTAATACATTGTAATCATGCTCATGATAAACTATTTACCCTCACACTTGAAGTTCGTGTTAAGCATTGGTGTCATTCATTACCAACTCTTCTATTCATTCATTTGCGAAATTTATTAAGGAGCTCCATGAATATTTTGACATGTATGATTATAAATATGTATATAAAAGGATTAGTTATCTTAGAATGAAACTTGCTGAATCATTAGAGGATTTTATTGATTGGTTTCTTCATCTTTTCTATGAATTTTCTAAAGAAGATGTGGATTGGGATTTCATAGTTTTGGCGTTTGGTCCTAATCTTTGTGAAACAATTTGAATTAGATTCTCTTGATGATAAGATCTTCCAACTTTTCTCGATCATGAGGCACCTCCATTCTCAAAGGAGGAATCTAGTACTCCTTTTATTCCTTGTCCTCCCTCTTTCTCATTATTGAACAAAGGGGTTCCTTATGCGAGGTTTGAGTCATGAAATTTGAAAAGCAAATTGTTGGTCTATTTCTACCACATTCATCTTCTTCCCATAAACCAATTTTCATTCAAAAAATATTTCATGGTTCTCATGATTCCATTGAATCTAATCCCTTGATTCTTAAAGTTAACATTAACATGCATAATCTTAATCTTGAATTTGATTGAATTGAAAGTATTTTTTCTTCAAGGGATACTTGTCATCCTACATCATTTACACCTAATGACTCTCTCTACCGTGATTTTCTTAATTAATCGCCTTCACCAATTATTTCTTAAGATACTTTTGATTCTTAATTCACTGGTTCACATGGTTATCAGGTACAAGGTGGTTATATCTCTCAGGTTGAGGAGCAAAAGAGTGAAGACACTTTCCATATTTCTTCCCTCTTTTAGATTCTTACATGTCAAAATGATGATCAATCATCTTGTGATATTGATAACCAATAAAATGATCTAAAAATCCTTACAAAAATTGAAACGTTGGACAACCATCACCTTGACATTCATGTTTCTATTGATATAAGAAGTGATGAATGCCCAAGTACATTGGATGATATTTTCTCTCCTTAAGAAGACTTGGATTTGCAAGGATTTGATCTAATTGTTGAGCAACCTTCTCATATTTTGCAAACTCTAGTTTTAGTTTTGGATAATCTTTCAGTTCAGGATGCTCTTGAAATTCATCTGATCTATAGATTGTTAGATACCAAACTAGAGAACCATATTATCAGGATTTTGAAGCTCTAATATACCTTGTTGAATAAAATAAATGCCAATCCAAAATCACATTGGTATGTCATTCTTTCACCATTATGTTGAGCCAAATAATCTTCAACCTCCCCATGATACGTTCTTGCATTCACCTCCCCGCCATCACTAAGGTAGTGTCCTAGGTCACAATAGATGTTCAAATGATCCTATGGAGCATAAATTTAATACTAATACATTATTTTTGTAATCTAATATGAGTACCTAGGTTGTGGATTTTTGAATTAGATTCAGGGGTGATTGAGGTCTCTCCTCCTGAGTCTTTTCATATTTCCTTGCCTTTAGCACACTATTCATTGCACCCGAATGTGGTTGATGAGCTTGCTACACCAACAATTTCTTTCAATCCTTTAGATATTTACCCTGCTAGATTTAACTACAATCATGTACAAGGTGGCGTGGTTTCACAATTAGAAGATGAAAATATTGAATCCATTTTTCATGATTTTTTTAATTTTCAATCTTTCATAAGTCAAGAGGAAGATTTTCTAGCTCTAAAAGTTCAAGCAAGTTCTTTGAGTAATGCACCTAAATTATTTATCCATCGAGAATATTATATGTTAAATCTTAAATATGATCAAGTCTGTAGCATTAACAATGTTTTCAGTGACACATATGATGATAGTGGTATGTTACTACATGTAGATCTTCCTAAGCTACCCAAATTTGATGATCCATTATATGAAATCTCAGAGACTTGTCAGGGAATCTAGGCACTTAATCTCCCACTGATGGTTATGCCAATTTCTCACAATCCTGATGAGATCCAAACTAGATTGGATCCATAGTTTCTTAATTATTTTCTTCACTTATTTCACTAGATGAAAGCGTAACAACCCTGGTGAAAAATCCATTTAATAAAAGTAAATAAAGGCAACATAATAACCATGGATGATGGGACACTTATTGCAAGTTGAATGTTGGGAAAAATTGTAGCGATGGGGATCACTTGTGATTGTTTATGGCTTAGGAAATTGGAAAAGGAAATGGCTAAGGCGTTGGAAAGGGAAAATGACATTTTTGGCACATTTATTTATGAAAATAATGGAAATTAGTAGAAAAGGAGGTGAAAGGTCACAGGTTGCATGTGAGGAGGAAAGTTAAGGAAAATAATGGAAAATGAAGAAAATAGAGGCCTCATTTATAAAAAGGCTTCTGAGGATCAGTCGGTAAAATTTTGTCAGTTGAGTTTTGGAGCTCTCTCATTATTCTCTCTCTCTCATATTCTTAGGGACATAGAGTTTTCTTGGAGAAATCTTGGAGGGTGTGGAATACTTGGATTCTTGGAACAAGAAGGCAAAGGAAGAGTAGGAAATCATAAGAAGGCATTGGGATCAGTGACTACATCAGTTTTACTTGCAAGTACCAAGTTTCATGTATGATTTATTCACTATTTTTAGCATGCATGGCACATGCATGTGGATTATTAGCTATGATTTGTCATTAGCATGGATGATTGCCTAGATTGGCAGTGGATTGCATAGCCTTGCCATTTCCTGGATAGCCGAAGTGATTGTGGGTTTATTTTCATTGTTGTATTTTTGGTTGGTTCTCATGTTTCCTTAGCTTGGGTTGAGTTATTAGTCTCGTAGCCTTGGTTGGACAAACACTCTAGAGCCTTGTAACAACTTGGGTTGAGTTACTAGTCTCACAGCCTTGGTTGGACAAATGTTCTAGAGTCCTTGGTGGGTTGAGTAACTAGTCTTGGAGCCTTGGTTGGACAAACACTCTCGATCCCGAAAGCAACTATGGGTTGAGTTACTAGCCTTGGATCCTTGTTTGGACAAATTCTCTCGATCCCGACAACAACTATGGGTTGAGTTACTAGTCCTGGAGCCTTGGTTGGAACAAACACTCTGGAGCCTTGGATGGCTAGGATAAAGACCGATTTGATGATGGTTTTGTGATGTCTGACTGTGAGGTGGAATCACTATTTGATGGGTTGAGGCGGATGGCCTCTGGAAGCCGTGGATGAGTTTTGATTGATGTGTTCTATGAGATCCCACATTCATGCTTGGAATATGGAAGGTGGGTGAATGACTGAAGAGAGATTTGGCTCAACCATTCTATGGTTGGGTGGAATGTGGAATTCCCATCTCGAGTTTGGATTTTGCATCATTAATGAAAGATTATTTCTACTTGTATTTGTATGATTATTTTGATGGATTATATGTGGTCTATATGGCTATACTTTCATTAGTATTTCTGCTGCTATTATGCTGGTTATGTATGCATTTTATGACAACAACTATATATGGCTTTCATAATGTTTTTTCTTGTAATTGAATGATCAATGTATCTATGGGTGAATGGATAGAATGGTATTTGTGTGTTGAGGCATCAATGGTTCTTAGATATTCTCAACTAAGTATGAGACCCCTATGCTCATAACTATTATTTACACCTATAGCTTACATATTTTTGATATGTTTGATGAAATGTCTGTAATGGCTAGTAGGGGTCCAGTTAAGGTCTTAAACAAGTATTTTCTTTAGTACTGTCATTTTCATGTTATTTTATTGTTCTGAAGAGATGGTTCAATTCTGGGTAGTGACCTGGGCTCTGGACCTGAAAAAGTGGCTCAAATCCTGTGGACGATGGCATAGCATGGACTAAATGAGTCCCTGAACATTGGCAAGCAAGCATGTGAGAGTGACTCTGGGTTTCTAGATGCTGTCATGCCTATAGCATGGGAGTGACTGAGGCTTAAGTTGTCCAAAAGCTCAGTGGGACCTAAGGGCAAGCTGTCTAAAGTGTTGCATTGGTTCTCGAGGGTCTTGAAGGTGATGTTGAATGTATGTATGATGTGTTTCCATTGGTTCCACTTCCTTAATGTGATTTAGGAGGTCATATCATATCATAGTGGCCTCTCATTGCATGTTTACCCAGGATGGCCAGTTTCTTGGGTAGATGTGGGAGGAGGGTGTTACAGAGTGGTATCAGAGCATGGTTTACCCCTTAGACTGGATGAGCTATGTGTTGGTCATGCATTGATTCAGTTTCATGTGTGTCTCCCACACTTGCATTCTATGTGCTTGCTACATTTGCATGATGTTGTTCATGGTTGTAGTGATTTCGTCATGTGAAACTTGATGTTGTTATTGTGGAATGCAACGTCATGAGTGTATGACTAGTTACATGTCGACTTATGTCACTTACATGTATCGTTGTCGTATGATTTGCTACATTATTGCATGTTTGGTTACATTCTTGTATGTTTGGTTACATGTATAATTCTAGTGGGTTTAGTTTCAAGTATCATTCATTCATGCTTGATCATACATGTTTAGGCATTGTGTAGTTAATTATGTATTTCTTATGCATGTTCATGATTGCATGTGGTCAAGTGTATAGTGATGCAATGAAGGTTGTTTTCATGCATGAGGTCATAGTATGTGTTGTTGTTAAGGTCATGCATTGATGACTAGACCTTAGCTAGAATGACGGTTACATGATCATATGATTATGTATTAAGTTTCTATATATTGTCATGATTATGTTATACATGTGTCATGCTGATTTGTTGATCTTGAAGGCAAGGTATCCATCCCAAGATATACTAAGGTACATTGTCTTATTGTGATTTGGTTTATCTGACATGATACACATTGCAAGAAGAAATATCAAATGGCTAGAAATATGGTTAACTACAAAGAGTCTCCCTATGAATCAAAAGAGTAGTATGGTGTTGGGAACTCTTCTGATTTGGCAGTTACACTGAGAAGCTTAAAGGAAGAAATAAGGAGTTGTAAGGTAGATAATGACATAATCATGTAGGATCGGGAGAAATAAGTAGAGGTAAATGCAGTAATACATCAAAGCTTGTCAGATTTGCAGCGACATGGACCATGTCCAATTAGCTATGAGAAGGAGGATAGAACAGATGGGGCATATGGTAATCGGTCACATGGTGGTCACAAGTCAGATAGAGAAGACACAATCAGAGATGGAAGATTGTAGGAAACTTTAGATAGGAGAGGGAATAGACACATGTATTATTGTAGTTCTGATTTAGATAGGCATTGTGATTGTGATTGTTATCATCCTTACAAGAGGAGTGACAAGGGATATTTTCTGGATGAGTTTAAAAAATCACGCCACCAACATTTTATGGAGAGATGAAGAAACCACAGGATGTAGAGGAATGGTTTCTTGGCATGCGGTAATCCTTCAGGTTGCATGACTATTCAAAGAACATGAAAGCTAGAGTTCCTAAATTCAGTCTCAAAGGTAAAGTAGACATTTGGTGGGAAGATGTGAAGAATGCCATATGCATTCACGAGGGTGATCTGACTTGGAGTGAGTTTGAGGGGCTATTCAAGAAGAAGTATTTGTCAGAGAGATACTTTGATGATAAGGCAAAGGAATTTTATGAGTTAAAGATGGGTTCCATGACAAATGATGAGTACACCAGCAAATTCTTGGAGTTGTTGAGGTATATTCCTTATCTCACAGAGGAAAAGGTTAATATTCAGAGGTTCATTAGTGGGTTGTTGATAGAATTTAAAGACAAGATTGAGTCTGATGAGCCTAGATCATTAGAAGAGGCCATTTGAAAGGTAAGGCATTTCTATGAAAAATTGAAGTGCATAAATGAGATTAAGCTAGACTGGAGAGGTAATGCAAAGAATAAAGAAAAATGGGACAAGAAGCAAGCAAGAGCTCAAGATATAGGTAACAAGGATAATGTTGCACCACCTAAGAGGTTAAATGCATCAAATAGAGGACAGGGACATAGATCTGAGGAGAAGAATAAGAAGCCCATGCAGTGTTAGACTTGTGGAGGAGATCATCGCAGGAGGGATTGTCCACAGTACCCGAGTGGTAGGCCTAAGATATATAGTGTGCAGGAGGCACAGATTGTTGGGGATGTTGGTCATAATATTATGCGTATATATAATAATTGGATAGCAAACAGGAAGAGAATCAGACATCTATCATTGAGATGGATGGTAAGATTTGTGATCAAGTTATTTCTATTTTGATTGACCCTAGACCTAATTATAGCTATGTTAGTCTTGAATTGGTGGATAAGTGTGGTTTGAGTAAGGAATTGCATACAGAATCTTGGTTAGTGCTAAGGAAAATTTTAAGGATGGAATTTTATCTTAAAGCTTAGAAACCTTGGCGAATATTACTAGTCCCTAATATGAAAATTGTAAAATGTTTGGCAATATTTTTGTAAAAATATTTATATTTCTAATGATTTTATATTAGTTTATATAAAATTTTGGAGATTTTTAAGGTAAAATAATTTTATAATACAAAATGTGGGCTAATAATTTTTAGAAAGAACAGAAATTAGTGCATCTTGTTTTTTGAAAAAACATGAAAAATTAGCCCGTCTGTGAATATTAGCCCCTAAAATTTTCCCTGGTTAGTGCAGTTGGCTACAAGTACAAAGAAGCGAGTTCATCATTGGGTAAGAGCTTGTGCATTTTATTTGAATGGTATGCCTAACACAATGCATTTGACTGTATTACTGTTGGGTTCATACAATATGTTGTTGGGCATGGGTTGGTTGTATCTTCATAGAACTAAGGTAGACTGTTATGACAAAGCCATTGAGTGTGTTGATGACAATGGAGAACCAAAAGTCTTACTGGGTAAGACGAAAGTGACATCAGTTAGGATGGTGACAATTATGAAAGTAAAGCATAGCTACAGGAAATTGTGTAAGTT